>CM062817.1:1608320242-1609520242 GCA_031772625.1 Pinus tabuliformis | reverse complement strand
CTTCCTCTTGCCTTCTTTGCCTTTCTTGATCCAATGCCAAAGTGATCCAAAAAACTCTAAGTGTCCAAGAGTGGAGAGAGAGAGAGAATAATGAGAGAGCTCCAAAAATCAACTGACAAAATGTTACAAACTGATCATTACAAGCCTTTTTATGAATGAGTCCTCTACTTTTATTATTTTCCATTATTTTCCTTAATTTTCCTCCTCGCATGCAACCTGTGACCTTTCACCTTCCTTTTCTCATAATTTCAATTATTTTCATAAATAAATGTGCCAAAATTTCCATTTTGACTTTCCAAAGCTTTAGCCATTGCCTTTGCCAATTTCCTTAGCCATAAACAATGAAATGAACACCCCCCAGGATGTCTTTCCCAACATTGATCTTGGAATAAGTATCTCATAAACTGTGGTTATTGTTTTTAATTTTTATTACATGGAAATTTTACCAAGGCTGTTACAAGATCCTCCCCCTTGAGGGACACTATCCTCAGTGTTCAATCACACATATACTTCAGAAACCTGCTGAAAGACGACATAGTTCTCATGGAGCTTTATAACACAACTCGATGCAGTATTTACAATGAAAGATCTCCACAAAACAAAAGATCATGACAACATGATAACATACCGCATAGTGGAGCTTTATAACACAACTCATTACAATATTTACAATGATCATCCTGCTCAGTACCAACCCACATGACATCATAACATCAGGATGACATAACCAGATGATACCATAGTAACATGACAGCATATTCATAATGACATAACACCCATACCACATAGTGGAGCTTTATAACATAGCTCATGGCAGTATTTACATCCATATACATGTGTACATATAACAACATTACCAAAAACATATACCAAAGCATATATCAAAACATATACTAAACACCATATCTAAGCATATATCAAAACATCATATAGCATATACCAAACCATCACAAAGCATATTCCATACCACCATAAACCATATGTCAAACCACCATAAAGCATATACCAACGACCATAAAGCATATACCAAACCACCATATCAAAGCTGCTTTGGCTCAACCAGAAAATATGGAAGGATACATAGCTCGCATTTGATCTGCCATCTCCCATGTAGCTTCATTGGGACCAAAGTGTTTCCATTTCACTTTAGCTTGCTCGATTACTCGGTTCCGGAGCATGAGTACCTTTTTCTACAATATACACTAAAGCTCTGGCTAGAATTATCCATCTGGTTCCACCTACAATACAAACTAGTCAATCACATGATCAACATCTTTAAAATACTTCTTAAGCAAAGACACATGGAAAACATCATGTAATTTCACTGTTGGAGGAAGTGCAAGTCGATAGGCTACTGGCCCAATCCTCTCAACGATACTGAAGGGTCCACAAAATTGTGGTTCCACCTTAACACATGATCTAATCCGTTAGGATCTCTTCTTCAATTTGATCTACAAGTGCACCTATTTCTCAACCTGGAACTCCTTGAACAACCTGTTCCTATCTACATAAATCTTTTGCCTATCCTGTTTTTCCTTTAGATTCTTCTTGATCACCTGCATTTCTTGTTCCATGTCCACCAACATATCTGGTCCAATCAACACTCTACTAAATAGATCACTCCAACTGATAGGAATGTTACAACTTCACCCATACAATGCCTCAAAAGGACTCATCCTCAATGAATCCTCATAACCGTTGTTGTATGCGAACTCTACCAAAGGGAGATTCTCTTCCCACTTCTTCTACTGATGCATCACATACATCCTCAACATGTCCTCCAATATCCTGATGACCCTCTCTATCTTTTCATCATTTTGTGGATGATAAGATGTATTGAAAGCCATGTCTATGCCCAAACCTGCAAATAACTCCTTCCAAAACTTATAAGTGAACTTCTCATCCATGTCTGACACAATATTATTTGGAACACTGTGAAGTCTAACTACATCTCTGATGAATACTTGTGCCACATAACTAGCTGAGAATGTAGACTTCACTAGAATGAAGTGTGCAAACTTTGTTAACCTATCCATAATGACCATGATGGAATCATGTTGTTTCACTGTCTTTGGAAACCCTGTGATGAAGTCCATGGACATAACCTCCCATTTCCACTCTGGAATCATGATCAACCATAGCAGTCCACGTGGATGTTTACACTTTTCTTTCACTAGCTGACCGTTCAAACACCTTGCCACAAACTCTGCTACATCCCTCTTCAAATTCGTCCAATAGTAGAATATCTTTACCATTGTCAATGTCTTCTGATAACTTTGGTGACTTGAATAAAGTTTTGCATGAAACTCCATCAAGATCACCTTCTTGAGCTCACTGTTATCTGTCACATATATCCTATCTTGGAACCTAACCAATCCATCCATTGTAAGATAATAATCCATACCTTGTGTACCTATGGCTGTACCTGTACCTGTACTTGTTCATGTACTTTTACTGCCACATTTACTTGTACCACTAAATGTACCCATACTTGTACCTGTAATATCACTTGTACATGTACCAGCACCCTACTACAACCTGTGCACAATCTCCATATACTTGACATCCTGCTGATGTGCCTACAAGATCCTATCCTATAATTTCATCCCATAGGAGCTCATAGCAACTAAGTGATGTACCTACACCCATCTGTTGAGAGTGTCTACCACCTTGTTCTCTTTACCTTTGATTTACCTAATCTTGAAATAATACTCACTGATCGTGGCCAACCATCTAGCCTGCCTGCATTTAGATTTGACGGATCAAACAAATACCTCAACCCAATATGATCACTCATAAGTACAAACCTCCTTCCAGGAAGATAGTGTCTCCATGTCTTCAATGCATGTATGATCAGTGCTAACTCAAGATCATGTGTTAGGTAGTTCTTTTCATGCTCATTTAATTTATGGAACTCATAGCACACCACCCATCCAACTTGCATAAGGACTGCACCAAGTCCTCTCTTGCAAGCATCCGTCCATACCACAAACTCTTTGTCCATATCTACAATTTGTAACACTGGTGCATGTGTCAATCACTGCTTAAGTTTCTCAAAGCTAGCCTCGTAGTCCTCTTTCCATTCGAACTTCTTACATTTCGTTTGCAATGATCTAATGGGATAAGCAATCTATGAGAAGTTCCTAATGAACCTCCTGTAATAGCCTACTAGGCCCATGAAAGATCTTACCTCATCCACACTCTTGGGAGATATCCACTCCATGATGGCCCTCATCTTCTTTGGATCTATTGCAATTCCCACCTTGGAGACAAAATGTCCCAAGTAGTGTACCTTAGTTTGAAAGAAACTACACTTATTGAGCTTAACATATAACTGATGGTTTCTCAACAACCTCAACACTGCTACTAAATGCTCGACATGCTCTTCCTCATTTTTAGAATATACTAGTATATCATCAATGAACACAATAAAAAACTTATCCAAATATGGATGCAACACACCATTCATCAAGCACATGAATGTAGCTGGAGAATTAGTTAATTCAACTATAAAACAACAAACTCGTAATGCCCATACCTAGTCCTGAATGCAGTCTTGTAAATGTCCTCCTCTTTTATGCGTACCTGATGGTATCCGGATCTCAAGTTGATCTTCGAGAACATTATTGCTCCCTTCAGGTGATCGAACAAATTATCAATCCTTGGTAAAGGGTGCTTGTTCTTGATATCCATTTTGTTCAATTGCTTGTAATCAATGCATAATTTGAGATTACCATCTTTATTTCTCAGAAGCAAGAAGGGTGTGCCCCAAGGTGATACACTTGGCCTAATGTATCCCTTATCCAACATTTTGTTTAACTGCAACTTTAACTCAACCAACTCATGTGTGCTCATCCTATAAGGTGTTTTCGATATTGGAGTTGCCCATGGCATTAACTCAATAGAAAATTCTACCTCCTTGTGAGGTGGAAACTCTGTAATGTTCTTAGGGAATACATCCTGAAACTACTACAAAACTAGATACCTGTTCTGTTGACCAAGGTTTTCATTGATGTCAATATGGCAATATTCTGGATACTAGAGGATGACATGAAGCCAAGGGGATGCAGAGCAGATTCATGAAGAGATAGGAGCAAAGGCCATCAGGATAGCTGAGCCATATATATATATATATATATATATATATATATATATATATATGCGGAAACAGACATATATGCAAGGAGGTGGTCTTTGAAAGAAACTGCCAAGCCAAGAGGAGTAGATGGAGACGAGAGGAGCAGACAGAGCCACCAAGCCATCGGAGAGCCATGTCAAAGCAAGAGGAACGTTGCCTGTAAAATAGATATATCGGAGCAAATGGAGCAAATGGACCGAAAGGAGCAAATGGAGCAAGAGGAGCCAAGAGGAGCAATATATATAGAGCCATCGGTATATGCCAAAGAGGAGGTGCACACAGAGCCATCGGAGGAGCTACAGAAGTAAGAGGAGCCATCGGAGGAGCTACAAGAGCAAGAGGAGCCATTGAAGGAGCTATCGGAGCCATACTTATAGACCATACATTTATGTCAAAGAAGAGGAGCCATCGGAGGAGCTATCGGAGCCATACTTATAGACCATACATATATGCCAAAGAAGAGGAGCAATGGAGCAGACAGAGTATATCGGAGCAAGAGGAACCGTCGGAGGAGCTATCGGAGCGTATTGGAGCAAGAGGAGCCATCGGAGGAGCTATCAGAGCTAACGGAGCATATAGGAATTCATTTGATGGCGATCAAATGAACTACTAATATATACGTGCCCAGACTTTCCATCAGAATGACGAGAGCATACACAAGAGCCATTTGACCTTCCAGATCAACGGTCCAGGAGACATGAGAATAGTGCGATGAGCTGTGAGCCATCCGATCACTAATCCAGATCGACGGTCCCGATCTAATCGGCGATCGGGAGATCGGAGGAGTGGAGCCTTTTGGGACTGCGAAGTGGAGAGCTCCAATATCCAGAGCCGAAGTCATATTAGAGAGCAGCCTAAAGGGAGATCGGGTCCGGTTTTGTATCGGTGGATGCATACATGACCCGCAAAGAGCAATCGCCAATCGCCGATGAATTACTGTTGGGCGGAGGCGGATGCGATAAAATATAAACTGTGGTGCATAGCATATCGGGTCCGCGGAGCAGAGAATCCTTATCGCATCAGCGAAATCCGGAGCCGAAACTCTTATGAAGCAAAATAGAAAGCATATCGGGTCTGCGGAGCAAAGAATCCTTATCGCATCAGCGAAATTCGGAGACGAAACTCTTATCAAGCAAAATAGAAAGCATATCGGGTCCGCAGAGGACTTGTATCATTTCGGAGGTAGCGACAAGCGAGCGCCGATATACATCGGACCCGAAACCAGTATAGAAGGGAGTCTAAAAGAGCATTGGGTCCGCTCCTCATCGGAGGTCGGAGTAAAGGGATTTATTGTGATCGCCGAAATCCAGACTCACCGATAACTATAAAGGCGGGCGGATAAGATTTGAAATCCACGAATGTTCATTTGAGCGGATTTACATGGGTTCCTGTGTAGTAATGTATATGTGACCGAAATCTTTATAAAGGGTTTTATAATGTTTCCCATATCTTATATGTGGCTGTGGGTTTAAACCTTAAGACATATATTGAAATGCTTGTGTTGATTGTATGTGTGGACACGGTTGGGCGGTGGCTTCCGATAGACATAAAAGCAGTGATAAAAAGGGTGGCTCTGATTCTATAGTGTGGAGGCGAAAATACTGTGAGGAACAGTCCCGATAGTGCGGGAGACCAAATCATGGCGATTATGATTATGATAAGGACGTAGTTGTCCGTTAAAAAATTCCATCCCTGTGTATGCCCACAATTATTGGCAAAGCAGCGCTGTTACAAGCTTTTGAACTTGTGTTCTCTACGGATGACTTGATACTTGCTCATTGATTCAACGTGTCCTGTCAAAACGAATGGACAGAGGAAGCTACAGCGACAAACAAGCGAACAAGTGAGGAAGCTGAAGTAGGCGAGAAGGAAGTTGAAGAGCCAGTAAGAAAGAGGAAACGAATGGACAAAGACAGGTATGCATAAAACAGTAAATAGAGGACTGCATGTGCATGATGGTTGTTGAAAACAAACTAGAATATGAGGTAGCAGAAGCAACAGAGGTGGTGGAACATTGTTTGAATTTGCTAGTGAACACTGCTACGACTGTTGAACACTATTGGAGCTGTTGTGGGGGTGAAGAACCAGAGTGTGAGGTAGTAAAAGCAGCGGAGGTTTTAGAGGCTGCAGAAGCAGCGGAGGTTATAGAGGCAGCAGCAGCAGAAAAGGCTATTGGAGACTATGCGTGGGCAGTGTGCAGAGCTGTGAAGAATCATCCATAAGAAGAAGTGGTTTTCATTGATACTATATTTTGGAGACTACAGTGAAGCTGTAAATAGACAGAACTCAGCAGAGAAGAGTTCTGAGAGCAGAAGGATTGGATTCCTTGGGGTTGGAGCCTTAAAAGTGAGAAGGATGGGAGTCGTTGAGGCTGGTGCCTCAGAAGCGAGATTGGATTGGAGTCCTTGGGGTTAGTGCCTCAAAAGCAGGAAGGATTGAAGTCCTTGGGAGTTGGTGCTCTTAAGTCCAAGATTGGTGTCTTGGGAAAATAGAGTTGGTGCTCTGGAGGTTGGAGCCTCACCAAAGTCCAAGTTGGAGCTTGGCAACCGATTGTGACCATCTATATATTGTATTTATTTTACTGCATAGTTATATTAATAAAAGAATTTATTCTTGTTGTTCATATTGTGTTATGAATATATATGTTTTGACTGGTAAAACAATAGTGGGAAAAAGAAATACTGACTCACCCCCCCTCTCAGTATTTCCAACAATTGGTATCAGAGCAGGTTCCTTCATTCAAAGCTTAACAACTTGAAGGTTGACTCTTAGAACACAAATGGCGAGATCAAGGAAGAAAGTCTCCAATCCTCCTAAGGATGTGTCTCCCTCTACTACTAAAATAGAAGACAATGAATTTGAGGAGGCTCCAAGGCTCAATGGTAACTTTAATATATTGGAAGTAAGAATGAGGAATTTCTTACAGACTCAAGGCTTTGAAATATGGAAATCTGTGATTGATGATAGCAGTATGGATGAAAAATCCAAGGAGTACAATGCAAAAGCAGTAAAGGCAATCTTGAATGGGCTACCTGATTCTGTAAAGAATAATCTAGGAAAATGTTCATTAGCAAAGGGTATATGGGACAAACTTCATGACCTTCACTCAAAACGAGCATTGACCATGAACATCAATCAAGAAGATAATGGAAATCTAGAAGGAAATCCAGAACCCATCATAGAAGATGAAAATAAGAATGATGACATCAAGACTGTAGCAGACCAAAAAGATGAAGAGAATGAAAAAGACTTCGTAGAAGAACTCCTTGCTCGACTTATTACTGTCATGGAAGAGTAATAATTTGAAAAAAGAAAATGAGGCACTTAAGAAGATAGCTCTAGTTGGTGACCAAGATCAAACAAGGAAGAAAGTTTATCTCATCAAGCTTCAAGTACAAGAAAGGGATGAAGAGCTTGCCAAGCTTAAGAAGGAATATCATAAAGCAAAGAAGCAGGAAGATATCTTTTCAAGTCAACTTGAACAAAGGCACAAGAGTGTGAACAAACTTGAAGAAGAGATTGGTCAGTACAAGGTAGAGGTCTCCTCCCTTAAGTCTCAATTACAAGAAGCCAGGAAACAGGCACAAGGAGCTGAGAAGAGAATGGAGAGAAGTCAAGCAAAGAATGAAGAAATCTTCAAAATGAAGTCAGATATCATCTCCCTTAAAATAGTAGCAGCTGAAGCTACTTGTAGCAAGGAAGAAACTGAGGAACAACTTGCAAAGAAGAATAATGAGTGTGAAAGATTGGAAGAAGAGATTGTCCTCCTCAGGAAAAAGGTTGAAGGGATGAACAAAATCATGAAGAGCTCTCAGGCCTTGGATGACATGCTCAACTATCACAGATGTCTATCTGATAAATCAGGTCTCGGATATGTAGGTGAATCCTCAAACAAGAATGAAAATGCTTCAAACAAAAGAGATGTGAAGAAGCTAGAAAGAAATAGTGATGCTCCCAGTTCTAGCAAAGGCAAGGAGAAAAATCAAGGCTACAATAGAACAAATCCTTCTCTAAGAAGAAATCCTGCTCCAAGAAGAAAACCCGCTCC
This sequence comes from Pinus tabuliformis, assembly GCA_031772625.1. Taxonomy (NCBI): domain Eukaryota; kingdom Viridiplantae; phylum Streptophyta; class Pinopsida; order Pinales; family Pinaceae; genus Pinus; species Pinus tabuliformis. The sequence continues at coordinate 1,609,512,056 of CM062817.1, read as the reverse complement.
AAGAAGAAATATAGATGATGACAAAGATGCAAGAGGCAATGGTTATCATCAAAGGATCTCAAGGCAGCAAGGCTTCAGAAGTACACCAAAGAAACCTCCATCTCCCAGGTACCAAATTTAATTTTTTGGTTATTGTTATTCCTGTTCAAACTTTGGTCATATGGCAAAAGACTGTAAAGTATATCATAAAGATAGATGTTGTGGTCCCCAACCATCTCATAGAGATAGATGTTATAGCCTCTGACAACCTCCAAGAAACAATTTTGCAAGAAGACACCATGAATTCTTATTCATGTATAATGTAGAATGCCTCAAGTTTCATAACATTGGTCATATGGCACAAGATTGTAACTTAACATGGGCTCTTACACAAGCTAGAACCATGCAAAATAAGAAAGTTACACAAGTATGGAGAAGGAAGGAAATACAATCCGAAAGTCCCTTGAGTTCTTCAACCAACAACATGGATCATTGGCCTAAATTTGACAATCTAAGCATTTTATAAGAAGACTCTGCCAAGAGGAGATGATGCATACAGTTATGGGGAGCCTATCATGTTTCAGAAGCACTCCATTGAAGCATATGATCCTGTAACCATTCTTTGGACTGTTGTTAAAGAAATAGGGCAAACATACATGGTGTTGTTATCACAGAGGTTTATGTCTTAACTCAGGAATTTAATGTGAGAACAGATAAATTCTGGACACTAATAGAGGCAGTCTTCAAACAAACAGATACATCTGGAATGGAGGTTGAAGTAAGAGCAGCTAGCAGCATATAACAAACTGAAGCATTGTAAAAGGATGCAGATCAACAATTGGATTTAAAAGGCAGTCACAGATTGGATATTTGAATCTGCAGAGATATGTACAAGAACACAAGGAAAAGATGGCTCACAAGAAGGAGAATGTTTTGCATTCAAGCATAACTGAAGCTGATACAGATCACTTAAGGAATATAGCAACAACAAGGCACAACCCCTCACATTTTTTTTGTCCAAATGCAATGATGATTGAATACTAGATGGCAGTAACTTAAGGGGAGGCACAAAGACACAAATAAACTAAGATCTGAAGAAAGACAATCTCAGGAGCAGTTTCTATCTTGATTCGAACTCTGAAGGTCTCTCAATTCTGCCTATGGAGACATCAATATGGATTGAGCATGAAAGCCTGGACTTGGACACCTCTGTATGGCCATTTGCAATCTGAATGAAAGCATTAAAGTAGAGCATCCTGAGGCATTGTTGAAGCCATGATAAAGCAGTTCTGAGACATGAAGATGATAAAGCATCAATCCTTCTATCTTCATGAAGAACAGAAGCAAAGGCCATCAGGATAGCCGAGCCATATATATATATATATATATATATATATATATGTGTGTGTGTGTGTGTGTGTGTATGTATCATATATATATGCGGAAACAGACATATATGCAAGGAGGTGGTCTTTGAAAGACACTGCCAAGCCAAGAGGAGTAGATGGAGACGAGAGGAGTAGACAGAGCCACCAAGCCATCGGAGAGCCATGTCAAAGCAAGAGGAACGTTGCCTGTAAAACAAACATATCGGAGAAAATGGAGCAAATGGACCGAGAGGAGCAGATGGAGCAAGAGGAGCCAAGAGGAGAAATATATGTAGAGCCATCGGTATATGCCAAAGAGGAGGTGCACACAGAGCCATCGAAGGAGCAAGAGGAGCCATCGGAGGAGCTACAGGAGCAAGAGGAGGCATCGGAGGAGCTATCGGAGGCATACTTATAGACCATACATATATGCCAAAGAAGAGGAGCAATGGAGCAGATAGAGTATATCGGAGCAAGAGGAACCATCGGAGGAGCTATCGGAGCATATCGGAGCAAGAGGAGCCATCGGAGGAGCTATCGGAGCTATCGGAGCTATCAGAGCATATAGGAATTCATTTGATGGCGATCAAATGAACTACTAATATATACATGCCTAGACTTTCCATCAGAACGACGAGAGCATACACTGGAGCCATTTGACCTTCCAGATCAATGGTCCAGGAGACATGGGAATAGTGCGATGAGCTGTGAGCGGTCCGATCACTAATCCAGATCGACGGTCCTGATCTAATCGGCGATCGGGAGATCGGAGAATTGTAGCCTTTCGGGACTGCGAAGTGGAGAGCTCCGATATCTGGAGCCGAAGTCATATTAGAGAGCAGCCTAAAGGGAGATCGGTTCCGGTTTTGTATCGGCGGATGCATATAGATATAACCTGCGACGAGCGATCACCGATCGCTGACGAATTACCTTTGGCCGGAGGTGGATGCGATAAAATATAAATTGTGATGCATAGCATATCGGGTCTGCGGAGCAGAGAATCCTTATCACATTAGAAAAATCCGTAGCCGGAACTCTTATCAAGCAAAATAGAAAGAATATCGGGTCCGTGGAGCAGATAATCCTTATCGCATCAGTGAAATCCGAAGCCGAAACTCTTATCAAGCAAAATAGAAAGCATATCGGTTCCACGGAGGACTTGTATCATTTCAGAGGTAGCTACAAGCGAGCGCCGATATACATCAGACCTGAAACCAGTATAGAAGGGAGTCTAAAAGAGCATCGAGTCCGCTCCTCATCAGAGGTCGGAGTAAAGGGATTTATTGTGATCGCCGAAATCCGGACCCGCCGATAACTATAAAGGTGGGCGGATAAGATTTGAAATCCGCGAATGTTCATTTGAGCGGATTTACATGGGTTCCTGTGTAATAATGTATATGTGACCGAAATATTTATAAAGGGGTTTTATAATGTTTCCCATATATTATATGTTGCTGTGGGTTTAAGCCTTAAGACATATATTGAAATGCTTGTGTTGATTGTATGTGTGGACACGGTTGGGCGGTGGCTTCTGATAGACATAAAAGCGGTGATAAAAAGGGTGGTTTTGATTCTATAGTGTGGAGGCAAAAATACTGTGAGGAACAGTCTCGATAGTGCGGGAGACCAAATCATGGTGATTATGATTATGATAAGGACGTGGCTGTCCGTTAAAAAATGCCATCCCTGTGTATGCCCACAATTATTGGCAAAGCAGCGCTATTACAAGTTTTTGAACTTGTGTTCTCTACGGATGACTCAATCCTTGCTCATTGATTCAACGTGTCCTGTGAAAACGAATGGACAGAGGAAGCTACAGCGACAAATGAGCCAACAAGTGAGGAAGCTGAAGTAGGCAAGAAGGAAGTCGAAGAGCCAGCGAGAAAGAGGAAACGAATGGACAAAGACAGGTATGCATAAAACAGTAAATAGAGGACTGCATGTGCGTGATGGTTGTTGAAAACAAACTAGAATATGAGGTAGCAGAAGCAGCAGAGGTGGTGGAGCATTGTTTGAATTTGCTAGTGAACACTACTGTGGCTATTGAACACTGTTGGAGCTGTTGTGGGGGTGAAGAACCAGAGTGTGAGGTAGTAAAAGCAGTGGAGGCTGCAGAAGTAGCGGAGGTTATAGAGGCAGCAGCAGCAGAAAAGGCTATTGGAGACTATGCATGGGCAGTGTGCAGATCTGTGAAGACTCATCCATAAGAAGACATGGTTGTCATTGATACTGTAGTTTGGAGACTACAGTGAAGCTGTAAATAGACAGAACTCAGCAGAGAAGAGTTCTGAGAGCAGAAGGATTGGAGTCCTTGGGGTTGTAGCCTTAAATGTGATAAGGATGGGAGTCCTTGAGGCTGGTGCCTTAGAAGTGAGATTGGATTGGAGTCCTTGGGGTTAGTGCCTCAAAAGCAGGAAGGATTGAAGTCCTTGGGAGTTGGTGCTCTTAAGTCCAAGATTGGTGTCTTGGGAAAATAGAGTTGGTGCTCTGGAGGTTGGAGCCTCACCAAAGTCCAAGTTGGAGCTTGGCAACCGATTGTGACCATCTATATATTGTATTTATTTTATTGCACAGTTATATTAATAAAAGCATTTATTCTTGTTGTTCATATTGTGTTCTGAATATATATGTTTTAACTGGTAAAACAATAGTGGGAAAAAAAAATACTGATTCACCCCCCCTCTCAGTATTTCCAACATGTTCAACACATCGGCATCCCCAACCTCCTTACCCTTATCACTAGAAATGTGTACCTTAAATAGCTTGCACCCTTTGTTGTAGCTACACTTTTCTTGCATAGCTATCACCATGCTAACTTATGCGGCTTTCTTCTTACCCTGTAAGACTCTTAGTTCCCCATTATCATCAAAAACTCAATGAATTTGTCATAGAAGTCTACCTTGGTTCTATGAAGATACAATGAATCCATGCCAAACAACATATTGTATGATCCCAATGGTAACACATTTATATGTGTTGTAGTAGGCATACCATTCAAATCAAATGCGCAAGATCTTACCCAATGATGAACTCACTTCTTTGTACCTATAGCCAGCTTCACTAACCAAGATTCTACATGAAATTACTTACTCAAACCACACTTATCCACCAATTTGGGACTAACATGGCTATAATTAGATCGAGGTTCAATCAAAATAGAAATAACTTCATCACAAATCTTGCCGCCCATCTCAATGAAATATGCCTTGTGTTTTGTCTATCTGCTGTCTATTTCTGCATAGATATGTTGAATACTCTAACCAACATCCCCAATAGTTCGTGCCTCCTGTGCATTGTATATCTTAGGCCTTCCACCTTAATGTTGTAGACAATCTCTCCTAAGGTGTTCCTCACCACATGTACAACACTCCAACTGACCAGTGCCTTCACGTCTATGTTGTTGTTGCTACTGTTGTGATCCATGTCCCTATATAATTGCATTAAATCTCTTTTGGAGTGCCATATTTTCTTTCCCATATGCATTCTAAGGCCTTATCCTCCTAGGCTGTCATTTACCTCTACCTTTGTCTTCTCCCTTCCATCCATGATGAGGTTCATTCTTACGCTTTGATTGATCACAACAATGCTTCAATTTCCCAATGACTTCCTCAAGTGACTGAGGCTCATCATACTCAATCTGATCTCTAAATTCTAATGGTAAACCATTGACAAATCTATGAGCTTTAGCCTTATCATTAGTAGGATATGGTATATACCCCAATGGCTCCAAAAACTTGGTTGTGTACTCTTCATCTGCCATTGATCCCATCTATAGCTCATAGAATTCTTTAGCCTTACTATCGTAGTATCTTTCTGACAAGTATTTCTTCCTGAAAAGCCTCTTCAATTCCCACCAACTCAAGTCATCTGCCCTAATGTCTCTGACCCACTTAATATCTTCCCACCAGATGTCTACTTTACCTTCAAAGCTAAAGATATTTATTTTTGCCTTCATGTTATCTGTGTACTCATTCAACTCAAAGAATTTTTTCATCTCAAGTATCCAAGCCTCTACCTCTTCTGGCTTCTTCACATTTCCATCAAAAGTAGGTGGTTTTTCTTTCTTGAATTCATCTGGCAAGTATCCCCTATCATTCCTTCTATAAGGATGATAGCGATGATGATCATGATGTCTATTAGAACTAGAACTAGAATAGTACCTATACTCTTCACCCCTCCTATCCGGAGTTTCCAACAACCTGTCATCTCTCATTATGTCAGATATATCCGACTTGTGTTTATCAGGATACCTACTACCATGTGCCCCATTAGTTCCATTCCCATGTCCATGGTTGATCTGGAGTGGCCCTTTTCACTACAACTCTGACAAACTCTGAAGAAGTATAACATTAACCTCTTATTGCTTCTGTTGTGCCTATATGATCCAATCATTAGCTTCCTTACAACTCCTTATCTCTTCCTTCAAAATTATCAATGTAATTATCAAATCGGAAGGATTCCCAACAACGTACTACTCTTCCGATTCATAGGGAAAATATTTGTAGTCAACCATCTTGTTAGCCATTTGATATTTCTTCATGCAATACATAATATGTCAGATAAACCAAATCACAATAAATCGACGTACCTTAGTACAGCTCGGGGTGGATACCTTGTCTACCAGATCACCAAATTAGCATGATACATGTATAACATAATCATAACAGCATATATATATATATATATATATATATATATATATATATATATATATATATATATATATATATATATATATATATATATATATCTATATATATATATATATATATATATATATATATATATATATATATATATATATATATATATATATATATATATATATATATATATATATATATATATATATATATATATATATATATATATACATATATAATAGATATATAGATATAGATATAGATATATATATATATATATAGATATATATATATATATATATATATATATATATATATATATATATATATATATATATATATATATAATATATATATATATATATATATATATATATATATATATATATATATGCAAATATATGTATCAACACATAAACATCACTCTAGCTATGGTATAGTCATCCATGCAAGGCCATATCAATAATGCATGCTATGACCTCATGCATGACAACAACCATTACTCCATTGTACACATTTCTGCATGAAACAAACAACATGCATAAGCCATGCCTAATCAACTACACATACACATAAATGCATGTAGTCGAACATAAGCGATTAATTCTTGTAATCAAACTACTAGACTGATACATATAATCAACATATTCAAGAATGTAACCTAACATACAAGGATGTAAGTCAGATATATAAAATCAACATGTAAGTGACATATAATCCATATGAAACAACTCACATACTCATGACAAATACATTTCAGGAAATCAATATCAAATTCTCCATAAGAACCATAATACAAACATAATAAATAATCAAGCCAATGCAGCAAGTGCATGAAATGAAAGTGTAAGAGACACATATGTAACTAACATGCATTCATGTCCAACGCACACTGCCCATCTAGTCTGAGATTTGAACCATGATTTGATACCACTCTCTAACACCCTCCTCCCACATTTACCTAAGTGACCATGCCAACTGGGGTAAACATGAGACGACGGGCTATCATGATTAGATTCAACCTCCTATGTAACCTTAAGGAAGTGGAATCGATAGAAACGTCACACACAGTCATCCAACATCAGCTTCAAAATCTAGAGAAGACATGGTATCAACTCAGATGGTCTGTTCCTGGGTCCCACTGTTGTTCTAGATATATTAGGCCATATTCGATCTCATGATATGGGAAAGGGACTGATGAAAAACCCAAAGTCACCCTCACAGGCTTACCTGCCATCGACCAAAGACCAAAGTTGCTAGCTCTGTGCCAACGAACCAGGAATTTAAGCCACTTTTTTAGGCTTGTTAGAGTCCTATAGTGATAAGATTCATAATTTTGAATTGGCTAAGGTTAAGCCTCGTAATATTATACATACCTTTGGTTTCTGCAAATGTTTTCCATATTAAAAATTAAAAAATGTAAACGGGGTGTGTCCTAAAAGAAATATCAATGGACAAAAGGAATAAGAAAAGATCAGAAAATGAAAATATATCAACCCCAAACATAAAAACAGATCATGAAAGTGTGCAAGTCTGAATGCCACTACTATTTTACTTCTTCTGCAAATAATGGTTGTATGCAGCTTATCATACATGCCACAAACCATAGTAGTCAAACTGCTTAATCTTTACTATTTCATGCTTTAAATTTTATGTTTATAGTTAGAGAATAAAATCTGACCAAACAACTTAATCTTGGCAGATCATTAGATAGGTAGAGAAAATAAAAGGAGCTCATCAGTTTAGTCTGAGCCCTTGGAAGATATAAGGTTAGAAGTAGATAGTTTATTTTATGAAAGAAAAGGAATGCAAAGGGTCTGTGAGCTTAAATGCACTGAAATAAGTGATGAAAAAATGTTAGGGTAAGTAATGGGTAAGTAGAAGAAAGGTTGTTGAAGTATAAAGTTAATTGTTAAAAAGCACATTTATCATACTTAATCATATGTTTCAATGTGCATGAGCAATTAAGAAAGCAAAAGCAGAGGTTTACAAGTTGATTCAATTGACTTCCCCTCATTCATTTCATCCCTATACTTACTAATTACCCCATCCACAAGTATGTTCTAGTACTAAAAAGCCTTCAAGTCATAAAGGCTGAGAGCATTTCTCTAACTTTTGGCGGGACTGGACCCTTGATTTAATGACTTATGGACATCAAGTGTTAGAATTCCCTTCATAAAAGTCATTTCCCTTCATTACCCTAATAAAACCCCTTTTCCTAAGGTTAAAATCCATTTGCCTATGAAAAGTAAGCAACCCCATGTTAAATTTCATTTCATTCAAAATACCCACAAAAATATTTTATCCTAAGTATAAGTGTATGTGAAGAAAATGCAAAAATATTACATTATGCTTAGAGGAATGTTCACTCCGCTCATTTCATTTCATGTTAATTTTAAACACAATAATATAGTTCCTGATATACCTTTTCCCATATATAAATAAATCCCGTATATAACACCCCAACCCTTTGTTTAATTATAAACTATACTTTTATCCCATACCCTGGACAAAACCCTCTTAACTCACCACTTCTCAGTAAAGTTAAGATAATCCATTCATTAAACCTCGTCTGATCATTTAATCCCATGTTTAACTCATAAATAATCGCAAACTGCCACGGATTAAAGCTCTGAGCCCCCCCGAAACCTCTGCCCATTTCATCCGTGCAAATTTGTCACCTGACTGTTGTCTGATCACCAACACTCAAATCCAACGATCCACAGCCATATCAGGTTCACCTGATGTCTGACCTTTACCCACTCGATAAAGTGGTATTGCCCGAGCCCCCATCTGCTACGTGTCAAGCGTTAAGGTAGATCGGGCAAACTCGCGAAAATACCGCCTCCTTGATAAAGCGATGTGATGGCCTTTGATACCGCCTCCCTGCTAAACCCAAAACCACTCACTATTCATAATATAAAATTCCATGCCAATTTAGCCATTACCTATTAAAACCCCGAAAACACTCATTTTCATGCCTTTTACTCAGTTACACAATGAAACCTATCAAACCCTTCTGGCGCCACCCTGAGCCTCTGAGACATAATTTCACCATGGATTCCCTCCTGAACACCTTCCAGACTCTGCCCACAGTTCTTCCTAGTTTCAGTACGGCCTCCGGTCACCTCCTCGCAGACCTGTGTTTTATTAACAAATTGTTGTATTTTGCAGGTAATTAGAAGAAGACCAGAGCTTGGATAAATAGTTTTGATACTAGTCACAAAACTTGTTTACTCCAAGACTCGAAAGGAAATCTATTTAAAAACCTTCATTCATAAGAAGAAAATAGTTATACACAGAATAGAGAAAGAAATCATTCACATAGAGACATTGACTGTTAAAAAAGGAACCATAGAGAGCATACAATCAAAAGACAAACAGATCAAACATATGGAAAGTTGATCAATTTCCATTACCATATGCTCATACATATAAAAAACTAAATAATTTACTATTGAAATACACAGTAAAAATTTAAAATGTACAGTAAAAGTAAAAACACAGTAAAGGATATTGACAGGTCATCAAAGTAAAAGTGTTACACATGAAAGAGTATCAACAAAAGTGTATCATATTGAAAAATCAAGTGAAGAAAAATGAAATCAAAACAGAAATGGTACATTTTCCAGAAATTTCATGTTTAAGTCATAATTGTGCATAAACTTTTGTGGCCAATCCAAGATGAATTTTGATAAACTGGAGGAGGTTTGTGTTCCTAAAAGGCCAATCTACAAAACCTATCTCACTTTTTACATAGTTATTACAAAAATTGGGATAAATGCATATCTTCACAACCTATTTTTCGGACTGTGCAAAGTCCTGTTTTTGAAATATTTTGAAGAGAATATTGTGAATAGCGGGAGATGAATTTTTGGAAAGTGAGAGATTTTTATCTCAATAACATACTTATCTACAATAACCTCTTTCAATTTTTACATATCTATCTCGGATTCAGATATACAAAGGTATCATTGGACCCTAATTTCGCAGAATTCATGGGGCATAATGCACAAAGGAAGGAGGTAGTAAGTGACTTGGAAGCCTCATCATCAATTAAGAGTTGCTATCAAATTCAAATTTATCTTCTTTGTCACCATCAATCCATAAATATAGTGCCAAATAGATTCATTAGTTTTGAGTTTCCTTTATTTAAGTTCTATTAATGTAAAACAAATTGAGATATTTGTAAAACCAATCTTGATATTTTTTCAAGATTTTTCAGTTTGGTATTTGTATAAATACTTCTTCAATTGAATTATTTTGTGGTGGACTCTACTATACGTTTCTATAGACTTTTTTATCAGAAGACCCAAAAGGCTGTTGTATCATTTGTTGAGCCAGCAAGCTAGATTGATGAATAAAGATCAGACATTTCAAAGGATTCATGTGTTAAACGACTTTTAGACAAGTATTCTCATGTGTTGTTGTCATTTTTCTCAAGGTATTCATAATCTTTAATGTTTTTCTAAATCTAAATGTTATAACTGGAATACTACTTCAAAACTTGTTTAATTACACTTTTCCTTAATAGTTATGCATTTGAATGTTTTCTTCTAATATTTAAATTAAAGAATTTTTAATTTCTCTTTGGTTTAGATTTATTTCATGAATATCCCGGTTAAAGGATTCTTAATTACCCTTTGATCTTGATTACCCTTTCCTTCCTCATTCATTATCTGGGTCTGAGAACCCTTAACTTCTCTCTCACCCCGAGTGAAACCCTTTCACCCCTCTGTCTCAAAGATCTGAAAAATACTTTGCTATCTTGCCTTTGAAAGTTCCCTTTAGTGAGTTAATCCAGTTTTGCTTCCTTATTGTTTGACTCCATAGCCCAATGGTGTAAAAGACATCATTTTATCCATTTGTCTAAGCAGATCCCACCACCCAATCTCAGATGCAAATCAAAAACCTTTTGAACATTCATAGCTAGCCTAAAATCACATAACTAAAACAAAGTTAAATTATAAATAGAGAGCCCTCTCTGAGCATGAGCACGGCTAGGTCCTGATCTCCAAATGTGGTTTGTAGTTACCTTGATGATTTCCTTATTTAAACTTGAGAAAATTCTGAGTGATAATATAATGGTGACCATACTGGGGATGACTAACATTTTCTTCAAAAATATTTTACAGGTTCAGATCTGATCTATGATGGTGGACAATGATCAGACACACAAAGGTTAAAATGATCCACCTGGCAACTCCAAATCAATTTCACAACCAAGACTCCACTGGAGGAATGAACCTGAAAGAACAATATGGGAAGATTGGGTTTCTAACTTCGATTGTTATCCAAGACATCATATTTTTTCTCATCGAGAAGGTTTTTCAATGTATAGTGTATTTTAGAGAAGATCTTATATTAGTTTTTAATTATTTTCCTTTGAAAATTGTAAATATAAAATCTCCTTACACATTTGAGTAGCATCCTTTTGAATCTTATGATGATCATTTTCCAATCAAGAAATCTCAAATAATCAAGAATGATCTTACAATCCATGTACATATTCTTGTACCTTGGAAAGTTCCTAATAGGTATAAGCCACTCATCTTACCTCCTACACTCCATGTTTTCCCTAACAATTATTACAAGTATCTCCCTAGGTTTGATGGAGAAGATGGTAAAATCACTGCCCAAAAACATACTCAAGGTTTTGAGAACTATCTGGACTTATTTGAGATTGATGAAGATGATGTTCGAATCAAGCTTTTTCCTCTTTCTTTGCAAAGTAGAGTAAAGAGTTGGTTCAAGAATCTACCTATTGCAAGCATCTCAAGTTTCCAACAGTTTGTCAAATTTTCCCTTGATAGATGGATATTCAAAGTCAATATTTTTGAGATCATAGAAGAATATAATCAGTTAAAAAGACAGTTTAATGCAAAAATACAACAATTTTCTGATAGATTTAATCAAATATATGATTCAATGCCATCAAATATAAGACCTCTTCCCGATTCAGCTCTCTTGCATTATCCAAAAGCATTTGATCTAGAGATAAAATTTCAGCTAAGAGAAAGAAACCCCTCAACATTGGAACAGATGCAGAACATTGTAGTAGATGTAGAAGTTAATCTACAAATTAGAAGAGAAAAGTTGAAAGCATGAACGGAGAAGAACAACATTGCAGAGGTAAAACTCAACATTTTGGTAAGAAAAATAGAGGAATGGATATAGAAGATCACCATGAAAGATAAATTTTTTGTTCAAAATCATGATGACACATTTATTTCACAAAAAGAAGAGATTGATATCCATGAACAAATTCCTGCTAATTCCAACTACCATAGATCAGAAGATCAATCTATAGAGCAATAGGTGGAGAGGCAATATGTTGATCTAATGTGTATGTTTGACGGCATTACTTCTCTTAATGATTTGCCTAACCATGATCAGTATGATGATAATTATGTTCTTCAAATCCAAACTAACTTTACGGAGCAATCAGAAACTAGTTTGGGAAATAAAGAAATTCGGTTTCAATAGCTTGAAAAGAGTGATCATTTTATTCATATTAGCTATGAAAGTGAGGAAGAAAGTGAAGAAAATTTGGAAATAAGTGAAGCTTATTTGCCTCTTTGTTTTGCTTCATTTCAGTTCATCGGAGAAAAATTTAAAGCAATAAAAAATCAGTAGTCTTTAGGTATTGATATTGACAACAAAGAAGACAATGAAAATCTTAATAAGGATTCTTCAGTTTCACAAGTGCAGTTATAAAATTCTATTGAGAGGTCTGATCAGATGACACAGGAAAGTTCTATACCACTATGTTTTGAATCATTTCAGTTTTTAAAGGAAATATGGTATACTATCTCCAAAGAAAAGGATGAACATCATGCAAAAAACCATGAAGTCCCATTAAAACCCATATGTAATAGGTTGCAGAAATCCTTCCACGTCTTTTATGATCCAATAGATGATATGTTACATCATGAATGCAATTAGAAGTTTTCTCCATTAATTAACTATGAGATTCAAAATCAAGATGATAAAGGTTTCACCAGAGAACCATTTCAATCAGTAGAAATATCATCACAAAGCTTATCTGAAAATCTGCATGGTGATAAAGACGAAAATTACATTTCACTTTCATGGCATGGAGGCCATCTAGAACAATTGTATAGTTGCCTAGATCAGTTAAACATTAGTGTATATATTTTGGAAGATCCCTTTGTACAGTTTCCAGAGTCAAAAAAGGAAATCAGGTATTTCCTTATATTCTCATTTGTTGACAAGGTTATAATTGGCTTCAGAATCTTAGTTTTAATCACAAACAAGCACAAGCAGCAAAATTCACCAGTGTATATGATACTTGAATGGTTACATTGGCTACTTCATTTTACCTAACCAGCAGTTGGAAAGCTGATTAGAGTAAGCAGGTAGGATTTTAGTTTGAATAAATTTAGTTTCTCAGTGACAAGTTTATTTCATATTAGATTTCAGTACAACATGTGTCAGATTTTAGTTTGCAGAAAAGGATATGATTTCAGTTCAAGATTTTCAGTCACAAAGATTATATAATAAGGCAGAATTTAGAGAAGAATAGTTTACAGTGTAACTTCAGTCACAATTCAAAGGCTACTAATCTTAAATTTCTTGACATTTTGCCAGGAAATGCCATCCTCATGTGGAGCCACTGTTAGAGACCTATAGTGATAGGATTCATAATTTTGAATTGGCTAAGGTTAAGCCTTGTAATATTGTACATACCTTTGCTTTCTACGAATGTTTTCCATATTAAAAATTAAAAAATGTAAAGAGGGTATGTCCTAAAAGAAATATTAAAGGACAAAAAGAATAAGAAAAGATCAAAAAATGAAAATATATGATCCCCAAACACAAAAATAGATCATGAAAGTGTGCAAGTGTAAATGCCACTACTATTTTACTTCTTCTGCAAATAATGGTTGTGTGCAGCTTATCATACACGAAACAACCCATGGTAGTAAAACTGCTTAATCTGGACTAGTTCATGCTTTGAATTTTATGTTTATAGTTAGAGAATAAAATCTGACCAAACAGCTTAATCTTGGCAAATCATTAGATAGGTAGAGAAAATGAAAGGAGCTCATCAGTCTAATATGAGCCCTTGGAAGATATAAGTTTAGAAATAGATAGTTTGTTTTATAAAATAAAAGGAAAGAAAAGGGTTTGCTAGCTTAAATGCACCAAAATAAGTGAAGAAAAAATGTTAGGGTGAGTAATGGGTAAGTAGAAGAAAGGTTGCTGAAGTATAAAGTTGATTGGACAAAAGCACATTTATCATGCTTAATCATATTTTTCAATGTGTAGGAGCAATTAAGAAATAAAAAGAAGAGGTTTACAAGTTGATTCGATTGGCTTCCCCTCATTCATTTCATCCCTATACTTACTAATTTCCCCATCCACAAGTATGTTCTAATACTAAAAATCCTTCAAGGCATAAAGTCTCAGAGCATTTCTCTGACTTTCGATGGGACCGGACCCTAGGCTTAATGACTTATGGACATCCAGTGTTAGAATTCCTTTCATAAAAGTCATTTCCCTTCATTACCCTAATAAAACCCCTTTTCCTAACGTTAAACTCCATTTTCCTATGAAAAGTAAACAACCCCATGCTAAATTCCATTTCATTCAAAATACGCACAAAAAGATTTTATCCTAAGTATAAGTGTATGTGAAGAAAATGCACAAATATTACATTATGCTTAGAGGTATGTTCACTCCGCTCATTTCACTTCATATTAATTTTTAACATAATAATATAGCTCCAGATATACCTTTTCCCATATATAAATAAATCTCGTATATAATACCCCAACCATTAGTTTAATTATAAACTATACTTTTATCCCATACCCCCAACAAAACCCTCTTAACTCACCACTTCTCGGTAAAGTTAAGATAATCCCTTCATTAAACCCCATTCGATCATTTAATCCCATGTTTAACTCATAAATAATCCCAACCTCCACGGATTAAAGCTCCGAGCCCCCCTGAAACTTCTGCCCATTTCATCTATGAAACTTTGTCACTCGAATGTCATCCGATCATCAACACCCAAATCTAACGGTCCACAGCCATATCGGGTTCATTCGATGTCCAACCTTTACCCGCCCGATAAAGTGGTATTGCTCGGGCCCCCATCTGCTACGTGTCAAGTGTTAAGGTAGATTCGGTGCTCACCGAAATACCGCCTCCTCAATAAAGTGGTGTGATGGCCTCTGATACCGCCTCCCCACTAATCCCGAAACCACTCACTGTTCATAATATAAAATTCTGCGCCAATTTACCGATTACCCGTTAAAACCCTGAAAATGCTCATTTTCATGCCTTTTACTCAGCTACACAGTGAAACCTATCAATCCCTTCCAGTTCCACCCTGAGCCTCTAAGACATGATTTTACCATGGATTCCCTCCCAAACACCTTCCAGACTCTGTCCACAGTTCTTGCTAGTTTCAGTACAGCCTCTAGTCACCTCCTCGCAGACCTGTATTTCATTAACAAATTGTTGTATTTTGCAGGTAATTGGTAGAAGACCGGAGCTTGGATAAAAAAATTTGATACTAGTCACAAAACTTTTTTACTCCAAGATTCGAAAGGAAATCTATTTAAAAACCTTCATTCAGAAGAAGAAAATAGTTATACACAGAACATAGAAAGAAATCATTCACATAGAGACATTGACTGTTAAACCAAAGGAACCAGACAGAGCATACAGTCAAAAGAAAAACAGAACAAACATATAGAAAGATGATCAATTTTGATTACCATATGATGATACATATAAAAAACTAAATAATTTATTGTTGAAATACACAGTAAAAAGTTAAAATGTATAGTAAAAGTAAAAAAAAACAGTAAAGGATATTGATAGGTCATCAAAGTAAAAGTATATTAGATGAAAGAGTATCGATAAAAGTGTATCAGATTGAAAAATCAAAGTGAAGAAACATGAAATCAAAACAGAAATGGTACATTTTCCAGAAATTTCCTGTTTAAGTCATAATTGTGCAGAAACTAGTGTGGCCAATCCAAGATGCATTTTGAGAAACTGGAGGAGGTTTGTGTTCTTGAAAGGGAAGTCTAGAAAATCCTATCTCATTTTTTGCACAGGTATTAAAAAAGGGGGATAAATGCATATCTTCACAACCTATTTTTTGGACTGCGCAAAGTCTTTTTTTGACATCTTTCTGAAGAGAATATTGTGAACATCGGGAGATGCATTTTTGGAAACTAAGAGAGGTTTATCTCAATAACATATGTATCTACAATAAACGCTTTCACTTTTTACATATGTCTCTCGGATTAAGATATACAAAGGTGTCACTGGACCCTAATTTCGCAGAATTTATGGGGCAAAATGCACAAAAGAAGGAGGTAGTAAGTGACTTGGAAGCCTTATCGTCAATTAAGAGTTGCTATCAAATTCGAATTTCACTTCTTTGTCACCATAAATCCATAAATATAGTGCCAAATAGGTTCATTAGTTTTGAGTGTCGTTTATTTAAGTTCTATTAATGTAAAACAATTTGAGATATTTGTAAAACCAATCTTGATATTTTCTCAAGATATTTCAGTTTAGAATTTTTATAAATACTTCTTCATTTGAAGTATTTTATGGTGGAATCTACTAGAAATTTCTATAGACTTTTTGATCAAAATACCAAAAAGGCCATTGCACCGTTTGTTGAGCTAGTAAGATGGATTGATGAATAAAGATCAGACATTTCAAAGGATTCATGTGTTAAGCGAATTTCAGACAATTATTCTCATGCATTGTTGTCATTTTTCTCAAGTTATTCATAATCTTTAATGTTATTCCAAATCTAAATGTTATAACTGGAATACTACTTCAGAAATTGTTTAATTACACTTTGTCTTAATAGTTATTCGTTTGAATGTTTTCTTATGATATTTAAATTAAATAATTCTTAATTTCTCTTTGGTTTAGATTGATTTCATGAATATCCAGGTTAAAGGATTCTTAATTTCCCTTTGATCCTAATTATCCTTTCCTTCCTCATTCATTATCCGGGTCTAAGAACCCTTAACTGCTCTCTCACCTTGAGTGAAACCCTCTCACCCCTCTGTCTCAAAGAATTAAAAAAAACTTTTCTATCTTGCCCTTTGAAAGTTCCCTTTAGTGAGTTAATCCAGTTTTGCTTCCTTATTGTTTGACTCCATATCCCAATGGTCTAATAAACATCTTTTTATCCATATGTCCAAGCAGATCCCACCACCCAATCTCAAATATAAATTAGAAACCTCTTGAACATTCATAACTAGCCTAAAATCGCATAACTAAAACAAAGTAAAATTATAAAGAGAGAGCCCTCTCTGAGCATGAGGAAGGCTAGGTCCTGATCTCCAAAAGTGGTTTGTAGTTACCTTGGTGATTTCTTTCTTTAACCTTGAGAAAATATTGAGTTATAACAAGGCCTAGAGCCTAGGTCACTACCAAGAATGCAGTGATATCTTCAAATCTGTGAAAGTACAAGGAAACAATGATGCAAAAGAAATAAGTTGAACAAGACCATAACAAGACCCCTATTAGCCATGACAGGAATTTCGTCAAACATATCATCAACATGTAACCTACAGGTGTAAACAACATAATTAAGTGTAGGGATCTCATACTTATCTGAGAATCGCTATGAACCATTGTTCCCTCATGTCATTGGTTGCACTATCATCTATTAGGTCATAGACACATTATCCATTCATGTACAAGTAAAAACATGTTGAGAGCCCTACATAGCTGTTATCATAAAATATACATATATACAACATAATAAGAACAAAAATACCATAAACACATCAAAAATCAAAATCCAAATATACATCAATACATTTACACATGAAAATCAAGGGAATGAATTTATCATTAATAAATGCAATGAACCAATCAGAGATGGGACTACCATGTTCCACCCTACCATAGATTGTCTAACCCAAATCTCTCTTTAACAAATCACCACCGTGCCATATTCCAAGCATGACTGTGGGACTCATAGTACACACCAAAAATACCAATCAACATGGACGCCATTAGAGTTCTCCACCTCCATTGTGCACAATTGGAGTGCCTCCTAGTCTCTCAGGATTTACCATGCATGCATAGTCTAATCTAGGGATCACTAAGCCTTACACTGAGACATACTGTCCAGGCTTTATCGTGCATCCCATCCCAACACCATTGGGCACAAGGGAGAGAAAATCCACCTCTTGGCTTTAACGTATAACCCACCATTCACTGGTAAGGATTCCTAGGCCACTAAGGCACACAATATGGCTTTATCGCAACCCACAGTCCAGTTCATGGGTTACAAGGCCAATGGCTTTGTGATACTCAATTTGGTTCAGGGGCCACTCAGACCATGTGCTTGTCAATTCGAATATTCGCCCTACACGGCTTTCAATCCAATCTTATCATCCCACATAAACTAAAAGAGAGAAACCATCTAATCAAACCTATAAGGAAATGGCAAGGCTAGGCTGAAAATATGGTCACAGCTCACAAAACCCATGCCATGATAGAAAAGAACCACATGCAATCCAACTCATGCCAAATCTAGCTAGGAAAATACAAATGCAAGTCAATATCTACAATGAAGCCCATTGTATCTGCTTGATCCTGCCTTTCCCACCTTGATCTTTGCTTCCTCTTGACTTCTTTGCCTTTCTTGCTCCAATGCCAAAGTGCGCCAAGGAGCTCTAAGTGTCCGAGAGAGAGAGAGAGAGAGAGAATAATGAGAGATCTCCAAAACTCAACTGAAAAAATGTTACCAACTAATCCTCAAAATACTTTTGTGAATGAGGCCTCTATTTTTTTCATTTTCCATTATTTTCCTTCATTTTCATCCTCACATGCATCTTATGACCTTTCACCTTCATTTTCTCATTAATTCCATTATTTTCATAAATAAATGTGTCAAAGTGCCTTTTTGCATTTCCAAAGCCTTAGTCATTGCCTTTGTCAATTTCCTTCACCATAAGTAATCAAATGAACACCCCCTAGGATGTCTTGCCCAACATTCAACTTGGAATAAATGTCCCATCAATCATGGTTAGTGTTTTTAACTTTTATTACATTGAATTTTCAACATGGGTGTTACAAAATCTAAGTTCATTATAAAAAATTATAATATTATAAAGTCAAAGAATCATAAACCCAAGGTCTTATTAATATTATAAACCCACATAATTAAGAAACTGATGAAATTAATATTATAAACCCAAATAATTAAGAAACCAATAAGACTAATATTATAAACCTAAGGAATTAAGAAACCAATAGAATTAATATCATAAACCCAAAGGATGAATAAACCAAGGAATTAATAAACCCAAGGAATTAACCCAAAGGATGAATAAACAAAGGAATTAATAAACCCAAAGGATCAATAAACCCAAAGGATTTAATATTATAAACCCAAAGGATCAATAAAGCAAGGAATTAATAAAACCAAGAATAAGTATAAAAAATACAAGGGAATAGTAATAAACCAAAGAAATTAATATTAAAAACCCAAGAGATCAATATTATAAACCATTGGGATTATTATTATAAATGTAAGCAGACTATTAATATTATAAACCCCAGAAATTTATATTATAAACTCAATGGATTTATATTAAATCTAGGATTATTATTATAATCCCTATCATTAATATTATACCCTCGGAATATGAACCCTTAGACTAATAAACCCAAGGGATTGATATTATAAACCCAAGGCACTAATAAACACAAGGGTTTAATACTAAAAACTCAAAGAAATAATATTTAACACAAGGGATTAACATTGTAATACTAAGGTATATAAACTCTAAGATAAATATTATAGACCCTAAAACAAACATGGTTGACCATGGTTGATCATCATTGATTTTCATATTGAAACAAGCTCTGTCACAATGTGATGTTCAACCATGGTTGATGATGATTGACCATCATTTATTTTCATATTGAGGAAATATTTGTCACAATGTGACGTTAGACCATGATTAACCATAATTATAATCCCAAAAAAATTATATTAAATCTTAGTATTAATATTATAAACCCAAACAATGAATAAACACCTTTTCATTCTAAGATCCATTTACAAATATTTTAAGATTAATATAAACAAAATTATACGTTATATATTATTTTTACATTTATTAAATTAAAAGAAAACTTTTAACACATTATAAATATGCGTCCAATTATAAATATAAACACGAAACATTACTAATTGTAGTCAAATTTAGAAAATCTTGTTAAATAATTTAATTATACGCATTTCCAATTTTTTTCAAAATTATTTATTTGAAATATTTCATCTTACTCTACACTTAGCTTCCCTTACTTTTAGTCTCAGATTTCAACTCTTCAACTTTCATCTCAAATAAGTTTCAACTCTTCAATTTTCATCTCAAACAAGACTGCAATGCAGTGGAATACCTACCGAATATGAGATGTGATTTTGGGTGTATGGATAAAATGTCGATGCCGTGAACATTAATATTGTTATAAAACTATGCTTCTTTGTTATTCGTTGCTGCTTGTCTACAAACACTTGGGATAACTTGGGATAATGTTCAAACCAATCATGTAGTATGTATCAAGATTAATAATGTATTGCATTGAAAGATTCTTTCAAAATATTTGTAGCTTTTTCATTTTATCTCCTACAGTATGCCAATTTGGAGGTGTTGTTTTTTCTATATTATATAGGTGAAGGGAAATCATAACCCATCACAGAAAGCATCGATGCTTGCTAGCAGTTCATACAAGTTATTCTTGTGTGGCTACATTTTTTTAAGTTTCTGAGTAGCTGTTTTAATGCTTGGTTGGTAATTTTGGGCATGGGTCATTGTGCTTACTGGCATTTCATATAAGTTATTCCTGTGTGGCTGCATTTTTTAAGTTTCTGAGCAGCTTTTTTAATGATTGGTTGGTAATTTTTGGGCATGGGTCATTATTTGAATGGCTACCCTTTACATAGTGTACAAGTCTATAGTCCTCAGTAGACAACCTCTTTTTACTGCCAACAATATCCAACGATACTATCTATTAAAAAATATGTTCCATACCATTTCAATTACTGCCATACTGTAAGCCAAGTATGGTAATCGTCAAGCCAATCTGTCTGGAAATAAATTTTATTTCTGTTAGCATTTTATGTGTTTCCTATTCTCCTCTTGAAAACTTTGTTGTCCCAAGTCTAGTTTGTTGGATGATAATAATTGTATGGGAGGTTGGCGTGTCAATCAAATAGCTAGTTGAGCTTATCTAATTTTTGTTTTATTTGTTTTTATTTCCTCATAGGCACCTGATTTGCTAAGGCATCCTCACCTTAAACCCCAATGTTGCCTTCTCGATCTTCAACTAGATATCAATGAATGGTGGAATTGGTAGGTTGAGTACTTGTTTAGTCAAACTAAGGCCAACCAATTCAAGAAAGCTAAAGTAATCAAACAATCCTGCATCCATATTTTAATCAAACAACATGAAGCCATTTTCATTGATGATATTGATAGTATGCGTGCATACCTGTACTGAAATGGTGACACTAATGATCTTGACAAGGAATACAACAATGCTTTTCTTGGATCTACTTGACATGAAATCGTTTGCAGAGGATCATAAGAGGATATATGGAGTTTTATCAATAGCGAATTGGATCACAGTAAAATTTGGTGTTCATGTAAGTTCTCAATCACATTGACCTGATAATCCATGGATCCATCTTACCCTAAGATTTATTGAAGATAAAACTTTAGAATGATTACTATTATTGAATGTTGAGTTTATTTGAAGTTGTTAATGGTACACATTAATTTTTTTTGTTGATACCCAAAACATAAGAAGGGTGCTAAGACGTTTTGGAAGCTATATAATATTCTCCAACGGATTGCAAGATCCATATAGCACTGGAGGGTAAAACATATTTCTTTATGTATTACTTTGTCACTTCATTGAGAGAGTAATTAAGAGTTGTATCTCCACAGACTTCCAACTTCCAGGTATAACTGATTTTCCTGTGGTAACTGTGATAGTATAGTAGTTAGCAGAAACTTTGTTGTGATAGTATAGTAGTAGAAGAAACTCTGGGCTGGGCTTTCTTCATAGTTTTAAGACCAACAAAATGACCTCATTTTGAATACATAAGCATTAAAATACTTATGCCAATGACTTTCCAAAAATGACTTCCCTTTGGACACAACTGGAGCACCCACAACCGCAAAAATAGAAAATCCAATGTGAAGCTATAAAACAAGCACGTAAAAATATAATTATCTCGCACAAATATAAAAATAGATATTCCATAAAAACTAGCAAGAGGTTATGATTGGGAAAAATGAGGATTGGAAAAATTTTGAAGGATATGTTCTGACATGGAAAAAGGAATCAAAACATTACCAAGCAAAACAATAAGGTTTCCCTGCTTTAATGTGCTCTACTGCCCACTTGTTTACCTTTTCCTTGTTTGCTGATTCAATTTCCCACTTGTTTAACTTTTCCTTGTTTCCTAATTCAATTCCATCATTCGTGCCCACTCTAGGGCTTGCAACACTTGCAAATTGAAAGTTATATTTTTTTCAGATTGAAACCAAGTGTTGCTTTTTCCACCTGCTCTCTATTAATGGACAATCAAGCGAAATCTCAACCTCCGCCACATTAACCTTTGTGAATTGGTTAAGCAGAAGCACATACACAATGTTTGGGATGATAAGTTTATGTTTGGTGACAGATGACCAAATGCTGAGAGGTGGTGGCAGAAAATCGCTGACACGTTGTAGCAAGCAGTGACACTGGAATGGTAACGGGGTGACACAATTGCCTAGAAAGGTCATGAGGCAACTTTGGATAAAAAAAATTTCCATGCAAATTAATTTAACATAAAATATTATGAACTAATGCTAAACCAAGCTAGCATTAGTCATCTTCATCTTTGATTATGTTTTAACTTTATCCTAGCTTTATGTGAAAAAGTGATTTTTTCTCTGCAATAAGACTCCAAAGGCTTCAATGGATATGGTTGGCCAGCAAAAACACTTGTCAATATTTAATAGGTTGATAAAAATGTTTATAAAATATGAATAGAAAACTTTATGTTAAAATTATCGTTTTGATTGAAAATAATGCTAGGGAGAGCGACATCTATCGCTATATACCTACTACTTTCGGCAGGTATAATAGGTAACTATATCTTTATATTTCAAATGGTTATGACTTAAAATAAATGTATTGTTTAATTATTAAAGTTATACCAAATTGGTAGTTGTAAATAAGCATACCATTTGATTTATAATGTTTTTTCACAAATTTATAAAATTATAAGAGTAAGTTTTTAAATTTTAAATACATATATATAGAAATAATAAAATAGAGTGTTATAATAAATTAAGTAAATATTGTGTAGTGATACATTCAACATCTTATTATGAGTGTGATATGTAATATTTTATATTCATCATTGAGTTGGCACATCTCTTTTCAAAATGTATGTGTGAGAGAATAAAGAAAAAAGTAATATCTATTATAATAAAAAATAAAAATAAATAAATATGTATGGTGTGCAAGAGATGTGATAAAAATATTTAACTACCATTCTCAATCTTAAATAAATATTTGGAAATAAAATAACTAAAAAAAAGGCTTATTTTTCTCCTTTGGTACACAAAATGTGTCTCTTATATTTTAAAAGAATACTCCAAAACATTTAAATAACTTATTTGAGTATCTATAAGAAATAACATATTTTAAAGTCAATTTCATATATATATATAAAACGTTGTAAGGAAGACCAAAATTTTTGAGCTAAAATTTGTTTTTCAAAATTTTTTTTCATCATTTTCATTCATTATAATTTTTATGGTTAAGATAGATCTATATATATTAGTTGGTTTTGAATAGTTGATCTCATGAATAAAAAATGGAAAAAAAAACTTATATAATAAAAAAAACTTTTAATTTTATTATCATTTTATTATACATTAAAACATAAAAACTTATATAATAAAAAAAACTCCTAATTTTATTATCATTTTATTATACATTAAAACATAATAAAAAGGTATTATCGTTTTATAAATGATCTTCCTATCCAGCTATCACATAAATGGTTGCCATGTATGTTAACTATATCTGTATTATTATGTATTGCAGATAGTCCATAAGTATGCATTTGAGGACGACTTAAACTGATACATGGAACCGAAGTATCCTTATTTTAGCTCGTCTATGTTTGAGCTTGAAACGAGGCTAGAAGATCACGATGCTGCATCAGTCATGAAGTAAAATTCTACGTCAGGTGGTGCTGAAACATTACAAATTGTAGCTGCAGATGAGTTCTTTAAAGGTCTGCTCCTACCATCTGATTGCCATGTGATGCATTCTTTTGAGGAATAATTTGGTGGAGTAACTTGTCTAAGTTGCTGTTAGAAGATCCTCCTTCCTCGACCGCTCGCTTCGCACTTTCCTTCAATTTTCCAATTCTTCTCCTCATTTTGACTCCTTCCTCTCCTTGTACCAAATTCCTCACCAGCGCTGCCACCTCTTCCCTTTTCACGGTCTGTTTCAAGTGCAGTCCTACGCTCCACTCTTCACAAACAAATTTCGCATTTGTATGTTGATCGGCACCGAAGGGCCAGCATATCATTGGCACTCCCGCGCTTATGCTTTCCAACGTGGAGTTCCACCCGCTGTGAGTCAGAAACCCTCCCAGAGAAGGGTGGGACAGTACCTTTATCTGAGGTACCCACCCAACCAACAAACCTCTATCCTTCGTTTCTTCAATGAACTCCTTGGGCAATATGGCAGATTCACCATGAACTATATCTTGCCGGACAACCCACAGAAAGTGTTGGTTGCTGGAAGCCAATCCCCATGCAAATTCCAGGAGTTGTTGATTAGAGAAAACTGTAATGCTTCCCAAAGAAACGTACATGACAGAACATGGATTCCGTGAATCCAACCATGTGAGACAGCTATTTTCTTCCTTCCACATACTCAATTCATCCGAAGATCCACCGTTATCTTTACGGTGGAATGACTGAGAGAGCAACAGAGGACCGATGGGATATACACGGAAGTTAAGTCTGAGTGCCTCTAAGACCGGGCCTTCTAGTTCTTCGAATGTGTTGACTATCAATGCAGCTGCTGATAATGTACCTCAGACGGATCCGAGACGTCTGTGGTTAGGAGGAAGTTGGGGAGGTCCCTCAGCCGCAGCGGGGGCATTCCCGGGATGCAAGTGATTCTCACTTCATCAAGATATTCCTCGGTAAGGCAGCTTTCATCTGTCAGACATGAAAATTATTCCATAATAATACAAGAGAAAATCCATAGAATGTTTAAAACTACGTTTGTGTACAGAATTGTTTTTGGAAGGATTTTAGCTACTTGAGAGAATTACATTTTGAATGAAGTAAACGTGTAGTGTGTATATGTTCAGTTTCCAAATAACTTGTACGTGAAGTAAATATAATATTCGAAAAGTCAATTTCTATATAAATTGAATGTAAATCACGTATGATATTCGTTGGGAATGACTGTTATATTTTTTTATCATTTCAATTCTTATCCAGGTGATATAACGAATTTTATTATAATAATTTGACGCTGGAATCTAACGATTAAATCTAAATAATCCACATATATGGGAGGAAAAAAAATCGAATATATATATATATATATATATATAAATTTTTATTTTATATTATATATAGTTATTTTTATCTAAATTATAGATTTTGTATATATAATAATTAATAGCTGATTTAATATATGTTATTTAAATTTATCATATATTTAATAAGTCATGGTAGTCAATACTAATTTATCAACTAGTATAATTACATTAGTCAATGTGGTTGATATAAATTGTTTGGTCTTATTTTAATCCACCAATTATCAATTAGTATATATAGCTATCAATAATTGGAATTTGTTAATGGAGTGTCAGGGTTTAAGTTTTGCTATGCGAAATGAAATAATTCAAGTTGCGAGCGTTGAAGGGCCTTAGGCCCTCCCCCATTTCAGTGCACTCCACATATTTCCATTCCCCCAATTCATACAAAATGCATGAAGACAAGGTGGATTTTTCTAAGGACCCCAATAGGGGGCAAATCATTTGGATATCTCCACCCCAACCTTGTAGCACTCAAAGGACCTTGGCGCATAGTTGAATAACACTACTTTTTCAAAAAGGAAATCATCAGTGGGCTCTCCAAGTGAAGGATGAAGGGAGGAGTACAAGGTATTTTCATGAATTTCCACCCCACCTCCTACAATAATGACCAAATCAACTCCAAATAGATCACTCCCTCTGACAAGTGACAAAATTACCCCTCCCCCTTTCATAGACTTAACTTATCATCCAATGACTCCTTCTTCTGCTCACTCCCCACTATATTCTACTAACTTAGTATTTTGATAGCTACATAGTAGATCTCCTTCATCAGACCTTATCTTTAGTCGTTAGTTTTATAGCTCAACTTCTAGCTTCTTGTGCAACCTTTTCACAATAGACATTGAAAGCAGAGATGGTAAAAACCCTAGGTTCTTGATTCTCTCACCTCCACTTGTTGATGATCCACCAAGACAAAAGAGGAAGTGCATCAAAAGAAAGAAAGAGGAGCCTTCCCTAGTTCTAGGCAAGGGTGTGCAATTGATTGAGATTCTCAGTGTGGAAAATGAATTGGCATTTTGCTAGCAAAAGAGTGTCCATGGTTCTTCTATAGGTGGATAGAGCAAAACATTTTTTTGTCTTTTGGATATGCCCCAAAATGCTTGATATTAGTTAAGGGTTGGAGGGTTATCTGACAAAGACAAAAGAGGATGCACAAAGGTGTTTGAATGAAAAATGGTTCGGGAGATATTGGGTACTCCATCTGAAACCCTGGACAATAGATTTTGATGTGAAATCCAAAAAAAAAATGATGCCCATCTAGGTTCATCTTCTAGTGCTTTCCCTAATATTTTGGTTTGAGGAAATCTTCAAGGAAATTTTGAATACACTAGGGCTTTTTTACGTAGTGTTAACTCAAAAATCATCATGTATAGGAGGAAATGGAATCCTATCTATTTCTGACAGCATGGGTCACTTAGAAATCAATGCTAGAAAACAAAATTCCATTAGTTGAGCTCTTAGGGAATCTATCGCTACAAAATTTCCTAAATGAAGTTCCTCTCCCTCAATTACAAGGGACTAACCAACCCCTCATAAAAACTGGCTATGAAATGACTAACGTACCTCCACTCCCTCACATCCTACTCTTACAAGAGTATATGGTTGAAGTAATAAAGGAAATTTCATCTCTCAAATAAATTCTCTGGTATTGGTGTTTTCTTGCTTTGGATGTAATTAGGATATTAGGGGTTATTGTCTCTAGATGACACACTAGATGGGTTCGTTTAATTTCGACCTAGTCCTTCAAATCATGGCTTTCCATTACCATTTTCTCTAGAGAAATGGACAAAGCCTTCCTTTTCATAATGTGTATGGTCCCTTTACAAATCATGAGGTTTATTGGTCAAACATTCCTAGACTCCCTTACATGGACTATGGAATTGTTACCATGGAAGGGGACATAAATTTCACATTCGGAGTTATTGATGTTTAGGGAACCTATGCAATAATTGACCCACTAATGAAATTATTTATATATTTGATTTAGGAGATGGAATTTTGTGAGATCCTTTCAACCAAGCTTCCGCCCACATGGTCAAAAAATAGGACAAGATCTTATCGAATTTCCAAAATGTTAGACCATTTCATCATTTTAAAGGCCCTCCTTAACTGTAGCACTAAGTTTTGTTAAAGATCCATGGTTGGTGGTATTTTGATCACAATCCCATTCTCCTAAGTTTAGATCTCTTCCTCTCCAAGCATCTAATTCCCTTCAAACTTAATCCTTTTGGGCTTGAAAACCCAACTTTTATTGAATCACTGAAATCCAACTAGATCCCCTTTTAATCCTCTTCCCTAGAGTCCCAATCGGCCCCTCCCGCCTCCCCACAATACAATCCCACCAAATCATAGAAATGTCAAACTAATTCATTATTAAGTGTTCAAGGGAAGAAGAAGAAGAAGAAGCACACAACAAATACCTGGCTAAAATTGAGGCTGAATTGAAAAATATATGAGAAAAATATCCAAGAGACGGCTACAATGGGTCAAAAGGAAGAGATAAAGGGATTGGAGGATAAAAGAG
This sequence comes from Pinus tabuliformis, assembly GCA_031772625.1. Lineage (NCBI taxonomy): Eukaryota > Viridiplantae > Streptophyta > Pinopsida > Pinales > Pinaceae > Pinus > Pinus tabuliformis. The sequence goes on along the minus strand of CM062817.1, from coordinate 1,609,483,874 downwards.
AAATTTCTCCTAGGAAAGGAAAAAGACTGAAGGATGAAGAGTAGATCCATCTCGCTACACGTAGAGGATGACAACACCATGTACTTTCACAATATTTCAAACCAAAGGATATCTATTTACAGTATTTGGGAGATCAAAAATCCATATTGGCTCACTTGCAACCTCCTTCAAAGATCTTAGTAGAAGGATGTAATTATTTTAAGGGCATTTTTTCTACTCCTCAGAGAACCACCATACAACAAGTACTAAATGTGATCAACATTTTCCCAAGATTTATAAACTGCGAAGGTAACATCTCCTTAATGCCTAAGGTCACAAAAGAAGAGCTATAGTTTTATATAGTTTCTAGAGAAGAAAAACCCCAAGTCAAATGGACTCCTTATTGAGTTGAGCCTAGAATGTTATAACTTTATAGTAGATGGCCTTCTCTCTATAATGGAATAATGAATGACTTCATGACAAGTTATTTCCCCCTTTAATTCCACTTTAATTCAAAATCATACTCACCTACATCATTTTACCTCTTTCATCTGATTTCTTTGTCTAACTCTATCTGCAAGATCGTTTCAATGCTCATTTCCCTCTACCTCAAAGACGTCTTGTATAATCACATTTCTCTAGAAAAAATTGTATTCTTCCAAAATCATGATATTCATGATGCCATTATCCTTTCCGAAGAAGGCATTCATTCTATAGGAACTAAGAAATAAAGAGAGATTCTATATAAATTTTATCTCTCAAAATATTTTTATCAAGTAAGTTGGTTATACCTAAGAATCCTCTTAATTTATATAGGCTTCTACCAGTTCTTTGTAACCCGGGGATGAACTGCATCAGCAAAACCTATTTAACCTTGCTAATTAATGGAGCAGCCTCTCCATTATCCCAAATAAAAATAAGCCTTAGGTAGGTCTATCCACTTTCACTCCTTCTCTTCCTCCTTGTTGCAAAAAGACTAAGCAGAGCAATAATGGATTCAAAATCACAAGGAAATTTAAAAGTGATTTAAATATGCCAATGTTGAAACCTCTCACCTTGACTATTTCTAGACAATATTTTGGTTTTACTTGATGGGAGGATATCCCACCTCCAGTCTCTAAAATACCTATCTTTGTTATTCATTAATGTTATAGGAATGAAGATAAACAATGCAAAATTTTCCATCTTTGGTTGGAGGATCACAGAAAGGGTGAAAGCCTTTGAGGAGTAAATTTTATCCATAAATGTTAATTAGTTAGGATTTGGAATAAAATATCCATGTTTCACTTTAAAACTTCTCAAATATCTCAAATCGGACTAGAGATGGCTTTTGCAAAATATGGAAAAGAAAGAATGAATCTGGTGCAATAAATGGATCTCAAGGGCATGGATATTGATGTTTTTTAAATAAGCTATGGAAGCTTTCCAAGTGTTTTGGGCTTCATTAACCTAGATCCCTCTAGGAATTATACAAAAACTTAAACAGATTGTCAAAAAAATTATTTTGGCAAACAGGGAAGAAAAATTTACCTTTTCTATCCCATCGTAGAAGTACATAGTCATCCCAAAATACCAAGGTCAATGGGGCTTAAAAAAATATGGTTTTGTTCTCAAAATACCTAGCCCCCAAAGGGAATGGAATATCATCCATGACAAGGACCTTTGGGCATATAGCACTGAGTAAAAATATATCATACCCCTCTCCACTCTAGATTGAATCAAATCTTGCCAAAAATGGCTCCATAATATGAAAGAAAATCATCAAAAGAAATCCATTAATTAACGATTTTCTCAGCTGGAAGGTAGGGAGTGCTACACAAATTCTTATTGACAAAGACTCTTGTATAGGAAGTCAACACTAGCACAAGATTTCAAACCCTCTTATCCATATACTGGATGAAGAGGCATGGTATACATTGAATTAGATAGAAATTGCCCTGACCATTTTAGGACACCAATTCATCTTGGAGGTGAGAAATTTGAAGCTTGGATAACATTCATCAGAGGATTAAAATTCTCAAATGTTATTATTTCAGATTCAAAAGATAGTATTATCTGGACCCCGCGTCCAAGGGGATTTTTTTCTCCTTAAGTCGTGTATATGATACTTACTACAACAAATTCTCCTCTTGAACTCCCTTAATGCTGGGAGGGAATGCTTTGGAAACTATATTTTCCTCCAAATCTAAATTGTTTACATGGTTCTAAAAATAGGCTCCTACTTGGGACAACTTGCAAAAACAATATTTTCATGGCCAAGGCTATTGTCCCTTGTGCAAGGTAGAATCATAATCATTCAACCACCTTTTCATACATTTCTTTTTCTCAAAGGAAGTATGCAAAAGAGATAAGCCAATTAGAAAACAAACAATTCCTTTAGGATGCCATTTAATTTGAAGAAAATTAAAAAATATGGATGTAAGTCACAAAAAACCAAGGGAATAAATTCCTCCCTCTAACAATTGCCAGGGGAATTTGGCCTGAATGAAATTGTTCAATTTTTGAAGACTGAAATATAATCTCCATCGGAGTAGACATCAATAGTCTCTCTATAGCCATGCACTTAAAAATTTATTCAAATGGAAAGGCCCATCCTCAATCATAGGAATTTAAAATACGATTTAATTTCCCTTGGGGTCTTTTTGATGGTGCAGCCCAAGGTTTCCCCTCTTGATGCATAAGAATCAACCTTTAGGCAACCATCTTTACCTAGTCCCAAAGGGGGTCATGAAATTTCCAAAGGGAAAGAAATTTATGACAAATGTAATTTCTATAAATTATAAAGAGTGGGTCTTTGATGCAATTACAAATGTCTTGACTCTAGAAAGAATCTTGATTGAAAGGTTGTTTTGGAGAGTTGTTTCTTTGCCTAAGTGAGCCTTTATAAAAGTGGCAATTTCTAGGTTGAGGTGTTAGTATGTTGGGAATGATGTCCAATTTATGTTTGATTTGTTGGGATATTTTCTAGCCAGTATGAGTTATATCTATATGTACATTTAGAATTCGATCAGCGAGAGGGGAGTATAACTCAGGGATATCAGAGAAAGGAAACCCGACAAAGGTAGATGAGAGCCCATAGTAAACCAGCCATGTAAATTCTCTATACATATATATTTATGAGATATAAACTAATTTAAGGTACTTTTAGTTATTTCTTATGCATTTGATTCCTCTATTTGAACATGTGTTGATTCCTTGTTTGAAGGGGTGACTGTCTCTCTGTTAATTTTAACGAGTGTTACATATTTTCTTGAAACTAAAGTGAGTCCCTCTATGTTGAGTTTTTTCACTCCCAAATGATGGTTGAGAACCTAAACCCTCCATTTCTATATATTAGTATAGATCACATATTTAATTTTGGCATGTCTACCGAGGGAACCAAAGTTGAAGAAAAATTGTGGGCCAAGTCCTAACTAGTGGAATTTGTAATCGGGTAGCAGAGTGAAAAATAGAGGTTGGTGAAACAAAAGGAATTATAACTCGCAAAAATCATTCCCACTTATGATGACATTGGAACATGATCCAAAAGAGATTAGAACCACGATTGGATACCTTGCCTTGTTGATGCCAGGTCCTCGACCCTCAATCGATAAGATTCCTCAAGCCTCCTTTTCCTAATATTCATAATTTAACTAATAGGGTAGAACCTCGGGCCAGAATCGAAAGTGAAAATCAACCCCCTTTGCTGACATTAAAGGTCACCCACCCCCCATCCCGCAATTCACGAGTACCATCGACCTCTTTTGATTGATCACATCTATAAATTGGAGGTCTCGCTTCACACAAACATGCTTGATTATTACCAGGGTTGCATGGGTGCAAGTGGGAAAGGAAAATCCCATGAGGACAAGCCCTTAAGTTTGGTAAACATAAGGTGTCTAAGCTGAACAAAAACTTGGGTATGGTCCATGAATTGTAGGTGTGCAGTGATATAGAAATTGGGGTAGTGGCTCATGCAAGATGAAAAGTCGAAGAAGTAGACCTGAGCTAGGCTAGTTAAATTAGAGTGGTGTAAAAGCACAACAATTCTCTTTTGGAATTAACAGATGAAGGAAGTGATTAGAGGAGGTTTTCAACTAAAAAACGAGGAGATTTAGGATATTATTTGTGGGCGAGAGAGTGAGTTAAGGAACATTCCCAACTCATGGTCAAGATTGGAAAATGGGTAAAAATCACTATATTTGGATCTTGAGATGGTTGGTAAATTAACCATTGGAAAAATGCTATTTGAATGGTGATCCAATGTGTAGCCAATTGGTGAAAAATTGAATTGAGTTCTTGAATAAACATTCTCACACTATAAATCTTTGTAATGGGAATTATATGATTTCTAAGAATTAGTTACAAGTTGATAAATCAAGTAAGCATGAATGAAGCTAAGTGTATTAGATTCTATCATATGGTAAGATGATGAGATCATCATATATTTTCATGTTAATAAATGGAAATGCAGTTTGTGTCTTAAACTATAGTTTAATTATAAGAATTTTCAATTTCTTGTAACCACATACTAAGGGAGCTTATGGAAAGTAGAGGTTCTAGGTAGCATTAAAACATTATAGGAAAAATAGGGAATTATAACTTCAATACAATGATTGGGGAAAGAACAGAACTAGGATAGAGAAAATTGAGGAGATTCCAAACCAAGAAATAATCAAATTCGGAGAAATTGTAGTCCAAGCATATTAAAGAAATGATTGAAGAAGAAATGGTGGAAATTCTCACAACCAAGAGTGAACCAATGGTTTTCTTGAATGAAAAAAGATACCAGTGTTGTGGAGACCCAACAGGTAAACATGTTCTTATGTTTTAAACCTAGAGTAGAAGTTGATAACTTACAAGTAGTAGTAGTAGGAAGAGAGTTGTGGAAAAAAACCCTTGTAGTAAGAAAATTCAAGAGAACAAGTGAAGTTCCCAAGAGGTGAGAAGTATGTGTAGAAGCCCAGATGAGCAAGGAGTGATTAGGATGTTTTAGAGGAGAGAACCATAAGAATACCAAAAGGAAAATCTATAGATAAGGTTTGGTGACATATTAGGGTAACGAGTTAATGGATAAGATTTGTTACTAGGGCGTGATTGCAACACACAATGAGTCGTATGATTCTCTTAAAGTTGGAAGAAAGAGGAAAACTGATGGTTATTATAAATTTTCAAGTGCAACCCAAAAAAAAAGTAAAGAAGATGCTAAAATCAATGGCATAAGGTGAAGGATGAATCAAGGAGAATTTGATGGCGAACTTGTTTAGATAAAGGAAATTATCAATATAGTAATTCAACTACTACAAGAAATTAAAGAAGACCAAAATCATGTTTGGGTGTTAAACATGGAGAATTTTAAGGATGGAAAATTATCTTGAAGTTTAAAAACTTTGGCGAATCTCACTAGTCCCTAATATGAAAACTATGATATATTTGTAAAATTATTCAAATTTATAACAATTTTATATATACTCTCTATATAATGTTGGCGATTTTTAAGGTAGAATAATTTTATATTGTAAAATTTGGGTGAGTAATTTTTATAAAAAAATGGAAATTGGCGAATATTTTTTTTTAGAAAAATCATGGAAAATTAACCCACTTGCGAATATTAGCCCCTAACATTCTCCATGGTTTTAAAGAGGAAAAAGGTGAAATGGCCTATGCTACAATAGAAGCTAAAGCATAGTTTGAGTGTATCATTATAGAAGAAAGTAGTCGGGAAAACTATGTATGAGGGACAAAATGTTTAACTCTGTGAACTAGGGTTAAAGAGGAAAAAGGTGAAATGGCCTATGCTACAATAGAAGCTAAAGCATAGTTTGAGTGTATCATTATAGAAGAAAGTAGTCGGGAAAACTATGTATGAGGGACAAAATGTTTACCTCTCTGAACTAGAACTAGGAGAATTCCTTGGTGAATATGATGATGAAGATGAGGATATGAGATTCATTGAAAGGGTCATTGATTGTGTGAAAGTATAGAAAAACAAAAGAAGATAATGATAGAGGATGAGGCTAGAGAACTTCGTGATTATAAATCTAACCAAGTTGGTGTGAATGTAGGTTTTGCAACTAATGAAGGTGGACAATAATTAAAGGTTGTCACAAAGGAAGATAAGGTAGATTTGTCTCTGTGAGAAAAAGAGAGGGACAATTTTTCTAATGAAATGAAGGGAGGTGGACTTGAGATGGTAAAAGAAAATGTAATTCTTGGTGAACTTGGGATGAAGGAAGTTGCAGATGCTAAGGTAATGGGTTTAATTTTAGTAAATAATTTTTCTGAATGAATATGAAAGTATGTTGATAGGTGAGGATCTAAATGTTGTCTCTGATGAAAATAATAGAGCTCAACAAGAAAATAAGGTGAAGGAAATATAAACAAAGATTTCAGAACCAGATAATAAACATGGTAAAGGAACACTTAGTGACTACAAGGGTTTTTCCAATAAACCATATAACTTTCAATTGAGAAAGCTCTTGCAGCACGAGAATTCTTATAACAAGAAACCCTTATAGAATATTTAAGAATGAGGTCTTAGAAAGTCAGAGAAAGATCTATGTTATTTGATATTTTGTCACTAGAGGTGAATTATTTGATAATTTTTTTATCATTAATAGCTCAGTGAAAACGAGGCATGCAAATATTCCCAACAACATATTACCATAGGGATTTAAAGCTTGGAAATATTCTCCATGACTCTTAGGGAAACCAGAAAATATTAGACTTTGGATTAAGTGCATTAATCAGACAATTAAGGGAAGGTGGATTCTTGCACACAACCATTGGAACACCAAATTTTGTGGTAATTGAGGTTTTTAACCACAAGGGCTATGATGGTACATTAGCTAAGGTCTAGTCTTATGAAATTATTCTTTATATGTTAATGGCAAAATTTCTTCCATGTTATGAAGATGGCCTAACAAGTATATATAGAAATATATATGAGACACATTTCTCATGCCCAACATGGTTTTCCACTGGTACCCTAACAAGTGAAAGGGAAAGCTCGAGGAAATAATGCAACCTCATAATTGGTGGGGAAATATTTTTTTTACAGAGTTATAGGAAACAAAAAATTATTCAAAGCGGAAGGAACAAAAGCCATCTCACTAAGGAAAGGAGGAAGAACACATTACATGAAGTAGAATATTCTTCCAAAGTAAAATTGGGAGAAGTTATCCCAGGAAGTATAATTAATGAGATGTGTAATCAGAAGAATTTAGAAATAGAACAACAATTTGAAGGCATCCTGAGTTGGTTTAAATGTGTTATAATTAGCAAAGCATGCATGGTCCTAAAAGAGGATGGGTGGCCCTACATTGAAGCAAGAATAAAACTTGTCAAAGAAGAAAGGATAGTTTAGGAAAATGGCAGTGAAGGAGCACCCAATCAATGGTGCATGCTTACAATGAGGTTCTTGCAAAAGGAATATGTGGAAAGGATTTTTTTTAAAAGTCCATTGTGTTATAAAATTAAAATCATAATTGATATAAATTTTGGACAACATATCGAAGAGAAAGTATCAATAGTAGCTTGGGTGGATTATGCCTTTGTTGAATATTAAACTTCACATAACGGTGGCGGAATGGGAATGTAATAGGTCATAATATCCCAAGTGAAGGAGGAAACAAATAGAAGAATAAGAGTAACTATAAAATATTGCACCAACAAAGTGAGGAGACCACAACAAAGCAGAGTATGGGACCCGAGAACATTGAATATAGTAGAAGGACAACTAGAACAAACCCATGAATAGCAACAACGCAAAATCTAGGATTCTTAAGGACTACAATAAATTTGAAGAAGTATGTCTACGAAGCCATAAATTTTCTACCTGGGGAGTTTAATGCATGACCATCAACCCTTATGCAACCATTTTTCCTAGACCCAAAGGGGGCCATGAAATTTACAAAGGTAAACAAATTTCCCTCAAATGTAATTTGTATAAATTAGAAATAGTGGGTATTTTATGTAATCACATGTGTCCCAATTCTAGAAGGAATGTAGGTTGTTAGGTTGTTTTGGTGATTTAGAACTTCTCCCAAGTGGGCCTTTGTAAAAGTGACAAGTGCCAAGTTGAGGTATTAGTAGCTTGTGATATATGTCCAATTTACGTTTGATGTATTGTGATATTTTCTATTCAATAAGAGTTCTATCTATATGTAGAGTTCGAATTCGATCAACGAAAGGGAGTATACCTAAAGGAGCTCAAAGAGATGCAACTTGAGAAAACAACCTCAAAACCTATAGTAAACTATCCATTAAAATTCTCTATAAATTCATTTTATGAAATATAAACAAATTTGAGGTCCTTCTAGTTATCTGTTGTGCATTTGGTTCATCAGTATGAACATGTGTTGATGCCTACTCTATAGGAGTGAGTGTCTTTGTATTATGTTTAATGGGTGTTACGTGTGTTCTTGAAACCAAAGTGAGTCCCTCTGTGTTGAGTTCTTTCACTCGTTGTTGAAGGTTGAGACCTCAAAGCCTTTGCTTCCTAATATCACTATAGATTAGAGGTCCAAGTTTGGGAGGTGTGTTGAGGGAACTGGATCCAATGGAAAAATCGTGGACCAAATCCTTATGAGTGGAATTTGTAATTGGGCGGTTGAGTGAAAATTGGAGGGTAGTCGAACAAAAGGAATTGGAACTCGCAGACAACATTCCCACACATGGTGCCATAAGAACCTTGTCCAAATGAGAGTAGGACCGTGATTGAAGATCCCCCCTCCTTGATGACATCGACCACCCCCTTCAATAATTGACTGCAATAGTCAATCCTCCACAACCTAATCTATGTTGTCCTACTGAAAGGGTGGAACCTTTGGCTAGAACAGCAAGTGAGAGACCCCATCTACTAACGTTAGGGGTCACCCCCTTACAAGTCACCAATACCGTCAATCTCTTTTTCTTGATTGGAGACATGCATTAGATGGCCCACTTCGTGTGAACATGCCTATTCATCACCTCGGTCATGTGCATGCAACTGGTCAAGGCCAAGCCCTTAAGTTTGGTAGGTGCGGGGTGTTTGAGTTAAACAAAAACTTAAATATTGTCCCACGAAGCGTTGGTGTGCATTGATGTAGAAATTGAGGTAGTGGCTCATGTGGGGTCAAAATTTGAAGAAAAAACCGACATAGGTTAGGTGCATCACCTTTGTAGGAGGGACTGATAGAATTTTAAATCTAAATCACAACACATCCTTCATTATATCAACCAGCATATGACCAACGACAAAAAGCTGTGCGAAAATCTTCGTTTTAAAATTGATTTTGCAACTAACAAGACATTAGAGGATCTCAAAACCTCATATATATGAGGACAAACCGTAATAAAATGCAGGTTGGGAATAACTCAACTGAAGAATTAATCTACTTTTCGTCTAACATGGATGTTAAATCCCTCTACAAAGATGGATTGGGTATTGACCGAGGTGCATGCAAGGTCATAAAAAAAAGGGGTGTGGTAGTCGCAAGAATATATTCATGACCTTTCACAATAATTTAAAATTCAAAAAATTTCACTTATATTTTTGTAATATTATTGTTTTTAAATATTGTTTTGGTTGATGATTAGTGAAGCATCTATTGTACAGACAGGAAGCGAGTACTTGGAGTATGGTAACGACACTTTCTGATTTTTTTTTGGGTATGATGAACAGATAAAGCCCCATAAACTATAAGTTATCTAATTGTTACATGCATTAATAATTTTATTTATCTTTCATAAATACAATACCGTATAATGTGTCTGGGAAATTATAGAGAATGAAAGACCCCGTTAAAAGCGGGAAAAATGTTCATTTCATTAGTAAATGATTCTCACCAATTTCCAAGAAACCGAGCAACTAACAGGGAACCGTACGATAGAAATAGAATCAACGGTATGCTGGAAACCCGGACACCGTAGTGGTAATGATTTATGATTTATTAAGTCAACGGTACGTCATAACGTATGATTTATCAAGTCAACGGTATGCTCGAAACTGGGCCAATGGATTCTCAAGTCTCTCATATATATATATACACTATTAGTTTAATTAGAGTAATAAATTTATTATTATAATTAATAGTTTCATAGAGTGTTTTTACATTATTTTTTATATATTTAATTTGGTTTAAAATTTAAAATATATATTTAGAAATGATATGCTCATTCAACTTGTCCTGACTATGAACCACACTGGTTGGTTCGAAACGCGTCGACAAAAGATTGATTATGTAATTTTGCCGAAGATTATCTAAATTGTACATATGTTTAATTATATAAAATATATGCATAGTTTTTATATAATAATAGATTAATAAGATAATGTGGAGGGATATAAAGTTGCGAAGAAAAAGGAAATTAAGACGATTAATATTAAAAAAAATAGTATTTATAGTTAAATTGGGTGTTGGTATACTCAAAATATTATGCGATTGAAAAAGTCTTTTTCTAATATTCATATTTAATGAAAATTACCTTAGTGTTAAAACTCTGAACTTATCTTGATTGTTGTATCGCCAGCGGTCAGAGGGAGCCATCAGAGGGACCTTCTGATTGCCAAATATTCAGCGAATCAGCCATCTAAAGATGGCCGTCTTAAAATATATTTTTAAAAATTTTCTAACATAAAAACAAAATGCTCAATTTGACATGGTAAATACTGAACAGGTAAAAAGTCGTTTCGTTTCCGAACACTAAATTGGGAGATTCAAGATGCAATTAAAAAGCAAAAGTCTCACCGTGCTCCTCAAATCTGGCGTCATTTTAAGAAAATGAACAAACACTGACAAGGTAAAAAACAGTGAATTTCCAACTATTATTGAATTCTGTATTCATGTGTGGGTATAATTAACAGGAAAAAAGACAACTTATAATTACCACAGCAATCAACTAAGATGTTAATATAGGAATATACCCTTTGTCAATGAGCAGAGGGACAGAAAAAAGGGCCGTGAAAGCGAATGCACTGGTCGGCCAGAAAGCAAATCTGGGAACACCATATTCGTCCGCAATAATCTGCGTCTTTGAGAAAAGTCCATCCGACACAATAAAGGTGAGTGGAGGAACGTTGGGAAGATGTCGGAGTTTCTCCATCAACTTGCGTAAATGAATATGAGTGTGAATTTCCATGGAATCACCGGAGGGCGGCGACCGGTCTGGCACTGTTTCGAATCTTATTTTCGTATTCATGAAACCTTCACGGTTTATAATTGCCCCAGATTTAGAAAGGCGGCTTTGGACAAATTCGGTAATCACAAAAGTGATATAGAACCCCCGGGAGGACAAAACATTGGCCAAGTTCATGAAAGGCTTTATGTGGCCCTGCAAGGGATATGGAAATAATAGGGAATGGAGGGGAACTGATTCCGATGCTTCCATGGTGAAGGCTTTGAGAGGGATCTGAACTCTGGAAGGAGCGCAGAGATGCGAAGAGGATCTGAACTCTGGAAGCAACTTTGAGATGTGGAGCTATTTGTAGAGTTTTCCGGGGACCGCCGAACTGATCTCGATCTCAGGGTTCTCAAAACCACTGCTCAAAACCATTGACGTGGCTAACTGGGCCCCTCCGTTTCCGTTATGGTTTTCCGTCTCTCTCGTACACCAAAAAACACTTTTGACTTTGCACATTAGATGGCATGGATACGTGCAGGATTCAGCACCGATGACTATCAACATAAGCATTGATGAGCATTTTACGGATGACCATCCCATAGATATCCATGGATCATCCCTAAAGGCGCAGTCTCTTTCATTTGAAATTTGAAAACCCAGCCTATTCGAAACTTGTAAGTCCTTCACAATCCCAAATCGAATCACAGATTCATATTCTGGGTTGCTGAAAAGAATAGTTTAGAAGGTATCATCGCAGAGCTGAGAGAAAACACGAGTCAGCACGAGTCAGGCTTGTGAAATGGGATCACTGACCCAAAAGAACGGAGAGCTAACCGTTCACGCAGAACTCATTAAGTTCGAGGTGAATGCATTGGAATATGAGGTGATTGAACCCCAAAAGAGTAGTCTGGAATTACGGAAGAAAAATGAAGATGACTGGCATTTGTGGGATAAGCAAAGGAGTAATTTAGAAAGTACTCTTACAGAGCTGAAAAAATACATGAAGATTTGATGTTACAATGGTCCAGAAGGAAAAGAAAAATTACTGTCAATAATGTCTTTTTTGAAATAAATGAAGGAATCTATTTATAAAAGTGAGATAAAAATAGCTAATTTAAGCTGTCAGATAACTTATTAGTGTAATTCTATGACCAAAATCATTTTATTTGTAAAATGTAATCAAAATTAGATAAGTTGTATTTTCAGCATTCGTATCGCTATGGATAAGTTGTATTTTCGGCATTTACATGGCTATGAATTAAAGGATTCTAAAACTTCTTCCCAAACTAATTTGAATTCAAGCAAAGGCAAATGGAAGTTTTTCTACATACAAAGATAGCGCCTTCTATGAACATGGCAAAAGTTGTTCTTCTTTTAAATTGTTATTTAATAAGTCAAAACAAATCTGAAATTAATGAATGTTTTTTTTTCTAATCCGGCACTTGAGCAAAGACATTAACCACTCAAGTGTTAGTTAATGCAACGGTGAAAAAGAGGTTTATGTGATGTTTCTGTTTAGGCCGGTTCTTTTTTATGTTATTATAAATTGTAAATGGTTTATTTTTGTTTTTGTTATTATTTTTCTTACCATTATTGTTATTGTTATTCCAGGTTTATTTCTATTTCTATTTTTCCTTTTCTTCTACAACTATTGATTACTGTTACTGTTAGGCTCAAGCCATTTTGCTGGGGCATATCAATGTGTGAATAAATGTTGGAAGATTAAATTGTTACATAAGTTCAGATTGAAGCTTAGATTTGTCTGCTGTATGTAGCAGATTTGCACATTAATGTTTTATCTTTATCTCAATTTGTTAACCACAAATAGTAAATTAGACTAAAGAGCTTGTGTTTTTTGAATCTCCAAGCACAAAAACATTTAAAAAATAAAAAAAATTGTGTTTTTAACTATTTAGCCGCGTATATTTGTGTTTTTAAAGATTTATACTGCTATAAGAAATTAAAGAAAACAAGTATAATGACATGCAACTATGCAAGAGAGAAAGAGCAATTCTCATTACCCTTCAATTAATTAACAAAAAAATCATTTTCCAATTTATAGGTAGTTTTCAAGTTTATAAAACTAACTCTTTGCATGTTTAAAATATTAAGGTTAACACATTTCTAAAATTATGGTATCTTATATAGTTTATGCTCTTAGTTAATCTAATGACTTTTACATATTTTAAGCTCAACAATTGATTAATTATAATGAAAAATAAAAAAAATTATAATATGTAATTTTATTTTAATGTGTTCAATTTTTTTTTCAATTTAATTTAATTTAATTTTTTCACATATCTTATATATTATATTATTAATTTTAATTAAATTAAATAGGTGAATAAATGCCTTTTATATAATTACACATATATAAAAATTTATTATATTTTACCATTTTATAAACACGTAATTTATAACTTATATGAACCATTATTAACATATATTTATGAACAACTCATATCCTTATTCAATTAACATACATTATAACCATTTAACATGTATACAAAGTTACTATATTTTACCATTTTATAAACACAATTTATAACCTATATGAATCATTATTCACATATAATTTTGAACAACTCATTTACATATTCAATTAGCATATATTATAACCATCTAACATGTATGAACTATTTTTTAAGTGAAGTTGGGAAAAAAACACTATATAGTAATTTAAATACTCATTTAAAAAAAATCTAAAATGTATCCACAAAAAATCATTATAGCTCTTAGTTTTCACTTGGGGAACTAAACCAATAGCCTAAGTTCAGAATTTTACCATTGGGTATTCTATAGTATGCCAAATTCTCTCTCAAAATGGATGTGAAACCAAAAACTAAAATAAATAGAAAATCATTCCAACTATTAGTTTTCCACTTGGGAAACTAAACCCATTGGGTATTCTATAGTATACCAAATTGTCTCTCAAAATGGATGTAGAACCAAAAACTAAAATAAACCATGAGTTGACAAAGATGATAATTATTACATTAATTTAACAAAAACTAATGTAATTATAGGAGAGTTTGGTTGGAGTTGAGGGAGCGGGGTTGGGGAAGCTAACCCTAGTTGTTTTGACCTCTGTTCGTGCCTCCCTTTCCAATTTTACATTGTGTCACCTTGCTCTTGCAAATGCAGATCCTAGCTTGTGGTGCCCTCTGCATTCAGTGTTGGATGAGTTTCAGCTGTTGTGGTTTGTTATTTTTGTTTTCTCAGTTTCTCTCTGTCACACCTTTGCATGGTCCAGTTGGAAGAGTCGAGGGGGAGTAGGGCTTGGTGGAAATCATTTTTTTGGAAATATTTTTCGTGCCTCTTCAATCCACGAAGTTTAGTTGACCATTGGAGCTGGTCTAATATGTGGCAAGATCTGGTTTTTGGGTGGTTTTCTTCTGTTTCAACATAGGCATTTTGCATTTATTAGTGTTCCTTTGTCTTCATCCTAGTGTCTTCTCTTATTCTTGTAAAAGTTCCTTCACAACCTCTTCTTTCCACTTGCTAAGCTTTCTCTAGTGTTGACGTCTCTACTCGTTGTAAGGTTTTGGACAGGGATTCTCTTTAGGATTTTTGCAGCCCAACTTTTTCTCTAAGCCCTAGTTCTGGGTATATATTCTGAGCTATCGATCTTGGGCCCAGATCTTGTTTATATTTTGTTAATGGGTTTTCTTCCACCTTTTCATTATTTCTCCATGGCATGTTTTTTTTTCCTAACCTTTGTTTCCTATTACTTTATATGGAGTGTGGGATAGTTTTTATGTTATTTTTTACCCATATATGGGTTTTATTCGACCCTGGATTCCCTACCTCTATTTTTGGTTGGACCCCAATTCATTTTGCATCTTTCTACTTTGGGGCTTTTTGACCCTAGGGTTTCATACCCTCATCCTTCTTTGTCTAATGATTTCCTTTGTAACAAACATGTTTTCAATCACAATTGCATATACATAAGGTGTGTGTACATAATGTAATTTTATTCCTTGTTTACATAATAAAATTATGTTTTTTTGTCTTAGAAAAATAAACAAAAGATAATGTAATATCAAAGTTTTATTCTTCTTCTTTTTTTAATATTTTATATTTATATTATTTGTATTTTTTATATGATTCTTTTACAAATCAAGAATTTTGATTTTGCATTTATTCAATCAATATTATTCAAAATTTATTTGGTTGTAATTTTAATTTTCATAAACATTTTAATTAAGCGTAATAGTTTTGGTACAATCTACCCCTCATTGATGACTATCGAGGCAAAGAGGCATGGGGGGGGTGTGTGGGGGGGAGTGGATTTCCACCTCGCCACTAGACTAGTAGGTTGGGGGACATTGCAACATGTCCCCAACAATTGTAATCGATATGTAGAGGGCATTAACGCTCGTGGTGAGCAAAAAATTGAGATGTTCGGGGAATGAGGTAGATAACATTAAACATGGGACGAGGAAGGTGGCCATAATGACATACATGCTTGTGTTGATTCAACTGTCTAGCTCAATAGTCCATAACAAATGGGGAGATAGTTCGGTTTCATGTCTGATATCCATACATGAAAGATGGGTATGAGGATATAAGCCATAACATGGTGAGTAGTCGGGGAAAGTGTAGAGTGAATGGTCCCTTTTCACTATGTTTTTCTCCACCATGCAAGAAATGTGAGTGTCACTAGTTGGGGATTGTAGGTTTTGCAAGTTCCATTTCTAGCTCATATACTGAATTCAGGAATCACCACATTAAATGTCTGAAGAGTAGAGTACCAAGCTCCCAGATGGTAAAGTTGGAAATAATTCTAATTTTTTTTGTTCAACTCAGGAAATTGTTATGGATCCTCACTATTTTCACTTCATGTAATAGATATACTCGTGGTTGGAGCCCTCCTTCTAGTTATGTCTTATGTCTATTCTATTTAGAAATTATTCTGGGCACCTCATTCCCTATTTCGTAGACTATGGTGGTGGTCAGTATTTTCAGATTTGTTTTTCATCTTCTAGTGCTTTGTAATTGGAGGGGATTATGGAGGTTGCAGAGTCCTTGAACGTATGTTAGTTCTATGAGGGTTGTTTGGTCTAGGGATCATCACTGCCATATATATTTTGAAGTTTCTTGAGGTTGTTTTAATCTTAGGTGCTAGTGTTTTTCTATTGATGTAGTGAATATAACCAGGACTCAAGGCCACTGGCTATGGTTTAAGAGTGATCTTGGTAAATGGGGGTATATGTTATTATGAGACTTCTGGCATTTTCACTAGTCCACTAGCTTTCATGTGTCAACATGCATTCAATGCTAGTTTTATCTTTTATTTGCAATCTTTTCTTTGGCGTCAACATAGTTTAAATACTAGATTTGTGAACTTGTTGTTGCATGGAAACGAGGAGTTAGGAGGGGTGGAGTATTGAAGTTACGACGAGGGGTGTTTGCTGAGTTGGAAAGGGTGCCTCACCTGTGGCATTTGAGGTTGTTTACCCCAAATCTTTTGGTCATTCCAAGGTGAGGTCACTCTATGTTAGAGAGATTATTTTTTACCAGAGTAGACTCTGTTTCGTAGCCTAGGCTCTAGGTGTTTCCCTCGCCATGCCTAGACAAAAATCACAAGTAAGTTGAGAGGATAATTATTATGAGGAACATTCCAGTAGAGGAAATATATGTCTACATCATTGAACTAACTATTTCAAAACCAAATATAGGGAGTAGATTCATGTTCATGTGTAAGAGGAAATGGCTTGGTCTAGAGGGGAATCTTCTTCCACAAAATTTCCCTCTCAGATACTAATGTGTTTGCAGAATGGAAGATTGGATCCCTGATATGGGACATATGTGAGGAGTATTTAATCAATATATGCAGACAGTAGAATTTTATTAGAAAAATGAACTTCCTGTAGGGACATACTCTATTAGATTTCCATGAGTCTGAGAAGGATTTACTACAATCCTTGGATAACATGGATGGGCACTTGAAAGATTCTGATAGCAAGACGAATAATATGGATAACAGGTTGACAACGATAGAACTTCATCTGAACATTTGACCAACAACTGATAGATCTCTTGCAGATCCAACAACTCTTATCTGAATGGCACACTCTGATTATGATCCACTTACTTGATTGTGTTATGATTCTGCCTCATGGTCCCACTTTTGTAGTTGGTTTTTTTGCAAGGCAAAATATGCTACTATCTTGATTTAAGCTTGTTTAATGATGTTTAAATCTGTTTCTAGTCCAAAGTTAATAGAATTCACTCCACAAAATAAAAAATTAAAAATAAAAACTAAAAATTGGTACAATCTAAAATAATTCATTTCATTTATTTTTATAATGATAAAATGAAAATAATTCAAAACACTAATTTTAATTATTCTATAATTTTAAATGAACTAATTACATTAAGTTAGTTTGGTGAAAACATATAAACTCAAATAAATACATTTAACTTAAATTTATCAAATATGTATATAAATTCATTTTTTCTAATTTATTTCATCTTAATAAATACTTCATAAGTAAATGCTAGAATGAATTATAATACATATATTAATTTTATAATTTAAATTAAGTTGTTCACATTAAATTAATTTGGTAAATATAAATCTAAATATTTAATCCAAATTTATCAAATATTTATATCATAATTTTTTAAATTTATTTAATTTTAATAAACATTTTATAAATTAAAAGTTAAAATAAATTAAATTGATTTAGGTGAATTATAATGATTAGATTTATGTATAAATTATAAATTTAATATTTATAAAATAATAAAATATAATAAATATTTTTATTTTGTTAAAAGGATAAGTGAAAACATGTATTATACAATTTTTAAATTTAAATAAAATACAAAAATCTATGCTATTATTTTGTAATTATTTATTTAAGTTATTTTCCTAAAGGAAAAAATAGTAAATGTATTTAAAATAATAAAATTACATGTTGTGGATGTTAGGAATCATTCAAGCAAAACAAGCTTACTTCGTCTCTTAAAAATAAAAACTCCCATAGAAATAAGACAACATTATTCTTTTCTATTCTTTTTTTTTCTCCACTTTCCCCAACCACCAGAGTTGGGAATGGAAAATACAATGGTCATATGACTTGCTTCTATATTTAGAGAAGTTTCTTTGTGAGGGTCTGAACTCTCTCTAATGGAAGATTTATTTTGGTGTCACTTGCTTCTTTATGAGAGATAGCCTTCTCAATAAGTTGCTCATGCGAGGTAGTTGTGGTTACTAAGGACAAATTTGGAACCACCAAATAATTTATTTTAGTTAAAATTAATAAATGAATATATAAAAATGAATTATTTATTTTAATTAAAATTAATTAAAAGAAAAAGAAAATAAAATGAAAAAATGGAGTGTCCTAGGGTTTTTTTTTTGGGTGTTGAATCCATTTATGCATTCAAAAATGCATTACAAAATAACAAAAAATAACAATCTTTCTTGAAATTATTTTACCAGATTACTGTGAAAAAAGTCTATTTTATAAGTTAGAAGTTATTTTATAAGTTAGGAATTCATAAATTAAATTAAAAAACATATATATTTTAATCTTACTTTTTAAACACATTAAAATAAAATATTACATATTACACTTATTTATTTATCATTATTATTAATATTTTTTTCTTAAATAATAGGTGGTTGTGTAAAATATGTGAAATTAATATACAACTCTTAAAAATAAAAAGCAATAAAGTAGTAATAATAAAAAATGATTAATCTTAATATTTTAAATATACTATTAATAGTATTATAAAATTATGTTTTCTAAGAAAATATTGCACACCACTAAAGATAATGCAATACTTTTATTAATTTAAAAAATAATAATAATAAAATCATCGACCAAGTTATAATAATAATAAAATCATCGAACAAGTTATTTCAACGGTTGATTATACAAAGGTAAAGTAAATTTGGTTATATTGGCCATTATCATTTTAGTTTTTCATACTTCAAATATTTTGATCGTAACTAGAAAAGTGACTTTGCTACTTTCTCAAGACTCCATGTCATGATCACTGTTTGATTTACTTTCAATAATAATACAAATATTTACTTTGTAAATGCATGCATCTTTGACATTCAGAAGAGAAAAGTTCTTATTCTAATTTACTATTTGTGACTAACAAATTGAGATCCAAACCAATATTAAAATATACACTTAAAAAAAATTATTTACAAATTTACTTTTAAAATTGAGCATTTACAAATATCTACTCTTCTGATATTTATTAAAACATTAATATATTTCTAATAATCTAATATTTATTTAAACATGGCTATAACCTTTCTTAAAAGTGGAGAAGTGAATTCAGGATTGACAGTGACCAAAAAGAAATTAAAATAAAAATCAACAAATATAACCAAAAAATACTAACAATAAAAAAACAGCACAAAAACGAAATGTAAACTTAGTAAAATGCCTATGACATGAAAAGACATTTCTTCATTTCATATATGTTTTGAGCCAGTAGTAACAGAATATATGCAAATTGAAGAAATAAATTGCAGAAAAGACAGTTCTCGAGTATTTACGGAGGGCGCTCTCCTTAGTCTTCAAATTTCAAATGGCGGGGATTGCATCTTGAGGTCACTGTGAAATGCTCGATGGATGACTATGTGATGGATCATTGTAATACCATGGTATGTAACGGTCACTGTTAATATCTTAAAATCTGTTAACAAAGCTGAACCATGCTATTTTAGATATTTTTAAAATAAGCAATCCAATCTTGACTATACTATTCTAGAACATTCTAGAAATTGCAATCCATATTAGTTTAGCAAATGCATGAATCTGGCCATACATGTACGTTTTACAACAAAACACAAAGACATTTTTTTATTAACATTGACAAATAAATATGTTAACGTTAACAAATAAATATATTCTAGGACATTTTAGAAACTGCAATCCATATTAGTTTAGCAAATGCATGAATCTGGCCATTACATTTACCTTTTACAACAAAATACAAAGACATTTTTTTATTAACATTGACAAAGACATCTTTTTTTATTAACATTGACAAATAAATATGTTAACGTTGACAAATAAATATATTTATGAAATAGGGAAAAATTGTTGTTAATCATACACGAAATCTTGATAACAATATTTTTTAAATAAATAAATTATTTTTCTAATATTTAAAGAAACAATAATACTTCACACAATTTTGATAACAACATTTTTTAAATAAATAAATTATTTTTTCAACATTTAAAAAAACAATAACATTTTTCAATAAAGAAAAAGACAAATACTTTTTTAT
This sequence comes from Pinus tabuliformis, assembly GCA_031772625.1. Taxonomy (NCBI): domain Eukaryota; kingdom Viridiplantae; phylum Streptophyta; class Pinopsida; order Pinales; family Pinaceae; genus Pinus; species Pinus tabuliformis. The sequence continues at coordinate 1,609,463,540 of CM062817.1, read as the reverse complement.
TAATATTGTGGAACAAATATATTTATGATTGTTAATATCTTAAAATGAACCACATTAGTCTTTCACATCCTAAAAATAGACCACCGTTCAAAACAAACCTAATGCGATAAATCGGGAAGATGATCTACACAATTATGAAAATCACAGAATCCTAAAAGATAAAATATTTATGATTCTTCATGAAACCCAAGACACATAGAAAGAAATAGGAAGAAATGGTCATCAATCAAATACTTTTTTATTAACATTGTGGAACAAATATATTTATGATTCTTCATGAAACCCAAGGCACATATAAAGAAATAGGAAGAAATTGTCATCAATCATATACAATCATGATGACGGCATCTTTCAAATAAGTTATTTATTAACATTATGAAACAAGCATATTTATGATTCCCGACAACGACCAACGGGCTGATAATAAAATGGGAGAAACTAGTCATCAATCACTTCCCAGAATCCATGTTTTCTGTAATTTTACAACGCCGTGTAAAGTTTCCAGCATGAAATTGAAATTCAATAATTAATAACAGATATATGTCTTAAGGGATCGAGGATAGTTTAGAACATGGTTACCTAGTTTGAATTCAATCAATGGATTTAAATTGGAAAAATATTTTTTCAAATTTACGAATATATTTTTTTATACTTATTATTAGAAATTTTTTGATATTTATTATTTTTCAATAGTTTTAAAAGGTACTAAATTTTAAAAAAAGTGTGGAATATATATCAAAAATATACATTATGATTGCATCATCAGACATAGAATATATTGTATTTCATGTGACTAAAACGCAAATGGAAAAATTATCATTAAACCTTCCAAATACCCAAAGTTATCGTTAAACCTTCCCAACTACCCAAAGTCTCTTCCAATAATTTGCTTCATTGAAAATGGTATATTATTATAAATTTATTGGCTTTGATATATATCACAATGCTACGGCATATTTCCATTTGATTTAGAAGATCATGTTCCATCCCAGTTGTGATCCCCTTAAACACATCACACCATTCTAATTTTTTATGCCTTTTCTATGCAACATCAAACTCAAATGTGCCATTCAGTGATCTGAACCCCATCTATTATTTAGGCAAATAAAAAAATCAAAGGTGTCATTCAGTGATCTGAACCCCATCATTCTTCCTCCGAATATTATCAAATTAAGCCCCGATTCCTCCATGGGAATTTAAAGGAAAATAACATATTATTGCCGAATTGAACCCCTATACCTCCCTTATTTATAGGGAATTGAAAGGAATAATTATGTATTATTGTTGAGATCCCCAGGTGACAGGCATGCAGATAGGGAAACCAATATAATAAGGGTATCAGAAAACACTAACCGACCCTTTGACAGGCGTGAAGATAGGGAAACCAATATAATAAGGGTATCAGAAAACGCTGAGCGACCCTTTACGTGTTTTATATTCAAACGGCTACAAAGCCATGGAGTCAGAGGCCTCATAAGGGGTGTTGACCCCTTAAGCAACATTTGCAGTAACAGCATATAGTCGACATCATATACTCTAAGTGTTGTGTTTTAGGGGCTTTCACTTTGATTCTTTATTATTACTTTTTAGGTGTACATTTTGTACGGGCTGTTATTCTGATTCTTACTCTGAGTGTTGCACCTTAGTTATAAATTTTAGAAGAAAACAAAAGAGATAACCACATCTACCTTTTAGTCCAGATATCTATGATGACATAAAAAAATGGAAATTTGAAAACAAGGTAATTGAGAATTGATATGCTACAAAAGAATTAATATTCTTAAACACATTTTTATTAACAAAAAACATTTTAAGATAAATACATAAATATATTTTTAAGATAGAGAAATTATATTGATTGTTAAACACATTTTTATTAACAAAATAATATTTTAAGATAAATACATAACTGCATTTTTAGATAGAGAAATTATATTGATTGTTAACCACATTTTTATTAACAAAATAATATTTTAAGATAAATACATAAATGCATTTTTAAGATAGAGAAATTATATTGATTGTTAGGTGAGAATTGATATATTATAACAGAATTAAAATTTCATAAACACAATCTTGTTAATTAAATAATAATAGAAGTTAATTACATGATTAATGTATTTTTAAGAAAAAAAATATCTTTTCAACGAGGAAGCTAGTTAATCCAGGATATCTCTCAATCTAAGTAGATTCAATAATCTCTTAAAGACTAGAAAGAGACTCATTACATAGAAAGCATTCTAAGTAGATTCAATAATCTCCTAAAGACTACCAAGAGACTCGTTTATATTGAAAACATCACACTTAAGACAAGTAGGATTTATAACTCTAATACTCCCCCTCAAAGATTGTTTTTCCTAAACTTAATAAAAAAAATCCTAGTTATGATCTAATCAAAATTTTGGCATTCATATAAAAGGAGAGTCATCCACCAGAATGCATGATACTTTATTGTTGCAACTACTACTCTACTAGGATGTCCTTCATGTACATGGTTCATTCAACCATCATATCTTCAAACCAAGACCAGGACCTATACCTTAATTCCCCTTACATCACCATGTAAATCAATGGGTTTGGCTAACAAATTTGATTAAATTTAAAGTTGGTCTAATTTCATTGGTGCATGAATTTTTAGACGAGGTTCACAAATCTCAAATTTAGTCGGAACAACCCAAATAGGAACATGAATAATTTCATGAAATTCATCTATTTTTTTTTTAAGTTCGTTATGGAATCAAATAAATTCAAAGAGATTAGTAATAAAAAACAATAAAATTGTAAAGGCTAAAACCTAATCGTTTTAAAGAAAAGAAAAAATTCTGGCTTTTTTCACTAACAAAATGTTGTCTTTAAATATTAAACTTGACAAAGAGAGATAGACTCCGATAGCTTTTGGGAGAATGTTGGGATTCATGCTCCTAATTTACATAATTGCTTGCACTCACAAAATGTTGTCTCTAAATATTAAACTTGACAAAGAGAGAGAGACTCAGATAGCTTTTGGGAGAACGTTGGGATTCATGCTCCTATTTTACATAGAACACTGCCTTTTTTTTAATAATATTGTTAATTTCTATTTGTTGATCTTTATTTTCAAGGTTTTGATATGTTAATTTTTTTATTTATACCATACTCACTTAAATGATATAAATTTATATTTTTATAAATAGTCATAATAGTAGTGTAATACTTTAATAAAATATAAAAGTTGAATATATAATATAAACCTATGTAAGTTTTTTATTTGTTTTTGTAATCCAGAGGAATCCAACAACCAGCGTGACACGTAACTATCAATAAACCTTTGGGGGGCTACAATATGTCCTCTCGACAGATGGGTACGACAATACCTTTATCTTACGCACCCATCCAATAAACAAACTTCCATCCTTTTCTTACTCAATGAACTCTTCAAGCAATATGGTAGACTCACCATGAAATATATCTTGCCCAACAACCCACAAAAATGTTGGTTGCTGGAAGCCAATCCCCATGAAAATTCCATGAGTTCTTCATTAGAAAAAACTTTCATGCTTCCCAAACAAACATACATAACAAAACATGGATTCCAAAAATCTAATCGTGGGAGACAACTATTTTCTTCCTTCCACATACTCATTGCATTCAGAGATCCATCCTTATGTTTAAAATGGGATGATTGAGAGAGCAGTATAGGACCAATGGGATATACACGGAAATTAATTGAGAGTGCCTCTAAGACTGGGCCTTCCAGTTCTTCAAATGAGTTAACTATTAATGCAGTTGTCAATAATGTACCTTGGCCTTGAATTATAGTAACTTCACCACTGGGATCCAAAGAGTCTTTGACTAGGAAGATGTCGAGCAGCACCCTCAACCACAGATGGGTGTTTTCGGGATGCTTATGTGTATAGAAAGTCCATAGATTATTTTAAAATAAGTATGTACAAAAATAATTGAAACTATAAAGACGTGAATTGTATGGAACAATTCTATCTATTGAAACAATTACATTTTGAATATAGTAAGTTTGGGCAGATACATCGATTGTCTAAACACGTGAATTTTATAGAAGGATTTTATGTACATGAAGTAAGTGTTAGAGTTGGCTTTTTCCATGCTTCATTTTCTATGAGATAATTATGGTGAGTTGTAAGCTCACCTAGGGTCTTGTATTTATTGAGCTGTCATAGTTATCCTTAACCGACACTAAGCCTCCTCCATTGCTATATAATGGAGGTATTATATGTAATTTTACACAAAAATGTGAGTAATGAAATACTCTTTCATGGTATCAGAGTAGGCATTTCCTGCCCTATCTAATTGTTTTTGGAGTTTATTATTTTTTAATTATATGAATGGGGCTTATGTTTCACTGAGTTCTCAAAATTTCTTTTGAGATCTATATATCTATCCAAGGGATAATGGTTTCGATATAATGTGGATCTTGAATGAATTCTAGCTGTTGTGATGGGATCGTGTGTTCTCAAGTTAGATTAGAGTCATATTAAACCTAGAACGATGGGATTTCATAATTTCTTTTTTCCTTTCTGATCTGAATATCATGTCGCAATATTTTATTCTACATATCCATATCTTCACTAGTAGCATATATGCTTAAATAATTTCATCTATCACTCTTGGATTGTATGTAACCTTTGAGATTAGCTAACATATCAGATCAAATTGTTGTGCTCACATCTTTGATCTTAGCTGGCATCATTCACCCGTGGGAAGAGTTGCGCTTCAAGAGATTTTTGCAATCTTCCTTTTGTATATTCATGCAAATTGGTTTGATTTGGATTTTGTTGATGCCCACAACTTGATAAAAGGGACCACTGGTTATCTCACAGAGCTAAAGATTCTTTGTTTTGGTGCTTCTCTCCAACCGAGTCACTATGAAATTGTCCATTGACTGTTTGGGATGTAGAACAATGCACTTCATGAGCATTGATGAACGAATCACACAGTCCCTTACATTTTTGGTGTAATGGAAAATGCCAATGTGATATCCAGATGGTTGAATCGAGATGGTCAACCATTTGGATTTTTTCAGCGATTGAGGTTTATAACCTATTTTTAATAGTGGCATTCTCTTCTTGCAAAAGGAATACCACTGACTGCAACTAAAGAACTTCTTTAAAAACTTCATTCATTTCCTTCTTCTCACGAAGCTTCTGTAATATTTTACCAATCACGAAAAAATCAAGTTGGAAAATGTGTTTCTACTAGCCACAAAAACAAAATTGCTGCAAAACAAGACTGATGCAAATGATCATGAATCATCTCATACTATTGTCACACCCAGTTTTGAAAACCATACTACTGGTATTGGGTTTCAATTGCTGAGAAGAATGAGGTATACCAGAGTAGGACTTGGGAACAATGGGCAAGGAATTGTTGTTGATATTAATCTTCTACTGCAAACATCATGAGAAATTTTTATTTATGATCATGTTATTTCCTCATCACCTACATCCAGCTGTGAGGTGCTTGAAGAAAATGGTCCTGATAAACATATTCATTACCTACTTGCTAATGTCATTCCAGATGAAAATGTTGTGGCACTCAACTTTGAGACCGTAGAGGCAAAAACTAAGATATTTGCACATCCTCAATAGAAGAAATTAAACAAGCATTAACATTATTCGTCAACTAGTAGTCCAACATTTAGATGGTTACAAAATTGATGTGAAAGAATGAATTGTGCACCAGTGCCAACCATCAAGATCAATTGTGGATGGATCCATGAATGGTCATGACATCATTTGAACCAATGCTTGAAGAATATATATCTTGTATTGCATCAATTGTTCGTTGTTGATTGCCATTGTTCTCGTAGTTTTTGTTTAGGGGAAATTTGGTGACAATGAAGACTATTAATTCTTGATTATTTCAAAGTTGTAGTGGGGGGAAGTTAGACGGGGAAAAATATTGTTGTCATTTCCTTGTTGGAAATTGTCATTTTTTGTGTTTTATGTGTGATGGTGAGGACGTTCAAACAAATTCAAGAGTGTTGTTGTACAAAATTTTCCATACTTACAGGCCTCATTTTTTGTTTGTTGGTTGATGGTGTTTCTTCCTTTTGAAGCCATCTCCCGATTCTTTACCAACAACTACTTTCTTTGAAACATTTTTTGGAGATGTTCATAGAATTTACCACCCTTTTGCCTCTGCAACAATCCTACTTCAGAGATCGACTAACCTCATTGAGGTTTCATGTCTCTCATCTTCATAGTTTTCGTACTTCAACATTTCATACTTCTTGATTGGAGAAAGCCAATGTTCTTTACATTCATTGGATCATTATGGGGATCTACAAGTTCAACTCCATGATAATTTGAGCACTCACATCTTTCTATCTTTTGGGGGCAAATTTTTCCCTGTGATTTTTTCTCTCTTTCTCTACTTATAGGAGTTTGTACACTCGTACCTAATTTTACCTTGTTTCCGGGACCCATTCTTTGTTTTCTTTTTTCTTTTGTTACTTCCTATGTTTCGCTTAAGGGGGGCGGGGGGGGGGGGGGGGGTGTTAGAGTTGGCTTTTCCAACGCTTCATTTTTCTATGAGCTAATTATGGTGAGTTGTAAGCTCACATAGGGACTTTAATCTATCCAGTTGTCGTAGTTATCCTTAATCGACACTCGAACTCCTCCATTGCTATATAATGGAGGCCTTCTATGTACTCTTACACAACAATGTGAGCAATAAAATACTCTTTCAATATGAAGGAGACAGATGCAACTTGAGCAAATAGTGTAGTGTATATATTTTTAGTTTCTATATAACTTGTAAATAAAATATTTGAAAATTCAATTGAATTAGTTAGAAGAATTTTTCTATTTATTTTTAAATAAGTTCATTTTTTTTTATCAATGATATGATGAATTCTATTTTAATAATTTTAAATTTTAAATTGGGTTTAAATATTTTTTATATTTTTTATTTGAAATATATAAATAGTTTCATATATATATATATATATATATATATATATATATATATATATATATATATATAATACATAACCTTTTAAATAATATTATTTAGTAATAAAATGTTTCTTGCACATTATTCTAAGAATTACCTATAATGTAATATTACATTATTTATTAAATATATATTTTAAAAAAGAGATAAATTATAATTTAAATTAGAATATATAGTAGATAAGTAATATCATATCATTAAAATATTTTTTATATAATTTTTTTTCTTTTATATGATTTTTTATTTTATTTTATATAGTTTATTTTTATTTAAATTATAGAGTTTGTATATTTAATAATTAATAGTTAATTTAAGCTATATATAAATCATGGAAGTTAATATTTAGTTATCAACTAGTACAACCACATTAGTTAATATGGTATATTGATTTGTCTCATTTCCATATGCCAAATGACTTATAAAGAGGGAAAAGTGCAATATATCAACTACATTTACTAATGCAGTTGCGCTAGTTATTTTATATATATATATATATATATATATATATATATATATATATATATATATATATATATATATATATATATATATAACTAATAGTTGGAACTTGTTAATGAAGGCTGAGGGTTTCAGCTTTTTCTTTACAAAATTACAAAATTCAAGGTGTAGGACCGAAGGGCCTTCAACCCTCTCACCATATCGCTACGCTCCCCATACTACCATTCCCCTGACTCATACAAAATGCATGAAGAGAGGGTGGATTTTTTTGAAGGCCCCCATGAGGGCAAAATTATTTCGATATCTCCACTGCTAACCTTGCAACACTCAATGGACTTTGGTACACGTTGTAGTATCGCTAGTTTTTCTAAATGGAAATCACCTACAGGCTCTAAAGGTGATGGACAAAGAGAGGGGAAGGAAGTATTGTCCTCAACTACCACCTCGCCTATGATAATAACAATTGCATCAAATATAAATACATCACTACCTTTGTCAAGTGACAAAAAATACCTCTCCCCATTTTCCAAACTCAACTTGTTGCTCAGCGACATCCCGTTCTCCTCACTCTCTTCTAGATGTTGCCAACTCAATGTTGTGGAAACCACATAGTAGATATCCCCTACCGAACCTTCTCTTTTGTTGTTACTGTCCTATCTGGTCTCTCAACTTCCTATGTAGCCTTTCGGTACTAAATATGCTATGCAGAGGTAGTCAAAGCCCCACATTCCCATTTATCTCACTTCTATTTATTCATGACCCACTAGGATAGAAGAGGAAATGCATTAGAAAGGAGGTTGAGGAGCCCTACCTAGTTCTAGGAAAGGATGTGCAACTAAATGAGATTATCAGTATGAAAAGGGAGGTGGTCATGGCAAATTTTCAAACAAGAAAAAATTCCATGGCTATTTTATGTAGGTAGAAAAAGTAAAAAAAAATGTCTACTTTTAGAGATTCCCCAAAATGCTTAATATTAGCCGAGATTTGGAAGGGGTGGATAAAAAAGACATAATAGGATGCAAAAAGATTCTTGAACAACAAATGGTTATGGGGATTTGAGAACTGTATCTCAAACCCTAGATAATAGATTTGATGTGAAATAAAAAAAAGTGTTGATGCCCAATTAGGTTTAGCTGTGAGGAATTCCCATGGTCTTTTAGTCAAAATATGTCTTTATGAATATTTGGAATACATCGGGTCTTTTTTACAATGAAGATTATTATTTTTCAGCAAATAAGACATAAGGGAATGGTGCAAATTTTAGTGGGATTGAACCTCACCAAAAGGCTTCCAGCTTCTATCACAGAGACATTGAAGAACTAGAAAACTTGAGATTATGAGGGGGACCTATACAACTGAATTCATTGTCATGCCCATGGCTATCTAAGTAAGGATTATTGAATAGCGTAGTCTAGTAGGATATCAGTCATAAAAGACACATCATATGTGGTTTCACATCCTCCCTTGCTACAAAAACAAAGCTAATACGCCCCACTACAAAAAATGCCATCAACAACAACCTAGGAGGAGAAGATTTCCACCCCACTTAAGAACTCCTTTAGACCAATTGACCTTTCTACAATCGTTTATGTAGAACTAGGGCTTCAATATTTATCCCCTAAGGAGGGTAAACCCTCCAAAGGTATGATATTTGTTTCGTATGCCCTTTTATCTTCTAATTTTTATTTATTTTTGAAGTCTTTAATTTCTCAGCATTCTTCTGCTCCTTTCTCTGCATATTCCCCCATGAATAAGCTCCAAAACATGAAACTCTTGATCTCCTCCCCTTTTACTCTGCCTTAATTACTCCTCCTCTTATTCCATATTCTATTCTTATTGATACTATATTCCTTATTTCACCCTTTGGATCGGCTTCACTATCAGATCATCCTACACGCTCCCTCGAGTACAACTTGAATTCATCTAGTCACCCTCTACCTTCTAACTCCTTAGAATACTTTATACTTAAACTAGGGGGAGTTCTGGGCTTTTCCTTAGGTGTGACTCAAATTTCCTCATGTAGAGGTATATGATCATCCATATGTATCGCTAAGAACCTACCTCAAAAAAAAATAAAATCTAGAAAACCAAAATGCATTATTTGGACTCTTATAGAATCTGGTCTTGCACAGGTTCCTAAAAGATGTTTCTCTCCCAAAATTGTAGCGGATTAGATAGCCCCTAAAAATTGTTGGGTATAAAATTGGTATTGGAATCCCACTCCCCTCACATCCTATTATTTTAGGAGTCTATACTGGAAGGAACAAAGCCAATTTGGGCTCTCAAATCAATTCTCCCCTTCTTGGTTTTTCTTGCTCTAAATGCGACTAGGAGATTAGGGGGTATTTTCTATAGATGCGACATTTGATGGGTTTGTTTGATATCATCCGACTCCCTCAAATCAAAAATTTCCATTAAGATTTTCTCTAAATAACTAGAAAAAACCTTCATCTACATAAATTTGCATAGACCCTTTTGAGATCATTAGTTTTATTGGCTAAACATTCCGAGAATCCCTCATGTGCACTCTATAAGGGTAATCATGGGAGTTATTTAAATTTCATATTACGGGTTACTAAGATTTTGGGACCTTCTAGCATAATTGAGGCCTTCACAAACTTCTTTATAGATCTAATTGAGGAGATTAACTTTTTTGATAACCTTCAAATGAGGCTTCTACCAACATTGTCAAACAACATTACTAGATTTGATAAAATTTCCTAAATAATTCATCATTTCATCATTTTGGAGGCCCTCTTTGATTTTTGAATTAGATTTGGTCAAATATCCTTGGTTGTCGGGGATTCTAATGACTATGCCATTCACTTATTTACTTCAACACCCCAATGTTATTGCACAACTAAAATCCAGCTGGATCCGTGCAAATTTGTCACCCGAATGTCATCCGATCGTCAACATCCAAATCCAATGGTTCACAGCCATATCGGGTTCACCCGATGTCTGACCTTTACGCACCCGATAAAGTGGTATTTCTCGGACCCCCATATAGTACGTGTCAAGCGTTAAGGTAGATTGGGTGACCTCACTGAAATACCACCTCCTCAATAAAGTGGTGCAATGGTCTCTGATACCGCCTCCCTGCTAAACCCGAAACCACTCATTGTTCATAATATAAAATTCAGCGCCAATTTACCCATTACCTGTTAAAAACCCTGAAAACGCTTATTTTCATGCCTTTTACTCAGCTACACAGTGAAACCTATCAAACCCTTCTAGTGCCACCCTAAGCCTCTGAGACATGATTTTACTATGGATTCCCTCCCGAACACCTTCCGGACTCTGTCCACAGTTCTTCCTAGTTTCAGTACGACTTCCGATCACCTCCTCGTAGACTTGTGTTTTATTAACAAATTGTTGTATTTTGCAGGTTATTGGTAGAAGACTAGAGCTTGGACAAACAATTTTGATACTAGTCACAAAACTTGTTTACTCCAAGACTCGAAAGGAAATCTATTTAAAAACCTTCATTCAGAAGAAGAAAACAGTTATACACAGAACATAGAAAGAAATCATTCACATAGAGACATTGACTGTTAAACCAAAGGAACCAGACAGAGCATACAGTCAAAAGAAAAATAGACCAAACATACAGAAAGTTGATCAATTTCCATTACCATATGCTGATACATATAAAAAAGTAAATAATTTACTGTTGAAATACACAGTGAAAAGTTAAAATGTATAGTAAAAGTAAAAAAACAGTAAAGGATATTGACAGGTCATCAAAGTAAAAGTGTATTAGATGAAAGAGTATCGGTAAAAGTGTATCAGATTGAAAAATCAAAGTGAAGAAAGATGAAATCAAAACAGAAATGGTACATTTTCCAAAAATTTCTTGTTGAAGTCATAATTGTGCAGAAACTAGTGTGGCCAATCCAAGATGCATTTTGAGAAACTGGAGGAGGTTTGTCTTCCTAAAAGGGAATTCTAAAAAAAACTATCTCATTTTTTACACGGGTATTTAAAAAAGGGGGATAAATGCATATCTTCACAACCTATTTTTCGGACTGTGCAAAGTCCTGTTTTTGACATCTTTTTGAAGAGAATACTGCGAACATCGAGAGATGAATTTTTGGAAAATGAGAGAGGTTTATCTCAATAACATATGTATCTACAATAACCACTTTCACTTTTTACATATCTATCTCATATTAAGATATACAAAGGTGTCACTGGACCCCAATTTTGCAGAATTTATGGGACAAAATGCACAAAGGAAGAAGGTAGTAAGTGACTTGGAAGCCTCATCATCAATTAAGAGTTTCTATAAAATTCAAATTTTTCTTCTTTGTCACCATCAATGCATAAATATAAACCAATCTTGATATTTTTACAAGATATTTCAGTTTAGAATTTTTATAAATACTTCTTCATTTGAAGTATTTTATGGTGGACTCTACTAGACATTTCTATAGACTATTTGATCAAAAGACCCAGAAGGCCATTGCATCATTTGCTGAGCCAGCAAGCTGGATTGATGAATAAAGATCAGACATTTCAAAGGATTCATGTGTTAAGCGAATTTCACACAAGTATTGTCATGTGTTGTTGTCATTTTTCTCAAGTTATTCATAATCTTTAATGTTATTCCAAATCTAAATGTTATAACTGGAATACTACTTCAGAACTTGTTTAATTACACTTTGTCTTAACAGTTATTCATTTGAATGTTTTCTTATAATATTTAAATTAAAGAATTCTTAATTGCTCTTTGGTTTAGATTAATTTCATAATATCCAGGTTAAATGATTCTTAATTTCCCTTTGATCTTAATTACCCTTTTCTTCCTCATTCATTATCCGGGTCTGAGAACCCTTAACAGCTCTCTCACCCCAAGTGAAACCCTTTCACCCCTCTGTCTCAAAGACTTGAAAAACACTTTGCTATCTTGCCCTTTGAAAGTTCCCTTTATTGAGTTAATCCAGTTTTGCTTCCTTATTGTTTGATTCCATGGCCCAATGGTCTAAAATACACCATTTTATCCATATGTCTAAGTAGATCCCAACACCCAATCTCAAATATGAATCAAAAACCTCTTGAACATTCATAACTAGCCTAAAATCACATAACTAAAACAAAGTAAAATTATAAGGAGAGAGCCCTCTCCGCATGAGGAAGGCTAGGTCCTGATCTCCAAAAGTGTTTTGTATTTACCTTGGTGATTTCTTTCTTTAACCTTGAGAAAATATTGAGTGATAACAAGGCATGCAGCTGAGGTCACTACCAAGAATGGAGTGATATCTTGAAATAAGTGAAAGTACAAGGAAACAATGCAAAAATACCATAAACACATCAAACATCAAAATCCAAATGTACATCAATACATTTACACATGAAAATCAAAGGAATGAATTTATCATTAATAAATGCAATGAACCAATCAGAGATGGGACTACCATGTTCCACCCTACCATAGATTGTCTGACCCAAGTCTCTCTTTAACAAATCACCCTCATGCCATATTCCAAGCATGAATGTGGGACTCATAGTACACACCGAAAACACTAACCAACATGGATGCCACGTGAGTTCTCCACCTCCATTGTGCAGAATTTGAGTGCCTCCTAGTCTCTCAGGATTTACCATGCATGCACAGTCTGATATAGGGATCACTAAGCCCTACACCGAGACATACTCTCCAGGCTTTATCCTGCATCCCATCCCAAGACCATTAGGCACAACGTAGAGAAAATCCACCTCTTGGTTTTAATGTATAACCCACTATTCACCGGTAAGGATTCCTAGGCCCACTGAGGCACAGAATATGGCTTTACCACAACCCACAGTCCAGTTAATAGGTTACAAGGCCTGTGTCTTTGTGATACTCAGTCTGTTCAGGGGCCACTCAGACCATGTGCTTGTCAATTCGAAGATCCGCCCCACACGGCTTTCAATTCAATCCGATCATCCCAAATAAACTGAATGAGAGAACCCATCTAATCAAAGCTATAAGGAAATGGCAAGGCTAGGCTAAAAATATGGTCACAGCTCGCAAAACCCATGCCATGATAGAAAAGAACCACATGCAATCCAACTCATGCCAAATCTAGCTAGGAAAATACAAATGTAAGTCAATATCTACAATGAAGCCTGTTGTATATGCTTGATCCCGCCTTTTCCACCTTGATCTTTGCTTCCTCTTGCCTTCTTTCCCTTTATTTCTCCAATGCCAAAGCGCTCCAAGGAACTCTAAGTGTGTGTGTGAGAGAGAGAGAGAGAGAGATAATGAGAGAGCTCCAAAACTCAACTGAAAAAATGTTACCAACTGATCTTTAGAAGCCTTTTGTGAATGAGGCCTCAATTTTCTTCATTTTCCATTATTTTCCTTCATTTTCATCCTCACATGCATCCTATGACCTTTCACGTTTGTTTTCTGATAATTTCCATTATTTTCATAAATAAATGTGTCAAAATACCATTTTTCCTTTCCAAAGCCTTAGTCATTACCTTTGTCAATTTCCTTAGCCATAAATAATCAAATGAACACCCCCTAGGATGTCTTGCCCAACATTCAACTTGGAATAAGTGTCCCATCAATCATGGTTATTGTTTTTAACTTTTATTACATTGAACTTTCACCATGGGTGTTACAAAATCTAAGATCATTATAAAAAATTATAAGATTATAAAGTCAAAGAATCATAAACCAAAGGTATTATTAATATTATAAACCCACATAATTAAGAAATTAATGAAATTAATATTATAAATCCAAATAATTAAGAAACCAATGAGATTAATATTATAAACCTAAGGAATTAAGAAACCAATAGAATTAATATCATAAACCCAAAGGATGAATAAATGAAGGAATTAACCCAAAGGATGAATAAACCAAGGAATTAATAAACCCAAAGGATCAATAAACCCAAATGATTTAATGTTATAAACCCAAAGGATAAATAAACCAAGGAACTAATAAAACCAAGAATAAATATAAAAAATACAAGCGAATAGTAATAAACCAAAGAAATTAATATTAAAAACCCAAGAGATCAATATTATAAACCATTGGGATTATTATTATAAATGTAAGCAGACTATTAATATTATAAACCCCAGAAATTTATATCATAAACCCAATGGATTTATATTAAATCTAGGACTATTATTATAATCCATATCATTAACATTATACCCTCGGAATATGAACCCTTAGACTAATAAACCCAAGGGATTGATATTATAAACCCAAGGCACTAATAAACGCATGGGTTTAATACTAAAAACTCAAAGAAATAATATTTAACCCAAGGGATTAACATTGTAAGACTAAGTTATATAAACTCTAAGATAAATATTATAGACCCTAAAACAAACATGGTTGACCATGGTTGATCATCATTGATTTTCATATTGAGACAAGCTTTGTCACAATGTGATGTTCAACCATGGTTGATGATGATTAACCATCATTTATTTTCATATTGAGGAAATATTTGTCACAATGTGATGTTAGACCATGATTAACTATAATTATAATCCCAAAAAAATATATTAAATCTTAGTATTAATATTATAAACCTAAACAATGAATAAACACATTTTCATTCTAAAATCCATTTAAAAATATTTTAAGATTAATATAAACAAAATTATAGGTTATATATTATTTTTACATTTATTAAATTAAAAGAAAACTTTTAACACATTATAAATATGAATCCAATTTTAAATATAAACATGAAACATTACTAATTGTAGTAAAATTTAGAAAATTTTGTTCAATAATTTAGTTATACGCATTTCCAATTTTTTTCAAAATTATTTATTTGAAATATTTCATCTTTCTCTAAACTCAGCTTCCCTTACTTTTAGTCTCGGATTTCAACTGTTCAACTTTCATCTCAAATAAGTTTCAACTATTCAATTTTCATCTCAAACAGGACTGAAATGCAGTGGAATACCTACCAAATATGAGATGTGATTTTGGGTGTATGGATAAAATGTCGATGCCGTGAACATTAATATTGTTATAAAACTATGCTTCTTTGTTATTCAATGCTGCTTGTCTACAAACACTTGGGATAACTTGCGATAATGTTCAAACCAATCATGTAGTATGTATCAAGATTAATAATGTATTGTGGTGAAAGATTCTTTCAAAATATTTGTAGCTTTTTCATTTTATCTCATACAGTATGCCAATTTGGAGGTGTTGTTTTTTCTATATTATATAGGTGAAGGGCAATCATAACCCATTAGAGAAAGCATCGATGCTTGCTAGCATTTCATACAAGTTATTCTTGTGTGGCTGCATTTTTTTAAGTTTCTGAGCAGCTGTTTTAATGCTTGGTTGGTAATTTTGGGTGTGGGTCATTGTGCTTGATGGCATTTCATATAAGTTATTCCTATGTGGCTGCATTTTTTAAAGTTTTTGAGCAGCTTTTTTAATGCTTGGTTGGTAGTTTTGTTGGAATTCATAGGCACAGGAAATCAATAAACACACAGCAGAATATCAAGCACATAAACACAAGAGTTTAACGTGGTTCACCCAACCAATCTGGGCTACGTCCACCAAACATAGGCATCAGGAATTTATTAATCAAATTGGAGATTACATAATGAAAACCTCATAAAACTCTCACCCTCTCAGCAAACCATCCGAATGGTTGCCTGTTATATAGCATAGAGAATCTAACAGCCTCATTAACTCCCTCACATCAAATATAGGAGGCATTAACTCCCTCCCAACAACTTGGAGTTAATCTAGGACCTGAATTCTATTATTGTCATCAGCTGAGATTTTTCCTATTTTGCTACAAACAGAAAATCTCAACAATCTCCACCTTGACAACAATTCACCTGATGCCCTGTTATTCTTATTTTATCTTTTCTGCAAGCCAAGAGAAGCCAAACACCAGCGTAGCTTCTCCAACAAAACTGGTTTCATGAACATGTCTGCACAGTTCTCCTTTGTATGCACCTTTTCCAGAGAGATTCCCCTTTCAGTGATAACCTGTCTTACAAAATGGTACTTAATTGGAATATGCTTTGATTCGCTATGATAGGCCGGATTCTTAGCCAAATGTATTGCACTTTGACTATCAAAAAGTAACCTGATGTTGTCCTGTAACCTACCAAACTCACCAAGCAAATCTTTCAACCAAACCGCCTCTTTGCAAGCATGAGAAGCAACAATGTATTCTGCTTCAGTAGTGGACAAAGCAACAATGTTCTGTAGCTTTGACATCCAGCTGATAGCTCCACCTGCAAGAGTAAAGACGTACCCTGAAGTTGATCTTCTCTTATCCAAATCACCTGCAAAATCGGAATCAACATACCCGCAAACAAATTCACTACTCTTATTGTAAGAAATACAATAACTACTTGTGCCTCTCAAATACTGAAGCACCCGTTTCACTGCTGACCAGTGTTCATTACCCGGATTTGCCATGTACCTGCTGACAACCCCAACTGCATGTGAAATATCTGGTCGCGTACAAACCATCGCATACATTAAACACCCTAGTACATTGGCATATGGAATTCGAGACATATAATCCTTTTCTTCATCTGTATTAGGACATAAACTCGAAGAAAGCTTAAAATGGGAAGCTAAAGGGACTGACACAGGCTTCACATTATCCATACCAAACCTCAAAAGTATTTTCTCAATATACTTTTGTTGTGATAGCCATAGCTTACCATTGCTCCTGTCTCTGGAAATCTCCATGCCCAAAATCTGTCTTGCAGCTCCTAGATCTTTCATATCAAGTGTCCTTGCCATCTGAGTCTTCAACCTGTTGATTTCTTCAATGCTTTTGCTTGCTAAAAGCATATCATCAACATACAACACGAAGATAATGAACATGCCATTATTTAACTGCTTAAAGTAAACACAATGATCATATTCACTTCTTACATATTTATGACTCAACATGAAAGAATCAAACTTCTTATACCACTGCCGAGGCGACTGCTTCAGGCCATATAATGACTTCTTGAGCCTGCAGACAAATTTCTCATTGCGATGCTGAACAAACCCTTCTGGTTGTTCCATATATATTTCCTCATCTAAATCACCATGTAGAAATGCAGTCTTAACATCTAACTGCTGCAACTCTAAATCAAGTAAAGCCACTAATGCTAACACAAGTCTAATTGAAACAAGTTTAACCACTCGTGAAAAAATCTCATGAAAGTCAATATCGGCTTTCTGAGAAAACCCTTTTGCAACTAGCCGAGCTTTGTACCTGCCTTCCGTATCATTCACACCCGTTTCAGCTTGAAAACCCATTTACACCCCACAGTTTTCCTGCCTTTTGGAAGCTCAACCAGATCGCATGTACCATTCTTACTTAAGGCCATCATTTTGTCCTTCATGGCTGCTTTCCACTTGTCACTATTTGAACCTTCTACAGCTTCCTGATAACACAAAGGTTCATCATCATTAGCGATCAAAGCAACTGAAGTAACATGATCATCATACATTCTCGGAGGATTTTGATCCTTGTAGACCTCCTTAAGAATGTTTCTGGTGCTTCCACAATTGGCTGTCTATCATCTGTAGGAACTTTTTCATGATCGCCATCTGAGACCTGTTCATGACCTCCATCTGAACCCTGTTCAAAATCTGATTCTGAAACCTGTTCATGACTAGAATCTGAACTATGGTCGTTATGACTATCATTAGAAATGTTGTCAAACTGAATATGCTGGAAATCAGATACATCATCCTATTTCAATCTACTATTTACATCTAACTGTACAAGAGAGGATTCATCAAACTTTACATCTCTGTTGATGATGATTTTGCGGGTAGTAGGATCCCACAATCTATATCCCTTTGTTCCATCACCATACCCAACAAAGATATACCTTTTAGACTTTGGATCTAATTTAGTTCGCTGATGTTTAGGCACTAGAGCATATGCATCACAACCAAACACTCTGAGTTTAGAATAGTCACAAGGGTGTCCTTTCCATACCTCTTGCGGAATCTTGCAGTCTATGGCCGTTGATGGAGATCGGTTTATCACATAACAAGCTGTTGCCACTGCTTCCGTCCACAACTCCTTCTGCAACCCGGCATTACTCAGCATACACCTTGCTCTCTCTAGAAGAGTCCTGTTCATGCGTTCAACAACTCCATTTTGCTGAGGAGTATAAATCGTGGTCTTACGCCTCTCGATCACTGCATCCTTGCAATAGCTGTCAAACTCCTTGGAAGTAAACTCACCACCATTGTCAGTTCTTAAACACTTTATTGTTCTACCAGTGCTGTTTTCTACCAATGCTCTAAACTGCTTGAAAACTGAAAAAACATCAGACTTCCTTTTCAACATGTAGACCCACACTTTCCTAGAAAAGTCATCAATAAACGATACAAAATATGACGAGCCACCATATGACGTTGTAGGGGCTGGACCCCAAACATCTGAATGGATATAATCAAGTATGCCTTTACTAGTATGTTTGCCTGTTTTAAACTTTTGTTTACTTTGTTTACCAAACAGATAATGTTTATAGAAATCCAATTTTCGAGATCTTAGATTAGGAAGTAACTTTCGGTTAGCCAAAATTTTCAATCCTTTTTCACTCATATGCCCCAATCTTTGATGCCATAAGTGAATGGAACTACTGTCATGTTCAGACACAGACACATGATCTGACCCAGTTCTACCTTCTAACTGAAATAGATTTCCTACTTTCTTAGCTTTCATAACTAGTAAGATGCCTTTGTAAATTTTCATTACTCCACCTTGAATTACAGTTTTATATCCATTTGAATCAAGTGCTCCTAATGAAATCAAATTTTTTCTTAAATCTGGTACATGCCTCACATCAGTTAATATTTTGGTTGTGCCATCAAACATTTGTAGTTGTACACTTCCTATTCCAACAATACTGCACGTGACATCATTACCCATGTACACGACTCCATCATCAACTGATCTATATGTTTTAAACCAATCTCTATGTATACACATGTGGTTAGATGCCCCGAAATCTAACAACCAATGTTGATCATGTTTTGAAACATTAACAGACAATACTTCATCACTCATACCTAAACCGGATACTGAACCTGTATCTGTGGTGTTGGCTTCCTTCTTTTCTGTCGAAGAGCCTTCTTTAGCTGCCTGCTTTCGCTTCCAGCAATCCTTTTTCAGATGTCCAGCCTTGCCACAATGCCAGCACTTCACCTTTGGCTTATTTCCTTTGGACTTTGAGCGAGAGTCGCTATGATTTCCCCCGGAGTGTCTCTCTCTTGAGCGACCTCTGGCCATCATTACCTCTAATGTAGAGGTGTCTGCATTCGACCTCTTCCTCATCTCCTCAGCCAACAAGGCTCCAACAACATCGTCAAACTCAAGGATTTCTGATGTACTAAAGCTTATGGAAGTAACAAAGTGATCCCAGGATTCAGGCAAAGAACATAATAGAGTTATTGCCTTATCCTCTGAATCAAATTTCACATCTAGACTGTCTAATTGCACCAGTAAGGTATTAAAAACATTCAGGTGGTCAGCAATTGAGGTACCTTCTTTCATCCGCAAATCGTAAAGCTGCCGTTTCAGGAGAATCCGATTTGTCAAAGATTTCGTCATATAGAGCTTCTCAAGCTTCGACCACAAGCCTGCGGCGGTTTTCTCTGACACAATGTTGAACATAACATCGTCCGCCAGACATAACCGAATTGCGCTCAAAGCTCTATCGTCCATCTCATCCCATTCATCCTCCGTCATGGAAGGAGGCCTTTTGTTTTTCCCCAACAGTGCTTTCGCCACACCTTGTTGAACCAGTAGATCGTGCATCTTCACCTTCCAGATCTCAAAATTATTCTTGCCATTAAATTTCTCAATTTCAAACCGGGCACTTTGAGTTTTCGCCATTTGTATCAAAAAACACAATAATCTCCAATACCAACGTTTAAATACCAGCAATTAAAAAAATTTGCCTATGCCTTTGTTTTTACACACAAAACTAATTTTTTCTGTGCGAACTTCCAATAAAAAAAAAACCCCAAAACAGAAACTGGTTTATTTGATCATTAAGGAGCTTTCTCCTTCTGCCGATGAGGTTATTGTTGTGACAAATTCATTAATAAAAACAACATGCATAGAAATTGCTGGAAACCTGGTGATCTTCTTCCAGAGCTCTGTGATGGAATTAGATACAAAATAGCTAAGCTTCTTTGCGCTCTCGTCTGAGTCTGGTTTAGACTAGTTATATATAGCTAGCACCTGTGACTGCAGTCTGGACCATGATACGGATGTTTAACTAGGACACCCAACACTTCTATAGAGAGGTTCGTTTAGTCAGGCCTCTTGACTAACACGTGGTGGATGACTCGCAGGTGGGTCACTCGCATCAGTGTTCACTAAAAAACGCGCAGGGGCTTCTCATATGAATGACATTCGGTCATTTAAAAAAAAAAAAACACGCGTAGGGACAATAGCTAGAGGTCGCACCAGCAATGTAACATGTTACACACGCACCAGCAATGAAACATGTAATACGCACCAGTATTACATACGCACCAGCAATGTAAACAACAGGCTCCATGCAATTAAAACATACCAGGTATCAGCGCAGCACCGCACAACAACCCTCAGCACAGTCCGCCAGCGCTAACAGCATTCACACGCAGGCAGGTTCACGCCCGCACCAGCACAGTCCGCCAGCATCAGCAGTCACGCACGCAGTGCCTCCAGCAGGCAATCTCAGCACCTCCAGCCCTCCAACATTGCTATGATACCACTTGTTGGAATTCAGAGGCACAGGAAATCAATAAACACACACCAGAATATCAAGCACATAAACACAAGAGTTTAACGTGGTTCACCCAACCAATTTGGGCTACGTCGACCAAACATAGGCATCAGGAATTTATTAATCAAATTGGAGATTACATAATGAAAACCTCATAAAACTCTCACCTCTCAGCAAACCATCCGAATGGTTGCCTGTTATATAGCATAGAGAATCTAACAGCCTCATTAACTCCCTCACATCAAATATAGGAGGCATTAACTCCCTCCCAACAACCTGGAGTTAATGTAGGACCTGAATTCTATTGTTGTCATCAGCTGAGATTTTTCCTATTTTGCTACAAACAGAAAATCTCAACAAGTTTTTGGGCATGGGTCATTGTTTGAATGGCTAGCCTGTGCATAGTATACAAGTCTATAGTCCTGAATAGACAACAACTTGAATAGACAACCTCTTTTTACTGCCAACAATATCCAAAGATACTATCTATTAAAAAATATGTTCCATACCATTTCAATTACTGACATAATGTAAGATGGGTATGGCAATCGTCAAGCCAATCTGTCTGGAAATAAATTTTATTTCTGTTAGCATTTTATGTGTTTCCTATTCTCCTCTGGAGAACTTTGTTGTCCCAAGTCTAGTTTGTTGGATGATAATAATTGTATGGGAGGTTGGGGTGTCAATCAAATAACTAGTTGAGCTTATCTAATTTTTGTTTTATTTTTTTTTATTTCCTCATTGGCACATGATTTTCTAAGGCATCCTCACCTTAAACCCCAATGTTTCCTTCTCGATCTTCAACTAGATATCAATGAATGGTGGAATTGGTAGGTTGAGTACTTTTTTAGTCAAACTAATGCCAACCAATTCAAGAAAGCTAAAGTAATCAAACAATCCTGCAACCATATTTTAATCAAACAACATGAAGCCATTGTCTCTGATGATATTGATAGTATGTATGCATACCTATACTGAAATATTGACACCAATGATCTTGACAGGGAATACAACAATGCTTTTCTTGGATCTATTTGACATGAAATCGTTTGCAGAGGATCATAAGAGGATATATGGAGCTTTACCAATACTAAATTGGATCACAGTAAAATTTGGTGTTCATGTAAGTTCTCAATTACATTGACCTGATAATCCATGGATCCATCTTACCCTAAGATTTATTGAAGATCAAACTTTAGAATGATTACTATTATTGAATGTTGAGTTTCTTTGAAGTTGTTAATGGTACACATTAATTTTTTTGTTGATACCCAAAACATAAGAAGGGTGCTAAAAAGTTTTGGAAGCTATATAATATTCTCCAACGGATTGCAAGATTCATATAGCAGTGGAGGGTAAAACATATTTCTTTATATATTACTTTGTCACTTCATTGAGAGAGTAATTGAGAGTTGTATCTCCACAGACTTCCAGCTTCTAGGTATAACTGATTTTCCTGTGGTAACTGTGATAGTATAGTAGTTAGCAGAAACTCTGTTGTGATAGTATAGTAGTAGCAGAAACTCTGGGTTGGGCTTTCTTCATAGTTTTAAGACAAACAAAACGACCTCATTTTGAATACACAAGCATTAAAATACTTACGCCAATGACTTTCCAAAAATGACTTCCCTTTGGACACAACTGGAGTACCCACAACCACAAAAATAGAAAATCCAATATGAAGCTATAAAACAAGCACGTAAAAATATAGCTATCTCACACAGATATAAAAATAAATATTCCATAAAAACCAGCAAGAGGTTATGATTGGGAAAAATGAGGACTGGAAAACCTGTGAAAGATAATGTTCTGACATGGAGAAAGGAATCAAAACATTAACAAGTAAAACAATAAGGCTTCCCTGCTTTCATGTGCTCTACTGCCCACTTGTTTACCTTTTCCTTGTTTGCTGATTCAATTTCCCACTTGTTTAACTTTTCCTTGTTTGCTAATTCAATTCCATCATTCGTGCCCACTCTAGGGCTTGCAGCACTTGCAAATTCAAAGTTATATTTTTTTCAGACTGAAACCAAGTGTTGCTCTTTCCACCTACTCTCTATTAATGGATAATCGAGCCAAATCTCAACCTCTGCCACATTAACCTTTGTGAATTGGTTAAGCAGAGGCACATACACAATGGTTGGGACGATAAGTTTATGTTTGGTGACAGGTGACAAAATACTGAGAGGTGGTGGCAGCAAATCGCTGAGAAGTTGCAGCAAGCAGTGACACTTGAATGGTAATGGGGTGACACAGTTGCCTAGAAAGGTCGTGAGGCAACTCTGGATAAAAAAAATTTCCATGCAAATTAATTTAACATAAAATATTATGAACTAATGCTAACCCAAGCTAACATTAGTCATCTTCATCTTTGATTATGTTTTAACTTTATCCTAGCTTTATGTGAAAAAGTGAGTTTTTCTCTGCACCAAGACTCCAAAGGCTTCAATGGATATGGTTGGCCAGCGAAAACACTTGTCAATATTTAATAGGTTGATAAAAATGTTTATAAAATATGAATAGAAAACTTTATGTTAAAATTATCGTTTTGATTGAAAATAATGCTAGGGAGAGCGACATCAATCACTATATACCTACTACTTTTGGTAGGTATAATAAGTAACTACATCTTTATATTTCAAATGGTTATGACTTAAAATAAATATATCATTTGATTATTAAAGTTATACCAAATTGGTAGTTGTAAATAAGCATACCATTTGATTTATAATGTTTTTTCACAAATTTATAAAATTATAAAAGTAAATTTTTGAATTTTAAATACATATATATAGAAATAATAAAATAGAGTGTTATAATAAATTAAGTAAATATTGTGCACTGATACATTCAACATCTTATTATGAGTGTGATATGTAATTTTTTATATTCAACATTGAGTTGGCACATCTCTTTTCAAAATGTGTGTGTGAGAATAAAAAAAAAGTAATATGTATTATAATAAAAAATAAAAATAAATAAATATGTATGGTGTGCAAGAGATGTGATAAAAATATTTAACTACCATTCTCAATCTTAAATAAAATATTTGGAAATAAAATAACTAAAAAAAAAACTTATTTTTCACCTTTTGTGCACAAAATGTGTCTCTTATTCTCCTTATAGAAGCAGCTATTTCCCCTATTGAGAGCCTAGCTATGATTAGGTTTCTGTTGTACAAGCACAAACTCAATAACATAGACGATCATAGACTTCATAAGCTAGCTTTAAATTCTAGCCAAAACCACCTAAGGCTCAATCGGGGGTGGGATAAAGACACAACGACCTGGTTAAACTATTGGGAGATCAACAAGAATGATGCATTGCAAAACAAAAATAACATTAAAGATATTGTTACTTCTAAGTTCAAAGAAAAAATGTGGTGTGAGAAAGATTTAGCTACTAAAAGAAAATTAAGTTATTATAAGAAGGTAATCAACCCCACCCTAGAAGATCAAAAGTATCTCTCTATTTTAACTAGCTCAAAAAAGAAAATTAATATAGCAAAGATTAGAATGAATTCTCATGAGCTTCATAGTGAAACAAGTCGTTGGGCAGTTCCTAAAATGCCATGGATGGAAATGATCTTCCATACATGTGAGAATAGGAACATCGAGGATGAAAACCACTTCCTCTTAGAGTGCCTCGTGTACAACCACATTAGATCTCAGTTTCACAATCTTTGTTACAATACTAACCTTCCTAGCCTTTTATAATGTCAAAATTATAGTGAGCTGGGGAGGCTTCTCTCCAAGCTTTTTGAGCATAGGAATAAAATCTTAAATCAAAATAAATAATTTGTTTCTTTAGGTCGATAGACCAATGTTTGGTCTCAACGAACGTTAACCATCATCATCATCATCATCAAAAAAATACTCCAAAACATTTAAAAATTCTATTTGAATATCTATGAGAAATAACATATTTTAAAGTCAATTTTATATATATATATATATATATATATATTTATATATATATTAAAGGTTGTAAGGAAGAGCAAATATTTTTGAGCTAATTTTATTATACATATACATTAAAACATAATAAAAAAGTATTATCGTTTTATAAATGATCTTCCTATCCAGCTATCACATAATTGGTTGCCATGTATGTTAACCACCATCTGTATTATTATCTATTGCAGATTTAACCTCGTTATTAAAAACAAAAAACAACGAAAAGTTTAAAAGGTGTATGAGCAACCGTAGCAGCCGTTTAGTCACAATGCCACACAGTTTGCCATAAGTCCATAAGTATTCATTTGAGGGCGACTTAAACTCCTACATGGAACCGAAGTATCCTTATTTTAGCTCGTCTATCTTTGAGCTTGAAACGAGGCTGGAAGATCACGATGCTGCATCAGTCATGAAGTAAAAATCTACGCCAGATGGTGCTGAAACAGTACAAATTGTAGCTGCAGATGAGTTCTTTAAAGGTCTGCTCCTACCATCTGATTGCCATGTGATGCATTCTTTTGAGGAATAATTTGGTGGAATAACTTGTCTAAGTTGCTGTTAGAAGATCCTTCTTCACACTTTCCTTCAATTTTCCAATTCTTCTCCTCATTTTGACTCCTTCCTCTCCTTCTACAAAATTCCTCACCAGCGCTGCCACCTCTTCCCTTTTCACGGTCTGTTTCAAGTGCAGGCCTACGCTCCATTCTTCACAAACAAATTTCGCATTTGTATGTTGCTCGGCACAGAAGGGCCAGCATATCATTGTTATTCCCGCGCTTATGCTTTCCAACGTGGAGTTCCACCCGCTGTGAGTCAGAAACCCTCCCACAGAAGGGTGGGACAGTACCTTTATCTGAGGTACCCACCCAACCAACAAACCTCTATCCTTCGTTTCTTCAATGAACTACTTGGGCAATATGGCAGATTCAATATGAACTATATCTTGCCGGACAACCCACAGAAAGTGTTGGTTGCTGGAAGCCAATCTCCATGCAAATTCTAGGAGTTGTTGATTAGACAAAACTGTAATGCTTCCCAAAGAAACGTACATGACAGAGCATGGATTCCGAGAAACCAACCATGTGAGACAGCTATTTTCTTCCTTCCACATACTCAATTCATCCGAGGATCCATCGTTATCTTGACGATGGAATGACTGAGAGAGCAGTAGAAGACGGATGGGATATACACGGAAGTTAAGTCTGAGTGCCTCTAAGACCAGGTCTTCCAGTTCTTCGAATGTGTTAACTATCAATGCAGCTGCTGATAATGTACCTTGGCCTTGAATTATACCATGTTGAACAACCGGATCTGAAACGTCTGTGATTAGGAGGAAGTTGGGGAGGTCCCTCAGCCGCAGCGGGGGCATTCCCGGAATGCAAGTGATTCTCACTTCATCAAGATATTCCTCGGTAAGGCAGCTTTCATCTGTCAGACATGAAAATTATTCTATAATAATAGAAGATAAAATCCATAGAATGTTTAAAAATACGTTTGTGTACAGAATTGTTTCTGGAAGGATTTTAGCTACTTGAGAGAATTACATTTTGAATGAAGTAAACGTGTAGTTTGTATATGTTCAGTTTCCAAATAACTTGTACGTGAAGTAAATATAATATTCGAAAAGTCAATTTCTATATAAATTGAATGTAAATCACATATGATATTCGTTGGGAATGACTGTTATATTTTTTTATCATTTCAATCCTTATCCAGGTGATATAACGAATTTTATTATAATAATTTGACGCTGGAATCTAACGATTAAATCTAAATAATCCACATATATGGAAGGGAAAAAAATTCGAATATATATATATATTATAAATTTTTATTTTATATTATATATAGTTATTTTTATTTAAATTATAGATTTTGTATATATAATAATTAATCGCTGATTTAATATATGTTATTTAAATTTATCATATATTTAATAAGTCATGGTAGTCAATACTAATTTATCAAGAAGTGTAATTACATTAGTCAATGTGGTTGGTATAAATTGTTTGGTCTTATCTTAATACACCAATTATCAATTAGTATATATAGCTATCAATAATTCGAATTTGTTAATGGAGTGTCAGGGTTTAAGTTTTTCTCTGTAAAATGAAATAATTTAGGTTGCAAGCATTGAAGGGCCTTAGGCCATCCCCTATTTTAGTGCACTCCCCATATTTCCATTCCCCCAATTCATACAAAATGCATGAATACAAGGTGGATTTTTCTGAGGACCCCAATAGGGGGCAAATCATTTGGATGTCTCCACCCCAACCTTGTACCACTCAATGGACCTTGGCACGTAGTTGAATAACACTACTTTTTCAAGAAGGAAATCATGAGTGGGCTCTCCAAGTGAAGGATGAAGGGAGGAGTACGAGGTATTTTCATGAATTTCCACCCCACCTCCCACAATAATGACCAAATCAACTCCAAATGGATCACTCACTCCGACAAGTGACAAAATTACCTCTCCCCCTTTCATAGACTTAACTTATC
The DNA here is from genome assembly GCA_031772625.1 of Pinus tabuliformis. Lineage (NCBI taxonomy): Eukaryota > Viridiplantae > Streptophyta > Pinopsida > Pinales > Pinaceae > Pinus > Pinus tabuliformis. Next base: position 1,609,435,914 of record CM062817.1, on the reverse strand, counting down.
ATCCAATGACTCCTTCTTTTGCTCACTCCCCACTATATTATACTAACTTAGTATTTTGATAGCTACATAGTAGATCTCCTTCATCAGACCTTATCTTTAGTCGTTAGTTTTATAGCTCAACTTCTAGTTTCTTGTGCAACCTTCTCACAATAGACATTGAAAGCAGAGATGGTAAAAGCCCTAGTTTCTTGATTCTCTCACCTCCACTTGTTGATGATCCACCAAGACAAAAGAGGAAGTGCATCAAAAGAAAGAAAGAGGAGCCTTCCCTAGTTCTAGGCAAGGATGTCCAATTGATTGAGATTCTCAGTGTGGAAAATTAATTGGCATTTTGCTAGCAAAAGAGTGTCCATGGTTGTTCTATAGGTGGATAGAGCAAAACATTATTTTGCCTTTTGGATATTCCCCAAAATGCTTGATATTAGTTAAGGGTTGGATGGGGTATCTGACAAAGACAAAAGAGGATGCATAAAGGTGCTTGAATGAAAAATGGTTTGGGAGATATTGGGTACTCCATCTGAAACCCTGGACAATCGATTTTGATGTGAAATCCAAAAAGAAAAATGATGCCCATCTAGGTTCATCTTCTAGTGCTTTCCCTAATATTTTGGTTTGAGGAAATCTTCAAGGAAATTTTGAATACACTAGGGTTTTTTTACATAGTGGTAACTCACAAATCATCATGTAGAGGAGGAAATGGAATCCTATTTATTTCTCAGAGCATGGATCACTTATAAATCAATGTTAGAAAACAAAATTCCATTATTTGAGCTCTTAGGGAATCTATCCCTACAAAAGTTCCTAAATGAAGTTCCTCTCCCCTCATAAAAGCTAGCTATGAAATGACTAACGTACCTCCACTCCATCACATCCTACTCTTACAAGAGTATATGGTTGAAGTAATAAAGGAAATTTCATCTCTCAAATAAATTATCTGGTATTGATGTTTTCTTGCTTTGGATGTAATTAGGATATTAGGGGTTATTGTCTCTCGATGATACACTAGATGCGTTCATTTAATTTCGACCTAGTCCTTCAAATCATGGCTTTCCATGACCATTCTCTTTAGAGAAACGGACAAAGCCTTCCTTTTCATAATGTGTATGGTCCCTTTACAAATCATGAGGTTTATTGGTCAAACATTCCTAGACTCCCTTACACTGACTATGGAATTGTTATCATGGAAGGGGACCTAAATTTCACATTCGAAGTTATTGATGTTTAGGGAACCTATGCAATAATTGACCCACTAATGAAATTATTTATATATTTGATTGAGGAGATGGAATTTTGTGATATCCTTTCAACCAAGCTTCCACCCACATGGTAAAAAAATAGGACAAGATCTTATCGAATTTCCAAAATGTTGGACCATTTCATCATTTTAAAGGCCCTCCCTAACTCTAGCACCAGGTTTTGTCAAAGATCCATTGTTGGTGGGATTTTGATCACAATCCAATTCTCCTAAGTTTAGATCTCTTCCTCTCCAAGCATTTAATTCCCTTAAAACTTAATCCTTCTGGGCTTGAAAACCCAACTTTTATTGAATCACTGAAATCTAACTACATCCCCTTTTAATCCTCTTCCCTAGAGTCCCAATCGGCCCCTCCCGCCTCCCACAATACAATCCTACAAATGCAAAACTAATTGATTATTAAGTGGGCAAGGGAAGAAGAAGAAGAAGAAGAAGAAGAAGCACACAACAAATACCTCGCTGAAATTGAGGCTGAATTGAAAAATATATGAGAAAAATATCCAAGAGATGGCTACAATGGGTCAAAAGGAAGAGATAAAGGGATTAGAGGATAAAAGAGAAATTTCTCCTAGAAAAGGAAAAAGAATGATGGATGAAGAGTAGATCCATCTCGCTACACGTAGAGGATGACAACACCATGTACTTTCACAATATTTCAAACCCAAGGATATCTATTTACAGTATTTGGGAGATCAAACATCCATATTGGCTCACTTGCAACCTCCTTCAAAGATATTAGAAGAAGGATGTAATTATTTTAAGGACTTTTTTTCTACTCCTCAGAGAACCACCATACAGCAAGTCCTAAATGTGATCAACCTTTTCCCCAGATTTATAAACTATGAAGGGAACATCTCCTCAATGACTAAGGTCACAAAAGAAGAGCTATAGTTTTATATAGTTTCCAGAGAAGAAAAACCCCAAGTGAAATGGACTCCTTATTCAGTTGAACCTAGAATGTTACAACTTTATAGTAGATGGCCTTCTCTCTATAATGGAATAATGAATGACTTCATGACAAGTTATTTCCCCGTTTAATTGCACTTTAATCCAAAATCATACTCACCTACATCATTTTACCCTTTTCATCTGGTTTCTTTGTCTAACTCTATGTGCAAGATCATTTCAATGCTCATTTCCCTCTACCTCAAAGATGTCTTGTATAAACACATTTCTCTAGAAAAAAATGTATTCTTCCAAAATAATGATATTCATGATGTCATTATCCTTTCCCAAGAAGGCATTCATTCTATAGGAACTAAGAAACAAAGAGAGATTCTATATAAATTTTATCTCTCAAAATATTTTTATTAGGTAAGTTGGTTATACCTAAGAATCCTTTTAATCTATATGGGCTTCTACCAGTTCTTTGTAACCCAGGAGATGAAGTGCATCAACAAAACCTCTTTAACCTCGACAATTAATGGAGCAACCTCTCCATTATCCCAAATAAAAATAAGGCTTAGGTAGGTCTATCCACTTTCACTCCTTCTCTTCCTCCTTGTTGCAAAAGGACTAAGTAGAGCAATAATGGATTCAAAATCACAAGGAAATTTAAAAGTGATTTAAATATGCCAATTTTGAAACCTCTCACCTTGACTATTTCTAGACAATATTTTGGTTTTACTTGAAGGGAAGATATCCCATCTCCAGTCTCTAAAATACCTATCTTTGTTATTCATTAATGTTATAGGAATGAAGATAAACAATGCAAAATTTTCCATCTTTGGTTGGAGGATCACAGAAAGGGTGAAAGCCTTTGAGGAGTAAATTTTATCCATAAATGTTAATCAGTTGGGATTTGGAATAAAATATCCATGTTTTACTTTAAAACTTCTCAAATATCTCAAATCGGACTAGAGATGGCTTTTGGAAAACATGGAAAAGGGAGTATGAATCTCGTGCAATAGATGGATCTCAAGGGCATGGATATTAATGTTGTGTAAATAAGCTATGGAAGATTTCCAAGTGTTTTGGGCTTCATTAATCTAGATCCCTCTAGGAATTATACAAAAACTTAAACAAATTGTCAAAAAAATTATTTCGGCAAAGAGGGAAGAAAAATTTACCTTTTCTGTCCCATCCTAGAAGTACATAGCCATCCCAGAATACCCAGGTCAATGGGGCTTAAAAAAATATCATTTTGTTCTCAAAACACCTAGCCTCCAAAGGGAATGGAATATCATCCATGGCAAGGACCTTTGGGCATATACCACTGAGTAAAAATATATCATACCCCTCTCCACTCTAGATTGAATCAGATCTTGCCAAAAATGGCTCCATAATATGAAAGACAATCATGAAAAGAATTCCATTAATCAGCGATTTTCTCAGCTGGAAGGTAGGGAGTACTACACAAGTTCTTATTAACAAAGACTCTTGTATAGTAAGTCAACACTAGCACAAGATTTCAAACCCTCTTATCCATATACTAGTTGAAGAGGGATGGTATACTTTGAATTAGATAGAAATTGCCCTGACCATTTTAGGAAACCAATTCATCTTGGAGGTGAGAAATTTGAAGCTTGGATAACATTCATCAAAGGATTAAAATTCTCAAATGTTATTATTTCAGATTCAAAAGATAGTATTATATGGACCCCACGTCCAAGGGGATTTTTTTCTCCTTAAGTCATGTATATGATACTACAACAAATTCTCCTCTTGAACTCCCTTAATGCTGGGGGGGAATGCTTTGGAAAATATATTTTCCTCCAAATCTAAATTGTTTACATGGTTCTAAAAAATAGGCTCCTACTTGGGACAACTTGCAAAAACAATATTTTCATGGCCAAGGCTATTGTCCCTTGTGCAAGGTAGAATCAGAATCATTCAACCACCTTTTCATACGTTGCTTTTTCTCGAAGGAAGTATGCAAAAGAGATAAGCTAGTTAGAAAATCATCAATTCCTTTAGGATGCCATTTAATTTGAAGAAAATTAAAAAATATGGATGTAAGTCACAAAAAACCAAGGGCATAAATTCCTCCCTCTACCAATTGCTAGGGGAATTTGGCCTGAATGAAATTGTTCAATTTTTGAACCTTGAAATATAATCTTCATCAGAGTAGACATCAATAGTCTCTCTATAGCCATGCACTTAAAAATTTATTCAAATGGAAAGGCCCACCCTCCATAGGAATTTAAAATATGATTTAATTCCCCTTGGGGTCTTTTTGATGGTGAAACCCAAGGTTTCCTCTCTTGATGGATAAGAATCAACCCTTAGGCAAACATCTTTACCTAGTCCCAAAGGGGGTCATAAAATTTCCGAAGGGAAAGAAATTTATCACAAATGTAATTTCTATAAATTATAAAGAGTGGGTCTTTGATGCAATTACAAATGTCTTGACTCTAGAAGGAATCTTGATTGAAAGTTTGTTTTGGAGAGTTGTTACTTTGCCTAAGTGAGCCGTTATTAAAGTGACAATTTCTAGGTTGAGGTGTTAGTATGTTGGGAATGATGTCCAATTTAGTTTTGATCTGTTGGGATATTTTCTAGCCAGTATGAGTTATATCTATGTGTACATTTAGAATTTTATCAGTGAGAGGGGAGTATAACTCAAGGATATCAAAGAGAGGCAACCCGAGAAAGGCAGATGAGAGCCTATAGTAAACTAGCCATGTAAATTCTCTGTACGTAAATATTTATGAGATATAAACTAATTTAAGGTACTTTTAGTTATTTATTATGCATTTGATTCCTCTATCTGAACATGTGTTGATTCCTTGTTTGAAGGGGCGACTGTCTCTCTATTAAGTTTAACGAGTGTTACATATTTTCTTGAAACTAAAGTGAGTCCCTCTATGTTTATTTTGTTCACTCCCAAATGATGCTTGAGAACCTAACCCTCCATTTATATATATTAGTATAGATCACATATTTAAGTTTGGAATGTCTACTGAGGGAACCAAAGCTGAAGAAAAATTGTGGGCGAAGTCCTAATTAGTGGAATTTGTAATCGGGTGGCAGAGTGAAAACTAGAGGGTGGTGAAACAAAAGGAATTATAACTCACAGAAAAATTCCGACTTATGATGACATTGGAACATGTTCCAAAAGATATTAGAACCACGATTGGATACCTTGTCTTGTTGATGCCAGGTCCCCCACCCTCAATCGATAAGATTCCTCAATCCTCCTTTTCCTAATCTTCATCATTTAACTAATAGGGTGGAACCTCAGTCTAGAATCGAAAGTGAAAATCAACCCCCTTCGCTGACATTAGAGGTCACCCACCCCCCATCCCGCAATTCACCAGTACCATCGACCTCTTTTGATTGATCACATCTATAAATTGGAGGTCCCGCTTCACACAAACATGCTTGATTATTACCAGGGTCGCATGGGTGCAAGTGGGAAAGGAAAATCCCATGAGGACAAGCCCTTAAGTTTGGTAAACATAAGGTGTCTAAGCTGAACAAAAACTTGGGTATGACCCATGAGTTGTAGGTGTGCAGTGATATAGAAATTGAGGTAGTGGCTCATGCGAGACAAAAAGTCAAAGAAGTAGACCTGAGCTAGGCTAGTTAAATTAGAGTGGTGTCAAAGCACAACAATTCTCTTTTGGAATTAACAGATGAAGGAAGTGATTAGAGGAGGTTTTCAACTGAAAAAGGAGGAGATTTAGGATATTATTTGTGGGGGAGAGAGTGAGTTAAGGAACATTCCAAACTCATGGTTAAGATTGGAAAAAGGGTAAAAATCACTACATTTGGATCTTGAGATGGTTGGTAAGTTAACCATTGGAAAAATGCTATTTGAATGGTGATCCAATGTGCAGCCAATTGGTGAAAAATCGAATTGAGTTGTTGAATAAACATTCTCACACTATAAATCTTTGTAATGGGAATTATATGAATTCTAAGAATTAGTTACAAGTTGATAAATCATGTAAGCATGAATGAAGCTAAGTGTATTAGATTCTATCATATGGTAAGATGATGAGATCATCATATATATTCATGTTAATAATTGGAAATGCAGTTTGTGTGTTAAACTATAGTTTAATTATAGGAATTTTCAATTTCTTGTAACCACATACTAAGGGAGCTTATGGAAAGTATAGGTTCTAGGTAGCATTAAAACATTATAGGAAAAATAGGGAATTATAACTTCAATACAATGATTGGGGAAAGAACCAGAACAAGGATAGAGAAAATTGAGGAGATTCCAAACCAAGAAATAATCAAATTCGGAGAAATTTTAGTCCAAGCATATTAAATAAATGATTGAAGAAGAAATGGTGGAAATGCTCACAACCAAGAGTGAACTAGTGGTGTTCTTGAATGAAAAAAGACACCAGTGTTGTGGAGACCCAACAGGTAAACATGTTCTTATGTTTTAAACCTAGAGTAGAAGTTGATAACTTACAAGTAGTAGTAGTAGGAAGAGAGTTGTGGAAAAGAACCCTTGTAGTAAGAAAATTCAAGAGAACAAGTGAAGTTCCCAAGAGGTGAGAAGTATGTGTAGAAGGCCAGACGAGCAAGGAGTGATTAGGATGTTTTAGAGGAGAGAACCATAAGAATACCAAAAGGAAAATCTATAGATAAGGTTTGGTGACATATTAGGGTAACAAGTTAATGGATAAGATTTGTTACTAGGGCGTGATTGCAACACACAATGAGTCGTATGATTCTCTTAAAGTTGGAAGGTAGAGGAAAACTAATGGTCATTATAAATTTTCAAGTGTAACCCACAAAAAAAGTAAAGAAAATGCTAAAATCAATGGCATAAGGTGAAGGATGAATCAAGAAGAATTTTATGGAGAACTTGTTTAGATAAAGGAAATTATCAATATAGTAATTCAACTACTAGAAGAAATTAAAGAAGACCAAAATCATGTTTGGGTGTTAAACATTGAAAATTTTAAGGATGGAAAATTATCTTGAAGTTTAAAAACTATGGCGAATCTCACTAGTCCCTAATATGAAAACTATGATATATTTGTAAAATTATTCAAATTATAACAATTTTATATATACTCTCTATATAATGTTGGCGATTTTAAGGTAGAATAATTTTATATTGTAAAATTTGGGCGAGTCATTTTTATAAAAAATGGAAATTGGCAAATATTTTTTTGAGAAAAATCATGGAAAATTAACCCACTTGCGAATATTAGCCCATTTCCCATGGTGTTAAAGAGGAAAAAGGTGAAATGGCCTATGCTACAATAGAAGTTGAAGCATAGTTTGAGTGTATCATTATAGAAGAAAGTAGTCGGGAAAACTATGTATGAGGGGAAAAATGTTTACCTTTGTGAACTAGAACTAGGAGAATTCCTTGGTGAATATGATGATGAAGATGAGGTTATGAGATTCATTGAAAGGGTCATTGATTGTGTGAAAAGTATAGAAAAACAAAAGAAGATAATGATAGAGGATGAGGCTAGAGAACCTCGTGATTATAAATCTAACAAAGTTGGTGTGAATGTAGGTTTTGCAACTAATGAAGGTGGACAATAATTAAAGGTTGTCACAAAGGAGGATAAGGTAGATTTGTCCTTGTGAGAAAAAGAGAGGGACAATTTTTCTAATGAAATGAAGGGAGGTGGACTTGAGATGGTAAAAGAGAATGTAATTCTTGGTGAACTTGGGATGAAGGAAGTTGCAGAGGCTAAGGTAATGGGTTTAATTTTAGTAAATAATTTTTTTTGAATGAATATGAAAGTATGTTGATAGGTGAGGATCTAATGTTGTCTCTGATGACAATAATAGAGCTCAACAACAAAATAAGGTGAAGGAAATATAAACAAAGATTTCAGAACCAGAGAATGAACATGGTAAAGGAACACGTAGTGACTATAAGGGTTTTTCCAATAAACCATATAACTTTCAATTGAGAAATCTCTTGCAGCACGAGAATTCTTATGACAAGAAACCCTTATAGAATATTTAAGAATGAGGTCTTAGCAAGTCAGAGAAAGATCTATGTTATTTGGTATTTTGTCTCTAGAGCTGAATTATTTGATAAATTTTTTATCATCAATAGCTCAGTGAAAACGAGGCATGCAAATATTCCCAACAACATATTACCATATGGATTTAAAGCTTGGAAATATTGTCCCACGAAGCGCTCGTGTGCATTGATGTAGAAATTGAGGTAGTGGCTCATGTGGGGTCAAAATTTGAAGAAAAAAACCGACATAGGTTAGGTGCATCACCTTTGTAGGAGGCACTGATAGAATTTTAAATCTAAATCACAACACATCCTTTAGTATATCAACAAGCATATCACCAACGACAAAAAGCTATGCGAAAATCTTTGCTTTAAAATTGATTTTGCAACTAACAAGACTTTAGAGGATCTCAAAACCTCATATATATGAAGACGAACCGTAATAAAATGCATGTTGGGAACTCTTTTCGTCTAACGTGGTTGTTAAATCCCTCTACAAAGATGGATTGGATATTGACCGAGGTGCATGCAAGGTCGTAAAAAAAAGGAGGTGTGGTAGTCGCAAGAATATATTCATGACCCTTCACTAATTGATTTTTGGTTGATGATTAGTGAAGCATCTATTGTATAGACAGGAAGCGAGTACTTGGACTATGGTAACGACACTTTCTGAATTTTTTTTTGGGTATGATGAACAGATAAAGCCCCATAAACTATAAGTTATCTAATTGTTACATGCATCTAATTATTTTATTTATCTTTCATAAATACAATACCGTTTAATCAGAAAAAAATAATAATTAATAATTAGTTTAATGTGTCTGGGAAATTATAGAGAATGAAAGACCCCGTTAAAACCGGGAAGAATGTTCATTTCATTAGTAAATGATTCTCACCAATTTCCATGAAACCGAGCAACTACCAGGGAACCGTACGATAGAAATAGAATCAACGGTGTGCTGGAAACCCGGACACCGTAGTGGTAGTGACCGGTTGCACGGTACGTATGATTCATTAAGTCAACGGTATGCTCGAAACTGGGCGAATGGATTCTCAAGTCTCTCATATATATATATATATAGTATTAGTTTAATTAGAGTCTTTCATTGGAAATTTGAAAATCCAGCCTATTCGAAATTTGTAAGTCCTTCACAATCCCAAATGGAATCACAGATTCATATTCTTCAAGAGGCCTTTATTACACAAGGTAGCGGAAATGGAACCACATCTTCATATTCTTCAAGGGGCTTCAACAAATTTCGAGTGCAAGATAGATAATCATTAATTCATACAAGAAGTTGAAATTGGGGAACAACGGAGTGACCATTTGATGGAAATTGATAAGGAATTACAACAACAGCCTGCAAAGAGAGACGAGGAATAAAACGCTGAGATTTCTAAAGCTTGGCAACAATTGCACGAAGCCAAGGAGAGAAATTTCTGAGAAAGAACAAGGCAGTGTTTCTGATAAACAAACTCTGGAAACTAGTGTCTTGCAGTTGACAAATAAAATTAAGGTAATGTCTGGCTAATTTGAGGCCGCATGTAAAGCTTGGGAACTGGGATTTTTTTACAGATTGCAGCGACACGAAATGAGTCTGAGGAGATCGCTGAAACTAGATTAATTGGAGAGAAAGGACGGAAGATGGATAAAGGAGAACCTTTTGTCTTGATGAGGAAGAACATATAAGAATTTCTGGATTGAACCAAAGGATTTTGTTTGCAAAGATTGAGTTGGAATTTCAATGGAATGAGTCAAGACAATTACTTGAAATTTTATAAAATGACAGGCATTTGTTGGATTCCAAAAAACAAAAATTGCAAGGAAATTCTTCAGAGCTGCAAACGAAGAATAATTCTAAGGGGTAGTGAAGGCGGATTGCTCGGTCAGAAAAATAGAGTGCTCACTACTCAAGTAGAGTCCTCGAAGGCCCAGTTGAATGAGAATATCACGAGAATAGCTCAAATTCAGGATGAAAGGGTTCAAAATGAGAGGGTTCTACAAAAATATCGAACAGAAAAAGTTGATTTGCAATCCATCTTGAATGATTCCAAGGGAAAGACTCTGTATCTGCTCAGAAAAATTGGAGGCAGGCAATTATGGGTTGCTGAAAAGAATAATTTAGAAGGTATCATCGCAGAGCTGAGAGAAAACACGAGTCAGCACGAGTCAGGCTTGTGAAATGGGATCACTGACCCAAAAGAACGGAGCGCTAACCGTTCACGCGAACTCATTTAGTTCGAGGCGAATGCATTGGAATATGAAGTGATTGAACCCCAAAAGAGTAGTCTGGAATTACGGAAGAAAAATGAAGATGACTGGCATTTGTGGGATAAGCAAAGGAGTAATTTGAAAAGTACTCTTACAGAGCTGAAAAAATGCATGAAGATTTGATTTTACAATGGTCTAGAAGGAAAAGAAAAATTACTGTCAATAATGTCCTTTTTGAAATAAATGAAGGAATCTATTTATAAAAGTGAGATAAAAATAGCTAATTTAAGAAGTCAGATAACTTATTAGCGTAATTCTATGACCAAAATCATTTTATTTGTAAAATGTAATCAAAATTGGATAAGTTGTATTTTAAGCATTTGTATGGCTATGGATAAGTTGTATTTTCGGCATTTACATGGCTATGAATTAAAGGATTCTAAAATTTCTTCCCATATTAATTTGAATTCAAGCAAAGGCAAATGGAAGTTTTTCTACATACAAAGATAGCGCCTTCTATGAATATGGCAGAAGTTGTTCTTCTTTTAATTTGTTATTTAATAAGTCAAAACAAACCTGAAATTAATGAATGTTCTTTTCTAATCCGGTGCTTGAGCAAAGCCATTAACCACTCAAGTGTTAGTTAATGCAACGGTGAAAAAGAGGTTTATGTGATGTTTCTGTGTAGGCCGGTTCTTTTTTATGTTATTATAAATTGTAAATGGTTTATTTTTGTTTTTGTTATTCTTTTTCTTACCATTATTGTTATTGTTATTCAGGTTTATTTCTATTTCTATTTTTCCTTTTCTTCTACAACTATTGATTACTGTTAGGCGATTACTGTTAGGCTCAAGCCATTTTTTCTGGGGCATATCAATGTGTGAATAAATGTTGGAAGATTAAATTGTTACATAGGTTCAGGTTGAAGCTTAGATTTGTCTCTAGTATGTAGAAGATTTGCACATTATTGTTTTATCTTTATCTAAATTTCTTAACCACAAATAGTAAATTAGACTAAAAGCTTCTGTTTTTTGAATCTCCAAGCACAAAAATATTTAAAAAATAAAAAAATTTTGTTTTTAACTATTTAGCCTCGTGTATTTGTGTTTTTAAAGATTTATACTGTTGTAGGAAATTAAAGAAGACAGGTATAATGACATGCAACTATGCAAGAGAGAAAGAGCAATTCTCATTACCCTTCAATTAATTAACAAAAAAATCATTTTCCAATTTATAGGGAGTATTCAAGTTTATAAAACTAACTCTTCGCATGTTTAAAATATTAAGGTTAACACATTTCTACAATTATGGTATTTTCTATGGTTTATGCTCTTAGTTACTCTAATGACTTTTACATATTTTAAGCTCAACAATTGATTAATTATAATGAAAAAAAAAAATTATAATATGTAATTTTATTTTAATGTGTTCAATTTTTTTCTTTTTCAATTTAATTTAATTTAATTTTTTCACATATCTTATATATTATATTATTAATTTTAATTAAATTAAATAGGTGAATAAATGTCTTTTATATATAATTTTTTTTTCTCTGCAAATACTAACTTCTATTAACTGGAAAGCAAAATATTTTTACATATTGTCGAGACGTGGTAGCACCCGACAGAACATAACTGCCCCATTACATCCCTAAGCTGGGGAGACCAGTTACAAAGTGCAAGAAACCAGAAATCAGAAATAGTGAAGGACCACTGTTGCCGAGGAGGAGAATTAAGCCGGCATAGAAAAACAAAAACAATGCAACCCAGCATATAAGTGTCACCAGGAGTCCAACTGGGAGCCAAAAACAGTAGGAAAAACAACAAAGAAACTTGACCATGCGCCTGAAGCAGAAACCGAGACAAAAAGAGACAGTCCCAAGCGACGCTACTTCTCCTGTGCTGGGCCGCTGTCCTTCTTCTCATCCCGACCAATGTCACCAGCCTTCAAACCTTCATTGCCGCTTAAATCATCATCATGGATGGCGATGGTGTGATCAGCTTCGCCATGAATCCTTTCCTCAGCGTTCGGTCCTGTATCTTCCAGGGGAGGAAGACTGTTAAGACCAGCTTCCTGTTCAACTTTCTCTTTTTCCCAGATCTCCATACTGTCTTCGTCCGAAGAATTCTCACTGTTTGGAGAAGGATTAGGGGCAATGCAGGCCAGGGGGGTGACAAGATTTTCCTCTTCTGAGAGAATGAGAGTGATGTGGGCAGTGACCAGGGGGCGGTGCAAATTACTTTGGAACTTAAAGTGCATTGTTTGGAAAGCGCTATTCGACAGAGGTTTACGACCAGAACCAGCAGAGGGTCCAGCTTCATGGACGGGAGAGGGATTGAGAGGTTCCGGCACCGTTTCCATGGCGTAACCAGCGGGAGGATGCAGGCTAGTGTTACGATGCCCCTCAGGACAATACCTCTTACCCGAGCGAACCATGGTGATGGACAGGGGATTGGACAGAGAAGGGATGTGGAAGGGATGACCAACAGGCTGGGGGCGAATGAGGCCAAAGGAATGCCCAATAGAGCTTGCGATCGACACCACAGAATAACAGAGCTTGTAAATAGCCACAGTATTACAGAGCTTATAAACGTCCACAGAACTTGCGGACAACAACAGAAAGCAGGAATTCAAAACAGGTGAGAAATTACCCTGGATATAAATGGCTTGGAGCTCGTGGTCGTGAACGAAATTTAGACCCACACCCACAGCATCCTCAGACCAGAATCCATTATCGTGCAACTGAGCACCAAGCTTGGTGAGAAAGCAATGGAGCGTCATGATTATAACCGGAGGAATTTTGCGTCGATCCACGCAGAGCATTAATGCAAATCCGCCTCCCGATCGCACATTAAAACACTTCCCCTGCTCGCATGAGTTAACGTCCCGGGAGGCCACGCTGCTCTGCAGCTGGCAGTACTGGGCATTAACTGCTGGCATGGATAACTGTCGAAGTGGTTATGCCACCCGGATTCGGAGTCTTTTATATATAATTACATATATATAAAAATTTATTATATTTTACCGTTTTATAAACAAGTATTTTTTAACTTATATGAACCATTATTAACATATATTTATGAACAACTCATATCCTTATTCAATTAACATACATTATAACCATTTAACATGTATACAAAGTTACTATATTTTACCATTTTATAAACACATAATTTATAACCTATATGAATCATTATTCACATATATTTTCGAACAACTCATTTACATATTCAATTAGCATATATTATAACCATCTAACATGTATGAACTATTTTTTAAGTGAAGTTGGGAAAAAACACTATATAGTAATTTAAATACTCATTTTCAAAAAGCTAAACTGTATCCACAGGAAATCATTCTAGCTATTATTTTTCACTTGGGGAACTAAACCAATAGCCTAAGTTCAGAATTTTACCATTGGGTATTCTATAGTATCCCAAATTCTCTCTCAAAATTGATGTCAAACCAAAAACTAAAATAAACAGAAAATCATTCCAGCTATTAGTTTTCCACTTCGAGAACTAAACCCATTGGGTATTCTATAGTATACCAAATTGTCTCCCAAAATGGATGTAGAACCAAAAATTAAAATAAACCATGAGTTGACAAAGATGATAATTATTACATTAATTTAACACAAACTATTGTAATTATAGGAGAGTTTGGTTGGAGTTGAGGGAGAGGGGTTGGGGAAGCTAACCCTAGTTTTTTTGACCTTTGTTCGTGCCTCCCTTTCCAATTTTTCGTTGTGTCACCTTGCTCTTGCAAGTGCAGATCCTAGTTCGTGGTGTCCTCTGCGTTCAGTGTTGGATGAGTTTCAGCTATTGTGGTTTGTTATTTTTGTTTTCTCGATTTCTCTCTATCACACCATTGCTTGGTCCAGTTGGAAGAGTCGAGGGGTAGTAGGGCTTGTGGAAATCATTTTTTTGGAAATATTTTTCATGCCTCTTCAATCCACGAAGTTTAGTCGACCATTGGAGCTGGTCTAATATTTGGCAAGACCTGGTTTTTGGGTGGTTTTCTTTTGTTTCAGCATAGACATGTTGCATTTATGAGTGTGCCTTTGTCTTCGTCCTAGTGTCTTCTCTTATTCTTGTAAAAGTTCCTTCACAACCTCTTCTTTCCACTTCCCAAGCTTTCTCTAGTGTCGACGTCTCTGCTCGTTGTAAGGTTTTCAACAGGGATTCTTTTTAGGATTTTTACAGCCCAACTTTTTCTCAAAGCCCTAGTTCGGGTTATATATTCTAAGCTATCTAGGTGGCTTTGGCCCATATCTTGTTTATATTTTGTTAATGGGTTTTCTTCCGCCTTTTCATTGTTTCTCCATGCCATGTTTTTTTTCCTAACCTTTGTTTCCTATTAGTTTATATGGAGTGTGGGCTAGTTTTTATGTTATTTTTACCCATATATGGGTTTTATTCGAGCCTGGATTCCCTACCTCTATTTTTTGTCGGACATTCGTGCCCAATTCATTTTGCATCTTTCTAATTTGGTGCTTTTTGACCCTAGGGTTTCATACCCTCATCCTTCTTTGTCTAATCGTTTCCTTTGTAACAAACATGTTTTCAATCACAATTGCATATACATAAGGTGTGTCTACATAATGTAATTTTATTCCTTGTTTACATAATAAAATTAAATTTTTTTGTCTAAAAAAAAATAAACAAAAAATAATGTAATATCAAAGTTTTATTCTTTACTATTTTTTTTAAATGTTTTATATTTATATTAATTGTATTTTTTATATGATTCTTTTACAAATCAGCAATTTTGATTTTGCATTTATTGAATCAATATTATTCCAAATTTATTTGGCCGTAATTTTAATTTTCATAAACATTTTAATTAAGTGTATTAATTTTGGTACAATCTACCCCTCATGGATGACTATCGAGGCAAAGAGGCGTGGGGGGGTGGGGGGGTTGTGGAGGGGAGTGGATTTCCACCTCCCCACTAGACTAGTAGGTTGGGGGACATTGCAACATGCCCCCAACAATTGTAATCAATATGTAGAGGGCATTAACATTCCTGGTGAGTAGAAAATTGAGACGTTCGGGGAATGAGGTAGATAACATTAAACATGGGACGAGGAAGGTGGCCATAATGACATACATGCTTGTGTTGATTGACCTGTCTAGCTCAATAGTCCATAGCAAATGGGGAGATAGTTCGGTTTCGTGTCCGATATCCATATACGAAAGGTGGGTATGAGGATATAAGCCATAACATGGTGAGTAGTTGGGGAAAAAATTGTAGAGTGAATGGTCTCTTTGCACTATGTTTTTCTCCACCATGCAAGAATTGTGAGTGTCACTAGTTGGGGATTGTAGATTTTGCAAGTTCCATTTCTAGCTCATATATTGAATTCAGGAATCACCACATTAAATTCCTGAAGAGTAGACTACCAAGCTCCCAGATGGTAATGTTGGAAATAATTCTAATTTTTGTTGTTCAACTCAGGTTATTGTGATGGATCCTCATTATTTTCACTTCATGTAATAGATATGCTCATGGTTGGAGTCCTCCTTCTAGTTATGTCTTATGTCTATTCTATTTAGAAGTTATTCTGGGCACCTCATTCCCTATTTTCTAGACTATGGTGGCAGTGGGTATTTTCAAATTTGTTTTTCATCTTCTGGTGCTTTGTAATTGGAGGGGATTATGGAGGTTGCAGTGTCCTTGAACTTATGTTAGTTCTATGAGGGTTGTTTGGTCTAGGGATCATCACTGCCATATATATCTTGAAGTTTATTAAGGTTGTTTTAATCTCAGGTGCTAGTGTTTTTGTATTGATGTAGTGAATATAACCAAGACTCAAGGCCACTGGCTACGGTTTAAGAGTGATCTTGGTAAATGGGGGTATATGTTATTATGAGACTTCTTGGGTTTTCACTAGTCCACTAGCTTTCATGTGTCAACATGCATTCAGTGTTAATTGTATCTTTTATTTTCAATCTTTTCTTTGGTGTCAACGTAGTTTAACTACTAGATTCGTGAACTTGTTTTTGCATGGAAACTAGGAGTTAGGAGGGGTGGAGTATTGAAGTTACGACGAGGGGTGTTTGCTGAGATAGAAAGGGTGCCTCACCTGTGGCATTTCAGGTTATTTACACCAAAGCTTTTGGTCAATCCAAGGTGAGGTCACTCTATGTTAGAGAAATTATTTTTTACCAGAGTAGACTGTGTTGCGTAGCCTAGGCTCTAGGCGTTTCCCTCGCCATGCCTAGACAAAAAGCACAAGTAAGTTGAGAGGATACTTATTATGAGGAACATTCCAGTAGAGGAAATATATGTCTACATCATTGAACTAACTATTTCAAAACCAAATATAGGGAGTATATTCATGTTCATGTGTAAGAGAAAATGGCTTGGTCTAGAGGGGAATCCTCTTCCCACAAAATTTCCCTCTCATATACTAATGTGTTTGCAGAATGGATAGATTAGATCCTTGATACAGGACATATGTGAGGAGTATTTAATCAATATATGCAGACAATAGAATTTTATTAGAAAAATGAACTTCATGTAGGGACATACTCTATTAGATTTTGTTGGCATTATGATACAAGTGTTGTCCTTGATGGCAACTCACTCAGAGGTATGATAAAGTTGATGGCAACACAACCAAAGGGCAAATCTTAGTACAACAAGTCAAGAGAGAGATATATGCAGGTTAACCTTGATGAAAGTGCGTATACACGCGGGTGAGAAGAACAAAAGGTGCATATGCGTACACACGCAGGTTCACAGAAGGAAAGGCGCGTACATGTTGGTTTTGTCACAGATGCATATATACGCAGGTTTATATTGGCGAAGTAGTGTACGTCTCTTGAAATATGTTTTAGCTGCTTCTGTTTACTACTGCAGTGCTCTGGGTGCAGAATTGGTGTCTGGTTACTGGTACTATTTTCTGGTTACAACATTCTGAGAAGTTATTGGTTGATTCAGTATTTGTACAAAGGAGATTGGTTGTTGCAGTAAAACAGAACAGATCATCACACATAAGGAGCACACATGAACACCATGATATAAGGTGGAAACCCAATGTGGGTGAAAATCACCTGCTGCAATTCATCTCTATCTTCCTTTAATAAGAAACTTCTTTTTACACTAGTACTGGTGTAGTCTTATACCAGTACATAGGCTTTTACCTGCAGAAGGCTACAACCTTCTTAGCTCTTGTACTAGCCGATCCATTTACTAGTATGTAGGCGCGGGCCTACTGAAGGCTCCAACCTTCATTCTTTTTCCAGCTACTCCTAGAAGGGAGCTACAACCCCCTGGCTCTTGTACTGGCCGATATGTTTACCAGTATGTAGGCGCCGACCTACTGAACTCTACGATCTTCCAGGGACCACGTTTCATACATTTTCATACTGGATCCATAAATACAAAACAATCACCACTGCAATACAATCATCAACTTATACCTGCATCATCAATCTCTGAATCACCCAATACTGAACCACTGAAACCAGAACACAGAACAGACAACAGAACTCTGCAACAATAACCAAATCCAACTGCAACTTCAAATATCATATCTCATAATGTATACGCGACTATGAAGAATCAAACCAGCATACATACGCGCTTTTACCAAAGCCAACCTGCGTACAGATCTACAAATACTTACTCATAACTTTGCAGTTGTTCCAGACATCAGTCATACCCAGATCATAACAAAACATGCGTCAATAATTCAGATCTAGTCTATCCATAATCAAACCACATAATGATAATACATTCCAAGCCTTATGATCCCGATCCATCATCCATCATCCATCATCAACAGCATAGGTGCATCCTTGATTCAGATCAAGCACAACATCACAAACCCATAACCAACATACTAGATCTCACACTTCATCAGATATTCATCACTTGCACCTCCCTTGGCCCAATAATCCTCTCCTTATATAGGTTTAGGCTTCTCCCAATACCATGGTCCAAAACCATGTAGAACAAAGACCTTGGACCCAATACCTGGGGTCAACACTTCAAATACCACAGACCAATACCAAAATACCATGGACCAAATATCACAGACCAATACTTAGTTTTCCAACATGTACGTGCCTTTCCTTCTGTGAACTGTACGCATACGTTCCCTTCCTTCTGTGAACTTGCGGGTGTACGCATACGTGCCTTTTGCTCTTCTAACCTGCATGTATACACGTTTTCATCAAGGTTAACTTGCTTATATCTCTCTTTTGACCTGTTGTACTAATATCTTTCCTCTGATTGTGTTGCCATCACCTGTATCATACCTCTGAGTGAGTTGCCATCAAGGAAAACACTTGTATCATAATGCCAACAATCTCCACCTTTGGACTTGATGGCAACCACCACAGCAAGTCACTCTCCCCGTTTGACATCAAGGGCAATGGGCGAACCAAGATATTTTCTTCCTTGATATACATTTTTTTGTTCATACTCCCCCTGAGTACTTGCTCAAATCTCTGATTGAGCTCCCCCTTTGTTCATGCCAAGATGTACCAATTCATCCATGCTCCCGCTGAGCACACGTAAGGTCTACAAAAGCATAACATGACTCTATACATACATCAATCTCCTAACCAAGTGGGGATTACACCAATTATGACTCAAGCACAAGAACCATTACATCATCCATCCCATGCATAGTGGGGTAACACGATACATCATATGACTCACAAAGACCAAGGACCTAAACAAGACCATGACAGTTATCAGCAACTATCATATACTGTATGATCTGCATTATAAGCATCTTAACCTGCAATCCATTATCTTGGTTAATCAACAATCAGTAGCAAGATATGTCAATAAGCATAATCACCAAGGACTTCTAACCATAATGCCAACAATGCATTATTAAAAGTATATGCTCCCCCTGAACCTGTGCCATCTGTTTACTCTTAGATCTGATCATGCATATATCAGCAAGAAGTATCAATGCATAATCATCAACAGATTAGGATCAAAACACTTCTAAACATCTTATAAGTATCAAGATATTTTCACACACCATCAGCAGAGTGTAACCATTATCAAACAGACCAAATAATGGACTGAATCATATTAGACCCTTTTTCCTAATTCTGTCCCACTGCTTTTCCTCAAACTAACATATACGCGACTGTGCAGTGTCTAACTCGCGTATACATGTGACTTCCCTTTATGAAACTTGCTTATGAGATTTAGGATACTGAAGTTTTACACTTTCAGCTGGACCCTCTGAGTCTATTATGTCAATACATTGTGCTGTGCCACATTTTCCTGACTCTACTTCGTTCTTCTTCCATATCTTCAAGTGTGATGATGTTTTCTCCTTTCGGTATGGTGCCCATACTTTGTTCCTGCATTGCTTAGCTATATGTCCAAGCTTGTTACATGCATAACATCTCATATATTTCATATTCCTTCTATAGCAATTAAAAGCTCTATGACCAAACATATTGCAAGAAAAGCAATATCCCTTAAACTACCTGGAATGTGATGGTCTTGAACCATTCTTCTTCTGCATCTGGCTACAACATGTCCAAGATTATGACATACATAACATTCTACATTATTCATCGGATGAGTAACAGATTTTCTTTGAAGAATTTCTTTCCTTGGTTGTTGATGGGATTGACCTCTCATCTCTTTGTTGAGTATTTCAGATTGTGCATTAGGGTTCCTTGTCTTATTTTGTGAACTAGATTCACCTTCAACAGATTCATGAAAACCAAGACCAGTTTTGATAGCAGGAGACCTTTGACTGCTAAGAATATCATCCAAAATCTTAGTACTGTCTTGAAATCGTAATAGTTTATCCTTTTCTTCTAATTTACCTTTCAAGATATTTACCTCAACCTGATGTTGTTCTTCCTTTTCCAGACATTGCTTCTTCAAAATTTCCTCAGACTTTCTTCCTTCTTCCATTTGTTGCCTTAGTTTGAGAATCTCCTTTTCTTGTTCTTCATTTAGCTCCTGCAGCATTTGAAAAACTATGAAGGCACATTCTAGCTGATCTTTTAAGCTAATAATTTCTTCTTTAAGGGCACTCTCCCTTTTGCTAGGTAGATCTTGTTGATTTATGACTTTCTCTGATGCTTCCTTTGCTTGTCCATCTTCAATTTGAGGTGATTTAGGATCTGAATACTTGCTTCCACTCAACGGCAGGTTGTCATTGTTCCTTTGAGATGTCTTCTTCTTTTGATGCGCTTTCTTTCCCATTGTTCTACGTACTAGTAAATGGATCGGCTAGTACAAGAGCTAAGAAGGTTGTAGCCTTCTGTAGGTAAAAGCTTGCGTACTGGTATAAGACTGCACCAATACTAATGTAAAAAGAATTTTCTTATTAAAGGAAGATAGAGACGAATTGCAGCAGGTGGTTTTCACCCACATTGGGTTTCCACCTTATATCATGGTGTTCATGTGTGCTCCTTATGTGTGATGATCTGTTCTGTTTTACTGCACCTGTTTACTGTTATTATGGTTAATAATGTTTTGATGCACTCATTGAAGATCAACTAACTGAATCATAAGTTTACTGGATATACGCTAGTTGCATTAAACACAGTTGCATATATACGCGGGTATCCTTAACTGAAGTAGCGTATATGAATCTTAATATGGAAATGAAAATGTTTTATTGATTTGATAATATTGATTCACCCCGCCACCCCCCCCCCCCTTAGTATTCTTTCCAACAAATTTCAATGAGTCTGAGAAGGATTTACTACAATCCTTGGATCACATGGGTGGGCACTTGAAAGATTCTAATAGCAAGACGAATAATATGGATCACAGGTTGGCAACGATAGAACATCATCTCAACTTTTGACCAACAACTGATAGACCTCTTGCAGATCCAACAACTCTTATCTCAATAGCACACTCTGATTATGATCCACTTACTTGATTGTGTTATGATTCTGCATCATGGTCCCACTTTTGTAGTTGGTTTTTTTGCAAGGCAAAATATGCTACTATCTTAATTTGAGCTTGTTTAATGATGTTTAAATCTGTTTCTAGTCCAAATTTAATAGAATTCACTCCACAAAATAAAAATAAAAATTGTACAATCTAGAATAATTCATTTCATTTATTTTTATAATGATAAAATGAAAATAATTCAAAACATTAATTTTAATTATTCTATAATTTTAAATGAAATACTTACATTAAGTTAGTTTGGTGAAAACATATAAACTCAAATAAATACATTTAACTTAAATTTATCAAATATGTATATAAATTCATTTTTTCTAATTTATTTCATCTTAATAAATACTTGATAAGTAAATGCTAGAATGAATTATAATACAATATATTAATTTTATAATTCAAATTAAGTTGTTCACATTAAATTAATTTGGTAAATATAGATCTAAATATTTAATCCAAATTTATCAAATATTTATATCATAATTTTTAAAATTTATTTAATTTTAATAAATATTTTATAAATTGAAAGGTAAAGTAATTTAAATTGATTTAGGTGAATTATAATGAATAGATTTATGTATATATTTAATATTTATGAAATAATAAAATATAATAAATATTTTTATTTTGTTAAAAGGATAAATGAAAACATGTATTATATAATTTTTAAATTTAATTAAAATATACAAATCCATGCTATTATTTTATAGTTATTTATTTAAGTTATTTTCCTAAACGAAAAAATCGTAAATGTATTTAAAATAATAAAATTACATGTTGTGGATGTTAGGAAGCATTCAAGCAAACCAAGCTTACTTCGTATCTTAAAAATAAAAACTCCCATAGAAATAAGACAACATTATTCTTTTCTATTCTTTTTTTTTTCTCCACTTTTCTCCAACCACCAGAGTTGGGGAATGGAAAATACAATGGTCATATGACTTGCTTCTATATTTAGAGAAGTTTCTTTGTGAGGGTCTGAATTCTCTCTGATGCAAGATTTATTTTGGTGTCACTTGCTTCTTTATGAGAGATAGCCTTCTTAATATGTTGCTCGTGAGAGGTAGTTGTGGTAACTAAGGACAAATTTGGAACCACCAAATAATTTATTTTAGTTAAAATTAATAAATGAATATATAAAATTGAATTATTTATTTTAATTAAAATTAATTAAATGAATAAGTAAATAAAATGAATAAATGACTTAGTCTAACTTGAGACAAAATGGATACATTTTCTCTTAATTTTAATCAAAATACGACAAAGATTTTTAGAACTTGAGTTTAAGTTGCTTAATTTGCATAATTGGAGTGTCCTAGGGGTTTTTTTGGGTGTTGAATCCATTTATGCATTCAAAAATGCATTTCAAAATAACAAAAAATAACAATCTTTCTTGAAATTATTTTACTAGATTACTATGAAAAAAGTCTATTTTATAAGTTAGAAGTCTATTTTATAAGTTAGATTAGGAATTCATAAATTAAATTAAGAAACATATATATTTTAATCTTACTTTTTAAACACATTAAAATAAAATATTACATATTACACTTATTTATTTATCATTATTATTAATATTTTTTTCTTAAATAATAGGTTGTTGTGTAAAATATGTGAAATTAATATACAACTCTAAAAAATAAAAAGCAATAAAGTAGTAATAATAAAAAATGATTAATCTTAATATTTTAAAGATACTAATAATAGTATTATAAAATTATGTTTTTTAAGAAAATATTGCACACCATTAAAGATAATGCAATACTTTTATTAATTTAAATAATAATAATAATAAAATCATCGACCAAGGTATTTCAATGGTTGATTGAATGGTGGATTATACAAAGGTAAAGTAGATTGGGTTATATTGGCCATTACCATTCTAACTTTTCATACTTCAAATATTTTGATCTTAACTAGAAAAGTGACTTTGCTAATTTATTGAGTGGTGAGAGTTCTTGTATTCATTCATTTTGGAAAGAGTTATTATCTTCATTCACTTACTTTCTCAAGACTCCATGTCATGATAACTGTTTGGATTCCTTTCAATGATAATAAAAATATTTACTTTGTAAATGCATGCATCTTTGACATTCAAAAGAGAAAAGTTCTTAATCTAATTTACTATTTGTGACTAACAAATTGAGATCCAAACCAAGATTAAAATCTACACTTAAAAAAAATTATTTACAAATCTACTCTTAAAATTGAGCATTTACAAATATCTACTCTTCTGATATTTATTAAAACATTAATATATTTCTAATAATCTAATATTTATTTAAACATGGCTATACCCTTTCTTAAAAGTGGAGAAGTGAATTGAGGATTGACAGTGACCAAAAAGAAATTAAAATAAAAATCAACAAATATAACCCAAAAATACTAAAAATAGAAAAAACAACACAAAAACAGAATGTAAACTTAGTAAAATGCCTATGACATGAAAAGACATCTCTTCATTTCATATATGTTTTGAGCCAGTAGTAACAGAATATATGAAAATTGAAGAAATAAATTGCAGAAAAGACAGTTCTCGAGTATTCACGGAGGGCGCTCTCTATAGTCTTCAAATTTCAAATGGCGGGGATTGCATCATGAGTTCACTGTGAAATGCTCGATGGATGACTATGTGATGGTCATTGTAATACCATGGTATGTAACGGTCATTGTTAATATCTTAAAATCTGTTAACAAAGCTTAACCATGCTATTTTTAGATATTTTTAAAATAAGCAATCTATTCTTACTATTCTAGGACATTCTAGAAACTGCAATCCATATTAGTTTAGCAAATGCATGAATCTGGTCATTACATGTACCTTTTACAACAAAACACAAAGACATTTTTTTATTAACATTGACAAAGACATTTTTTTTCATTAACATCGACAAATAAATATGTTAACGTTGACAAATAAATATATTTATGAAATAAATATGTTAACGTTGACAAATAAATATATTTCTGAAATAGGAAAAAATTGTTGTTAATCATACACACAATCTTGATAACAATATTTTTTAAATAAATAAATTACTTTTCCAACATTTAAAAAACAATAATACTTCTCAATAAACAAAAAGACAAATACTTTTTTATTAATATTGTGGAACAAATATATTTATGATTGTTAATTTCTTAAAATGAACCACATTAGTCTTTCACACCTTTAAGATGAATCACTATTGCTGGTTCGAAATGTCATCAAAACAAACCTAATAGGATGAATCTGGAAAATGATCTACACAATTATGAAGATCGCAGAAACCTACAAGATAAAATATTTATGATTCTTCATGAAACCCAAGTCACATATAAAGAAATAAGAAGAAATTGTCATCCATCAAATACTTTTTTATTAACATTGTGGAACAAATATATTTATGATTCTTCATGAAACCCAAGGCACATATAAAGAAATAAGAAAAAATTGTGATCAATCATATACAATCACGATGACGGCAACTTTCAAATAAGTTTTTTATTAACATTATGAAACAAGCATATTTATGATTCCTGACAATGGCCAACGCGCCGATAATAAAATGGGAGAAACTAGTCATCAATCACTTCCCAGAATCCATGTTTTCTCTAATTTTATAAAATCGTGTAAAGTTTCCAGCATGAAATTGAAATTCAATAATTACTAACAGATATATGTCTTAAGGGATCGAGGATAGTTTAGAACGTGGTTATCTAATTTGAATTCGATCAATGAATTTAAATTGGAAAAATATTCTTTCAAATTTATGAATATATATTTTTGATATTTATTATTAGAAAATTTGTTGATATTTATTATTTTTCAATAGTTTTAAAAAGGTACGAAATTTTCTCGGATGCGGGTGCATAGGGGGAGGGAGAATGGCACGCGCCATCACGTGGGCGGGTGGCATGCTCACGGTGTCTGGCGGTACCACGCGCTGGGTTACATTAAACTGTTTGAAGGCGAAGAGGAGAAGGCATTAATGCCTGTCTACTCGGCTCGAGGGAGGCAGTTGAGCGAAGGGGTGGAGATGAAGTTTAAACAGCGAAGGATGGCACGACGGAGGGAGATTTGCGAGCTTAGTAAGGAGACCCTGCTCCGCCCAGACAGCAATGCGATTGCAGAGCTGAGGGGTGTTAGCTCTTGGAGCTGTGATTGCGAGACTGGTGTGGGTTCTTGGAGCTGGGTTTGCGAGACTGGTGTTGGTCTCTGGAGCTGGTGCTGGTTCTTGTTGCCGGGATTGGCTCTTGGTGCTGATTCTTGTTGCCGGGGTTGGTTCTGGGTGCTGGTTCGTGTTGCCGAGGTTGGTTCTTGGTGCTGGTTCTTGTTACCGGGGTTGGTTCTTGGGGCTGGAGTCGGGTCCTGGTGCTGGCGTTGGTTCCTGACTCGGGTGGTCGCTCTAGCCATTGTCGAAGCTCAGAGCACTAGAATTGGAAGGAGAATAGCAATGCGGCGGGAAAGGCCGAGAATGGGCAGCCGGAGAGGTGGAATTCAGGGCAGAGCTCCACCGCAGGATGACTATTATTCCCCCTCTTCTTCCATTGAGGTAACCTCGCGGCCTCAGTGGTTTCAGGACAGCAACGATGAGGAGGGGGGGCATAATGAAAGAAGCCCAACTGCTGAAGAAAGGCAGAGGGAGCTCCCCATGCTCAGGTATCGACTCCCCTGCCCACAAGTCAATTCCACTTTGGTTGTGTCCATTACTGTTGAACCTGGAGTTAATCCGAACATGGAGGTCGAGCCTCTGCCAGAAGGGCAACGCTCCAGCAGAGAAGACTCTCCAATTGCTTGACTTCCGGTCAGAACAGGAATTGGTTGGTCGCCGCCTGAGCGTGATCCTGGGCCGGGATGGATGGAGCCTCGTCGCGCACATGGGATGGGCCTGGAACGCCCCGCTACCAATCTTGACCCGGATGCTGGCCCTTTTGTGCACGCTACTGCTTCACTGGCCGGTCCGAGCAAGCCAGCCTGAAAGGGTAGCCCAGATAAGGTCATCCAGCTTTCAGATTCAGAGGATAAGCTCCATTTCGGGTGCCGAATTGCAGAGGCGCTCCAGACTACTGATGAAGATTGAACTCGCCCTGGTAATCTCTATTTTTGTTGGGATTTCGATGTGTAAATCGACTAAGTGGCAGCCTTATCTTTGTCAATGTGTCAGCTATAATGTTCAAGTGTCACCTGTAATTGTCCAAGTGTCAATTGTCATTGTCCAGTTGTTTGTGTGTCTTTGTCCGGGTCATCCTACGGCCCTGGTGTCTTGGGTTCCATCTCTGTTATGTCCATCTATGTTCAGTCCATCTATGTTATGTAACAGTCTCGGCAGTGGTTCAACAACATTCCCAATTTTGAATCCTTTCAATTTTGGAGCTGATAAGTGGGCAAGGCCAGGGCTGACAGGAAAATCTTCTTAAGCCTTGCCCTTTGTACTCTATTTTGTATATTTGTTTTGTATGATAATAGAATTAGTCAAATTCAGAAAAAAAAAAAAAAAAAGGTACGAAATTTTAAAAGAAGTGTGGAATATATATCAAAAATATACATTATGATTGCATCATCAGACATAGAATATACTGTATTTCATGTGACTAAAATGCAGATGGAAAAGTTATCATTAAACCTTCCCAACTACCCAAAATCTCTTCCAATAATTTGCTTCATTGAAAATGGTATATTATTATAAATTTATTGGCTTTGATATATATCACAATGCTACGGCATATTTCCATTTGATTTAGAAGATCATGTTCCATCCCAGTTGTGATCCCTTTAAACACATCACACCATTCTAGTTTTTGATGCCCTTTCTACGTAACATCAAACTCAAATGTGCCATTCAGTGATTTGAAACCCATCTATTATTTAGGCAATTAAAAAAACCAAAGGTGTCATTCAGTGATCTGAACCCCATCTTTCTTCCTCTGAATCTTATCAAATTCAGCCCCGATTCCTCCATGGGAATTGAAAGGAAAATAACATATTATTGCCGAATTGAACCCCTATACCTCCCTTATTCATAGGGAATTGAAAGGAATAATTATGTATTATTGCTGTGATCCCCAGGTGGCAGGCGTGCAGATAGGGAAACCAATATAATAAGGGTATCAGAAAACACTGACTGGCCTTTTAACATGCATGAAGATAGGGAAACCAATATAATAAGGGTATCAGAAAACGCTGAGCGACCCTTTACGCGTTTTGTATTCAATCAGCTACAAATCCGTGGACTCAGAGGCCTCATAAGGGGTGTTGACCCCTTAAGCAACATTTGCAGTGACAGCATATAGTCGACAACATATACTCTAAGCATTGTGTTTTAGGGGCTTTCACTTTGATTCTTTATTATTACTTTTTATTATTACTTTTTAGGTGTACATTTTGTAGGGGTTGTTATTCTGATTCTTACTCTGAGTGTTGCACCTTAGTTATACACTTTAGAAGAAAACAAAAGAGATAACCACATCAACTTTTTAGTCCAGATATCTATGATGACATAAAAAAAAAGGAAATTTGAAAACAAGGTAATTGAGAATTTATATGCTACAAAAGAATTAATATTCTTAAATACATTTTTATTAACAAAATAATATTCTAAGATAAATACATAAATGCATTTTTAAGATAGAGAAATTATATTGATTGTTAAACACATTTTTATTAACAAAATAATATTTTAAGATAAATACATAACTGCATTTTTAAGATACAGAAATTATATTGATTGTTAACCGCTTTTTTATTAACAAAATAATATTTTAAGATAAATGCATAAATGCATTTTTAAGATAGAGAAATTATACTGATTGTTAGGTGAGAATTGATATATTATAACAGAATTAAAATTTCATAAACACAATCTTGTTAATAAAATAATAATAGAAGTTAATTACATGATTAATGTATTTTTAAGACAAAAATTATCTTTTCAACGAGGAAGCTAGTTAATGCAGGATATCTCTCAATCTAAGTAGATTCAATAATCTCTTAAAGACTAGAAATAGACTCATTACATAGAAAGCATTCTAAGTAGATTCAATAATCTCCTAAAGACTACCAAGAGACTCGTTTACATAGAAAACATCACACTTAAGACAAGTAGGATTTATAACTCTAATAATCCCCCTTAAAGATTGTTTTTCCTAAACTTAATAAAAAAATCCTAGTTATGATCTAATCAAAATTTTGGCATTCATATAAAAGGAGAGTCATCCACCAGAATGCATGATACTTTATGGTTGCAACTACTAGTCTACTAGGATGTCCTTCATGTACATGGTTCATTCAACCATCATATCTTCAAACCAAGACCAGGACCTATACCTTAATTCCCCTTACATCACCATGTAAATCAACGGGTTTGGCTAACAAAATTGATTAAATTTAAAGTTGGTCTAATTTCATTGGTGCATGAATTTTTAGATGAGGTTCACAAATCTCAAGTTTAGTCGAAACAACCCAAACAAGAACATGAATAATTTCATGAAATTCATCTAATTTTTATTTTTTAAAGTTCGTTATGGAATCCAATAAATTCAAAGAAATTAGTAATAAAAAACAATAAAACTGTAAAGGCTAAATCCTAATCGTTCAAAAGAAAAGAAAAAATTCTGGCTTTTTTCACTAACAAAATGTTGTCTTTAAATATTAAACTTGACAAAGAGAGATAGACTCCGATAGATTTTGGGAGAATGTTGGGATTCATGCTCCTAATTTACATAGTTGCTTGCACTCACAAAATGTTGTCTCTAAATATTAAACTTGACAAAGAGAGAGAGACTCAGATAGCTTTTGGGAGAATGTTGGGATTCATGCTCCTATTTTACATAGAACACTACCGTTTTTTTAATAATATTGTTAATTTCTATTTGTTGATCTTTATTTTCAAAATTTTGATATGTTAATTTTTTTATTTATACCATACTCAAATGATATAAATTTATATGTTTATAAATAGTGATAATAGTAGTGTAATACTTTAATAAAATATAAAAGTTGAATATATAATATAAACCTATGTAAGTTTTTTTATTTGTTTTTGTAATCCAGAGGAATCCAACAACCAACGTGACACGTAACTACCAATAAACCTTTGGGGGCCTACAATATGTCCTCTCGACAGATGGGTGTGACAATACCTTTATCTTAGGCACCCATCCAATAAAAAACTTCCATCCTTTTCTTACTCAATGAGCTCTTCAAGCAATATGGTAGACTCACCATGAACTATATCTTGCCCAACAATCCACAAAAATGTTGGTTGCCGGAAGCCAATCCCCATGAAAATTCCATGAGTTCTTCATTAGAAAAAACTTTCATGCTTCCCTAACAAACATACATAACAAAACATGGATTCTGAAAATCTAATCGTGGGCGAAAACAATTTTCTTCCTTCCACATACTAATTTCATTCTGAGATACATCCTTATGTTTAAAATGGGATGACTGAGAGAGAAATATAGGATCAATGGGATATACACAGAAATTAACTAAGAGTGCCTCTAAGACTGGGCCTTCCAATTCTTCAAATGAGTTAACTATTAATGTAGTTGTCAATAATATACCTTGGCCTTGAATTATAGTAACTTCACCACTGGGATCCAAAGAGTCTTTGACTAAGAAGATGTCGAGCAGTGCCCTCAACCGCAGATGGGTGTTTTCGGGATGCTTATGTGTATAGAAAGTCCATAGATTATTTAAAAATTAGTATGTGTAGAATTAATTGAAACTATAAAGACGTGAATTGTATGGAAGAATTTTATCTAATGAAACAATTACATTTTGAATATTGTAAGTGTGAGCAGATACATCGATTGTCTAAACAGGTGAATTGTATAGAAGGATTTTATGTACATGATGTAAGTGTTAGAGTTGGCTTTTCCCATGCTTCATTTCTCTATGAGATAATTATGCTGAGTTGTAATCTCTCATAGGGTCTTGTATTTATTGAGATGTCATAGTTATCCTTAACCGACACTGAGCCTCCTTCATTGCTATATAATGGAGGTATTATATGTAATTTTACACAAAAATGTGAGTAATGAAATACTCTTTCATGGTATTAGAGTAGGCATTTCCTGCCCTATCTAATTATTTTTGGAGTTTATTATTTTTTAATTATATGAATGGGGCTTATTTCTCACTGAGTTCTCAAAATTTCTTTCGAGATCTATAGATTTATCCAAGGGATAATGATTTCGATATAATGTGGATCTTGAAGGAATTCTAGCCATTATGATGGGATTGTGTGTGCTCAAGTTAGATCAGAGTCTGATTAAACCTAGAATGATGGGAGTTCATAATTTCTTTTTTCCTTTCTGATCTGAATATCATGTCACAATATTTTATTCTAGATATCCATATCTTCACTAGTAGCATATATGCTTAAATAATTTCATCTGTCACTCTTGGATTGTATGTAACCTTTGAGATCAGCTAACATATCAGATCAAATTATTGTGCTCACATCTTTGATCTTAGCTGGCATCATTCACCCGTGGGAAGAGTTGCGCTTCAAGAGATTTTTGCAAGCTTCTTTTTGGTTATTCATGCAAATTGGTTTGATCTAGATTTTGTTGATGCCCACATCTTGATAAAAGGGAGCACTGGTTATTTCACAGAGCTGAAGAATCTTTGTTTTGGTGCTTCTCTCCAACCCCGTCACTATGAAATTGTCCATTGATTGTTTGAGATGTAGAACAATGCACTTCGTGAGCATTGATGAATGAATCACACAATCCCTTACATTTTTGGTGTAATGGAAAATGCTAGCGTGATATCGAGATGGTCAACCATTTGGATTTTTTCAGCGATTGAAGTTTGTAACCTATTTTTAATAGTGGCATTCTCTTCTTTCAAAAGGGATACGACTGACTGCAACTAAAGAACTTCTTTAAAAAGTTCATTCATTTCCTTCTTCTCACAAAGCTTCTGTAATATTTTACCCATCACGAAAAAATCAAGTTGGAAAATGTATTTCTACTAGCCACAAAAACAAAATTGTTGCAAAACAAGACTGATGTAGATGATCATGAATCATCTCATACTATTGTCACACCCAGTTTTGAAAACCATACTACTGGTATTGGGTTTCAATTGCTGAGAAGAATGAGGTATACCGGAGCAGGACTTGGGAAGAATGCGCAAGGAATTGTTGTTGATATTAATCTTCTACTGCAAACATCAAGAGAAATTCTTATTTATGATCATGTTATTTGCTCATCACCTACATCCAACTGTGAGGTGCTTGAAGAAAATGGTCGTGATAAACATATTCATGACCTACTAGCTAATGTCATTCCAGATGAAAATGTTGTGGCACTCAACTTTGAGACTGTAGAGGCAAAAACTAAGATATTTGCACCCCTCAATAGAAGAAATTAAGCAAGCATTAACATTATTGGTCAACTAGTAGTCCAACATTTAGATGGTTAGAAAAGTTATGTGAAAGAATGAATTGTGCACCAGTGCCAATCAATTGTGGATGGATCCATGAATGGTCATGACATCATTTGAACCAATGCTTAAAGAATATATATCTTGTATTGCATCAATTGTTCGTTGTTGATTGCCATTGTTCCCTTAGTTATTCTTTAGGGGAAATTTGGTGACAATGAAGACTATTAATTCTTGATTCTTTCACAGTTGTAATGGGGGGAAGTTAGATTGGGAGAAATATTGTTGTCATTTCCTTGCTGGAAATTGTCATTTTTTGTGGTTTATGAGTGTGATGGTGATGGCATTCAAACAAATTCAGGAGTGTTGTTGTACAAAATTTTCCATACTTACAGGCCTCATTGTTTGTTTGTTGGTTGATGGTGTTTCTTACGTTTGAAGCCATCTCCCGATTCTTTACCAACAACTACTTTCTTTGAAGCATTTTTTGGAGATGTTCATAGCGTTTACCACCCTTGTGCCTCTGCAAAAATCCTACTTTAGAGATCGACTGACCTCATTGAGGTTTCATGTCTCTCATATTCATAGTTTTCATACTTCAACATTTCATACTTCTTGATTGGAGAAAGCCAATGTTCTTTCCATTCATTGGATCATTATGGGGATCTACAAGTTCAACTCCATGATAATTTGAGCACTCACATCTTTCTATCTTTTGGGGGCAAATTTTTCCCTGTGATTTTTTCTCTCTTTCTCTACTTATAGAAGTTTGTACACTGGTACCTAATTTTACCTTGTTTTCTTTTTTCTTTTATTACTCCCTATGTTTCGCTTAGGGGGGGGGGGGGGGGGTGTTAGAGTTGGCTTTTCCAATGCTTCATTTTTCTATGAGCTAATTATGGTGAGTTGTAAGCTCACATAGGGACTTTAATCTATCCAGTTGTCGTAATTATCCTTAATCAACACTCGGACTCCTCCATTTCTATATAATGGAGGTATTCTATGTACTCTTACACAA
Source organism: Pinus tabuliformis (assembly GCA_031772625.1). Lineage (NCBI taxonomy): Eukaryota > Viridiplantae > Streptophyta > Pinopsida > Pinales > Pinaceae > Pinus > Pinus tabuliformis. The sequence continues at coordinate 1,609,403,236 of CM062817.1, read as the reverse complement.
CAATGTGAGCAATAAAATACTCTTTCAATATGAAGGAGACAAATGCAACTTGAGCAAATAGTGTAGTGTATATATTTTCAGTTTCTATATAACTTGTAAATAAAATATTTGAAAAGTCAATTGAATTAGTTAGAAGAATTTTCTTTTGTATTTTTAAATAAGTTTAATTTTTTTAATCAATGATATGAAGAATTCTACTTTAATAATTTTAAATTTTAAATTGGGTTTAAATATTTTTTATATTTTTTATTTGAAATATATAAATAGTTTCATATTATATATATATATATATATATATATATAACTTACATAACCTTTTTATAAAACTTACATAACCTTTTAATATTATTTAGTAATAAAATGTTTCTTGCACATTATTCTAAGAATTACCAATAATGTAATATTACATTATTTATTAAATATATATTTTAAAAAAGAGATAAATTATAATTTAAATTAAAATATATATTAGATAAGTAATATCATATCATTAAAATATTTTTTTATATAATTTTTTTTCCTTTTATATAATTTTTTATTCTATTTTATATAGTTTATTTTTATTTAAATTATAGAGTTTGTATATTTAATAATTAATAGTTAATTTAAGATATATACAAATCATGGAAGTTAATATTAATTTATCAACTAGTACTGTACCACATTAGTTATTATGGTATATTGATTTGTCTCATTTCCATATGCCAAATGACTTATAAAGGGGAAAAGTGCAATATATCAACTACATTGACTAATGTGGTTGCACTAGTTATTATATATATATATATATATATATATATATAGATAAAACTAATAGTTGGAACTTGTTAATGGAGGCTGAGGGTTTGAGCTTTTGCTTTACCCTTAGGCCCTCTCACCATATCACTACGCTACCCATACTACCGTTCCCTTGACTCATACAAAATGCATGAAGAGAGGGTGGATTTTTTTGAAGGCCCCTTGAGGGCAAAATTATTTGGATATATCCACTGCTAACCTTGCAACACTCAATGGACGTTGGCACACATTGTAGTATCGCTAGTTTTTCTAAATGGAAATCACCTACAAACCCTAAAGGTGATGGACAAAGAGAGGGGAAGGAGGTATTGTCCTCAACTACCACCCCGCCTATGATAATAACAATTGCATCAAATATAAATACATCACTCCCTTTGTCAAGTGACAAAAATACCTCTCCCCATTTTCCAAACTCAACTTGTTTCTTAGCGACATCTCGTTCTCCTCACTCCCTTCTAGATGCTACCAACTCAATCTCGTGGAAGCCACATAGTAGATCTCCCCTACCAAACCTTTTTTTTGTTGTTACTGTCCTATCTGGTCTCTCAAGTTCCTATGTAGCCTTTCTGTACTAAATATGCTATGCAGAGGTAGTCAAAGCCCCACATTCTCATTTCTCTCACTTCTATTTATTCATGACCCACCAAGATAGAAGAGGAAATGCATTAGAAAAGAGGTTGAGGAGCCCTCCCTAGTTCTAGGAAAGGATGTGCAACTAAATGAGATTATCAGTATGAAAAAGGAGGTGGTCATGGCGAATTTTCAAAGAAGAAAAAATTACATGGCTACTTTATGTAGGTGTAAAAAGTAAAAAAAAAATGTCTACTTTTAGAGATTCCCCAAAATTCTTGATATTCGCCGAGATTCGCAAGGTGTGGATAAAAAAGACATAATAGGATGCAAAAAGATTCTTGAACAACAAATGGTTATGGGGATCTTGAGAACTATATGTCAAACCCTAGATAATAGATTTGATGTGAAATAAAAAAGGTGTTGATGCCCAATTAGGTTTAGCTGCGAGGAATTCCCATGGTATTTTAGTCAAAATATGTCTTTATGAAAAATTGGAATACATCGGGTCTTTTTCACAATGAAGATTATTCTTTTCAGCAAGTAATACATAAGGGAATGGTGCAAATTTTAGTGGGATTGAACCTCACCAAGAGGCTTCTAGCTTTTATCACAGGGACATTGAAGAACTAGAAAACTTGAGATTATGAGGGGGACCTATACAAGTGAATTCATTGTCATGCCCATGGCTATCTAAGTAAGGATTATTGAATAGCGTAGTCTGGTAGGATATCGGTCATAAAAGAAACATTATATGTGGTTTCACATCCTCCCTTGCTACAAAAACAAAGCTAATACGCCCCACTACAAAAAATGCCATCAACAACAACCTAGGAGGAGAAGATTTCCACCCCACTTAAGAACTCCTTTGGACCAATTAACCTTTCTACAATCGTTGTTGTAGAACTAGGGCTTCAATATTTATCCCCTCAGGATGGTCAAACCTCCAAAGGTATGATATTTGTTTCGTATGTCCTTTTATCTTCTAATTTTGATTTATTTTTGAAGGATTTAATTTCTCAACATTCTTCTCCTCCTTTCTCTGCAGATTCCCCTATGAATAAGCTCCAAAACATGAATCTCTTGATCTCCTCCCCTTTTACTCTGCCTTAATTACGCCTTCTTTTATTCCATATTCTATTCTTATTGATACTATATTCCTTATTTCACCCTTTGGATCGACTTCACTATTAGATCCTCCTACACGCTCCCTCGAGTACAACTTGAATTCATCTACTCACCCTCTACCTTCTAACTCTTTAGAATACTTTATACTTAAACCAAGGGGAGTTCTGCGCTTTTCCTTAGGTGCGACTCAAATTTCCTCATGTAGAGGTATATGATCATCCATATATATCGCTAAGAACCTACCTCACTCAAAAATAAAAGCTAGAAAACCAAAATGCATTATTTGGACTCTTAGAGAATCTAGTCCTGCACAGGTTCCTAAAAGATGTTCCTCTCCCAAAATTGTAGCGGATTAGATAGACCCTAAAAATTGTTGGGTATAAAATTGGTATTGGAATCCCACTCCCCTCACATACTATTATTTTAGGAGTCTATACTGGAAGGAACAAAGCCAATTTGGGCTCTCAAATCAATTCTCCCCTTCTTAGTTTTTCTTGCTCTAAATGCGACTAGGAGATTAGGGGGTATTGTCTATAGATGTGACATTTGATGGGTTAATTTGATATCATCCGAGTCCCTCAAATCAAAACTTTCCATTAAGATTTTCTCTAAAGAACTAAAAGAAACCTTCATCTACATAAATTTGTATAGGCCCTTTTGAGATCATTAGTTTTATTAGCTAAACATTCCGAGAATCCCTCATGTGCACTCTATAAGGGTAATCATGGGAGTTACTTAAATTTCATATTACGGGTTGCTAAGATTTTGGGACCTTCTAGCATAATTGAGGCCTTCACAAACCTCTTTATAGATCTAATTGAGGAGATCAACTTTTTGAATAACCTTCAAACCAAGCTTCTACCAACATGGTCAAACAGCATTACTAGATCTGATAAAATTTCCTAAATAATTTATCATTTCATCATTTCGAAGGCCCTCTTTTATTTTTGAATTAGATTTGGTCAAATATCCTTTGTTATGGGGGATTCTAATGACTATCCCATTCACTTATTTATTTCAACACCCCAATGTTATTGCACAACTAAAATCCAGCTGGATCCGTGCAAATTTGTCACTCGAATGTCATCCGATCGTCAAGACCCAAATCCAACAGTCTACAACCATATCGGGTTCACCCGATGTCTGACCTTTACCCACCCGATAAAATGGTATTTCCCAGGCCCCCATCTGCTACATGTCAAGCGTTAAGGTAGATTGGGTGACCTTACCGAAATACCACCTCCTCAATAAAGCGGTGCATGGCCTCTGATACCGCCTCCCCGCTAAACCCTAAACCACTCATTGTTCATAATATAACCTTCTGTGCCAATTTACCCATTACCCGTTAAAAATCCCGAAAACGCTCATTTTCATGCCTTTTACTCAGCTACATAGTGAAACCTATCAAACCCTTCCAGCACCACCCTGAGCCTCTGAGACATGATTTTACCATGGATTCCCTCCAGAACACCTTCCGGACTCTGTCCACAGTTCTTCCTAGTTTCAGTACAGCCTCCAGTCACCTCCTCGCAAAGCTGTGTTTTATTAACAAATTGTTGTATTTTGCAGGTAATTAGTAGAATACTAGAGCTTGGATAAAATTTTTTGATACTAGTCACAAAACTTGTTTACTCCAAGACTCGAAAGGAAATCTATTTAAAAACCTTCATTCAAAAGAAGAAAATAGTTATACACAGAACATAGAAAGAAATCATTCACATAGAGACATTGATTGTTAAACCAAAGGAACCAGACAAACCATATAGTCAAAAGAAAAATAGACCAAACATACAGAAAGTTGATCAATTTCCATTACCATATGCTGATACATATAAAAAACTAAATAATTTACTGTTGAAATACACATTAAAAAGTTAAAATGTATAGTAGAAGTAAAAAAACAGTAAAGGATATTGATAGGTCATCAAAGTGAAAGTGTATTAGATGATAGAGTATCGGTAAAAGTGTATCAGATTGAAAAATCAAAGTGAAGAAAGATGAAATCAAAACAGAAATGGTACATTTTCCAGAAATTCCCTATTTAATTCATAATTGTACAGAAACTAGTGTGGCCAATCCATGATGCATTTTGAGAAACTGGAGGGGGTTTGTGTTCCTAAAAGGGAAGTCTAAAAAAACCTATCTCATGTTTTACACAAGTATTTAAAAAACGGGGATAAATGCATATCTTCACAACCTATTTTTCGGACTGCGCAAAGTCCTGTTTTTGACATCTTTTTGAAGAGAATATTGTGAACATCGAGAGATGAATTTTTAAAAACTGAGAGAGGTTTATCTCAATAGCATACGTATCTACAATAACTGCTTTCACTCTTTACATATCTATATTAGATTAGCATATACAAAGGTGTCACTGGACCCCAATTTCGCAGAATTTATGGGGAAAAATGCACAAAGGAAGGAGGTAGTAAGTGACTTGGAAGCCTCATCATCAATTAAGAGTTGCTATCAAATTTGAATTTCACTTATTTGTCACCATCAATCCATAAATATAGTGCCAAATAGGTTCATTAGTTTTGAGTGTCCTTTATTTAAGTTCTATTAATGCAAAATAGTTTGAGATATTTGTAAAACCAATCTTGATATTTTTTCAAGATATTTCAGTTTAGAATTTTTATAAATACTTCTTCATTTGAAGTATTTTATGGTGGACTCTACTAGAAATTTCTATAGACTAATTGATCAAAAGACCCAAAAGGGCATTGCATCATTTGCTGAGCCAGCAAGCTGGATTGATGAATAAAGATCAGACATTTCAAAGGATTCATGTGTTAAGCGAATTTCAGACAAGTATTCTCATGTGTTGTTGTCATTTTTCTCAAGTTATTCATAATCTTTAATGTTATTCCAAATCTAAATGTTATAACTGGAATACTACTTCAGAACTTGTTTAATTACACTTTGTCTTAACAGTTATTCATTTGAATGTTTTCTTATAATATTTAAATTAAAGAATTCTTAATTTCTCTTTGGGTTAGATTGATTTCATGAATATCCAGGTTAAAGGATTTTTAATTTCCCTTTGATCTTAATTACCCTTTCCTTCCTCATTCATTTTCCATGTTTGAGAACCCTTAACTGCTCTCTAGTTTGACTCCATAGCCCAATGGTCTAAAATACATCATTAAACAAAGTAAAATTATAAAGAGAGAGCCCTCTCTGCATGAGGAAGGCTAGGTCCTGATCTCCAAAAGCGGTTTGTAGTTACCTTGGTGATTTCTTTCTTTAACCTTGAGAAAATATTGAGTGATAACAAGGCCTAGAGCCCAGCTCACTACCAAGAATGGAGTGATATCTTGAAATCAGTGAATGTACAAGGAAACAATGATGCAAAAGAAATAAGTTGAACAAGACCATAACCAGACCCCTATTAGCCATGAAAGGAATTTCTTCAAACATATCATCAACATGTAACCTACAGGTGTAAACAACATAATTAAGTTTAGGGATCTCATACTTATCTGAGAAACGCTATGAACCATTGTTCCCTCATGTCATTTGTTGCACTATCATCTATTAGGTCATAGACACATTATCCATTCATGTACAAGTAAAAACATGTTGAGAGCCCTACATAGCTGCTATCATAGAATATACATATATACAACATAATAAGAACAAAAATACCTTAAACACATCAAACATCAAAATTCAAATATACATCAATACATTTACACATGAAAATCAAGGGAATGAATTTATCATTAATAAATGCAATGAACCAAACAGAGATGGGACTACCATGTTCCACCCTACCATAGATTGGCTGACCCAAGTCTCTCTTTAAAAAATCACCCTCGTGCCATATTCCAAGCATGAATGTGGGACTCATAGTACACACCAAAAACACCAATCAGCATGGATGCCATGTGAGTTCTCCACCTCCATTGTGCCGAATTTGAGTGTCTCCTAGTCTCTCAGGATTTACCATGCATGCACAGTCTGATCTAGGGATCACTAAGCTCTACACCGAGACATACTCTCCAGGCTTTATCGTGCATCCCATCCCAAGACCATTAGGTGCAACAGAGAGAAAATCCACCTCTTGGCTTTAACGTATAACCCATTATTCATCTGTAAGGATTCCTAGGCCCACTGAGGCACACAATATGGCTTTACCGCAACCCACAGTCCAATTCATGGGTTACAAGGCTAGTGGCTTCGTGATACTCAGTCTGTTCAGGGGCCACTCAGACCATGTGATTGTCAATTCGAAGATCCACCCCACGCGACTTTCAATCCAATCCAATCATCCCACATAAACTGAATGAGAGAACCCATCTAATCAAAGCTATAAGGAAATGGCAAGGCTAGGCTGAAAATATGGTCACAGCTCGCAAAACCCATGCCATGATAGAAAAGAACCACATGTAATCCAACTCATGCCAAATCTAGCTAGGAAAATACAAAAGCAAGTCGATATCTACAATGAAGCCCGTTGTATCTACTTGATCCTACCTTTTCCACCTTGATCTTTGCTTCCTCTTGCCTTCTTTGCCTTTCTTGCTCCAATGCCAAAGCGCTCCAGGGAACTCTAAGTGTCCGAGAGAGAGAGAGAGAGAGAGAGAGAGAGAGAGAATAATGAGAGAGCTCCAAAACTCAACTGAAAAAATGTTACCAGCTAATCCTCAGAAGCCTTTTGTGAATGAGGCCTCTATTTTCTTCATTTTCCATTATTTTCCTTCATTTTCATCCTCACATGCATCCTATGACCTTTCACCTTCGTTTTCTCATAATTTCCATTATTTTCATAAATAAATGTTTCAAAATGCCATTTTGCCTTTCCAAAGCCTTAGTCATTGCCTTTGTCAATTTCCTTAGCCATAAATAATCAAATGAACACCCCCTAGGATGTCTTGCCCAACATTCAACTTGGAATAAGTGTCCCATCAATCATGGTTATTGTTTTTAACTTTTATTACATTGAACTTTCACCATGGGTGTTACAAAATCTAAGATCATTATTAAAAACTATAAGATTATAAAGTCAAAGAATCATAAACCCAAGGTATTATTAATATTATAAACCCACATAATTAAGAAACTAATGAAATTAATATTATAAACCCAAATAATTAAGAAACCAATGAGAATAATATTATAAACCTAAGGAATTAAGAAACCAATAGAATTAATAGCATAAACCCAAAGGATGAATAAACAAAGGAATTAATAAACCCAAAGGATTTAATATTATAAACACAAAGGATCAATAAACCAAGGAATTAATAAAACCAAGAATAAATATAAAAAATACAAGGGAATAGTAATAAACCAAAGAAATTAATATTAAAATCCCAAGAGATCAATATTATAAACCATTGGGATTATTATAATAAATGTAAGCAGAATATTAATATTATAAACCCCAGAAATTTATATTATAAACCCAATGGATTTATATTAAATCTAGGACTATTATTATAATCCCTATCATTACTATTATACCCTCGGAATATGAACCCTTAGACTAATAAACCCAAGGGTTTGATATTATAAACCCAAGGCACTAATAAATGCAAGGGTTTAATACTAAAAACTCAAAGAAATAATATTTAACCCAAGGGATTAACATTGTAAGACTAAGGTATATAAACTATAAGATAAATATTATAGACCCTAAAACAAACATGGTTGACCATGGTTGATCATCATTGATTTTCATATTAAGACAAGCTCTCTCACAATATGATGTTCAACCATGGTTGATCATGGTTGACCATCATTTATTTTCATATTGAAGAAATATTTGTCACAATGTGACGTTAGACCATGATTAACCATAATTATAATCCCAAAAAAATTATATTAAATCTTAGTATTAATATTATAAACTTAAACAATGAATAAACACGTTTTCATTCTAAAATCCATTTACAAATATTTTAGGATTAATATAAACAAAATTATACGTTATATATTATTTTTACATTTATTAAATTAAAAGAAAACTTTTAACACATTATAAATATGCGTCCAATTATAAATATAAACCTGAAACATTACTAATTGTAGTCAAATTTAGAAAATATTGTTCAATAATTTAATTATACGCATTTCCAATTTTTTTCAAAATTATTTATTTGAAATATTTCATCTTACTCTACACTTAGCTTCCCTTACTTTCAGTCTCGGATTTCAACTCTTCAACTTTCATCTCAAATAAGTTTCAACTCTTCAATTTTCATCTCAAAGAAGACTGCAATGCAGTGGAATACCTACCGAATATGGGATGTGATTTTGGGTGTATGGATAAAATGTCGATGCCGTGAATATTAATATTGTTATAAAACTATGCTTCTTTGTTATTCGTTGCTGCTTGTCTACAAACACTCGGGATAACTTGCGATAATTTTCAAACCAATCATGTAGTATGTATCAAGATTAATTATGTATTGTGTTGAAAGATTCTTTCAAAATATTTGTAGCTTTTTCATTTTATCTCCTATAGTATGCCAATTTGGAGGTGTTGTTTTTTTCTGTATTATATAGGTGAAGGGAAATCATAACCCATTAGAGAAAGCATCGATGCTTGCTAGCATTTCATACAAGTTATTCCTGTGTGGATGCATTTTTTTATGTTCTGAGCAGCTATTTTAATGCTTGGTTGGTAATTTTGGGCATGGGTCATTGTGCTTGCTGGCATTTCATACAAGTTATTCCTGTGTGGTTGCATTTTTTTAAGTTTTTGAGCAGCTTTTTTAATGCTCGGTCATTGTTTGAATGGCTACGCTGTGCATAGTGTACAAGTCTATAGTCCTGAATAGACAACCTCTTTTTACTGCCAACAATATCCAATGATACTATCTATTAAAAAATATGTTCCATACCATTTCAATTATTGCCATACTGCAAGCCAACTATGGTAATCATCAAGCCAATTTGTTTGGAAATAAATTTTATTTCTGTTAGCATTTTATGTGTTTCCTATTCTCCTATGGGAAACTTTGTTGTCCCAAGTCTAGCTTGTTGGATGATAATAATTGTATGGGAGGTTGGGGTGTCAATCAAATAATTAGTTGAGTTTATCTAATTTTTGTTTTTATTTTTTTTATTTCCTCATAGGCACCTGATTTGCTAAGGCATCCTCACCTTAAACCCCAATGTTGCCTTCTCGATCTTCAACTAGATATCAATGAATGGTGGAATTGGTAGGTTGAGTACTTGTTTAGTCAAACTAAGGCCAACCAATTCAAGAAAGCTAAAGTAATCAAATAATCCTACAACCATCTTTTAATCAAACAACATGAAGCCATTGTCACTGATGATATTGATAGTATGTGTGCATACCTGTACTGAAATGGTGACACCAATGATCTTGACAGGGAATACAACAATTCTTTTCTTGGATCTATTTGACATGAAATCGTTTGTAGAGGATCATAAGAGGATATATGGAGTTTTACCAATACCGAATTGGATCACAATAAAATTTGGTGGTCATGTAAGTTCTCAATCACATTGACCTGATAATCCATGGATCCATCTTACCCTAAGATTTATTGAAGATCAAACTTTAAAATGATTACTATTATTGAATGTTGAGTTTCTTTGAAGTTGTTAATGGTACACATTAATTTTTTTGTTGATACCCAGAACATAAGAAGGGTGCTAAAACGTTTTGGAAGCTATATAATATTCTCCAACGGATTGCAAGATCCATATAGCAGTGGAGGGTAAAACATATTTCTTTATATATTACTTTGTCACTTCATTCATAGAGCAATTAAGAGTTGTGTCTCCACAGACTTCCAGCTTCCAGGTATAACTGATTTTCCTGTGGTAACTGTGATAGTATAGTAGTTAGCAGAAACTCTATTGTGATAGTATAGTTGTAGTAGAAACTCTGGGTTGGGCTTTCCTCATAGTTTTAAGACCAACAAAATGACCTCATTCTGAATACACAAGCATTAAAATACTTACGCCAATGACTTTCCAAAAATGACTTCCCTTTGGACACAATTGGAGCACCCACAACCGCAAAAATAGAAAATCCAATGTGAAGCTATAAAACAAGCATGTAAAAATATAATTATCTCACACAGATATAAAAATAAATATTCCATAAAAACCAGCAAGAGGTTATGATTGGGAAAAATGAGGACTGGAAAAACTGTGAAGGATATGTTCTGACATGGAAAAATGAATCAAAACATTAACAAGTAAAACAATAAGGCGTCCCTGCTTTCATGTGCTCTACTACCCACTTATTTACCTTCTCCTTGTTTGTTGATTCAATTTCCCACTTGTTCAACTTTTCCTTGTTTGATAATTCAATTCCATCATTCGTGCCCATTCTAGGGATTGCAGCACTTGCAAATTCAAAGTTTTTTTTTTTGTCAGATTGAAACCAAGTGTTGCTCTTTCCACTTGCTCTCTGTTAATGGATAATAAAGCCAAATCTCAACCTCTGCCACATTAACCTTTGTGAATTGGTTAAGCAGGTGTACATACACAATGGTTGGGCCGATAAGTTTATGTTTGGTGATAGGTGACCAAATGCTGAGAGGTGTTGGCAGAAAATCGTTGACAGGTTGCAGCAAGCAGTGACACTTGAATGGTAACGGGGTGACACAGTTGCCTAGAAAGGTCGTGAGGCAACTTTGGATAAAAAAAAAAATTATGCAAATTAATTTAACATAAAATATTATGAACTAATGCTAACCCAGGCTAGCATTAGTCATCTTCATCTTTGATTATCTTTTAACTTTATCCTAGCTTTATGTGAAACAGTGAGTTTTTCTTTGCACTAAGACTCCAAAGGCTTCAATGGATATGGTTGGCCAGCGAAAACACATGTCAATATTTAATAGGTTGATAAAAACATTTATAAAATATGAATAGAAAACTTGATGTTAAAATTATCGTTTTGATTGAAAATAATGCTAGGGAGAGCGACATCGATCGCTATATACTTGCTACTTTCGACAGGTATAATAAGTAACTACATCTTTATATTCAAATGGTTATGACTTAAAATAAATATATCGTTTGATTATTAAAGTTATACCAAATTGGTAGTTGTAAATAAGCATACCATTTGATTTATAATGTTTTTTCACAAATTTATAAAATTATAAAAGTAACTTTTTAAATTTTAAATACATATATATAGAAATAATAAAATACAGTGTTATAATAAATTAAGTAAATATTGTAAGGAGAATATCTTAGGCAGAGCTCTGCAAGGAAAACCCTGCACCTAGGGTTTAGCACTGTTTTGAACAGGTTCTCCAACAGTTCTGGCAGCGCACAGAGACCGATTAGTTGATCTCCTTCTCAGAGGCCGTGTACTGGCCCGACAAATGACAGACGGGGGGTCCACTGGGACCCCATCTTACAGGGAAATAGTCATGCAGAAACACACAACTCACGAAGGTTTTAATATCTCTGGGTATGAAGCCCGAAAAGACAGCTCGGGGACAAGCAGCAGAAGAGCAACCCAGGGGCAGAAAGATCCAAATCACGGATCAGAGATGCCAGGAAAAGTCAGTAACAGGCAGGAGAAGCACGGGAACAAACCGAACGTAGGCCAAAACAGCTCAGACCCAATAATAGCTCCGTCAGATGAAGAAAAGGAACACAGGGAGGGAAAACAGCCCATAGAAAACGAGGATAAAACGGAAGCTTCCAACCTCAGCCCTAAAAATACCCTACAAGGAGTCTGCAAACCCAAAAAGAAGGAAGCCCTCCGTGTGGTTTTCTCAGATCCAGATATTTAGGCCTACAGAGACCACATGATGGAGCATGCAATCATATGTAAGTTTATGGGTCTGTGGCCAACAGAAAGAGCTCTTTGCCAATGGATCAAACAGCACTGGCGACCAAAAGGTGATGTCAAACTTCATCTCGGTGCTAAAGATTTTTTTACTGTTGCCTTTTCTAACCTAGAAGACAAGGATAGGGTCTTCGATGGAGGGCCTTATTTCCTTTCATCAGCAGGCCTCTACATGAGGCCTTGGAAAGCAAACTTCGTACCTGAAAAGGAAACCTTCACCCAAGTCCCTGTGTGGATCCGCCTCTTCTCTTTACCTATCGATTACTGGGGCCTAGCAACTCTAAAGCGCATAGGAGACTGACTTGGCACCTTCATTAAAGCCTCGGAGGCAATGACGCAAAGGAGGTACACTTCCTGTGCCAGGATCTGCATTGAAATGGATGTCTCAGGTGCCCTACATGAAGGACTGTGGCTAGAGTTCAGAGATGAAGATTACTTTCAACCTATCGACTACGAATAGATCCCTTTCCGATGTAGGAAATGCCATGAACACGGTCACCTTGTAAGGGAATGCCCATTAATCAAACCTGTGGAAGAAGCCAAGCCTGAGCAGCCGGCCAAGAACCAGGAGGTTTTCAAAAAACCAAAATCACGACAAAGGGCCTACAGGAAAAGAGTAAACAAAGCAGTGATAGATCCCAGCATAACTCTTAACCCCTTCAGCATTCTGGACTCAGAAGCAGACTCGGAAGGTAACAACAAAGAGACAAGGCTACCAGAAGATCCTCAAAAAAATAAGACAGACCACAGATCAACGGATGCAGAGGAAACCACCGAAAACGCAGCAATACAAACGCATGAAGTAGCAGATGAACGAGATGAAGACACAGATATGCTAACAAGCGATGGGGAAGACCTGGAACTCAATGAAGTTCTAGAAAAAGAAGGGGTAAACCTGTCAGATATGGAAAAACACTGGAGAACACAAGGGCTGGAAAATATCCTGGAGGAAGAAATAAAGAAGATCAGCGACCTCTTCATAGCAAGACAACAAGCGGCGCTAGACAAGCAAAAGAAAAGATTAGGAATCATGAAAAGCATAGGTAACCAATCCAAAAGTCTTTTTCTTCATTCATTAGGATGGAAGCAAAACAGAAAAAGAGGTCGAAGGACGAATGGAGAGGTTCTTCATGATTTGGGTATCTTTATGATCAATTCAGGAAAAATGAAGGATTTACACGCCTTCCTGTCCTACCAATAACCTCATCATTATCAATGAAAATCATCTCCTGGAATACAAGAGGGCTCAACAGCCAAGTCAAACAATGACTTCTCAAGAGGAAGCTACAACAGGAAAAGCCAGATATTATGCTCATTCAGGAAACAAAATGTGCCACTGATCAGCTGGAGAACATCACCAAAAAGCTAGGAAAATCTATCAAATACATAGACTCAGCCAGTCACGGATGGGAAGGAGGCATTGCAACCCTCTGGGATTCCAGAGTCATTGAAATCACCTCTATGGAAGCTACCAGATCATACATTGCCACAGAATTTCAACTAACAGGTAACTCTGAAACCTACCTCTGTATAAATGTCTATGGGCCTCAGCGTTTAGAAGATAAAACTTCGTTTCTGAACTCCTTAATGAAGTTAAAGCTAAGACACCAACATTCAAAGATCATAATGGGAGGGGATTTCAACATGATTACCACCCTCCTGGAAAAAAAAGGAGGCCTCAGGCGACTAAATAGAGACTCAGAACTCTTTGTTGACTTCATGGAATCCGCCCAACTGGTCGACATCCCCCCAAAAAATGGGCTCTTCACTTGGAACAACCGAAGAGGAGGAGAACACCGGATAGCCTCTCGCCTTGACCGTTTTTTGATCTCAGAAAACATCTTACTGGAAGGAACAACAGTTGACTCTGATATCCTCCCCTGTGGGGGATCAGACCACTGGCCCATCGCCCTGGAAGCTGCTTTTCTTGAGACCCCCAAAAACAGGCCATTCAGATTTGAGAAATTCTGGCTAACTCACCCAAACTTTCCTGATCTGGTGAAGAAATGGTGGGAAGAACCCAGAAATATAAGGGGGACCAAAATGTTTAAACTCCAATCCAAACTAAAACACATCAAACTCAAAATCAAGGAATGGAATGCATCCGAGTTTGGTAATATTTTCCAGGAAAAGCACAAGATAGAAGACCGACTAAGTCAAATTCATAAGGACTGGGCTTCAGGGATTAATAGGGAGGACTCAAATGAACAGGAAAAGATACTAATGCAGAAATGGCAGCTCCGCTGCCAACAGGAAGAAATCCTTTGGAAACAAAAGTCTCGCATCCAATGGTTGAAGGAGGGAGAGAAAAATACAAAGTTCTTCCATAGATCAACAATGGATTACAGGGGGGCTAACAAAATTCTGAAGCTGACCAATGCATCTGGAGAAGTTATTCAAAATCATAATGAGATTTCAACTTTGCTTACTAGTCATTTTAAGCAAATTGCCCAGGAATCTCAAGAAGATCGATCGGAAGCGAGAGAGGAAATAATTCAGGCCATTCCCCAAATCATTACTCCAGCACAAAATGCCTCTCTGTTAAGAAAAATCTCAATGGAGGAGGTGGAGGAGGCTGTTAAAGGCATGCCAAATGATAAAGCTCCGGGCCCTGATGGTTTTACTATAAACTTCTACAAAGCTTGTTGGCAAACAGTCAAAACAGAGGTCTGGGAAGTAGTTGAAGATTCAAGACGATCTGGCTCAATTCTTAAAGGCCTAAATTCTACTTTCCTAGCCCTAATCCCCAAAGAAGAGGAAGCCCTAACTCCAGAAAAGTTCCGGCCCATAGCTCTGTGCAATGTGATTTATAAAATCATCTCTAAAGTCATCGCTAACAGACTAAAACCTATCCTCCCTGACATCATCTCGGAGGAGCAGTCAGGATTCGTGGAAGGCAGACAAATTCTGGACAATATCCTCTTGGCGCAGGAGATGATACATACTTTGCAGTCCAGGAAAATCCCCGGTATGATGATCCAGCTCGACCTTTCAAAAGCCTTCGACAAAGTGAATTGGAATTACCTGGAGGCCACATTAAAGGCTTTTGGTTTTGATAATAGGTGGACCAAATGGATTCTCGCTCTTATCAAGTCAACAAATTTCTCTATTTTAGTTAATGGATCCCCCTCGGCCACCTTCTCTCCTTCCCGAGGCATAAGGCAAGGAGACCCACTGTCCCCCTTCCTTTTTGTGATCCTCATGGAAGGGCTTAGCAGATATATTCACAGAGCCAAAGCGGAAGGGAAAATCAATGGATTGTGTCCTCTCCCCTCCACCCCTGCAACTACTCACCAGCAGTTTGCCGATGATACTATGCTGCATGGATCTCCAACTGTCAAAGAAGCCAAGGCTTACAAGTCTATCTTATCTCTTTTCAGCATGGCATCAGGTATGGACATAAACCATTCCAAATCGACAATTTTTTTCTTTAACACTCATGTTTCTATTCAAAGCCATCTTACCAGCATCCTAGGCTTTAGAAATGGTTCTTTGCCCTCGAAATATCTGGGAGCCCCGCTCACCACCAAGCCCTGGCAAAAGGTTCATTGGGAAAGGCTCATAGCAAACATGGAAAAAATATGCAACCATTGGACCCACAGGGCACTCAACTTTGCAGGGCGCCTTGTTTTAACTAAAGCCATCCTGCAAGCCATCCCTCAGTACATGCTTTCTATCCTCCCGGCGCCCAAAGCCATCCTGCAGAAAATTCGATCCATCCAAAGATCCTTTTTATGGAGTGGCAGCGCAGAGAAGAGGAAATGGGCTCTAGTGGCCTGGGAAAAGATCTGCAAATCGAAACTTGCTGGAGGGTTAAACCTAATAGACCCCGATATTAGCAACAAAACTGGGGGAGCCAAACTATGGTGGCACTGGCTGAAAGAGACCAACCTTCCCTGGGCCAGACACTGGAAGGCGAAATATACTCCCAACTGCAGAAACCAAGACCTCATAAGACTTCAAGAATTACCGGAAGGCTCTCCAATCTGGAACCTAGCAAAAAGAAACCGAAACCTAATACAGGACCACAACTTCTGGGAGATCCGAAATGGGGAATCAGCCCTCTTCTGGGAAGATGCCTGGCAACAACATCCAAAGCTTGAAAACCCAGACCTTGAAGATTACAAAACAAACTGTCATAACAGAGGCAAATTCACCGTTCATCATTACTGGACCCCCAATGGCATTGACCAAGATTGGAGAGAATGGACCCTTCCAGATACCGAAAACCCTAATGAGGAAAATAATAACATACAAGACCTGCTTCAAGTCCTTCACAAACGGAAAATTAGGATAACCTCGGAGGCGGACAAGCTGAGGTGGGGTATGAAGGGCAATGGCAACTTCACTCTTAAAGAAGCCAGAGAGCAGTTGGAACTCACAGAGCAGGGGGAGACAGCCCCTTGGTTCACCAAGGTTTGGGATCCCTTATTCTGGCCAAAAATTCAAACTTTTCTATGGCTCCTTATGAGGCGCAAGACGCTCACCTGGGAGAACCTGCGAAAAAAAGGCTTTGAAGGCCCCTCTTTTTGCCCTATGTGTAATCAAGCAGAAGAAACTATGAATCATTTGTTCAATACATGCGATTGGGCTAACCACATTTGGCAAGGGATTGAAAGCATCATGCAGCAAAACAGAAGAGATATGGACTCCATCCAAAACACCATCACCAATTGGCCAAGTAATTACTCTGAGAACCCTCAAATCAATAGCATATGGAAAGTTCTGCCAGGTTTTATCACATGGACAATATGGAAAGAAAGGAACAGAAGAATTTTCCAAAGCGAACACAGGAATATAGAGCACCTGAGAATTACCTTAATGGAGAATATTCGCCAATTGATTCTGGTAAAAAGTAAAGTAGACCCATCCATCCAAATTTCTGCGGATGACCAGAGAATCCTGAAGGCCTTCAATATCAGCTACGACCAAAGCCAAAAGCCCCAAGCTAAACAGCAGAACATTAACAACACTCCAAAGGATTGGACTCGGCCTCCTGAGGGCTTCCTGAAACTGAATTTTGATGGCGCCTCGCGAGGTAACCCGGGTCCAGCTGGCATAGGAGGCCTCATTAGAAACCAGAGAGGTGAAATAATCCATATCTACAGTCAAGCGCTGGGCGAGGGCACTAACAATGAAATGGAATTCGCTGCAATGGAAAAAGGTTTAACAATTCTTCAAAGAAACCAGGCAGAAAATGCAGTAATCGAGGGTGACTCTGAGGTTGCCATTCTGGTGGCAAGGAAAATCTATGGGGGAACGCCGGCCAGCAAGGCTACCAAGCACTGGCGCCTAGCTATGGTCACAGAGAGCATAGGGAAATTGCTCGGGAAAATGAAAGGCCTCATCTTCCAGTCGGTAAGAAGGCAGGAAAATTCGGTTGCCGACCACTTGGCAAACCATGGGATCGAGAACCCAAATGGAATGGTGGACAACTGTTGGCATCAGGTCGAGAGTAATCAATTAAAGGAACGGTGCTCTCACCTCGCACGAATAGATTTGGTGGCAGCTGACAAGGCAGAATGCCAGACCGCCTAATTCTCTACCATAAGAGTATGGATTGGTCGACGGGACGAGAGCCATCAATACACAGCAAGCACAGAAGGACAACAGGGTTGAGGGGAATAATGCGCACCGCAGGACACAGTCAATTGTACAGTAACATGATCCGGAGTGACATAAGCCGCCGCAGATCCGCAGGACAGAGGGACACTTGGCACTTTCAGATCCGTGCAGGAGGAGGTGATCGAAAACATTCTCAATCATCGCAATTCCCCTCCACAACTCCGAATCGCAGCATTTATGTTGATCGGACATGCAATTTGCATGTCGCGATCCGCTCCACCGCCCAAAATCTTCCCGCTATTATCTATATATCCTTCCTTGTTCTCCTTTGGAGCATCAATGTTTCGGTGCTCAACATTCAGAGACCATCGAATTGTATTTTCACTCAGGCAAGCAACAATCAAGAGAGGGCTCCCATGGCGGGAGAAGGATGCCGCAACCAGTCTGCAAACAACGACCTGAGGCTTGCAAGGGAAATGTTCGAGCGGAGAACGTCTGAAAGGAACAAACAGAAAATTATTGACCTGGAAGCCTCTGCTCAGGAGGAAGAGAGTAAATTTTCTGACCATCAGTTAAGCCAGGAAGTTGACTGGCTGCAAGATCCGGGGATGACTAGCACTCGGGCGACCCAGTTCGTCCGCACCCAAGCAGAAGCGTGGCGCATGAAGACCATCCTGGCTAAGGCCATGGATGTCCAAGCGGAGCAGGCTGAGCAATTGAGAACTCTCCAGCAGTTTGCTGCCACAATGACAAAGGAGCACATGGCGGTGGTTCAAAGCAGTGAATTCAAACTCACTGCTCTGCATGAGGAGGTAGATACCATAAGCAGAAAGCTCACTGTCCTGATCAAGCTGCTCAGGAAAAACATTGAGCAAGACAGCAAGCCTCCAGAGCCGCATCGGGGTGGTCCGTCAAAGGGTAACCAGGAAAATGCACTCAACTGCAAAGAGTTGCACACAGTGCCGGACTCCTCAAACAAATTCTGATCAGTCTTCCCTGTCCCTCTGTCGGACTTTGTTATGTATGTTCTGTTTTTATTCTCTCAGTTATGTGCTCGCCAGTTTTTGGCCTAAGTCACCCTGCGAGGTGTACCTTTCGGCAGCACTCTGTTTCTCTGTTTCTACTGTTTTCAAACTGTTATTAGCTGGTAAGGCCTGCTTCATAGCGGCCAGTCATCTGCTTCGGCAGAATTTTTGTACTATATGCTACTTTTGTTAATATCAAAGCTTATTTACACAAAAAAAAAATTAAGTAAATATTGTGCAGTGATACATTCAACATCTTATTATGAGTGTGATACGTAACTTTTTATATTCAACATTGAGTTGGCACATCTCTTTTCAAAATGTGTGTGTGTGTGAGAATAAAAAAAAAGTAATATCTATTATAATAAAAAATAAAAATAAATAAATGTGTATGGTGTGCAAGAGATGTGATAAAAATATTTAACTACCATTCTCAATCTTAAATAAAATATTTGGAAATAAAATAACTAAAAAAAAACTTATTCTTCACCTTTGGTGCACAAAATGTGTCTCCTATTCTTCTTACAGAAGCAGGTATTTCCCCTATTGAGAGCCTAGCTATGATTAGGTTTCTATTGTACAAGCACAAACTCAATAACATAGACGATCATAGACTTCCTAAGCTAGCTTTAAATTACAACCAAAACCACCTAAGGCTCAATCGGGGGTGGCATAAAGACACAAGGGCCTCGTTAAACTATTGGGAGATCAACGAGAATGTTTCATTGCAAAACATAACTAACATTAAAGATATTGTTACTTCTAAGTTCAAAGAAAAAATGTGGTGTGAGAAAGATTTAGCGGCTAAAAGAAAATTAAGTTATTATAAGAAGGTCATTAACCCCACCCTAGAAGATCAAAAGTATCTCTCTATTTTAACTAGCTCAAAGAAGAAAATTAATATAGAAAAGATTAGAATGAATTCTCATGAGCTCCATAGTGAAACAGGTCGTTGGGCAGTTCGTAAAACGCCATGGATGGAAAGGATCTGCCATATATGTGAGAATAGGAACATCGAGGATGAAAACCACTTCCTCTTAGAGTGCCCCGCGTACAACCACATTAGATCTCAGTTTCACAATCTTTGTTACAATACTAACCTTCCTAGCCTTTTACAATGTCAAAATTATAGTGAGCTCGGGAGGCTTCTCTCCAAGATTTTTGAGCATAGGAATAAAATCTTAAATCAAAATAAATAACTTGTTTCTTTAGGTCCGATAGACCAATGTTTGGTCTCAGGGGACGCTAACCATCATCATCATCATCATCATCATCAAAGGAATACTCCAAAACATTTAAATAAATTATTTGAGTATCTATAAGAAATAACATATTTTAAGGTCAATTTCATATATATATATATATATATAAGGTTGTACGGAAGAACAAAATTTTTGAGCTAGAATTTTTTTTTTCAAAATAATTTTTTCATCACTCTCATTCCTTATGATTTTTATGGTTAAGATAAATCTATATATATTGGTTGGTTTTGAATGATTGATCTCATGAATAAAAAATAGAAAAATAACTTATATAATAATAATAATAATAAAAGCTCTTAATTTTATCATACATTAAAACATAACAAAAAGGTATTATCGTTTTATAAATGATCTTCCTATCTAGCTATCACATAATTGGTTGCCATGTATGTTAACTACTATCTGTATTATTATGTATTGTAGATTTCACCTCGTTATTAAAAACAAAAAACAACGAAAAGCTTAAAAAGTGTATAGCATGATCATATATATATATATATAACTAGAGCAACCGTAGCAGTCGTTTAACCACAATGCCACAGAGTTTGCCAAGGAATAAGTCCATAAATATTCATTTGAGGGCAAATTAAACTGATACATGGAACCGAAGTATCCTTATTTTAGCTCGTCTATGTTTGAGCTTGAAACGAGGCTGGAACATCACGATGCTGCATCAGTCATGAAGTAGAAATCTACGTCAGGTGGTGCTGAAACAGTACAAATTGTAGCTGCAGATGAGTTCTTTAAAGGTCTGCACCTATCATCTGATTGCCATGTGATGCATTCTTTTGAGGATAATTTGGTGGAGTAACTTGTCTAAGTTGCTATTAGAAGATCCTGTCGGGAATTTCTGGTTATTCCAAACAAAATACAATGGAAAAATCCTCTGTTTCCACTGTTGAGAATTTTCTGATAAATTCCGAAACAACAAAAATATGAACAGAGAGTAATAATCTGTTTTCTGATAATTCAAAAACACAATAACAGAGCATTAAATAATACTCTACTTTGCCTCAGGATCAAAAACTGATCAAAATAATACTCTGTGTTTGACACAGAAAAATACTCTGTTTTTAACTCAGAAAAACAGAAAAATTCGTTCTCTGGAAACGGTGTTGCAGCAACACAATTTTTTTTTTCAGTTGCTGTAACTTGTGTTGCACCAACGCTGTTCATGGTGTTACAGCAACGTAAATTTTTGACGTCAAGTATTTTTTGAGTTATGGTGTAACAGCAACAGGGATTTTTTGACATCAAGTATTTTTCGACTTACGGTGTAACAACAACAGGCAAAAAGAAACTTCTATTTATGAACGATAAACTAACTGATAAAATAAGTTTTCCTCACGTAGAGTGATCTTCACAAAATATTATGCTAAAGAGCATCTTCCTCTTGACAGAGGGATTACAACAGGAACGCTTCAGTTCCAAAAACAACTATCTCAGAAAATTTCAGCACTGCTGTGCAATACAAAAAAACTCTCCTGTTCTACACTGTTGTGTGTTACAAAAGAACTTTCAATCTATTTCCTCTGTTTTCTACTTCTGTTTCTGTTTCTATTTATAGTGCGGGAAAGGGTCATCACCGCTTTAACTTGCTGATGAAGTCTCTGCTGCTCATGATTAACAGATTTGATCTTTTGTTGTATTTCTTGAGTCGGTGATGATGAAATCTATGACTGATAAATGCTGCGTCGGCTCGAGGCTGGTTCTTTTCGCTTTCAGCCGTTCTGCTCATTAATATGGTTGTTGAGAAGTAATGATGTAGTGCTGTATCTGATCTTCATCCTTCGGGAACTCAAAAATAATTAAAGAGTGAAAATATGGTAATGGCAGTGACTTAAAAGATCGGGAAAAATGTGGGGCACCGGATCACGACAAATGAATAAAGTAGTTGTTGCTGTTCTGTTCACTGCAGTTGAAATTATAATTTCAACACTCCCCTTTAATTTCAACTGCTGGGTTATCAGTCATACCCAGAAGTTTCCTTAAAAACTCAAAACTTTTCTGATCCAATGGCTTTGTCAGAATATCCGCAACCTATTCCTGAGTCCTGCAATGTTGTAAAATGATTTCTCCATTGTTCACCAACTCTCTGATGTAGTGAAACTTTGTGTCTATGTGTTTCGTTCTCTTGTGGAATACAGAGTTCTTGGATAATGCAATAACTGAGCTACTGTCACAAAAAATAACTGTTGCTGTTGCCTGCTCCTGGCATAGACTTCTCAACATTCTCCTCATCCAAACTGCTTGACATGTTGCTGCTGTAGCTGCCACATACTCTGCTTCTGATGTAGATAATGCCACAATTGGCTATTTCTTGGAAGCCCATGAAATGGCTCCTGAACCTATGTGAAAAATGTAACCAGATGTGCTTTTCCGGTCATCTACACTTCCAGCCCAATCACTATCTGTGTATCCAACTAAATCTGAACATTCTGAAACAGTATAAAATATGCCATACCTTTTTGTACCTTTAACATATCTCAAAATTCTCTTTGCTGCCTGCCAATGTGTTTCTTTTGGCTTCTCCATGAATCTGGAAATTAAAGTAACAACATACATTATGTCCGACCTAGTTGCAGTCAAATACATGAGGCTGCCAACTATGCTCTTGTACATGCTAGGGTCAAAATCTTTGCTGCTGCCCTCTTTGCTGAGTTTTAATCCCATCACTGTGGAAGTGATTGCTGCCTTGCTGTCCTGCATGTTAAATTTGCTCAACACTTCATTTACATATTTTGCCTGTGAAATAAAAATTCCATTTTCATTTTGATCTACTTCTATTCCTAAGAAGTATCTCAGCAAACCCATGTCAGTCATCTCAAATTCTTCTTTCATGACTGATTTGAAATTTTCAATGAGGTAGTCATCATTACCTATAAAAATCACATCATCAACATATAACACAACAATTAAAATTTACAGTCCTTTTCTTTGATGTAAACAGTGGGTTCTCCCTCACACTTCTCAAATCCGTTTTCCAGTAGATAGGAATCTATCCTACTGTACCATGCTCTTGGTGCTTGCTTCAGCCCATAAAGAGCTTTCTTCAATCTGCAGACTTTGTGCTCTTGGCCTTTCTTCTCATAGCCTAGAGGTTGCTCGATGTAAACCTCTTCCATTAATACTCCATTCAAGAATGTTGACTTCACGTCCATTTGGTAAACTTTCCATTTGTTTTGTGCTGCTATGGACAACACTACTCTCACGGTTTCCATTCTTGCAACCGGTGCGAAAGTCTCCTCATAATCTCTCCCATACTACTGCTTGTATCCCTTGACAACAAGTCTTGCCTTATGCCTTTCTATCTTGCCTTCAACATTACTCTTGGTCTTGTAGTCCCATTTAACTCCAATGACTTCTTTACCTTTTGGTAGCTCAACTAAATCCCATGTCTTATTTCTTTCTATTGCATTCATCTCCTCATCCATAGCTTCTATCCATTTCTTATCTTTAATTGCTTCTTCGAAATGAATAGGGTCATCAACACTACAATACAAAGCAAACAGGGAATTCATTCCTTCATCATAAATATCACTTAAATTTCTGAATTTCTTACCTCTTTCATTTGCTGTGCAAGTGCTTGTAGATGCACTTGAATTTCCTCCTTGTGGTGTGCTTGGAGAAGCACTCTCATTTCTCCTCAAGGGTGTCTCTTGCTGTTCTGTTGTTGGCGTTGCTGTTTGGGGATGTGTTTCAGCCAACTCCTTATCATCATCATCATGAGACAAACAGTTTTTAACATTAACTGTTTTCTCTATGCTTCCATCCCAAGCTTCCTCTTCAATAAATTGAACATCTCTGCTCACAAAAAACTTCTTGGTGGATGGGATATATAACCTGTAAGCTTTGGATTCTTCACTGTATTCAATGAAAATACATTTCTCCCCTTTGCTGTCCAATTTCTTCCTTAGCTGATCTGGAATGTGTGCATAAGCCACACAACCTAAAACTTTCATGTGGGTGACTCCTTGCTTTCTCCTACTCCATTCTTCTTCTGGCACTTTTTTCATCACTGCTTTTGTAGGAAATCTATTCAAAATATATTCTGCACAGTGTACAGCTTCAGCCCAATAATTATTTGGAAAATGCTTTGCCTTCAACATGCTCCTCGCCATATCCATGATTGTTCTGTTTTTCCTTTCAGCAACTCCATTTTTCTGTGGGGTGTACCTTACTGTAAATTGCTTATGAATTCCATTTTCTCTACAAAAACGTAAAAATTCTTTGGAGATATACTCACCTCCTCTGTCAGTTCTCAAAACCTTGATACGCAGCCCACTTTGATTTTCTACAAGTGCTTTGAAATTTTGAAATTTTTCAAACACTTCACTCTTATTCTTCAGAAAATAAACCCAAGTCTTTCTAGTAAAGTCATCAATAAATGTTAGAAAATATTGGCTGCCTGCAAGTGATGGAGCTTGCATCGGTCCACATAAATCTGAGTGGACAATTTCTAAGGGTGCTTTTGCCCTTATGCTTTTCCCAGTTGGAAAACTTTCTTTGTGTTGTTTTCCCAATATACAACCTTCACAAAGGCTGTCTAGCTTTTCTATCAATGGTAATCCTCTTACCATTCCTCTTCTACTCAACAAATTAAGACCTCCAAAGTTGAGATGTCCAAATCTCAAATGCCACAACCAATTTTCATCCTTTGGTACGCTTTGGAGAGCCTCTTGTGTCACTGCTGCAACTACTTCTTTATTTTTCAAATATGCTCTTATTCTGAAAGGGAACATCATGTTCCTTGTCATCTTCACTTCAGCAATACAACATTTGCTGGGTAATCTGTCCATGATGGTGCATACATCATTCGTAAAGAAAACATTGTAACCCTTCTGAACAAGCTGTCCAATACTCAAGAGATTACACTTCATTCCAGGAACATAATAGACATCTGTTATGGTTTTCTTTTCACCTTTCTTTCTAAATGTTTTAACTTCTCCTTTTCCCATAACAGAAATTTTACTATCAGTCCCAAGTGTGACTTGTGACTGCACACTCTGATCTAAAACAGAAAATAGGGCTATGTTTCCTGTCATATGGTTGCTGCAACCAGAATCTAGAAACCATATATCTTCACTATTTCTTTCAGCCATATTACAAACTAACAACACATTATCTTGACTGATATTTTCTCTAGTGATATTTGCACTAGATCTATTACTCATATCATGCTGCTTCTTCCTACATTCATTTGCATAGTGCCCATATTTTTTACAATAATAACATTGGACATTGGATTTTTCATACCTTTGTCCTTGAGCATGATGTTGTCCACTTTGTTGACTACTGCCATAGCCTTGGTTCTGATTTGGATTGCTGCCTCTTCCTTGAATGTTTGCTGGACTGTTTCTTCCGCCTCTGTATTGGGTTCTGCCTCTTCCTCTATTGTTTCCTCTGGCTTGACCTCTTCCTCTTCCAAATGACATCTGGGTCTTGAAGGCTTGCTCTAGAGATGAGTTTTCATTTCTACTCAACCTCTGCTCATGTGTTATCAGTGATGCATGAAGTTCATCAACTGAAAAATTTGAGAGATCCTTTGTCTCTTCTATGGTTGTGACAATCACATCAAACTTTGAGGGTAGGCACCTCAATAGTTTCTCCACAATCCTCCTTTCTTAAAGAGTTTCTCCATGAGACCTTATCTATGTGACCAAACCAATTGCTTGTGTGAAGAATGAGTCAATATTGTCTGACTCCTTCATACGCAAGTTCTCAAAATCTTTCCTCAGCAACTGTAGTTTTGCTGTCTTCACTTTCTCCATGCCTTGATAGGTTGTCTTGAGAGTTTTCCATGCTTCTCTGGATGTCTTGGCTGCTGCTATCCTCGGAAACACACTCTCATGCGCTGCTTGATATAAAAGTACAAAGGCTTTTGAGTCCTTCTTATTGCTCTTCAACAGCTCTTTCTCTGCCTGAGTTAATCCAATAAACTCTTCTTCATTTGCTAGTTCTTCAAATACATATTCAACAAGTTCCCATAAATCTTGTGAGGCAAACACGCCTCTCATGGTTATTGCCCAGTAGTCATCATTTTTCCCATTGAACTGTGGGAGCTGGGTATTAAACATACCCACGCTGGTGCTGCCATTCTTGCAATACTTGACTGTAAAAAATCACTTAATTGTCTTGAACAGCTACACAAAAAACTAATCTGAAAAATACCTTGACAGCGTTTTCGCTCTGCTGGATAATTTGCTACAGCAACAAATCTTCTTTCAGCTTCTTTGATGTCTTCAAAGAGCCTGGACAAGCTCCGATACCATGTTGGGAATTTCTGGTTATTCCAAAAAAAATACAGTGGAAAAATCCTCTGTTTCCACTGTTGAGAATTTTCTGATAAATTCCGAAACAACAAAAATATGAACAGAGAGTAATACTCTGTTTTCTGATAATTCAAAAACACAAGAACAGAGCATAAAATAATACTCTACTTTGCCTCAGGATCAAAAACTGATCAAAATAATACTCTGTTTTTGACACAGAAAAATACTCTGTTTTTAACTCAGAAAAACAGAAAAATTCGTTCTCTGGAAACGGTATTGCAGCAACACAGTTTTTTTTTTTCAGTTGCTGTAACTTGTGTTGCACCAACGCTGTTCGTGGTGTTGCAGCAACGTAAATTTTTGACGTCAAGTATTTTTTGAGTTACGGTGTAACAGCAACAGGGATTTTTTGACGTCAAGTATTTTTCGACTTACGGTGTAACAGCAACAGGCAAAAAGAATCTTCTATTTATGAACGATAAATTAACTGATAAAATAATTCTTCCTCACGTAGAGGGATCTTCACAAAATATTATGCTAAAGAGCATCTTCCTCTTGACAGAGTGATTACAACAGGAACGCTTCAGTTCCAAAAACAATTATCTCAGAAAATTTCAGCATTGCTGTGCAATACAAAAAAAACTCTCTTGTTCTACACTGCTGTGTGTTACAAAAGAACTTTCAATCTATTTCCTCTGTTTTCTACTTCTGTTTCTGTTTCTATTTATAGTGCGGGAAAGGGTCATCACCGCTTTAACTTGCTGATGAAGTCTCTGCTGCTCATGATTAACAGATTTGATCTTTTGTTGTATTTCTTGAGTCGGTGATGATGAAATCTATGACTGATAAATGCTGCGTCGGCTCGAGGCTGGTTCTTTTCTCTTTCAGCCGTTCTGCTCATTAATATGGTTGTTGAGAAGTAATGATGTAGTGTTGTATCTGATCTTCATCCTTCGGGAACTCAAAAATAATTAAAGAGTGAAAAGATGGTAATGGCGGTGACTTAAAAGATCGGAAAAAAATGTGGGGCGCCGGATCATGACAAATGAATAAAGTAGCTGCTGCTGTTCTGTTCACTAACAGATCCTCCTTCCTCGACCGCTCGCTTCACACTTTCCTTCAATTTTCCAATTCTTTTGCTCATTTTGACTCCTTCCTCTCCTTCTACCAAATTCCTCACGAGCGCTGCCACCTCTTCCCTTTTCACGGTCTGTTTCAAGTGTAGTCCTACGCTCTACTCTTCACAAACAAATTTCGCATTTGTATGTTGCTCGGCATAGAAGGGCCAGCATATCATTGGCACTCCCGCGCTTATGCTTTCCAATGTGGAGTTCCACCCGCTGTGAGTCAGAAACCCTCCCACAGAAGGGTGGGACAGTACCTTTATCTGAGGTACCCACCCAACCAACAAACCTCTATCCTTTGTTTCTTCAATGAACTCCTTGGGCAATATGGCAGATTCACCATGAACTATATCTTGCCGGACAACCCACAGAAAGTGTTGGTTGCTGGAAGCCAATCCCCATGCAAATTCCAGGAGTTGTTGATTAGACAAAACGGTAATGCTTCCCAAAGAAACGTACATGACAGAGCATGGATTCCAAGAATCCAACCATGTGAGACAGCTATTTTCTTCCTTCCACATACTCAATTCATCCGAGGATCCATCGTTATCTTTACGATGGAACGATTGAGAGAGCAGTAGAGGACCGATGGGATATACACGGAAGTTAAGTCTGAGTGCCTCTAAGACCGGGCCTTCCAGTTCTTCGAATGTGTTAACTATCAATGCAGCTGCTGATAATGTACCTTGGCCTAGAATTATACTATGTTGAACAACCGGAACCGAAACGTCTGTGATTAAGAGGAAGTTGGGGAGGTCCCTCAGCCGCAGTGGGGGCATTCCCAGAATGCAAGTGATTCTCACTTCATCAATATATTCCTCGGTAAGGCAGCTTTCATCTGTCAGACATGAAAATTATTCTATAATAATACAAGAGAAAATCCATAGAAGGTTTAAAAATACATTTGTGTACAGAATTGCTTTTGGAAGGATTTTAGCTACTTGAGACAATTACATTTTGAATGAAGTAAACGTGTAGTGTGTATATGTTCAGTTTCCAAATAACTTGTACGTTAAGTAAATATAATATTCGAAAAGTCAATTTCTATATAAGTTGAATGTAAATCACATAGGATATTCGTTGGGAATGACTGTTATATTTTTTTATCATTTCAATTCTTATCCAGGTGATATAACGAATTTTATTATAATAATTTGACGCTAGAATCTAACGATTAAATCTAAATAATCCACAATCCACATATATGGAAGGAAAAAAAAATCGAATATATATATATATATATATATATATATATATATATATATTATAAATTCTTATTTTATATTATATATAGTTATTTTTATTTAAATTATAGATTTTGTATATATAATAATTAATAGCTTATTTAATATGTGTTATTTAAATTTATCATATATTTAATAAGTCATAGTAGTCAATACTAATTTATCAACCAGTATAATTATATTAGTCAATGTGGTTGATATAAATTGTTTGGTCTTATTTTAATACACCAATTATCAATTAGTATATATAGCTATCAATAATTGGAATTTGTTAATGGAGTGTCAGGGTTTAAGTTTTGCTCTGCAAAATGAAATAATTCAGGTTGCAAGCGTTGAAGGGCCTTTGGCCCTCCCCCATTTTAGTGCACTCCCCATATTTCCATTCCCCCAATTCATAAAAAATGCATGAAGACAAGGTGGATTTTTCTAAGGACCCCAATAGGGGGCAAATCATTTGGATATCTCCACCCCAACCTTGTAGCACTCAATGGACCTTGGCGCATAGTTGAATAACACTACTTTTTCAAAAAGGAAATCATCAGTGGGCTCTCCAAGTGAAGGATGAAGGGAGGAGTACGAGGTATTTTCATGAATTTTCACCCCACCTCCTACAATAATGACCAAATCAACTCCAAATAGATCACTCACTCTGACAAGTGACAAAATTACCCCTCCCCCTTTCATAGACTTAACTTATCATCCAATGAATCCTTCTTCTGCTCACTCCCCACTATATTCTACTAACTTAGTCTTTTGATAGCGACATAGTAGATCTCCTTCATCAGACCTTATCTTTAGTTGTTAGTTTTATAGCTCAACTTCTAGTTTCTTGTGCAACCTTCTCACAATAGACATTGAAAGCAGAGATGGTAAAAACCCTAGGTTCTTGATTCTCTCACCTCCACTTGTTGATGATCCACCAAGACAAAAGAGGAAATTCATCAAAAGAAAGAAAGATGAGCCTTCCCTAGTTCTAGGCAAGGATGTGGAATTGATTGAAATTCTCAGTGTGGAAAATGAATTGGCATTTTGCTAGCAAAAGAGTGTCCACAGTTGTTCTATAGTTGGATAGAGCAAAACATTTTTTTGTCTTTTGGATATGCCCCAAAATACTTGATATTAGTTAAGGGTTGGATGGGGTATCTGAAAAATACAAAAGAGGATGCACAAAGGCGCTTGAATGAAAAATGGTTTGGAAGATATTGGGTACTCCATCTAAAACCCTGGACAATAGATTTTGACGTGAAATCCAAAAAAAAAAAGAAATCATGCCCATCTAGGTTCATCTTCCAGTGCTTTCCCTAATATTTTGGTTTGAGGAAATCTTTAACGAAATTTTGACTACACTAGGGTTTTTTTACGTAGTGGTAACTCACAAATCATCATGTAGAGGAGGAAATGGAATCCTATCTATTTCTCAGAGCATGGATCACTTAGAAATCAATGCTAGAAAACAAAATTCCATTATTTCAGCTCTTAGGGAATCTATCCCTACAAAAGTTCCTAAATCAAGTTCCTCTCCCTCAATTACAAGGGACTAACCAACCCCTCATAAAAGCTAGCTATGAAATGACTAACGTAGCTCCACTCCCTCACATCTTACTCTTACAAGAGTATATGGTTGAAGTAATAAATGAAATTTCATCTCTCAAATCAATTCTCTAGTATTGGTGTTTTCTTGCTTTGGATGTAATTAGGATGTTAGGGGTTATTGTCTCTAGATGATACACTATATGGGTTCGTTTAATTTCGACCTAGTCCTTCAAATCATGGATTTCCATGACCATTCTCTCTAGAGAAATGGACAAAGCCTTCCTTTTCATAATGTGTATGGTCACTTTACAAATCATGAGGTTTATTGGTCAAACATTCCTAGACTCCCTTACATGGACTATGGATTTGTTATCATGGAAGGGGACCTAAATTTCACATTCGGAGTTATTGATGTTTAGGGAACCTATGCAATAATTGACCCACTAATGAAATTATTTATATATTTGATTGAGGAAATGGAATTTTGTGATATCCTTTCAACCAAGCTTCTGCCCACATGGTCAAAAAATAGGACAAGATCTTATCGAATTTCCAAAATGTCGGACCATTTCATCATTTTAAAGGCCCTCCTTAACTCTAGCACTAGGTTTTGTCAAAGATCCATAGTTCGTGGGATTTTGATCACAATCCCATTCTCCTAAGTTTACATCTCTTCCTCTCCAAGCATCTAATTCCCTTCAAACTTAATCCTTCTTGGCTTGAAAACCCAACTTTTATTGAATCACTGAAATCCAACTAGATCCCCTTTTAATCCTCTTCCCTAGAGTCCCAATCGGCCCCTCCCACCTCCCCACATTACAATCCCACCAAATCCTAGAAATGTCAAACTAATTGATTATTAAGTCGGCAAGGGAAGAAGAAGAAGAAGAAGCACACAACAAATACATGGGTGAAATTGAGGCTGAATTGAAAAATATATGAGAAAAATATCCAAGAGACGGCTACAATGGGTCAAAAGGAAGAGATAAAGGGATTGGAGAATAAAAGAGAAATTTCTCCTAGAAAATGAAAAAGAATGAAGGATGAAGAGTAGATCCATCTCACTACACATAGAGGATGAAAACACGTGCACTTTCACAATATTTCAAACCAAAGGATATCTATTTACAGTATTTGGGAGATCAAAAATCCATATTGGCTCACTTGCAACCTCTTCAAAGATATTAGAAGAAGGATGTAATTATTTTAAGCACATTTTTTCTACTCCTCAGAGAACCACGATACAACGATCACTAAATGTGATCAACCTTTTCACCAGATTTATAAACTACGAAGGGAACATCTCCTTAATGACTAAGGTCACAAAAGAAGAGCTATAGTTTTATATAGTTTCCGGAGAAGAAAAGCCCCAAGTCAAATGGACTCCTTATTGAGTTGATCCTAGAATGTTACAACTTTATAGTGGATGGCCTTCTCTCGATAATGGAATGATGAATGACTTCATGACAAGTTATTTCCCTCTTTAATTTCACTTTAATCCAAAATCATACTCACGTACATCATTTTACCTTTTTCATCTGATTTCTTTCTCCTACCTCAAAGAAGTCTTGTATAATCACATTTCTCTAGAAAAAATTGTATGCTTCCAAAATCATGATATTCATGATGTCAATATCCTTTCCCAAGAAGGCATTCATTCCATAGGAACTAAGAAACAAAGAGAGATTCTATATAAATTTTATCTCTGAAAATATTTTTATCAGGTAAGTTGGTTATACCTAAGAATCCTCTTAATTTATATAGGCTTATACTAGTTCTTTGTAACTCGGGTGATGAACCGCATCAACAAAACCTCTTTAACCTTGCTAATTAATGGAGCAACCTCTCCAATATCCCAAATAAAAATTTGCCTTAGGTAGGTCTATCCACTTTCACTCCTTCTCTTCCTCCTTGTTGCAAAAGGACTAAGCAGAGCAATAATGGATTCAAAATCACAAGGAAATTTAAAAGTGATTTAAATATGCCAATGTTGAAACATCTCATCTTGACTATTTCTAGACAATATTTTGGTTTTACTTGAAGGGAAGATATCCCACCTCCAGTCTCTAAAATACCTATCTTTGTTATTCATTAATGTTATAGGAATAAAGATAAACAATGCAAAATTTTCCATCTTTGGTTGGAGGATCACAGAAAGGGTGAAAGCCTTTGAGGAGTAAATTTTATCCATAAATGTTAATCAGTTGGGATTTGGAACAAAATATCCATGTTTTACTTTAAAACTTCTCAAATATCTCAAATTAGACTAGAGATGGCTTTTGGAAAATATGGAAAAGAGAGTACGAATCTGGTGCAATAAATGGATCTCAAGGGCATGGATATTGATGTTGTGTAAATAAGCTATGGAAGCTTTCCAAGTGTTTTGGGCTTCATTAACCTAGATCCCTCTAGGAATTATACAAAAACTTAAACAAATTGTCAAAAAAATTATTTCGACAAACAGGGAAGAAAAATTTACCTTTTCTATCCCATCCTAGAAGTACATAGCCATCCCAGAATACCAAGGTCGATGGGGCTTAAAAAAAATATTATTTTGTTCTCAAAACACCTAGCCCCCAAAGGGAATGGAATATCATCCATGGCAAGGACCTTTGGGCATATAGCACTGAGTAAAAATATATCATACCCCTCTCCACTCTAGATTGAATTAGATCTTGCCAAAAATGGCTCCATAATATGAAAGACAATCATAAAAAGAATTCCATTAATCAGTGATTTTCTCAGTTGGAAGGTAGGGAGTGCTACACAAGTTCTTATTGACAAAGACTCTTGTATAGGAAGTCAACACTAGCACAAGATTTCAAACCCTCTTATCCATATACTACATGAAGAGGGATGGTATACTTTGAATTAGATAGAAATTGCCCTCACCATTTTAGGACACCAATTCATCTTGGAGGTGAGAGATTTGAAGCTTGGATAATATTCATCAAAGGATTAAAATTCTCAAATCTTATTATTTCAGATTCAGTAGATAGTATTATCTGGACCCCACATCCAAGGGGAATTTTTTCTCCTTAAGTCGTGTATATGATACTTACTACAAAAAATTCTCCTCTTGAACTCCGTTAATGTTTGGGGGGAATGCTTTGGAAACTATATTTTTCTCCAAATCTAAATTGTTTACATGGTTCTAAAAAATAGGCCCCTAATTGGGACAACTTGCAAAAAAAATATTTTCATGGCCAAAGGCTATTGTCCCTTGTGCAAGGTAGAATCAGAATCATTCAACCACCTTTTCATACATTGCTTTTTCTCAAAGGAAGTATGCAAAAGAGATAAGCCAATTAGAAAATCAACAATTCCTTTAGGATTCCATTTAATTTGAAGAAAATTAAAAAATATGGACGTACGTCACAAAAAACCAAGGGCATAAATTCCTCCCTTTACCAATTGCTAGGGGAATTTGGCCTGAATGAAATTGTTCAATTTTTGAAGATTGAAATATAATCTCCATCAGAGTAGACATCAATAGTCTCTCTATAGCCATCCACTTAAAAATTTATTCAAATGGAAAGGCCCACCCTCAACCATAAGAATTTAAAATACGATTTAATTTCCCTTGGGGTTTTTTTGATGGTGCAACCCAAGGTTTCCCCTCTTGATGCATAAGAATCAACCCTTAGGCAACCATCTTTACCTAGTCCCAAAGCGGGTCATGAAATTTCCGAAGGGAAAGAAATTTATCACAAATGTAATTTCTATAAATTATAAAGAGTGGGTCTTTGATGCAATTGCAAATGTCTTGACTCTAGAAATAATTTTGATTGAAAGGTTGTTTTGGAGGGTTGTTACTTTGCCTAAGTGAGCCTTTATAAAAGTGACAATTTCTAGGTTGAGGTGTTAGTATGTTGGGAATGATGTCCAATTTAATTTTGATCTGTTGGGATATTTTCTAGCTAGTATGAGTTATATCTATATGTACATTTAGAATTTGATCAGCAAGAGGGGAGTATAACTCAAGGATATCAGTGAGAGGCAACCCGAGAAAGGCAGATGAGAGCCTATAGTAAACTAGCCATGTAAATTCTCTGTACATATATATTTATGAGATACAAACTAATTTAAGGTACTTTTAGTTATTTATTATGCATTTGATTCCTCTATCTGAACATGTGTTGATTCCTTGTTTGAACGGACGACTGTCTCTCTGTTAAGTTTAACGAGTGTTACATATTTTCTTGAAACTAAAGTGAGTCCCTCTATGTTGATTTTGTTCACTCCCAAATGATGTTTGAGAACCTAAACCCTCCATTTATATATATTAGTACAGATCACATATTTAAGTTTGGCATGTCTACTGAGGGAACCAAAGTTGAAGAAAAATTTTGGGCCAAGTCCTAACTAGTGGAATTTGTAATCGGGTGGCAGAGTGAAAAATAGAAGGTGGTGAAACAAAAGGAATTATAACTTGCAGAAATCATTCCCACTTATGATGACATTGGAACATGATCCAAAAGAGATTAGAACCACGATTGGATACCTTGCCTTGTTGATGCCAGGTCCCCCACCCTCAATCGATAAGATTCCTCAATCCTCCTTTTCCTAATCTTCATCATTTAACTAATACGGTGGAACCTCAGGCCAGAATCGAAAGTGAAAATCAACCCCCTTCGCTGACATTAAAGGTCACCCACCCCCCATCCCGCAATTCACCAGTACCATCGGCCTCTATTGATTGATCACATCTATAAATTGGAGGTCCCGCTTCACACAAACATGCTTGATTATTACCAGGGTCGCATGGGTGCAAATGGGAAAGGAAAATCCCATGAGGACAAGCCCTTAAGTTTGGTAAACATAAGGTGTCTAAGTTGAACAAAAACTTGGGTATGGCCCATGAATTGTAGGTGTGCAATGATATAGAAATTGGGGTAGTGGCTCATGCGAGATGAAAAGTCGAAGAAGTAGACCTGAGCTAGGCTAGTAAAATTAGAGTGGTGTCAAAGCACAACAATTCTCTTTTGGAATTAACAGATGAAGGAAGTGATTAGAAGAGGTTTTCAACTGAAAAAGGAGGAGATTTAGGATATTATTTGTGGGGGAGAGAGTGAGTTAAGGAACATTCCCAACTCATGGTTAAGATTGGAAAAAGGGTAAAAATCACTACATTTGGATCTTGAGATGGTTGGTAAGTTAACCATTGGAAAAATGCTATTTGAATGGTGATCCAATGTGTAGCCAATTGGTGAAAAATTGAATTGAGTTGTTGAATAAACATTATCACACTATAAATCTTTGTAATGGGAATTATATGAATTCTAAGAATTAGTTACAGGCTGATAAATCATGTAAGCATGAATGAAGCTAAGTGTATTAGATTCTATCATATGGTAAGATGATGAGATCATCATATATTTTCATGTTAATAATTGGAAATGCAGTTTGTGTGTTAAACTATAGTTTAATTATAGGAATTTTCAATTTCTTGTAACCACAGACTAAAGGAGCTTATGGAAAGTAGAGGTTCTAGGTAGCAT
This sequence comes from Pinus tabuliformis, assembly GCA_031772625.1. Classification (NCBI taxonomy): domain Eukaryota; kingdom Viridiplantae; phylum Streptophyta; class Pinopsida; order Pinales; family Pinaceae; genus Pinus; species Pinus tabuliformis. The sequence goes on along the minus strand of CM062817.1, from coordinate 1,609,367,415 downwards.
TAAAACATTATAGGAAAAATAGGGAATTATAACTTCAATACAATGATTGGGGAAAGAACCAGAACAAGGATAGAGAAAATTGAGGAGATTCCAAACCAAGAGATAATCAAATTCGGAGAAATTGTAGTCCAAGCATATTAAAGAAATGATTGAAGAAGAAATGGTGGAAATGCTCACAACCAAGAGTGAACCAGTGGTGTTCTTGAATGAAAAAAGATACCAGTGTTGTGGAGACCCAATAGGTAGACATGTTCTTATGTTTTAAACCTAGAGTCAAAGTTGATAACTTACAAGTAGTAGTAGTAGGAAGAGAGTTGTGGAAAAGAACCCTTGTAGTAAGAAAATTGAAGAGAACAAGTGAAGTTCCCAAGAGGTGAGAAGTATGTGTAGAAGCCCAGATGAGCAAGGAGTGATTAGGATGTTTTAGAGGAGAGAACCATAAGAATACCAAAAGGAAAATCTATAGATACGGTTTGGTGACATATTAGGGTAACAAGTTAATGGATAAGATTTGTTACTAGGGTGTGATTGCAACACACAATGAGTCATATGATTCCCTTAAAGTTGGAAGGAAGAGGAAAACTAATGGTCATTATAAATTTTCAAGTGCAACCCACAAAAAAAAGTAAAGAAGATGCTAAAATCAATGGCATAAGGTGAAGGATGAATCAAGAAGAATTTGATGGAGAACTTGTTTCGATAAAGGAAATTAGCAATATAGTAATTCAACTACTACAAGAAATTAAAGAAGACCAAAATCATGTTTGGGTGTTAAACATTGAAAATTTTAAGGATGGAAAATTATCTTGAAGTTTAAAAACTATGTCGAATCTCACTAGTCCCTAAGATGAAAACTATGATATATTTGTATAATTATTCAAATTTATAACAATTTTATATATACTCTGTATGTAATGTTGGCGATTTTTAAGGTAAAATAATTTTATATTGTAAAATTTGGGTGAGCCATTTTTATAAAAAATGGAAATTGTTGAATATTTTTTTGAGAAAAATCATGGAAAATTAACCCACTTGCGAATATTAGCCCCTAACATTTTCCATGGTGTTAAAGAGGAAAAAGGTGAAATGGCCTATGCTACAGTAGAAGCTGAAGCATAGTTTGAGTGTATCATTATAGAAGAAAGTAGTTGGGAAAACTATGTATGAGGGGCAAAATGTTTACCTCTGTGAACTAGAACTAGGAGAATTCCTTGGTGAATATGATGATGAAGATGAGGTTATGAGATTCATTGATAGGGTCATTGATTGTGTGAAAAGTATTGAAAAACAAAAGAAGATAATGATAGAGGATGAGGCTAGAGAATAGGAATCACAGATTCATATTCTTCAAAGGCCTTTTTTACACAAGGTAGCGGAAATGGAATCACATATTCTTCAAGAGACTTCAACAAATTTCGAGTGCAAGATAGATAATCATTAATTCATACAAGAAGTTGAAATTGGTGAACAACGGAGTGACCATTTGATGGAAATTGATAAGGAATTACAACAACAGCCTGCAAAGAGAGACGAGGAATAAAACGCTGAGATTTCTAAAGCTCGGCAACAATTGCACGAAGCCAAGGAGAGAAATTTCTGAGAAAGAACAAGGCAGTGTTTCTGATAAAAAAACTCTGGAAACTAGTGTTTTGCAGTTGACAAATAAAATTAAGGTAATGTCTGACTAATTTGGGGCCGCATGTAAAGCTTGGGAACTGGGATTTTTTTACAGATTGCAGCGACACGAAATGAGTCTGAGGAGATCGCTGAAACTAGATTAATTGGAGAGAAAGGACGGAAGATGGATAAAGGAGAACCTTTTGTCTTGATGAGGAAGAACATATAAGAATTTCTGGATTGAACCAAAGGGTTTTGTTTGGAAAGATTGAGTTGGAATTTCAATTGAATGAATCAAGACAATTACTTGAAATTTTATAAAATGAGAGGCGTTTGTTGGATTCCAAAAAACAAAAATTGCAAGGCAATTCTTCAGAGCTGCAAACGAAGAATAATTGTAAGGGGTAGTGAAGGCGGATTGCTCGGTCAGAAAAATAGAGTGCTCACTGCTCAAGTAGAGTCCTCGACGGCCCAGTTGAACGAGAATATCACGAGAATAGGTCAAATTCAGGATGAAAGGGTTCAAAATGAGAGGGTTCTACAAAAATATCGAACAGAAAAAGTTGATTTGCAATGCATCTTGAATGATTCCAAGCCAAAGACTCTGGATCTGCTCAGAAAAATTGGAGGCAGGCAATTGTGGGTTGCTGAAAAGAATAATTTAGAAGGTATCATCGCAGAGCTGAGAAAACACGAGTCAGCACGAGTCAGGGTTGTGAAATGGGATCACTGACCCAAAAGAACGGAGAGCTAACCGTTCACGCAGAACTCATTAAGTTCGAGGCGAATGCACTGGAATATGAAGTGATTGAACCCCAAAAGAGTAGTCTGGAATTACAGAGGAAAAATGAAGATGACTGGCATTTGTGGGATAAGCAAAGGAGTAATTTAGAAAGTACTCTTACAGAGCTGAAAAAATACATGAAGATTTGATGTTACAATGGTCTAGAAGGAAAAGAAAAATTACTGTCAATAATGTCCTTTTTGAAATAAATGAATCAATCTGTTTATAAAAGTGAGATAAAAATAGCTAATTTAAGAAGTCAGATAACTTATTAGCGTAATTCTATGACCAAAATCATTTTATTTGTAAAATGTAATCAAAATTGGATAAGTTGTATTTTCAGCATTTTTATGGCTATGGATAATTTGTATTTTCGGCATTTACGTGGCTATGAATTAAAGGATTCTAAAATTTCTTCAAAAATTAATTTGAATTCAAGCAAAGGCCAATGGAAGTTTTTCTACATACAAAGATAGCGCCTTCCATGAATATGGCAGAAGTTGTTCTTCTTTTAATTTGTTATTTAATAAGTCAAAACAAACCTGAAATTAATGAATGTTTTTTTCTAATCCGGCACTTGAGCAAAGACATTGACCACTCAAGTGTTAGTTAATGCAACGGTGAAAAAGAGGTTTATGTAATGTTTTTGTTTAGGCTAGTTCTTTTTTATGTTATTATAAATTGTAACTGGTTTATTTTTGTTTTTGTTATTCTTTTTCTTACCATTATTGTTATTGTTATTCCAGGTTTATTTCTATTTCTATTTTTCCTTTTCTTCTATAATTATTGATCACTGTTAGGCTTAAGCCATTTTTGCTGGGGCATATCAATGTGTGAATAAATGTTGGAAGATTAAATTGTTACATAGGTTCAGGTTGAAGCTTAGATTTGTTTCGTGTATGTAGAAGATTTGCACATTATTGTTTTATCTTTATCTCAATTTGTTAACCACAAATAGTAATTTAGACTAAATAGCTTTTGTTTTTTGAATCTCCCAGCACAAAAACATTTAAAAAATAAAAAAAATTGTGTTTTTAACTATTTAGCCTCGTGTATTTGTGTTTTTAAAGATTTATACTGTTGTAGGAAATTAAAGAAGACAGGTATAATGACATGCAACTATGCAAGAGAGAAAGAGCAATTCTCATTACCCTTCAATTAATTAACAAAAAAATCATTTTCTAATTTATAGGGAGTATTCAAGTTTATAAAACTAACTCTTCGCATGTTTAAAATATTAAGGTTAACACATTTCTACAATTATGGTATTTTCTATAGTTTATGCTCTTAGTTACTCTAATGACTTTCACATATTTTAAGCTCAACAATTGATTAATTATAATGAAAAATAAAAAAAATTATAATATGTAATTTTATTTTAATGTGTTCAATTTTTTTTTTCAATTTAATTTAATTTAATTTTTTCACATATTTTATATATTATATTATTAATTTTAATTAAATTAAATAGGTGAGTAAATGTTTTATATATATATATATATATATATATATATATATATATATATATATATATATCTATATATATATATATATTTATTATATTTTACCATTTTATAAACGAGTAATTTATAACTTATATGAACCATTGTTAACATATATTTATGAACAACTCATATCCTTATTCAATTAACATACATTATAACCATTTAACATGTATACAAATTTACTATATTTTACCATTTTATAAACACATAAGTTATAACCTCTATGAATCATTATTCACATATATTTTTGAACAACTCATTTACATATTCAATTAGCATATATTATAACCATCTAACATGTATGAACTATTTTTTAAGTGAAGTTGGGAAAAAATCACTATATAGTAATTTAAATACTCATTTTAGAAAAGCTAAAATGTATCCACATAAAATCATTCTAGCTATTAGTTTTCACTTGGGGAACTAAAGCAATAGCCTAAGTTCAAAATTTTACCATTGGGTATTCTATAGTATGCCAAATTCTCTCTCAAACTGGATGTGAAACCAAAAACTAAAATAAACAGAAAATCATTCCAACTATTAGTTTTTCACTTGGGGAACTAAACCCATTGGGTATTCTATAGTATACCAAATTGTCTCCCAAAATTGATGTAGAACCAAAAACTAAAATAAACCATGAGTTGACAAAGATGATAATTATTACATTAATTTAACACAAACTAATGTAATTATAGGAGAGTTTGGTTGGAGTTGAGGGAGCGGGATTGGGGAAGCTAACCCTACTTGTTTTGACCTCTGTTCGTGCCTCCCTTTCCAATTTTCCATTGTGTCACCTTGCTCTTGCAAGTGTAGATCCTAGTTTGTGGTGCCCCCTGTGTTCAGTGTTGGATGAGTTTCAGCTGTTGTGGTTTGTTATTTTTGTTTTCTCGGTTTCTCTCTGTCACACCTTTGCATTGTCCAGTTGGAAGAGTCGAGGGGGAGTAGGGCTTGTGGAAATCATTTTTTTGGAAATATATTTTGTGCCTCTTCAATCCACGAAGTTTAGTCGACCATTGGAGCTGGTCTAATATGTGGCAAGATCTAGTTTTTGGGTGGTTTTCTTCTGTTTCAACATAGGCATTTTGCATTTATCAGTGTGCCTTTGTCTTCGTCCTAGTGTCTTCTCTTATTCTTGTAAAAGTTCCTTCACAATCTCTTCTTTCCACTTCCCAAGCTTTCTCTAGTGTCGACGTCTCTGCTCGTTGTAAGGTTTTCGATAGGGATTCTTTTTAGTATTTTTGCAGCCCAACTTTTTCTCTAAGCCCTAGTTTGGGGTATATATTCTGAGCTATCTAGGCGGCTTGGGCCCAGATCTTGTTTATATTTTGTTAATGGGCTTTCTTTCGCCTTTTCATTGTTTCTCCATGGCATTTTTTTTTCCTAACCTTTGTTTCCTATTATTTTATATGGAGTGTGGGCTACTTTTTATGTTATTTTTTACCCATATATGGGTTTTATTCAAGCCTGGATTCCCTACCTCTAATTTTGGTCGGACATGTATCCCCAATTCATTTTGCATCTTTCTACTTTGGGGCTTTTTGACCCTAGGGTTTCATACCCTCATCCTTCTTTATCTAATGATTTCCTTTGTAACAAACATGTTTTCAATCATAATTGCATATACATAAGGTGTGTCTACATAATGTAATTTTATTCCTTGTTTACATAATAAAATTACGTTTTTTTGTCTAAAAAATAAACAAAAAATAATGTAATATCAAAGTTTTATTATTTATTTATTTTTTTAAATGTTTTATATTTATATTAATTGTATTTTTTATATGATTCTTTTACAAATAAACAATTTTGATTTTGCATTTATTCAATCAATATTATTCAAAATTTATTTGGTTGCAATTTTAATTTTCATAAACATTTTAATCAAGTGTATTAATTTTGGTACAATCTAACCCTCATGGATAACTATTGAGGCAAAGAGGTGTTTGGTGGGGTGGTAGGTTGGGCGGGGTGGGGGTGTGGGGGTGGTAGGGTGGGCGAGGTGGGGGTGTGGGGGTGCGTGGGGGGGAGTGGATTTCCACCTCCCCACTAGACTAGTAGGTTGGGGGACATTGCAACATGGCCCCAACAATTGTAATCGATATGCAGATGGAATTAACGTTCCTGGTGAGCAGAAAATTGAGATATTCGGGGAATGAGGTAGATAACATTATACATGGGACGAGGAAGGTGGCCATAATGACTTACATGCTTGTGTTGATTCACCTGTCTAGCTCAATAGTCCATAACAAATGTGGAGATAGTTCGGTTTCATGTCTGATATCCATAGACGGAAGATGGGTATGAGGATATAAGCCACAACATGGTGAGTAGTCGGGGAAAAGATTGTAGAGTGAATGGTCTCTTTGCACTATGTTTTTCTCCATCATGCAAGAAATGTGAGTGTCACTAGTTGGGGATTGTAGGTTTTGCAAGTTCCATTTCTAGCTCATATATTGAATTCAGGAATCACCACATTAAATGCCTGAAGAATAGACTGTAAGCTCCGAGATGGTAAAGTTGGAAATAATTCTAATTTTTGTTGTTCAACTCAGGAAATTGTGATGGATCCTCACTATTTTCACTTCGTGTAATAGATATGCTCGTGGTTGGATTCCTCCTTCTAGTTATGTCTTATGTCTATTCTATTTAGAAGTTATTCTAGGCACCTCATTCGCTATTTCCTAGACTATGGTGGTGGTCGGTATTTTCAGATTTGTTTTTCATATTTTGGTGCTTTGTAATTGGAGGGGATTATGGAGGTTGCGAAGTCCTTGAACCTATGTTAGTTCTATGATGGTTGTTTGGTCTAGGGATCATCACTACCATATATATCTTGAAGTTTCTTGAGTTTGTTTTAATCTCAGGTGCTAGTGTTTCTTTGTTGATGTAGTGAATATAACCGAGACTCAAGGCCACTGGCTATGGTTTAAGGGTGATCCTGGTAAATGGGGGTATATGTTATAATGAGACTTCTTGGGTTTTCACTAGTCCACTAGCTCTCATGTGTCAACATGCATTCGGTGTTAGTTGAATCTTTTATTTTCAATCTTTTCTTTGGCGTCAACGTAGTTTAACTATTGGATTCATGAACTTGTTGTTGCATGGAAACGAGGAGTTACGAGGGGTGGAGTATTGAAGTTACGATGAGGGGTGTTTGCTGAGCTAGAAAGGGTGCCTCACCTGTGGCATTTCAAGTTATTTACCCCAAAGCTTTTGGTTAGTCGAAGGTGAGGTCACTCTATGTTAGAGAGATTATTTTTTACTAGAGTACACTGTGTTTCTTAGCCTAGGCTCTAGGTGTTTCCCTCACCATGCCTAGACAAAAAGCACATGTAAGTTGAGAGGATACTTATTATGAGGAACATTCCAGTAGAGGAAATATATCTCTACATCACTAAACTAACTATTTCAAAACCAAATATAGGGAGTAGATTCATGTTCATGTGTAAGAGGAAATGGCTTGGTCTACAGGGGAATCCTCTTCCCACAAAATTTCCCTCTCAGATACTAATGCGTTTGCAGAATGGAAAAATTGGATCCTTGATATGGGACATATGTGAGGAATATTTAATCAATATATGCAGACAGTAGAATTTTATTACAAAAATGAACTTCCTATAGGGACATACTCTATTAGATTTCCATGAGTTTGAGAAGGATTTACTACAATCCTTGGATCACATGCATGGGCACTTGAAAGATTCTGATAGCAAGATGAAGAATATGGACCACAGGTTGGCAAGGATAGAACATCATCTCAACATTTGACCAACAACTGATAGACCTCTTACAGATCCAACAACTCTTCTCTGAATGGCACACGCTGATTATGATCCACTTACTTGATTGTGTTATGATTTTGCATCATGGTCCCACTTTTGTAGTTGGCTTTTTTGCAAGGCAAAATATGCTACTATCTTGATTTAAGCTTGTTTAATGATGTTTAAATCTATTTCTAGTCCAAAGTTAATAGAATTCACTCCACAAAATAAAAAATAAAAATTGGTACAATCTAAAATAATTCATTTCATTTATTTTAATAATGATAAAATGAAAATAATTCAAAACATTAATTTTAATCTATAATTTTAAATGAAATACTTACATTAAGTTAGTTTGGTGAAAAGGTATAAACTCAAATAAATACATTTAACTTAAATTTATCAAGTATGTATATAAACTGATTTTTTCTAATTTATTTCATCTTAATAAATACTTTATTTCATCTTAATAAATACTTGATAAGTAAATGCTAGAGTGAATTATAATACAATATATTAATTTTATAATTTAAATTAAGTTGTTCACATTAAATTAATTTGGTAAATATAAATCTAACTATTTAATCCAAATTTATCAAATATTTATATCATAATTTTTTAAATTTATTTAATTTTAATAAATATTTTATAAATTAAAAGTTAAAATAAATTAAATTGATTTAGGTGAATTATAATGAATAGATTTATGTATAAATTATAAATTTAATATTTATAAAATAATAAAATAATAAAATATAACAAATATTTTTATTTTGTTAAAAGGATAAATGAAAATATGTATTATAAAATTTTTAAATTTAATTAAAATATACAAATCTATGCTATTATTTTATGATTATTTATTTAAGTTATTTTCCTAAAAGAAAAAATAGTAAATGTATTTAAAATAACAAAATTACATGTTGTGGATGTTAGGAAGCATTCAAGCAAACCAAGCTTACTTCGTATCTTAAAACTAAAAACTCCCATAGAAACTCCCATAGAAACAAGGGAGCCACTGCCGTAACAGTAGTCCGTGCCGGGGCCAGAAATATGAACAACAATATTGGTGTGCTCAGAAACCTCCCGCTTTCGGAATCATTCTTATTACATAGGTGAAAGATTGACTTCCAAAGTAATTTTAAATAACTAAATTTAAGACCATACAAAGCACGATTAACACTGGACACTGTTTATCCCACACTGTTATTATTCTCAACACGGATGACTATTGATGCACAGAGCCCCCTCCAAAGTGACAAATACAACCTCCTCCTCATAGAAGTAAGTTTGTTCGAGCTTCTGTTGATGATTTAATGATATTTCAAACTTATTCGGATTCATTAGACTTTATGTTTAGTTTGTTGATGACTGGTAGTTTTTAAGATTCATTGAAGTATGGCGAAATGGCCAATATTAATAGTTTATATTTATTGATAAAGTTATGTTTTTAAATAAATTTAAAAATGGTTTGGATAATTAAATATTTTTATGTTTTGGTCAATGAAGGATGATAACAATGATGCAGCGTTGTAACTAACCCAATTATTAATTATATCTATGATGCAGCGGTGTAACGAATCCAATTCCATAATCATATCTATGCTACAGCGCTGTAACGAACCCGATTCAGCTCTCCTTCCCTGAATTTCTCGTAATCATGGTTCATAAGTCTCATGAGCAGACAGGATCATTTGTTGTTGAAACCATGAAAACGGAGTTCTAGGTTAAACCCTTTTCGTTGTGAAGAGTAAGGAACCTGTACTGATTTTTTGAAGAGTCTTAAAATGGATCTTCTCAATTTGGAATCTTGGCATCATGAGGCCTTTCAAATTGCAGCTGGCCCGCTTGTCATTAATTTTATTATTGTCTTCCCGCTGACGATTGTAAAAGAGAATATGTATGCATGTTACCATGATGCCTCACAGGGAAGAAATTAAAGGCATCACTGTTTCTTCAGGAGCACTATATTCCAGTCAATCCAAAAATTCAATTCAAGAAAATCCAAATTGAAGTCGTTGCGAAAAGCTTTAATATATTTACTTATTTATTTAAATAAAATATTAAATCTTAATAATTGAAATAAAATAAAATATTAAATGTTAATAATTGAAATAAAATATTAAAAAGCTAAAAGAGTAAAAAACTTTTGGGTAGCATGCCTGGCATGCATGCACCACGTGTGAACTCCGTGGCGTTTTCTCAGTACAACAACCGCTGTGTTGATCCCACAGCTTCTGTGATCCTCTACGTGGCGTTTTTTCAATACAACAACTGCTGTGTTGATCCCACAGCTTCTCTGATCATAAATTCTCCCCATGATTCCTGAGTTTTATGTTCGGGGACTTTCCTGAGTTTGATATGTTTCTCATGGTCGCTTTATATGATTTCTTCCTACTGCTATATGCAGAGATTGAACTAATATGATATAATTTGTTTTCCACTTGTACATCCTTTCATAATCTCAGAGAAATGGATGCTGGGAACAATTCAAGTCAGATAATTTACTTTTCCGGGTATGAAATGGACGACTAGGAGGCTGGAATGAACAATTCCGGCCCTGATTTCAATTAAGTTGAAAACTTCCATGAATCTCTTATGCAAAACTGCTTAGGATTTTGAGGCCAACTACATTCAGTATGTACTCTTCTTCCAACAGGGATTTGTTAATAATTCGCATGAAGTAACAATTGAGCGGTTGAAATGGAGCCTGGAAAAGGTGCTCCTTCATTTCTACCCTTTCGCTGGCAGATTGGTCGACTCTTCCGACAGTTTTCTAAATGTGGAATGCAATGACAAGGGTGCCCAATTTACAGAGGTCGTTGCAGATGCCACTCTTGACCAGATTCTCCTTCACAAAAGTCCTCTCTATATTCAGTAACTGTTGTTTCCTTTGAACCATTCTATTTGTGCAGACGGCCAGTCTCTTCCTTTGCTTGCAGTTCAGGTATGTGATTGAAAAACATCCTAATTACAATCTGCATTTAATTAATGATTTGAAAGATGTTTTCTTTGTTACGGTTTACTATACACAGATGTAGAAAACAGACTTTTCTACGGTATATATGTTCTTGTCAGTTACAAATTTGATAAGAATTAGGTAGAAATCCGAACTATGGTCGAAATATAATCAATTTTTTGAGCACCCAACAGTTTTGTTAAATTTAAATAAACTTAAATTATAATAAAATATGAACAAAATTGTAATTCAATAAAAACTCTACTTTCCCAGTTTTGTAGAATTTTTCGGCTCATTCTCTCCAGTGCACCAGAAGACCTTAAAGATCTTGAGAATACTAAATGAGAATACTAAATTAGGCATTTACGGTTGAGATTTTGACTAAGGTTTTCATGTTCGATATCATTAATATCGCTTGCAGTAAATAGAAACAGTTAAAGAAAAAAACGATGCATTTAATGCAGAGGAAATTAAAGAACAAAATGGATGCATTTCTTGTTGAGTTTTTTATTAAGGTTTTGGTAAGTTCACCTTGAAGCCACGGTGCTAAATTTATGCTTTAAATTAACAGGTTCTCCATGATCCTCTGCAGGTAGATCCCTTGCAGCTAGCGGAATAACATAAAATAACAAGGTACTTCTCCGGAGTTAGCTGCATCTGAAGTTTGCGAAAATACATAAAGATCATCTGATACATACCAGGTCTCTCAGGTCACAAAATACAATGCCACTGTCTTCTACAATGCCATCTTGGAGACTCAAGCGACTCAAGCATGTAGATAACAGAGCACGTCCAAAGACTGCAATTGAAATCTTGCAGACTCTTCTGGACAGGCGGTGACTATCTTTTACCATACCAGAGTTGCATGCTAATAGCCATATGGAAGGGGCTTTGCATGCTAATAGCCATGTGGAAGGAGCCTTGATATACATGTGGAAAGGACCTCGAAAGGGCTTCGAAGTATATTGGTTGTCTGAACTTTGGATAAAATTGTATTGCCGTAATTTTCTTGCATCAGGCCACGTGAAGCCTCTAATAAGAGGTAGAATGCTTTCAGTCTTAAAACTTTAGATAAAATTTACGTGAATAAAATTGCTATGAGCAAACTTTGGTTAAAATACAAGAAAACAAAAATAAACGGGTCAACTGATCAACTAATAGGCGGCAAACGATCGATCGATCGCTATAGTCCCTGCTATGCCGGAGGTAGGGACTAATAAGACAACATTATTCTTTTCTATTCTTTGTTTTTCTCCACTTTTCCCCAAACACTAGAGTTGGGAATGGAAAATACAATGATCATATGACTTGCTTCTTATTTATAGAAGTTTCTTTGTGAGGGTCTGAACTCTCTCTGATGCAAGATTTATTTTGGTGTCACTTGCTTCTCTATGAGAGATAGCCTTCTCAATATGTTTTTCATGAGAGGTAGTTGTGGTTACTAAGGACAAATTTGTAGCCACCAAAAAAATTATTTTAGTTAAAATTAATAAATGAATATATAAAATTGAATTATTTATTTTAATTAAAATTAATTAAAAGAATAAGCAAATAAAATGAATAAATGACTTAGTCTAACTTAGAGACGAAATGGATACATTTTCTGTTAATTTTAATCAAAACACAACAAAGATTTTTAGAACTTGAGTTTAAGTAGTTTAATTTGCATAATTGGAGTGTCATAGGGGAACTTGAGTTTAAGTAGTTTAATTTGCATAATTGGAGTGTCCTAGGGTTTTTTTTGGGTGTTGAATCCATTTATGCATTCAAAAATGAATTTCAAAATAACAAAAAATAACAATCTTTCTTGAAATTATTTTACGAGATTACTGTGAAAAAAGTCTATTTTATAAGTTAGAAGTCTATTTTATAAGTTAGATTAGGAATTCATAAATTAAATTAAAAAACATATATATTTTAATCTTACTTTTTAAACACATTAAAATAAAATATTACATATTACACTTATTTATTTATCATTATTATTAATATTTTTTCTTAAATAATAGGTGGTTGTGTAAAATATGCAAAATTAATATACAACTCTTAAAAATAAAAAGCAATAAAGTAGTAATAATAAAAAATGATTAATCTTAATATTTTAAATATACTAATAATATTATTATAAAATTATGTTTTTTAAGAAAATATTGCACACCATTAAAGATAATGCAATATTTTTATTAATTTAAATAATAATAATAATAAAATCATCGACCAAGTTATTCCAATGGTTGATTATACAAGGGTAAAGTAAATTCGGTTATATTGGCCATTACCATTCTAATTTTTCATACTTCCAATATTTTGATCTTAACTAGAAAAGTGACTTTGCTAATTAATTGAGCAGTGAGAGTTCTTGTATTCATTCATTTTAGTAAGAGTTATTATCTTCATTCACTTACTTTCTCAAGACTCCATGACATGATAGCTGTTTGAATTACTTTCAATAATAATAAAAATATTTACTTTGTAAATACATGCATCTTTGACATTCAGAAGAGAAAGGTTCTTAGTCTAATTTGTCAAAAAAAGTTCTTAATCTAATTTACCATTTGTGACTAACAAATTGAGATCCAAACCAATATTAAAATCTACATTTAAAAAAATTATTTACAAATTTACTCTTAAAATTGAGCATTTACAAATATCTACTCTTCTAATATTTATTAAAACATTAATATATTTCTAATAATCTAATATTTATTTAAACATGGCTATTGCCTTTCTTAAAAGTGGAGAAGTGAATTAAATTAAAATAAAAATCAACAAATATAACCCAAAAATACTAACAATAAAAAGACAGCTCAAAGACGAAATGTTAACTTAGTAAAATGCCTGAAAAGACATCTCTTCATTTCATATATGTTTTGAGCCAGTAGTAACAGAATATATGAAAATTGAAGAAATAAAGTGCAGAAAAGACAGTTCTCGAGTATTCACGGAGGGGGCTCTCTATAGTCTTCAAATTTCAAATGGCGGGGATTGCATCATGAGTTCACTGTGAAATGCTCGATGGATGACTATGTGATGGATCATTGTAATACCATGGTACGTAACGGTCATTGTTAATATCTGTTAACAAAGCTTAACCATGCTATTTTTAGATATTTTTAAAATAAGCAATCCATTCTTGACTATACTATTATGGGACATTCTAGAAACTGCAATCCATATTAGTTTAGCAAATGCATGAATATGGTAAATGCATGAATCTGGCCATTACATGTACCTTTTAAAACAAAACACAAAGACATTTTTTTATTAACATGGACAAATAAATATGTTAATGTTGACAAATAAATATATTCTAGGACATTCTCGAAACTGCAACCCATACTAGTTTAGCAAATGCATAAATCTGGCCATTACATGTACCTTTTACAACAAAAAAAAGACATTTTTTTTAACTGGCATGTACCTTTTACAACAAAACAAAGACATTTTTTTATTAACATTGACAAATAAATATGTTAACATTGACAAATAAATATATTCTAGGACATTCTCGAAACTGCAATCCATACTAGTTTAGCAAATGCATGAATCTGGCCATTACATATACCTTTTACAACAAAACAAAAAGACATTTTTTTATTAACATTGACAAATAAATATGTTAACGTTGACAAATAAATATATTCTAAGACATTCCAGAAACTGCAATCCATATTATTTTAGCAAATGCATGAATCTGGCCATTACATGCACCTTTTACAACAAAACAAAAAGACATTTTTTTATTAACATTGACAAAGACATATTTTTATTAACATTGACAAATAAATATGTTAATGTTGACAAATAAATATATTTATGAAATAGGAAAAAAATGTTGTTAATCATACACACAATCTTGATAACAATATTTTTTAAATAAATAAATTATTTTTCTAATATTTAAATAAACAATAATACTTTACACAATTTTGATAACAACATTTTTTAAATAAATAAATTATTTTTCCAACATTTAAAAAATAATAATACTTTTCAATAAACAAAAAGACAAATACTTTTTTATTAATATTGTGGAACAAATATATTTATGATTGTTAATATCTTAAAATGAACCACATTAGTCTTTCACATCCTAAAGATGAACCACCGTTGCTGGTCTGAAATGTCATCAAAACAAACCTAATGCGATGAATCCGGAAGATAATCTACACAATTATGAAGATCACAGAATCCTAAAATATAAAATATTTATGATTCTTCATGAAACCCAAAGAAAATATAAAGAAATGGGAAAAAATGGTCATCAATCAAATACTTTTTGATTAACATTGTGGAACAAATATATTTATGATTCTTCATGAAAGCCAAGGCACATATAAAGAAATAGGAAGAAATTGTCATCAATCATATACAATCATGATGACGACACCTTTCAAATAAGTTTTAACATTATGAAACAAGAATATTTATGATTCCCGACAACCGCCAACGCGCCGCTAATAAAATGGGAGAAACTAGTCACCAATCACTTCCCAGAATCCATGTTTTCTGTAATTTTATAACGTCGTGTAAAGTTCCAGCATGAAATTGAAATTCAATAATTAATAACAGATATATGTCTTAAGGGATCGAGGATAGTTTAGAACATGGTTAGCTAGTTTAAATTCGATCAATGGATTTAAATTGGAAAAATATTCTTTCAAATTTACGAATATATTTTTTTATACTTATTATTAGAAAAAAATTTAATATTTATTATTTTTCAATAGTTTTAAAAATAGGAAATTTTAAAATAAGTGTGGAATATATATTAAAAATATACATTATGATTGCATTATCAGATATACAATATATTTTATTTCATGTGACTAGAACGCAGATGGAAAAATTATCATCAAACCTTCCCAAATGTCCAAAATTATCATTAAACCTTCCCAACTACCCAAAATCTCTTCCAATAATTTGCTTCATTGAAAACGGTATATTATTATAAATTTATTGGCTTTGATATATATCAAAATGCTACGACATATTTCCATTTGATTTACAAGATCATGTTCCATCCGAGTTGTGATCCCCATAAACACATCACGCCATTCTAGTTTTTGATGCCTTTTATATGCAATATCAAACTCAAATGTGCCATTCAGTGATCTGAACCCCATCTATTATTTAGGAAATCAAAAAAACCAAAGGTGTCATTTAGTGATCTGAACCCCATCTTTCTTCCTCCAAATCTTATCAAATTCAGCCCCGATTCCTCCATGGGAATTGAAAGGAAAATAACATATTATTGCTAAATTGAACCCCTATACTTCCCTTATTTATAGCGAATTGAAAGGAATAATTATGTATTGTTGCTGAGATCCCCAGGTGACAGGCGTGCAGATAGGGAAACCAATATAATAAAGGTATTAGAAAACACTGACCGACCCTTTGACAGGCGTAAAGATAGGGAAACCAATATAATAAGGGTATCAGAAAACGTTGAGCGACCCTTTAGGTGTTTCGTATTCAATCGGCTACAAAGCTATGGAGTCAGAGGCCTCATAAGGGGTGCTGACCCCTTAAGCAACATTTGCAGTGACAGCATATAGTCGACATCACATACTCTAAGCGTTGTGTTTTAGGGGTTTTCACTTTGATTCTTTATTATTACTTTTTAGGTGTACATTTTGTAGGGGTTGTTATTCTGATTCTTACTCTGAGTGTTGCACTTTAGTTATACATCTAAGAAGAAAACAAAAGAGATAACCACATCTGTCTTTTAGTCCAGATATCTATGATGACATTAAAAAAACGGAAATTTGAAAACAAGGTAATTGAGAATTGATATGCTACAAAAGAAATAATATTCTTAAACACATTTTTATTAACAAAATAATATTTTAAGATAAATACATAAATGATTTTTAAGATAGAGAAATTATATTGATTGTTAAACACAGTTTTATTAACAAAATAATATTTTAAGGTAAATACATAACTGCATTTTTAAGATAGAGAAATTATATTGATCGTTAACCACATTTTTATTAACAAAATAATATTTTAAGATAAATACATTAATGCATTTTTAAGATAGAGAAATTATATTGATTGTTAGGTGAGAATTGATATATTATAACAGAATTAAAATTTCATAAACATAGTTTTGTTAATTAAATAATAATAGAAGTTAATTACATGATTAATGTATTTTTAAGACAGAAATTATCTTTTCAATGAGGAAGCTAGTTAATGCAGGATATCTCTCAAGCTAGGTAGATTCAATAATCTCTTAAGGACTAGAAAGAGACTCCTTACATAGAAAGCATTCTAAGTAGATTCAATAATCTCCCAAAGACTACCAAGAGACTCGTTTACATAGAGAACATCACACTTAAGACAAGTAGGATTTATAACTCTAGTACTCCCCCTTAAAGATTGTTTTTCCTAAACTTAATAAAAAAATCCTAGTTATGATCTAATCAAAATTTTGGCATTCATATAAAAGGAGAGTCATCCACCAGAATGCATGATACTTTATCGTTGCAACTACTACTCTACTAGGATGTCCTTCATCTACATGGTTCATTCAACCATCATATCTTCAAACCAAGACCAGGACCTATACCTTAATTCCCCTAAGATCACCATGTGAATCAACGGGTTTGGCTAACAAAATTGATTAAATTTAAAGTTGGTCTAATTTCATTGGTGCATGAATTTTTAGATGAGGTTCACAAATCTCAAGTTTAGTCAGAACAACCCAAACAGGGACATGAATAATTTCATGAAATTCATCTAAAAAAATTTTTAAGTTCGTTATGGAATCCAGTAAATCCAAAGAGATTAGTAATAAAAAACAATAAAACTCTAAAGGCTAAAACCTAATCGTTTAAAAGAAAAGAAAAAATTATGGCTTTTTGCACTAACAAAATGTTGTCTTTAAATATTAAACTTTACGAAGAGAGATAGACTCCAATAGCTTTTGGGAGAATGTTAGGATTCATGCTCCTAATTTACATAGCTGCTTGCACTCACAAAATGTTGTCTCTAAATATTAAACTTGACAAAGAGAGAGAGACTCAGATAGCTTTTGGGAGAACGATGGGATTCATGCTCCTATTTTACATAGAACACTCCCTTTTTTTAATAATATTGTTAATTTCTATTTCTTGATCTTTATTTTCAAAATTTTGATATGTTAATTTTTTTTATTTATATCATACTCACTTAAATGATATAAATTTATATTTTTATAAATAGTGATAATAGTAGTGTAATACTTTAATAAAATATAAAATTTGAATATATAATATAAACCTATGTAAGTTTTTTTATTTGTTTTTGTAATCCAGGGGAATCCAACAACCAACGTGACATGTAACTACCAATAAACCTTTGGGGGGCTACAATATGTCCTCTCGATAGATGGGTGCAACAATACCTTTATCTTAGGCACCCATCCAATAAACAAACTTCCATCCTTTTCTTACTCAATGAACTCTTCAAGCAATATGGTAGACTCACCATGAACTATATCTTGCCCAACAACCCACAAAAATCTTGGTTGCTGGAAGCCAATCCCTATGAAAATTCCATGAGTTCTTCATTAGAAAAAACTTTCATGCTTCCCAAACAAACATACATAACAAAACATGGATTCCGAAAATCTAATCGTGGGAGACAACTATTTTCTTCCTTCCACATACTCATTTCATTCAGAGATCCATCCTTATGTTTAAAATGGGATGACTGAGAGAGTAGTATAGGACCAATGGGATATACATGGAAATTAACTGAGAGTGCCTCTAAGACTAGCCCTTCCAGTTCTTCAAATGAGTTAACTATTAATGCAGTTGTCAATAATGTACCTTGGCCTTCAATTATAGTAACTTCACCACTGGGATCCAAAGAGTCTTTGACTAAGAAGATGTCGAGCAGCACCCTCAACCACAGATGGGTGTTTTCAGGATGCTTATGTGTATAGAAAGTCCATAGATTATTTAAAAATATGTATGTATAGAAATAATTGAAACTATAAAGACGTGAATTGTATGGGAGAATTTTATCTAATGAAACAATTACATTTTGAATATAGTAAGTGTGAGCAGATACATCAATTGTCTAAACACGTGAATTGTATAGAAGGATTTTATGTACATGATGTAAGTGTTAGAGTTGGCTTTTCCCATGCCTCATTTCTATATGAGATAATTATGGTGAGTTGTAAGCTCACATAGCGTCTTGTATTTATTGAGCTGTCATAGTTATCCTTAACCGACACTGAGCCTCCTCCATTGCTATATAATGGAGGTATTATATGTAATTTTACACAAAAATGTGAGTAATGAAATAATTTTTCATGGTATCAGAGTAGGAATTTCCTGCCCTATCTAATTGTTTTTGGAGTTTATTATTTTTTAATTATATGAATGGGGCTTATGTTTCATTGAGTTCTCAAAATTTCTTTTGAGATCTATAGATCTATCCAAGGGATAATGGTTTCGATATAATGTGGATCTTGAATGAATTCTAGCCATTGTGATGGGATCGTGTGTGCTCAAGTTAGATCAGAGTCTGATTAAACCTAGAACGATGGGATTTCATAATTTCTTTTTTCCTTTCTAATCTGAATATCATGTCACAATATTTTATTCTAGATATCCATATCTTCACCAGTATCATATATGCTTTAATAGTTTCACCTGTCAGTCTTGGATTGTATGTAACCTTTGAGATCAGCTAACATATCAGATCAAATTGTTGTGCTCGCATCTTTGATCTTAGCTGGCATCATTCACCCGTGTGAAGAGTTGTGCTTCAAGAGATTTTTGCAGGCTTCTTTTTGGTTATTCATGCAAATTGGTTTGATCTAGATTTTCTTGATGCCCACAACTTGATAAAAGGGAGCACTGGTTATCTCACAGAGCTGAAGAATCGTTGTTTTGGTGCTTCTCTCCAACCCCGTCACTATGAAATTGTCCATTGACTGTTTCGGATGTAGAACAATGCACTTCATGAGCATTGATGAATGAATCACACAATCCCTTACATTTTTGGTGTAATGGAAAATGCCAATGTGATATCCAGATGGTTGAATCGAGATGGTCAACCATTTGGATTTTTCAGCGATTGAAGTTTGTAACCTATTTTTAATAATGGCATTCTCTGCTTGCAAAAGGGATACCACTCACTGCAACTAAAGAACTTCTTTAAAAAGTTCATTCATTTCCTTCTTCTCACGAAGCTTCTATAATATTTTACCCGTCATGAAAAAATCAAGTTGGAAAATGTGTTTCTACTAGCCACAAAAACAAAATTGCTGCAAAACAAGACTCATGTAGATGATCATGAATCATCTCATACTATTGTCACACCCAGTTTTGAAAACCATACTACTGGTGTTGGGTTTCAATTGCTGAGAAGAATGAGGCATACTAGAGCAGGACTTGGGAAGAATGGGCAAGGAATTGTTGTTGATATTAATCTTCTACTGCAAACATCAAGCTGTGATGTGCTTGAAGAAAATGGTACTGATAAACATATTCATGACCTAATTGCTAATGTCATTCTAGATGAAAATGTTGTGGCACTCAACTTTGAGGCCGTAGAGGCAAAAACTAAGATATTTGCACATCCTCAACAGAAGAAATTAAGCAAGCATTAACATTATTGGTCAACCAGTAGTCCAACATTTAGATGGTTACAAAGTGACGTGAAAGAATGAGTTGTGCACCAGTGCCAACCATCAAGATCAATTGTGGATGGATCGATGAATGGTCGTGACATCATTTGAACCAATGTTTGAAGATTATATATCTTGTATTGCATCAATTGTTCATTGTTGATTGCCATTGTTCCCTTAGTTATTCTTTAGGGGAAATTTGGTGACAATGAAGACTATTAATTCTTGATTCTTCACAGTTGTAGTGGGGGCAAGTTAGACGTGGAAAAATATTGTTGTCATTTCCTTCTCGGAAATTGTCATTTTTTGTGTTTTATGAGTGTGATGGTGATGGCGTTCAAACAAATCCAGGAGTGTTGTTGTGAAAAAATTGCCATACCTACAGGCCTCATTGTCTGTTTTTTGGTTGATGGTGTTTCTTACATTTGAAGCCATCTCCCGATTCTTTACCGACAACTACTTTCTTTGAAGCGATTTTTGGAGATGTTTTTAGTGTTTACCACCCTTGTGCCTCTGCAACAATCCTACTTCAAAGATCGACTGACCTCATTGAGGTTTCACATCTCTCATCTTCATAGTTTTCGTACTTCAACATTTCATACTTCTTGATTGGAGAAAGCCAATGTTCTTTCCATTCATTGGATCATTATGGGGATCTACAAGTTCAGCACCATGATAATTTGAGCACTCACATCTTTCTATCTTTTGGGGGCAAATTTTGCCCTGTGATTTTTTCTCTCTTTCTCTACTTATAGGAGTTTGTACATTGGTACCTAATTTTACCTTGTTTCCGGGACCCATTATTTGTTTTCTTTTTTCTTTTGTTACTCCCTACGTTTCGCTTAGGGGGGTGTTAGAGTTGGCTTTTCCAACGCTTCATTTTTCTATGAGCTAATTATGGTGAGTTGTAAGCTCACATAGGGACTTTAATCTATCCAGTTGTTGTAGTTATCCTTAATCGACACTCGGATTCCTCCATTGCTATATAATGGAGGTCTTCTATGTACTCTTACACAACAATGTGAGCAATAAAATACTCTTTTAATATGAAGGAGACAAATGCAACTTGAGCAAATGGTGTAGTGTATATATTTTCAGTTTCTATATAACCTGTAAATAAAATATTTGAAAATTCAATTGAATTAATTAGAAGAATTTTTTTTTGTATTTTTCAATAAGTTCAATTTTTTTATCAATGATATGATGAATTCTATTTTAATAATTTTAAATTTTGAATTGGGTTTAAATATTTTTTATATGAAATATATATATATATATATATAAAATAACCTTTTAATATTATTTAGTAATAAAATGTTTCTTGCACATTATTCTAAGAATTACCTATAATGTAATATTACATTATTTATTAATTATATATTTTAGAAAAGAGATAAATTATAATTTAAATTAAAATATATATTAGATAAGTAATATCATATCATTAAAATATTTTTTATATAATTTTTTTTTTATATATATAATTTTTTATTTTATTTTATATAGTTTATTTTTACTTAAATTATAGAGTTCGTATATTTAATAATTAATAGTTAATTTAAGATATATATAATTGATGGAAGTTAATATTAATTTATCAACTAGTACAACCACATTAGTTAATATGGTATATTGATTTGTCTCATTTCCATATGCCAAATGACTTATAAAGGGGGGAAAGTGCAATATATCAACTACATTTACTAATGTGGTTGCGCTAGTTATTTAATATATATATATATATATATATATATATATATATATATATATATATATATATATATATATATATAATAGTTGGAACTTGTTAAGCGAGTGTGAGTGTTTGAGCTTTTGCTTTACGAAATTACATAATTCAAGGTGTAGGATTGAAGGGCCTTAGGCCCTCTCACCATATCTCTATGCTCCCCATACTACCATTCCCTTGACCCATATAAAATGCATGAAGAGAGGGTGAATTTTTTTGAAGGCCCCTTGAGGGCCAAATTATTTGGATATCTCCAATGCTAACCTTGCAACACTCAATGGACGTTGGCACACGATGTAGTATCACTAGTTTTTCTAAATGGAAATCACCTACAGACTCTAAAGGTGATGGACAAAGAGAGGGGAAGGAGGTATTGTCCTCAACTACCACCCCGCCTATGATAATAACAATTGCATCAAATATAAATACATCACTCCCTTTGTCAAGTGAAAAAAATACCTCTCCCCATTTTCCAAACTCAACTTCTTGCTCAACAACATCCCATTCTCCTCACTCAGGTCAAAAAATACAATGCCACTGCCTTCTACAATGCCATCTTGGAGACTCAAGCGACTCAAGCATGTAGATAACAGAGCACGTCCAAAGACTGCAATTGAAATCTTGCAGACTCTTCTGGACAGTCGGTGACTATCTTTTACCATACCAGAGTTGCATGCTAATAGCCATATGGAAGGGGCTTTGCATGCCAATAGCCATGTGGAAGGAGCCTTGATATACATGTGGAAAGGACCTCGAAAGGGTTTCGAAGTATATTGGTTGTCTGAACTTTGGATAAAATTGTATTGCCGTAATTTTCTTGCATCATGCCACGTGAAGCCTCTAATAAGAGGTAGAATGCTTTCAGTATTAAAACTTTAGATAAAATTTACGTGAATAAAATTGCTATGAGCAAACTTTGGTTAAAATACAAGAAAACAAAAATAAACGGGTCAACTGATCAACTAATAGGCGGTGAAACGATCGATCGATCGCTATAGTCCCTGCTATGCCGGAGGCAGGGACTAATAAGACAACATTATTCTTTTCTATTCTTTGTTTTTCTCCACTTTTCCCCAAACACCAGAGTTGGGAATGGAAAATACAATGATCATATGACTTGCTTCTTATTTATAGAAGTTTCTTTGTGAGGGTCTGAACTCTCTCTGATGCAAGATTTATTTTGGTGTCACTTGCTTCTCTATGAGAGATAGCCTTCTCAATATGTTTTTCATGAGAGGTAGTTGTGGTTACTAAGGACAAATTTGTAGCCACCAAAAAATTTATTTTAGTTAAAATTAATAAATGAATATATAAAATTGAATTATTTATTTTAATTAAAATTAATTAAAAGAATAAGCAAATAAAATGAATAAATGACTTAGTCTAACTTAGAGACGAAATGGATACATTTTCTGTTAATTTTAATCAAAACACAACAAAGATTTTTAGAACTTGAGTTTAAGTAGTTTAATTTGCA
The DNA here is from genome assembly GCA_031772625.1 of Pinus tabuliformis. NCBI lineage: Eukaryota > Viridiplantae > Streptophyta > Pinopsida > Pinales > Pinaceae > Pinus > Pinus tabuliformis. The sequence continues at coordinate 1,609,343,931 of CM062817.1, read as the reverse complement.
TAATTGGAGTGTCATAGGGGAACTTTAGTTTAAGTAGTTTAATTTCCATAATTGGAGTGTCCTAGGGTTTTTTTTGGGTGTTGAATCCATTTATGCATTCAAAAATGAATTTCAAAATAACAAAAAATAACAATCTTTCTTGAAATTATTTTATGAGATTACTGTGAAAAAAGTCTATTTTATAAATTAGAAGTCTATTTTATAAGTTAGATTAGGAATTCATAAATTAAATTAAAAAACATATATATTTTAATCTTACTTTTTAAACACATTAAAATAAAATATTACATATTACACTTATTTATTTATCATTATTATTAATATTTTTTCTTAAATAATAGGTGGTTGTGTAAAATATGCAAAATTAATATACAACTCTTAAAAATAAAAAGCAATAAAGTAGTAATAATAAAAAATGATTAATCTTAATATTTTAAATATACTAATAATATTATTATAAAATTATGTTTTCTAAGAAAATATTGCACACCATTAAAGATAATGCAATATTTTTATTAATTTAAAAAATAATAATAATAAAATCATCGACCAAGTTATTCCAATGGTTGATTATACAAGGGTAAAGTAAATTCGGTTATATTGGCCATTACCATTCTAATTTTTCATACTTCCAATATTTTGATCTTAACTAGAAAAGTGACTTTGCTAATTAATTGAGCAGTGAGAGTTCTTGTATTCATTCATTTTGGTAAGAGTTATTATCTTCATTCACTTACTTTCTCAAGACTCCATGACATGATAGCTGTTTGAATTACTTTCAATAATAATAAAAATATTTACTTTGTAAATACATGCATCTTTGACATTCAGAAGAGAAAGGTTCTTAGTCTAATTTGTCAAAAAAGGTTCTTAATCTAATTTACCATTTGTGACTAACAAATTGAGATCCAAACCAATATTAAAATCTACATTTAAAAAAATTATTTACAAATTTACTCTTAAAATTGAGCATTTACAAATATCTACTCTTCTAATATTTATTAAAACATTAATATATTTCTAATAATCTAATATTTATTTAAACATGGCTATTTCCTTTTAAAAGTGGAGAAGTGAATTAAATTAAAATAAAAATCAACAAATATAACCCAAAAATACTAACAATAAAAAGACAGCTCAAAGTCGAAATGTTAACTTAGTAAAATGCCTGAAAAGACATCTCTTCATTTCATATATGTTTTGAGCCAGTAGTAACAGAATATATGAAAATTGAAGAAATAAAGTGCAGAAAAGACAGTTCTCGAGTATTCACGGAGGGGGCTCTCTATAGTCTTCAAATTTCAAATGGCGGGGATTGCATCATGAGTTCACTGTGAAATGCTCGATGGATGACTATGTGATGGATCATTGTAATACCATGGTACGTAACGGTCATTGTTAATATCTGTTAACAAAGTTTAACCATGCTATTTTTAGATATTTTTAAAATAAGCAATCCATTCCTGACTATATTATTATGGGACATTCTAGAAACTGCAATCCATATTAGTTTAGCAAATGCATGAATCTGGCAAATGCATGAATCTGGCCATTAATCTGGCCATTACATGTACTTTTTACAACAAAACACAAAGACATTTTTTTATTAACATGCACAAATAAATATGTTAATGTTGACAAATAAATATATTCTAGGACATTCTCGAAACTGCAACCCATACTAGTTTAGCAAATGCATAAATCTGGCCATTACATGTACCTTTTACAACAAAACAAAGACATTTTTTTATTAACTGCCATGTACCTTTTACAACAAAACAAAGACATTTTTTTATTAACATTGACAAATAAATATGTTAACGTTGACAAATAAATATATTCTAGGACATTCTCGAAACTGCAATCCATACTAGTTTAGCAAATGCATGAATCGGGCCATTACATGTACCTTTTACAACAAAACAAAAAGACATTTTTTTATTAACATTGACAAATAAATATGTTAAAGTTGACAAATAAATATATTCTAAGACATTCCAGAAACTGCAATCCATATTATTTTAGCAAATGCATGAATCTGGCCATTACATGCACCTTTTACAACAAAACACAAAGACATTTTTTTATTAACATGGACAAAGACATATTTTTATTAACATTGACAAATAAATATGTTAATGTTGACAAATAAATATATTTATGAAATAGGAAAAAAATGTTGTTAATCATACACACAATCTTGATAACAATATTTTTTAAATAAATAAATTATTTTTCTAATATTTAAATAAACAATAATACTTTACACAATTTTGATAACAACATTTTTTAAATAAATAAATTATTTTTCCAACATTTAAAAAATAATAATACTTTTCAATAAACAAAAAGACAAATACTTTTTTATTAATATTGTGGAACAAATATATTTATGATTGTTAATATCTTAAAATGAACCACATTAGTCTTTCACATCCTAAAGATGAACCACCGTTGCTGGTTTGAAATGTCATCAAAACAAACGTAATGCGATGAATCCGGAAGATAATCTACACAATTATGAAGATCGCAGAATCCTAAAATATAAAATATTTATGATTCTTCATGAAACCCAAAGAAAATATAAAGAAACGGGAAAAAATGGCCATCAATCAAATACTTTTTGATTAACATTGTGGAACAAATATACTTATGATTCTTCATGAAAGCCAAGGCACATATAAAGAAATAGGAAGAAATTGTCATCAATCATATACAATCATGATGACGACACCTTTCAAATAAGTTTTAACATTATGAAACAAGAATATTTATGATTCCCGACAACGGCCAACGCGCCGCTAATAAAATGGGAGAAACTAGTCACCAATCACTTCCCAGAATCCATGTTTTCTGTAATTTTATAACGTCGTGTAAAGTTCCAGCATGAAATTGAAATTCAATAATTAATAACAGATATATGTCTTAAGGGATCGAGGATAGTTTAGAACATGGTTAGCTAGTTTAAATTCGATCAATGGATTTAAATTGGAAAAATATTCTTTCAAATTTACGAATATATTTTTTTATACTTATTATTAGAAAAATTTTTAATATTTATTATTTTTCAATAGTTTTAAAAATAGGAAATTTTAAAATAAGTGTGGAATATATATTAAAAATATACATTATGATTGCATTATCAGACATACAATATATTTTATTTCATGTGACTAGAACGCAGATGGAAAAATTATCATTAAACCTTCCCAAATGTCCAAAATTATCATTAAACCTTCCCAACTACCCAAAATCTCTTCCAATAATTTGCTTCATTGAAAAAGGTATATTATTATAAATTTATTGGCTTTGATATATATCAAAATGCTACAACATATTTCCATTTGATTTACAAGATCATGTTCCATCCGAGTTGTGATCCCCTTAAACACATCACGCCATTCTAGTTTTTGATGCCTTTTATATGCAATATCAAACTCAAATGTGCCATTCAGTGATCTGAACCCCATCTATTATTTAGGAAATTAAAAAAACCAAAGGTGTCATTTAGTGATCTGAACCCCATCTTTCTTCCTCCAAATCTTATCAAATTCAGCCCCGATTCCTCCATGGGAATTGAAAGGAAAATAACATATTATTGCTAAATTGAACCCCTATACTTCCCTTATTTATAGCGAATTGAAAGGAATAATTATGTATTGTTGCTGAGATCCCCAGGTGACAGGCGTGCAGATAGGGAAACCAATATAATAAGGGTATTAGAAAACACTGACCGACCCTTTGACAGGCGTAAAGATAGGGAAACCAATATAATAAGGGTATCAGAAAACGTTGAGCGACCCTTTAGGTGTTTCGTATTCAATCGGCTACAAAGCTATGTTGTCAGAGGCCTCATAAGGGGTGTTGACCCCTTAAGCAACATTTGCAGTGACAGCATATAGTCGACATCATATACTCTAAGCGTTGTGTTTTAGGGGTTTTCACTTTGATTCTTTATTATTACTTTTTAGGTGTACATTTTGTAGGGGTTGTTATTCTGATTCTTACTCTGAGTGTTGCACTTTAGTTATACATTTAAGAAGAAAACAAAAGAGATAACCACATCTGTCTTTTAGTCCAGATATCTATGATGACATTAAAAAAAACGGAAATTTGAAAACAAGGTAATTGAGAATTGATATGCTACAAAAGAATTAATATTCTTAAACACATTTTTATTAACAAAATAATATTTTAAGATAAATACATAAATGATTTTTAAGATAGAGAAATTATATTGATTGTTAAACACAGTTTTATTAACAAAATAATATTTTAAGGTAAATACATAACTGCATTTTTAAGATAGAGAAATTATATTGATCGTTAACCACATTTTTATTAACAAAATAATATTTTAAGATAAATACATTAATGCATTTTTAAGATAGAGAAATTATATTGATTGTTAGGTGAGAATTGATATATTATAACAGAATTAAAATTTCATAAACATAGTTTTGTTAATTAAATAATAATAGAAGTTAATTACATGATTAATGTATTTTTAAGACAGAAATTATCTTTTCAATGAGGAAGCTAGTTAATGCAGGATATCTCTCAAGCTAGGTAGATTCAATAATCTCTTAAGGACTAGAAAGAGACTCCTTACATAGAAAGCATTCTAAGTAGATTCAATAATCTCCTAAAGACTACCAAGAGATTCGTTTACATAGAGAACATCACACTTAAGACAAGTAGGATTTATAACTCTAGTACTCCCCCTTAAAGATTGTTTTTCCTAAACTTAATAAAAAAATCCTAGTTATGATCTAATCAAAATTTTGGCATTCATATAAAAGGAGAGTCATCCACCAGAATGCATGATACTTTATTGTTGCAACTACTACTCTACTAGGATGTCCTTCATCTACATGGTTCATTCAACCATCATATCTTCAAACCAAGACCAGGACCTATACCTTAATTCCCCTAAGATCACCATGTGAATCAACGGGTTTGGCTAACAAAATTGATTAAATTTAAAGTTGGTCTAATTTCATTGGTGCATGAATTTTTAGATGAGGTTCACAAATCTCAAGTTTACTCAGAACAACCCAAACAGGGACATGAATAATTTCATGAAATTCATCTAAAAAAAATTTTAAGTTCGTTATGGAATCCAGTAAATCCAAAGAGATTAGTAATAAAAAACAATAAAACTCTAAAGGCTAAAACCTAATCGTTTAAAAGAAAAGAAAAAATTATGGCTTTTTGCACTAACAAAATGTTGTCTTTAAATATTAAACTTTACAAAGAGAGATAGACTCCAATAGCTTTTGGGAGAATGTTAGGATTCATGCTCCTAATTTACATAGCTGCTTGCACTCACAAAATGTTGTCTCTAAATATTAAACTTGACAAAGAGAGAGAGACTCAGATAGCTTTTGGGAGAACGATGGGATTCATGCTCCTATTTTACATAGAACACTCCCTTTTTTTAATAATATTGTTAATTTCTATTTCTTGATCTTTATTTTCAGAATTTTGATATGTTAATTTTTTTTATTTATATCATACTCACTTAAATGATATAAATTTATATTTTTATAAATAGTGATAATAGTAGTGTAATACTTTAATAAAATATAAAAGTTGAATATATAATATAAACCTATGTAAGTTTTTTTATTTGTTTTTGTAATCCAGGGGAATCCAACAACCAGCGTGACATGTAACTACCAATAAACCTTTGGGGGGCTACAATATGTCCTCTCGATAGATGGGTGCGACAATACCTTTATCTTAGGCACCCATCCAATAAACAAACTTCCATCCTTTTCTTACTCAATGAACTCTTCAAGCAATATGGTAGACTCACAATGAACTATATCTTGCCCAACAACCCACAAAAATCTTGGTTGCTGGAAGCCAATCCCTATGAAAATTCCATGAGTTCTTCATTAGAAAAAACTTTCATGCTTCCCAAACAAACATACATAACAAAACATGGATTCCGAAAATCTAATCGTGGGAGACAACTATTTTCTTCCTTCCACATACTCATTTCATTCAGAGATCCATCCTTATGTTTAAAATGGGATGACTGAGAGAGTAGTATAGGACCAATGGGATATACATGGAAATTAACTGAGAGTGCCTCTAAGACTAGCCCTTCCAGTTCTTCAAATGAGTTAACTATTAATGCAGTTGTCAATAATGTACCTTGGCCTTCAATTATAGTAACTTCACCACTGGGATCCAAAGAGTCTTTGACTAAGAAGATGTCGAGCAGCACCCTCAACCACAGATGGGTGTTTTCAGGATGCTTATGTGTATAGAAAGTCCATAGATTATTTAAAAATATGTATGTATAGAAATAATTGAAACTATAAAGACGTGAATTGTATGGAAGAATTTTATCTAATGAAACAATTACATTTTGAATATAGTAAGTGTGAGCAGATACATCAATTGTCTAAACATGTGAATTGTATAGAAGGATTTTATGTACATGATGTAAGTGTTAGAGTTAGCTTTTCACATGCCTCATTTCTATATGAGATAATTATGGTGAGTTGTAAGCTCACATAGCGTCTTGTATTTATTGAGCTGTCATAGTTATCCTTAACCGACACTGAGCCTCCTCCATTGCTATATAATGGAGGTATTATATGTCATTTTACACAAAAATGTGAGTAATGAAATAATTTTTCATGGTATCAGAGTAGGAATTTCCTGCCCTATCTAATTGTTTTTGGAGTTTATTATTTTTTAATTATATGAATGGGGCTTATGTTTCATTGAGTTCTCAAAATTTCTTTTGAGATCTATAGATCTATCCAAGGGATAATGGTTTCGATATAATGTGGATCTTGAATGAATTCTAGCCATTGTGATGGGATCGTGTGTGCTCAAGTTAGATCAGAGTCTGATTAAACCTAGAACGATGGGATTTCATAATTTCTTTTTTCCTTTCTAATCTGAATATCATGTCACAATATTTTATTCTAGATATCCATATCTTCACCAGTATCATATATGTTTAAATAGTTTCACCTGTCAGTCTTGGATTGTATGTAACCTTTGAGATCAGCTAACATATCAGATCAAATTGTTGTGCTCGCATCTTTGATCTTAGATGGCATCATTCACCCGTGTGAAGAGTTGTGCTTCAAGAGATTTTTGCAGGCTTCTTTTTGGTTATTCATGCAAATTGGTTTGATCTGGATTTTCTTGATGCCCACAACTTGATAAAAGGGAGCACTGGTTATCTCACAGAGCTGAAGAATCTTTGTTTTGGTGCTTCTCTCCAACCCCGTCACTATGAAATTGTCCATTGACTGTTTCGGATGTAGAACAATGCACTTCATGAGCATTGATGAATGAATCACACAATCCCTTACATTTTTGGTGTAATGGAAAATGCCAATGTGATATCCAGATGGTTGAATCGAGATGGTCAACCATTTGGATTTTTCAGCGATTGAAGTTTGTAACCTATTTTTAATAATGGCATTCTCTGCTTGCAAAAGGGATACCACTCACTGCAACTAAAGAACTTCTTTAAAAAGTTCATTCATTTCCTTCTTCTCACGAAGCTTCTATAATATTTTACCCGTCATGAAAAAATCAAGTTGGAAAATGTGTTTCTACTAGCCACAAAAACAAAATTGCTGCAAAACAAGACTCATGTAGATGATCATGAATCATCTCATACTATTGTCACACCCAGTTTTGAAAACCATACTACTGGTATTGGGTTTCAATTGCTGAGAAGAATGAGGCATACTAGAGCAGGACTTGGGAAGAATGGGCAAGGAATTGTTGTTGATATTAATCTTATACTGCAAACATCAAGCTGTGATGTGCTTGAAGAAAATGGTACTGATAAACATATTCATGACCTAATTGCTAATGTCATTCTAGATGAAAATGTTTTGGCACTCAACTTTGAGGCCGTAGAGGCAAAAACTAAGATATTTGCACATCCTCAACAGAAGAAATTAAGCAAGCATTAACATTATTGGTCAACCAGTAGTCCAACATTTAGATGGTTACAAAGTGACGTGAAAGAATGAGTTGTGCACCAGTGCCAACCATCAAGATCAATTGTGGATGGATCGATGAATGGTCGTGACATCATTTGAACCAATGTTTGAAGATTATATATCTTGTATTGCATCAATTGTTCATTGTTGATTGCCATTGTTCCCTTAGTTATTCTTTAGAGGAAATTTGGTGACAATGAAGACTATTAATTCTTGATTCTTTCACAGTTGTAGTGGGGGCAAGTTAGACGTGGAAAAATATTGTTGTCATTTCCTTCTCGGAAATTGTCATTTTTTGTGTTTTATGAGTGTGATGGTGATGGCGTTCAAACAAATCCAGGAGTGTTGTTGTGAAAAAATTGCCATACCTACAGGCCTCATTGTCTGTTTTTTGGTTGATGGTGTTTCTTACATTTGAAGCCATCTCCCGATTCTTTACCGACAACTACTTTCTTTGAAGCGATTTTTGGAGATGTTTTTAGTGTTTACCACCCTTGTGCCTCTGCAACAATCCTACTTCAAAGATCGACTGACCTCATTGAGGTTTCACATCTCTCATCTTCATAGTTTTCGTACTTCAACATTTCATACTTCTTGATTGGAGAAAGCCAATGTTCTTTCCATTCATTGGATCATTATGGGGATCTACAAGTTCAGCTCCATGATAATTTGAGCACTCACATCTTTCTATCTTTTGGGGGCAAATTTTGCCCTGTGATTTTTTCTCTCTTTCTCTACTTATAGGAGTTTGTACATTGGTACCTAATTTTACCTTGTTTCCGGGACCCATTCTTTGTTTTCTTTTTTCTTTTGTTACTCCCTACATTTCGCTTAGGGGGGTGTTAGAGTTGGCTTTTCCAACGCTTCATTTTTCTATGAGCTAATTATGGTGAGTTGTAAGCTCACATAGGGACTTTAATCTATCCAGTTGTTGTAGTTATCCTTAATCGACACTCGGATTCCTCCATTGCTATTTAATGGAGGTCTTCTATGTACTCTTACACAACAATGTGAGCAATAAAATACTCTTTTAATATGAAGGAGACAAATGCAACTTGAGCAAATGGTGTAGTGTATATATTTTCAGTTTCTATATAACCTGTAAATAAAATATTTGAAAATTCAATTGAATTAATTAGAAGAATTTTTTTTTGTATTTTTCAATAAGTTCAATTTTTTTATCAATGATATGATGAATTCTATTTTAATAATTTTAAATTTTGAATTGGGTTTAAATATTTTTTATATGAAATATATATATATATATATATATATATATATATATATATATAATAACCTTTTAATATTATTTAGTAATAAAATGTTTCTTGCACATTATTCTAAGAATTACCTATAATGTAATATTACATTATTTATTAATTATATATTTTAGAAAAGAGATAAATTATAATTTAAATTAAAATATATATTAGATAAGTAATATCATATCATTAAAATATTTTTTATATAATTTTTTTTTTATATATATAATTTTTTATTTTTACTTAAATTATAGAGTTGGTATATTTAATAATTAATAGTTAATTTAAGATATATATAATTGATGGAAGTTAATATTAATTTATCAACTAGTACAACCACATTAGTTAATATGGTATATTGATTTGTCTCATTTCCATGTGCCAAATGACTTATAAAGGGGGAAAGTGCAATATATCAACTACATTTACTAATGTGGTTGCACTAGTTATTTAATATATATATATATATATATATATATATATATATATATATATATATATATATATATATATATATATATATATATAGATATATATATATATATATATATATATATATATATATATATATATATATAATATATATATATATATATATATATATATATATATAATAGTTGGAACTTGTTAAGCGAGTGTGAGTGTTTGAGCTTTTGCTTTACGAAATTACATAATTCAAGGTGTAGGATTGAAGGGCCTTAGGCCCTCTCACCATATCTCTATGCTCCCCATACTACCATTCCCTTGACCCATATAAAATGCATGAAGAGAGGGTGAATTTTTTTGAAGGCCCCCTTGAGGGCCAAATTATTTGGATATCTCCACTGCTAACCTTGCAACACTCAATGGACGTTGGCACACGATGTAGTATCACTAGTTTTTCTAAATGGAAATCACCTACAGACTCTAAAGGTGATGGACAAAGAGAGGGGAAGGAGGTATTGTCCTCAACTACCACCCTGCCTATGATAATAACAATTGCATCAAATATAAATACATCACTCCCTTTGTCAAGTGAAAAAAATACCTCTCCCCATTTTCCAAACTCAACTTGTTGCTCAACAACATCCCATTCTCCTCACTCGCTTCTAGATGCTGCCAACTCAATCTCGTGGAAACCACATAGTAGATCTCCCCTACTGAACCTTCTCTTTTGTTGTTACTGTCCTATTTGGTCTCTCAACTTCCTATGTAGCCTTTCTGTACTAAATATGCTATGCAGAGGTAGTCAAAGCCCCACATTCTCATTTCTCTCACTTCTATTTATTCATCACCCACCAAGATAGAAGAGGAAATGCATTAGAAAAGAGGTTGAGGAGCCCTACCTAGTTCTAGGAAAGGATGTGCAACTAAATGAGATTATCAGTATGAAAAAGGAGGTGGTCATGGTGAATTTTCAAAGAAGAAAAAATTCCATGGGTATTTTATGTTGGTGGAAAAAGTAAAAAAAAATGTCTACTTTTAGAGATTCCCCAAAATGCTTGATATTAGCCGAGATTCGAAAGGGGTGGATAAAAAAGACATAATAGGATGTATAAAGATTCTTGAACAACAAATGGTTATGGGGATCTTGAGAACTCTATCTCAAACCCTAGATAATAGATTTGATGTGAAATAAAAAAAAGTGTTGATGCCTAATTAGGTTTCGCTGTGAGGACTTCCCATGGTCTTTTAGTCAAAATATGTCTTTATGAAAATTTGGAATACATCGGATCTTTTTTACAATGAACATTATTCTTTTCAGCAAATAAGACATAAGGGAACGGTGAAAATTTTAGTGGGATTGAACCTCACCAAGAGGCTTCCAGCTTCTATCACAGGGACATTGAAGAACTAGAAAACTTGAGATTATGAAGGGGACCTATACAAGTGAATTCATTGTCATGCCCATGGCTATCTAAGTAAGGATTATTGAATGTCGTAGTCTAGTAGGAGATCAATCATAAAAGACAAATTATATTTGGTTTCACATCCTCCCTTGCTACAAAAACAAAGCTAATACACCCCACTACAAAAAATGCCATCAACAATAACCTAGGAGGAAAAGATTTCCACCCCACTTAAGAACTCCTTTGGACTAATTGGCCTTTCTACAATCGTTGCTGTAGAACTAGGGCTTCAATATTTATCCCCTAAGGAGGGTCAACCCTCCAAAGGTATGATATTTATTTCGTATGCCCTTTTATCTTCTAATTTGATTTATTTTTGAAGGCTTTAATTTCTCAACATTCTTCTCCTCCTTTCTCTACAAATTACCCCATGAATAAGCTCCAAAACATGAATCTCTTAATCTCCTGCCCTCTTACCTTACCTTAATTACTACTCCTTTCATTCCATATTCTATTCTTATTGATACTATATTCCTTATTTCACCCTTTGGATCGTCTTCCCTATCAGATCCTCCTACATGATCCCTTGAGTACAACTTGAATTCATCTACTCACCCTCTACCTTCTAACTCTTTAGAATACTTTATACTTAAACCAAGGGGAGTTCTGGGCTTTTCCTTAGGTGTGACTCAAATTTCCTCCTGTAGAGGTATACGATCATCCATATATATCGCTAAGAACCTACCTCACTCAGAAATAAAAGCTAGAAAACCAAAATGCATTATTTTGACTCTTAGAGAATCTGGTCCTGCACAGGTTCCTAAAGGATGTTCCTCTCCCAAAATTGTAGCGAATTAGATAGCCACTAAAAATTGTTGGGTATAAAATTGGTATTGGAATCCCACTCCCCTCACATCCTATTACTTTAGGAGTCTATATTGGAAGGAAAAAAGCCAATTTGGGCTCTCAAATCCATTCTCCCTTCTTAGTTTTTCTTGCTCTAAATGCGACTAGGAGATTAAGGGGTATTGTCTATAGATGTGACATTTGATGGGTTTGTTTGATATCATCTGAGTCCCTCAAATCAAAACTTTCCATTGATATTTTCTCTAAATAACTAGAAAAAACCTTCATCTACATAAATTTGTATAGGCCCTTTTGAGATCATTAGTTCAATTGGCTAAACATTCTGAGAATCCCTCATGTGCACTCTACAAGGGTAATCATCGGAGTTACTTAAATTTCATATTACGGGTTGCTAAGATTTTGGGACCTTCTAGCATAATTGAGGCCTTCACAAACCTCTTTATAGATCTAATCGAGGAGATCAACCTTTTTGATAACCTTCAAACCAAGCTTCTACCAACATGGTCAAACAACATTACTAGATCTGATGAAATTTCCTAAATAATTCATCATTTCATCATTTTGGAGGCCCTCCTTTATTTTTGAATTAGATTTGGTCAAATATCCTTGGTTGTGGGGGATTCTAATGACTATCCCATTCTCTTATTTACTTCAACACCCCAATGTTATTGCATAACTATAATCTAGCTGGATCTGTGCAAATTTGTCACTCGAATGTCATCCAATCGTCAACACCCAAATCCAATGGTCCACAGCCATATCAGGTTCACCCAATGTCCGACCTTTACGCACCCGACAAAGTGGTATTTCCCGGGTCCCCATCTGCTACGTGTCAAGCGTTAAGGTAGATTGAGTGACCTCACCGAAATACCGCCTCCTCAATAAAGCGGTACGATGGTCTCTAATACCGCCTCCCCGCTAAACCTGAAACCACTCACTGTTCATAATAAAATTCTGCGCCGATTTACACTTTCCCTGTTAAAATCCCGAAAACACTGATTTTCATGCCTTTTACTTAGCCACACAGTGAAACCTATCAAACCCTTCTGGCGCCACCTTGAGCCTTTGAGACATGATTTTACCATGGATTCCCTCCTGAACACCTTCCGGACTCTGTCCACAGTTCTTCCTAGTTTCAGTACGGCCTCCGGTCACCTCCTCGCAGACCTGTGTTTTAGTAACAAATTGTTGTATTTTGCAAGTAATTGGTAGAAGACTAGAGCTTGGATAAACAATTTTGATACTAGTCACAAAACTTGTTTACTCCAACACTCAAAAGGAAATCTATCTAAAAATCTTCATTCAGAAGAAGGAAACAATTATACACAGAACATAGAAACAAATCATTCACATAGAGACATTGACTGTTAAACCAAAGGAACCAGACAGAGCATACAGTCAAAAGAAAAACAAACCAAACATATAGAAAGTTAATCAATTTCCATTACCATATGCTGATACATATAAAAAACTAAATAATTTACTGTTGAAATACATAGTAAAAAGTTAAAATGTATATTAAAAGTAAAAAAACAGTAAAGGATATTGACAGGTCATCAAAGTAAAAGTGTATTAGATGAAATAGTATCGGTAAAAGTGTATCATATTGAAAAATCAAAGTGAAGAAAGATGAAATCAAAACAGAAATGGTACATTTTCTAAAAATTTCTTGTTTAAGTCATAATTGTGCAAAAACTAGTGTGGCCAATCCAAGATGCATTTTGAGAAACTGAAGGAGATTTGTGTTCCTAAAAGGGAAGTATAAAAAAACCTATCTCATGTTTTACACAGGTATTTACAAAAGGGGGATAAATGCATATCTTCACAACCTATTTTTCGGACTATGCAAAGTTCCTGTTTTTGACATCTTTTTGAAGAGAATATTGTGAACATCAAGAAATGCAGTTTTGGAAACTGGGAGAGGTTTATCTCAATAACATACATATCCACAATAAACGCTTTCACTTTTTACATATCTATATCGGATTAAGATATACAAAGGTGTCACTGGACCCCAATTTCGCAGAATTTATGGGGCAAAATGCACGAAGGAAGGAGGTAGTAAGTGACTTGGAAGCCTCATCATCAATTAAGAGTTGCTATCAAATTCGAATTTCGCTTCTTTGCCACCATCAATCCATAAATATAGTGCCAAATAGGTTCATTAGTTTTGAGTGTCCTTTATTTAAGTTCTATTATTGTAAAATAGTTTGAGATATTTGTAAAACCAATCTTGATATTTTTTCAAGATATCTTAGTTTAGAATTTCTATAAATACTTCTTCATTTGAAGTATTTTATGGTGGAATCTACTAGACATTTCTATAGACTATTTGATCAAAAGGCCCAGAAGGCCAATGCATCATTTATTGAGCCAACAAGCTGGATTGATGAATAAAGATCAGACATTTCAAAGGATTCATGTGTTAAGCGAATTTTACACAAGTATTCTCATGTGTTATTGTCATTTTTCTCAAGTTATTCATAATCTTTAATGTTATTCCAAATCTAAATGTTATAACTGGAATACTACTTCAGTACTTTTTTAATTACACTTTGTCTTAACAGTTATTCATTTGAATGTTTTCTTATAATATTTAAATTAAAGAATTCTTAATTGCTCTTTCGTTTAGATTGATTTCATGAATATCCAGGTTAAAGGACTCTTAATTGCCCTTTGATATTAATTACCCTTTCCTTCCTCATTCATTATCTGGGTCTGAGAACCCTTAACTGGTCTCTCACCACGAGTGAAACCCTTTCACCCCTCTGTCTCAAAGACTTGAAAAACACTTTGCTATCTTGCCCTTTGAAAGTTCCCTTTAGTGAGTTAATCCATTTTTGCTTCCTTATTGTTTGACTCCATTGCCCAATGGTCTAAAATACAACATCGTATCCATATGTCTAAGTAGATCCCACCACCCAATCTCAAATATAAATCAAAAACCTCTTGAACATTCATAAATAGCCTAAAAGCACATAACTAAAACAAAGTAAAATTATAAATAGAGAGCCCTCTCTGCATGAGGAAAGCTAGGTCCTGATCTCCAAAAGTGGTTTGTAGTTACCTTGGTGATTTCTTTCTTTAACCTTGAGAAAATATTGAGTGATAACAAGGCCTAGAGCCCAGGTCACTACCAAGAATGGAGTGATATCTTGAAATCATTGAAAGTACAAGGAAACAATGATGCAAAAGAAATAAGTTGAACAAGACCATAACCAGACCCCTATTAGCCATGAAAGGAATTTCTTCAAACATATCATCAACATGTACCCTACAGGTGTAAAAAACATAATTAAGTGTAGTGATCTCATACTTATCTGAGAAACGCTATGAACCATTGTCCCTCATGTCATTTATTGCACTATCATCTATTAGGTCATAGACACATTATCCATTCATGTACAAGTAAAAACATGTTGAGAGCCCTACATAGCTGCTATCATAAAATATACATATATACAACATAATAAGAAAAAAAATACCATAAACACATCAAACATCAAAATCCAAATATACATCAATACATTTACACATGAAAATCAAGGGAATGAATTTATCATTAATAAATGCAGTGAAGCAATCAAAGATGGGACTACCATGTTCCACCCTACCATAAATTGGCTGACCCAAGTCTATCTTTAACAAATCACCCTCGTGCCATATTCCAAGCATGAATGTGGGACTCATAGTACACACCAAAAACACCAATCGACATGGACGCCACGTGAGTTCTCCACCTCCGTTGTGCAAAATTTGAGTGCCTCCTAGTCTCTCAGGATTTACCATGCATGCACAGTCTGATCTAGGGATCACTAAGCCCTACA
This sequence comes from Pinus tabuliformis, assembly GCA_031772625.1. Lineage (NCBI taxonomy): Eukaryota > Viridiplantae > Streptophyta > Pinopsida > Pinales > Pinaceae > Pinus > Pinus tabuliformis. Next base: position 1,609,328,155 of record CM062817.1, on the reverse strand, counting down.
CCGAGACATACTCTCCAAGATTTATTGTGCATCCCATCCTAAGACCATTAGGTGCAACAGAGATAAAATCCACCTCTTGGCTTTAACGTATAACCTGCCATTCACCAGTAAGGATTCCTAGGCCCACTGAGGCACACAATATGGCTTTACCGAAACCCACAGTCCAGTTCATGGCTTACAAGGCCAGTGGCTTCGTGATACTCAGTTTGTTCAGGGGCCACTCAGACCATGTGCTTGTCAATTTGAAGATCCTCCCCACACGGCCTTCAATCCAATTCGATCATTCCACATAAACTAAATGAGAGAACCCATCTAATAAAAGCTATGAGGAAATGGCAAGGCTAGGCTAAAAATATGGTCACAGCTTGCAAAATCCATGCCATGATAGAAAAGAACCACATGCAATCCAGCTCATGCCAAATCTAGCAAGGAAAATACAAATGCAAGTCGATATCTACAATGAAGCCCATTGTATCTTCTTGATCCTGCCTTTTCCACCTTGATCTTTGCTTCCTCTTGCCTCTCTTGCTCCAATGTCAAAGTGCTCCAAGGAACTCTAAGTGTCCGAGAGAGAGAGAGAGAGAGAGAGAGAGAGAGAGAGAGAGAGAGAGAGAGAGAGATAATGAGAGAGCTCCAAAACTGAACTAAACAAATGTTACCAACTGATCCTTAGAAGCCTTTTGTGAATGAGGCCTCTATTTTCTTCATTTTTCATTATTTTCCTTCATTTTCATCCTCACATGCATCCTATGACCTTTCCCATTCGTTTTCTCATAATTTCCATTATTTTCATAAATAAATGTGTCAAAATTCCATTTTTCCTTTCCAAAGCCTTAGCCATTGCCTTCGTCAATTTCCTTAGCCATAAATAATCAAATGAACACCACCTAGGATGTCTTGCCCAACATTCAACTTTGAATAAGTGTCCCATCAGTCATGGTTATTGTTTTTAACTTTTATTACATTGAATTTTCACCATGGGTGTTACAAAATCTACGATCATTATAAAAAACTATAAGATTATAAGGTCAAAGAATCATAAACCCAAGGTATTATTAATATTATAAACCCACATAATTAAGAAACTAATGAAATTAATATTATAAACCCAAATAATTAAGAAACCGATGAAATTAATATTATAAACCTAAGGAATTAAGAAACCAATAGAATTAATATCATAAACCCAAAGGATGAATAAACCAAGGAATTAATAAACCCAAGGAATTAACCCAAAGGATGAATAAACAAAGGAATTAATAAACCCAAGGAATAAACCCAAAGGATAAATAAATCCAAAGGATTTAATATTATAAACCCAGAGGATCAATAAACCAAGGAATTAATAAAACAAAGAATAAATATAAAAAATACAAGGGAATAGTAATAAACCAAAGAAATTAATATTAAAAACCCAAGAGATCAATATTATAAACCATTGGGATTATTACTATAAATGTTAACCCCAGAAATTTATATTATTAACCCAATGGATTTATATTAAATCTAGGATTATTATTATAATCCCTATCATTAATATTATACCCTTGGAATATGAACCTTTAGACTAATAAACCCAAGGGATTGATATTATAAACCCAAGGCACTAATAAATGTAACGGTTTAATACTAAAAGCTCAAAAAAATAATATTTAACCCAAGGGATTAACATCTTAGGACTAAGGTATATAAACTCTAAGATAAATATTATAGACCCTAAAACAAACATGGTTGACCATGGTTGATCATCACTGATTTTCATATTGAGACAAGCTCTGTCACAATGTGATGTTCAACCATGGTTGATGATGATTGACGATCATTTATTTTCATATTGAGGAAATATTTGTCACAATATGATGTTACACCATGATTAACCATAATTATAATCCCAAAAAAATTATATTAAATCTTAGTATTAATATTATAAACCTAAACAATGAATAAACACCTTTTCATTCTAAGATCCATTTACAAATATTTTAAGATTAATATGAACAAAATTATATGTTATATATTATTTTTACATTTATTAAATTAAAAGAAAACTTTTAACACATTATAAATATGCTTCCAATTATAAATATAAACACGAAACATTACTAATTGTAGTCAGATTTAGAAAATCTTGTTCAATAATTTAGTTATACGCATTTCCAATTTTTTTCAAAATTATTTATTTGAAATATTTCATCTTACTCTACACTTAGCTTCCCTTACTTTTAGTCTCAAATTTCAACTCTCAACTTTCACCTCAAATAAGTTTCAACTCTTCAATTTTCATCTCAAACAAGACTGCAATGCAGTGGAATACCTACCGAATATGAGATGTGATTTTGGGTGTATGGATAAAATGTCAATGTCGTGAACATTAATATTGTTATAAAACTATGCTTCTTTGTTATTCTTTGTTGCTTGTCTACAAACACTTGGGATAACTTGGGATAATTTTCAAACCAATCATGTAGTATGTATCAAGATTAATAATGTATTGCGTTGAAAGATTCTTTCAAAATGTTTGTAGCTTTAGTTGAAAATAATTAATATTATTTTGTATTAATGGAGAAATGGTTACACAAGTTGTAACGTATCTCCTTAGTTTAGGATTTGTTCCTAGAGTTTAGGAGTTTGTTTGCAACTACCTGATTTCTAGTGATGTACTTAATGATGTAATTTCTCATTTGATGGAAGTAGAGTGAACAGAGAGAGTCTCTTTGTTTGAGTGCAGTCTCCAAGTGCTGTACTCACCTGTGAGCTGTAACTCCTTCTTTTTCAACCCAAATCTGATTTTTATCTTGGTATCAGAGCACAGAGTAGGGATAACTTTAATTTTTTTAGGATGCATCATTGATTACAGAACTGTAGTGGCAGTGGAGTGTACAGAAGCATTCATAGGATCAGGTGGACTGCAGTAACACCTGGAGCATAGGTCTCAGATGACTGATCATCTCTGAGCGCAAGAAAGTGTTGGCACGGAATCTTCGCAAACAATCGTGCCATTTTTGAGCGGAAGGAAGAGCTGGCGTGGGATTTTAAGGAATAGTCGTGCCACTTGGCGCGGTTTTGAGGCTGATAAGCGTGCCAGCACACCAGAAAGTACAGTTGGCATGGAAAATCAAGGATTAAGCGTGCCAATTTCGTAAGACACGTAAATTTTGTTTCTGGCGCGGGTATTTCTTTGTCGCAAAGTGCCAACATCTTTCTCTTTGGAAAATCTGCAATTTTTGTAGATCGACCTTGCTCGGTGGTGGCACTTTGAATTTCTGGATCTGTTCGGTGGAAGCAGATCAGGGTAGCCCGGTGGTGGCACATTGAAGTTCTTGATCTACTCGGTGGCAGTAGATCGGACTTGCCCGGTGGTGGTGTATTGGAGTTCCTGATCTGTTCGGTGGCAGCAGATCGAACTTGCCCGGTGGTGGCGTATTGGAGTTCCTGATCTGTTCAGTGGCAGCAGATCGGACTTGCCTGGTGGTGGCACATTGGAGTTCCTGATCTGTTTGGTGGTAGCAGATTGGACTTGCCCGGTGGTGGCGCATTGGAGTTCCTGATCTGTTTGGTGGCAGCAGATCGGACTTGCCCAGTGGTGGCTCATTGAAGATTGATTTATCAGAGGATCAGAAATTTATCAGTCCAATATGAATAACAGTGATGAGTACTCTCTTAACCCAGAAAAGACATTGTCTATTATTAGGCTAGTAGATTATTTGCTCAGGGAGCAATGGTTGCTGTTAATTTTGATAGGAATCGCCATTGCATCGAATTTCTTTATCCTTCAGCGTGGTGTTTTGGCTTCTAATGTTAATGAAAATGGAAGGTTTGTGCCCAAAAAAGCTCATTGGGTTGTTTATGAGACCCCTGTTTCTCGGTGTGCTCAGTATCATTCGGGTTCGATGGTGAATTCGGGGATTAAAGTGCTCCTAGGTTTGAAGAGAAAGTCCCTGCGAGTTGTCATGACGGGTGGAGCTGACAGGCTCATGACAAGAGGTGACAGTGTTATTGCTGTCGAAAATTTCTTCAAAGGAAGGAAGGAGTATGTTAATCCCATCGAAGTCCACAGTTGTTATGATGAGTGTAAGAGAACAGCCGAAACTCTGACTATGGGAGCATATGTTGAGGTGCGGATTGCTCGAATTTTCAATACATACAGTCCGTGAATGTGCTGTGATGATGGTTGAGTTGCAAGTAATTTTGTCGCTCAGGCTTTGCACAAGGGGCCTTTGACAGTCTATGGAAATGGGAAACAAACACGGAGCTTCCAGTTCGTTTCTGATCTAGTTGAAGGCCTTATGCAACTTATGGAGGGTGAACATGTTGGTCCTTTCAATCTTGGGAATCCTGGGGAATTTACAATGTTAGAACTAGAACAGATTGAAGAAGGAAAGGATGACTCTAACAGTGATTGGCACATTCCATTGCTAATGGAAGAAAACAGTGAGGAAGATGAAGAGCAGGAGCAAAAACAAGAAGAAGAAGTAACACGAAATGTAACCAATAATGCAAGCCCAGAAAAGGCTGAAATAGACAGATTTGAGGTAAGTCCCCTACCAAGGAGATCCAGTAGAAATACTTGATTATCTTTTAAACTGAAAGATTATGCATTAATGTCAAAGTTTTTAAACACTGTAGAACCTGCAAATTATGAGGAAGCAAGTAAATGTGATACATGGAGGGCTGCAATGTATGAGGAAATAGAATCAATAAATAGAAACCATATTTGGGATTTGGTTGAATTGCCTGAAGGTAAAACCCCCATAGGATGCAAATGGCTGTATAAACCAAAAGTAAATGAAGATGGGAGTATAGAGAAACCTGAAGCTAGATTGGTAGCAAAGGGTTACTCATAGAAAAAGGGAATAGATTTTGATGACACCTTTACTCTTGTAGCCAAATTAAACACCATTAGAATGCTAATTCCCTTAGCAACAAAACACAAATGGCAGCTACACCTGCTAGATGTTAAGTTTGCATTTCTGAATGGTGACTTAAAGAAAGAAATTTATTTAGTACAGCCTCAAGGTTTTGTGAAAAAGGGGCAGGAACATCTCGTGTGTAAATTGAAAAAGGTACTTTATGGTTTAAAACAAGCACCCAGGTCGTGGTATGAGAAAACTGACTCATTTTGTTATATACCTAGGGGGGATAATATGGGGTACCAAGGGAGGTACCCAAGGTAATAATGTAATAATGGGATGGGCCATAGTAATAAATAAGGTGGTTAACCCATATCATGTAAGGGACAACAAGTAGTTAGTAATAATGTAATGGGCCCATGGTATTAGTCGATGGTATGAGGGAACCATGGTAATGATCCATGGTATTGTATGTATGAGGCCTATATAGAGGCTAGAGACTCCACATGGAATATGGTTAAGGATTATTGTATGAACAGGCATATGGCTTGTGGAGTGCTCTCCTTCCTTAAGGAGTGAATGTATGGTGTTGCCCTACCTTAAGGGTTTGATCAATAAAGAGAATCATTTCTATCTATTTCAATCTTATTATTCTTGGGTTTATTTCTGTTATCATATATTTCTGGGTTAGATCTATAACAAGTGGTATCAGAGCACTAACACATTTTTTGTACAGCATGGCTTTCATAGGAGCTTGAATGATCCAAATCTGTATACCAAGTTTAATAAACAAAGGCAAATTAGTTTGATTTCTTTGTATGTAGATGATATGATTGTAACAGGGAATGCTAATAATCTGATCAAAGAAATCAGATGTCACAAGTGTATGAGATGGAAAGACTCTGGACAAACCTTTCTTACTCAAGGGAAGTATGCCAGAAGCTTGCTGGAAAGGTTTAGAATGGTTATTCTAGCAGGTTTTTCAGATTCTGATTGGGAAGGTAATTTGGATGATCGAATATCTATCACAGGTTACGCATTCAGCATTGGATCCGAGGTCATCGCATGGAGGAGCAAAAAGCAGAGCACTGTAGCTCTGTTTCATCGAAAGAAACTACTGTCAAAAGAGATATGTGTTGAATATTGTAAAACTTGTGATAACATGGCTGATATGTTTACTAAGCCTCTTGGGCGTGTAAAGTTTGAATTGTTTAGAGGGATGCTAGGAGTTCAGGATAATCCTTTCTCCATTAAGGGGGGAGTTGAAAATAATTAATGTTATTTTTTATTAATGGAGAAATGGTTACACAAGTTGTAACGTATCTCCTTAGTTTAGGATTTGTTCCTAGAGTTTAGGAGTTTGTTTGCAACTACCTGATTTCTAGTGATGTACTTAATGATGTAATTGCTCATTTGATGGAAGTAGAGTGAACGGAGAGAGTCTCTTTGTTTGAGTGCAGTCTCTAGGTGTTGTACTCACCTGTGAGTTGTAACTCCTTCTTTTTCAATTCAAATTTGATTTTTATCTTCTTTTTCATTTTATCTCCTACAGTATGCCAATTTGGAGGTGTTTTTTTTTCTATATTATATAGGTGAAGGGAAATCATAACCCATCAGAGAAAGCATCGATGCTTGCTAGCATTTCATACAAGTTATTCTGGTGTGGCTGCATTTTTTTAAGTTTCTGAGCAGCTATTTTAATGCTTGGTTGGTAATTTTGGGCAAGGGTCATTGTGCTTACTGGCATTTCATACAAGTTATTCCTGTGTGGTTGCATTTTTTTAAGTTTCTGAGCAGCTTTTTTAATGTTTGGTTGGTAATTTTTGGGCATGGGTCATTGTTTGAATGGATACCCTCTGCATAGTGTACAAGTCTATAGTCTTGAATAGACAACCACTTGAGTAGACAACCTTTTTTTACTGCCAACAATATCCAATGATACTATCTATTAAAAAATATGTTCCATACCATTTCAATTACTGCCATACTGTAAGCCAAGTATGGTAATCATCAAGCCAATCTGTCTGGAAATAAATTTTATTTCTATTAGCATTTTATGTGTTTCCTATTCGCCTCTTGAAAGCATTGTTGTCCCAAGTCTAGTTTGTTGAATGATAATAATTGTATGGTAGGTTGGGGTGTCAATCAAATAGCTAGTTGAGCTTATCTAATTTTTGTTTTATTTTTTTTATTTCCTCATTCCCAACAAATATCATATGTGATTTACATTCAATTTATATAGAAATTGACTTTTCATGTACAAGTTATTTGGAAACTGAACATATACACACTACACATTTACTTCATTCAAAATGTAATTGTCTCAAGTAGCTAAAATACTTCCAAAAACAATTCTGTACACAAACGTATCCGGGCACTTGATCTTAATTACCCTTTCCTTCCTCATTCATTATCCGGGTCTGAGAACCCTTAACTGGTCTCTCACCACGAGTGAAACCCTTTCACCCCTCTATCTCAAAGACTTAAAAAGCACTTTGCTAGCTTGCCCTTCGAAAGTTCCCTTTAGTGAGTTAATCCAGTTTTGCTTCCTTATTGTTTGACTCCATAGCCCAATGGTCTAAAATACATCATTTTATCTATATGTCTAAGTAGATCCCACCACCCAATCTCAAATATAAATCAAAAACCTCTTGAACATTCATAACTAGCCTAAAATAACATAACTAAGACAAAGTAAAATTATAAAGAGAGAGCCCTCTCTGCATGAGGAAGGCTAGGTCCTGATCTCCAAAAGTGGTTTGTAGTTACCTTGGTCATTTCTTTCTTTAACCTTGAGAAAATATTGAGTGATAACAAGGTCTAGAGCCCAAGTCACTACCAAGAATGAAGTGATATCTTGAAATCAGTGAAAGTACAAGGAAACAATGATGCAAAAGAAATAAGTTGAACAAGACCATAACCAGACCCCTATTAGCCATGAAAGGAATTTCTTCAAAAATATCATCAACATGTAACCTATAGGTGTAAACAACATAATTAAGTGTAGCGGTCTCATACTTATCTGAGAAACTCTATGAACCATTGTTCCCTCATGTCACTATCATCTATTAGGTCATAGACACATTATCCATTCATGTACAAGTAAAAATGTATTGAGAGCCCTACATAGCTGCTATCATAAAATGTACATATATACAACATAATAAGAACAAAAATACCATAAAAACATCAAACATCAAAATCCAAATATACATAAATACATTTACACATGAAAATCAAGGGAATGAATTTATCATTAATAAATGCAATGAACCAAGCAGAGATGGGACTACCATGTTCCACCTACCATAGATTCGCTGACCCAAGTCTCTCTTTAACAAATCACCCTCATGCCATATTCCAAGCATGAATGTGGGACTCATAGTACACACCAAAAACACCAATCAACATGGATGCCACGTGAGTTCTCCACCTCCATTGTGCGAAATTTGAGTGCCTCCTAGTCTCTCAGGATTTACCATGCATGCACAGTCTGATCTAGGGATCACTAAGCCCTACACTGAGACATACTCTCTAGGCTTTATCGTGCATCCCATCCCAAGACCATTAGGCGCAACGGAGAGAAAATCCACCTCTTGGCTTTAACATATAATGCGCTATTCACCGGTAAGGATTCCTAGGCCCACTGAGGCACACAAAATGACTTTACTGCAACCCACGGTCCAATTCATGGGTTACAAGGCCAGTGGCTTCGTGTACTCAATCTGTTCAGTGGCCACTCAGACCATGTGCTTGTCAATTCGAAGATCCGCCCCACACGGCATTCAATCCAATCCGATCATCCCACATAAACTGAATGAGAGAACCCATCTAATCAAATCTATAAGGAAATGGCAAGGCTCGACTGAAAATATGGTCACAGATTGCAAAACCCATGCCATGATAGAAAAGAACCACATGCAATCCAACTCATGCCAAATCTAGCTAGGAAAATACAAATGCAAGTCGATATCTACAATGAAGCTCGTTGTATCTGCTTGATCCTGCCTTTTCCACCTTGATCTTTGCTTCCTCTTGCCTTCTTTGCCTTTCTTGCTCCAATGCCAAAGCGGTCCAAGGAACTCTAAGTGTCCGAGTGAGAGAGAGAAAGAATAATGAGAGAGCTCCAAAACTCAACTGAAAGAATGTTACCAACTGATCCACAGAAGCCTTTTGTGAATGAGGCCTCTATTTTCTTCATTTTCCATTATTTTCCTTCATTTTCATCCTCACATGCATCCTATGACCTTTCACCGTCGTTTTCTCATAATTTGCATTATTTTCATAAATAAATGTGTCAAAATGCCATTTTTCCTTTCCAAAGCTTTAGTCATTGCCTTTGTCAATTTCCTTAGCCATAAATAATCAAATGAACACCCCCTAAGATGTCTTGCCCAACATTCAACATGGAATAAGTGTCCCATCAATCATGGTTATTGTTTTTAACTTTTATTACATTGAACTTTCACCATAGGTGTTACAAAATCTAAGATCATTATAAAAAACTATAAGATTATAAAGTCAAAGAATCGTAAACCCAAGGTATTATTAATATTCTAAACCCACATAATTAAGAAACTAATGAAATTAATATTATAAACCCAAATAATTAAGAAACCAATGAGATTAATATTATAAACCTAAGGAATTAAGAAACGAATAGAATTAATATCATAAACCCAAAGGACGAATAAACCAAGGAATTAATAAACCCAAGGAATACACACAAAGGATTTAATATTATAAACCCAAAGGATCAATAAACCAAGGAGTTAATAAAACCAAGAATAAATATAAAAAATACAAGGAAATAGTAATAAACCAAAGAAATTAATATTAAAAACCCAAGAGATCAATATTATAAACCATTGGGATTATTATTATAAATGTAAGCAAACTATTAATATTATAAACCCCACAAATTTATATTATAAACCCAATGGATTTATATTAAATCTAGGACTATTATAATCCCTATCATTAATATTATACCCTCATAATATGAACACTTAGACTAATAAACCCAAGGGATTGATATTATACACCCAAGGCACTAATAAACGCAAGGGTTTAATACTAAAAACTCAAAGAAATAATATTTAACCCAAGGGATTAACATTGTAAGACTAAGGTATATAAACTCTAAGATAAATATTATAGACCCTAAAACAAACATGGTTGACCATGGTTGATCATCATTGATTTTCATATTGAGACAAGCTCTGTCATAATGTGATGTTCAACCATGGTTGATGATGATTGACCATCATTTATTTTCATATTGAGGAAGTATTTGTCACAATGTGACGTTAGACCATGATTAACCATAATTATAATCCCAAAAAATTTATATTAAATCTTAGTATTAATATTATAAACCTAAACAATGAATAAACACCTTTTCATTCTAAAATCCATTTACAAATATTTTAAGATTAATATAAACAAAATTATACGTTATATTTTATTTTTACATTTATTAAATTAAAAGAAAACTTTTAACACATTATAAATATGTGTCCAATTATAAATATAAACATGAAACATTACTAACCGTAGTCAAATTTAGAAAATCTTGCTCACTAATTTAATTATACGCATTTCCAATTTTTTTATTTGAAATATTTCATCTTACTCTACACTTAGCTTCCCTTACTTTTAGTCTCGGATTTCAACTCTTCAACTTTCATCTCAAATAAGTTTCAACTCTTCAAATTTCATCTCAAACAGGACTGCAATGCAGTGGAATACCTACCGAATATGAGATGTGATTTTGGGTGTATGGATAAAATGTCGATGCCGTGAACATTAATATTGTTATAAAACTATGCTTCTTTGTTATTCGTTGCTGCTTGTATACAAGCACTTGGGATAACTTGCGAGAATGTTCAAACCAATCATGTAGTATGTATCAAGATTAATAATGTATTGCGTTGAAAGATTCTTTCAAAATATTTGTAGCTTTTTGATTTTATCTCCTACAGTATGCCAATTTGGAGGTGTTGTTTTTTCTTTATTATATAGGTGAAGGGCAATCATAACCCATTAGAGAAAGCATCGATGCTTGCTGGCATTTCATACAAGTTATTCCGGTGTGGCTGCATTTTTTTAAGTTTCTGAGCAGTTGTTTTACTGCTTGGTTGGTAATTTTGGGCATGGGGCATTGTGCTTGCTGGCATTTCATACAAGTTATTCCTGTGTGGTTGCATTTTTTAAAGTTTCTGAGCAGCTTTTTTAATGCTTGGTTGGTAATTTTTGGGCATGGGTCATCGTTTGAATGGCTACCCTGTGCATAATGTACAAGTCTATAGTCTTGAATAGACAACCACTTGAATAGACAACCTCGTTTTACTGCCAACAATATCCAATGATACTATCTATTAAAAAATATGTTCCGTACCATTTCAATTACTGCCATACTGTAAGCCAAGTATGGTAATCGTCAAGCCATTCTGTCTGGAAATAAATTTTATTTTTGTTAGCATTTTATGTGTTTCCTATTCTCCTCTGGAAAACTTTGTTGTCCCAAGTCTAGTTTGTTGGATGATAATAATTGTATGGGAGGTTGGGGTGTCAATCAAATAACTAGTTGAGCTTATCTAATTTTTGTTTTATTTTTCTTTATTTCCTCATAGGCACCGGATTTGCTAAGGCATCCTCACCTTAAACCCCAATGTTGCCTTCTCGATCTTCAACTAGATATCAATGAATGGTGGAATTGGTAGGTTGAGTACTTGTTTAGTCAAACTAAGGCCAACAAATTCAAGAAAGCTAAAGTAATCAAACAATCCTACAACCATATTTTAATCAAACAACATGAAGCCATTGTCACTGATGATATTGATAGTATGTGTGCATACCTGTACTGAAATGGTGACACCAATGATCTTGACAAGGAATACAACAATGCTTTTCTTTGATCTATTTGACATGAAATCGTTTGCAGAGGATTATAAGAGGATATATGGAGTTTTACCTATATCGAATTGGATCACAGTAAAATTTGGTGTTCATGTAAGTTCTCAATCACATTGACCTGATAATCCATGGATCCATCTTACCCTAAGATTTATTGAAGATCAAACTTTAGAATGATTACTATTATTGAATGTTGAGTTTCTTTGAAGTTGTTAATGGTACACATTAATTTTTTTGTTGATACCCAAAACATAAGAAGGGTGCTAAAATGTTTTGGAAGCTATATAATACTCTCCAGCGGATTGCAAGATCCATATAGCAATGGAGGGTAAAACATATTTCTTTATATATTACATTGTCACTTCATTGAGAGAGTAATTAAGAGCTGTATCTCCACACATTTACAGCTTCCAGGTATAACTAATTTTCCTGTGGTAACTGTGATAGTATAACAGTTAGCAGAAACTCTATTGCGATAGTATAGTAGTAGCAGAAACTCTGGGTTGGGATTTCTTCATAGTTTTAAGACAAACAAAACGACCTCGTTTGGAATACACAAGCATTAAAATACTTACACTAATGGCTTTCCAAAAATTACTTCCCTTTTGACACAACTGGAGCACCGACAACTGCAAAAATAGAAAATCCAATGTGAAGCTATAAAACAATCACGTAAAAATATAATTATCTCGCACAGATATAAAAATAAATATTCCATAAAAACCAACTAGAGGTTATGATTGGGAAAAATGAGGACTGGAAAAACTGTGAAGGATATGTTCTAACATGGAAAAAGGAATCAAAACATTAACAAGTAAAACAATAAGGCTTCCCTACTTTCATGTGCTCTACTGCCCATTTTTTTACCGTTTCCTCGTTTGCTGATTCAATTTCCCACTTGTTTAAATTTTCCTTGTTTGCTAATTCAATTCCATCATTCGTGCCCACTCCAGGGCTTACAACACTTGCAAATTCAAAGTTATATTTTTTTTCAGATTGAAACCAAGTGTTGCTCTTTCCACCTGCTCTCTGTTAATGGATAATCAAGCCAAATCTCAACCTCTGCCACATTAACCTTTGTGAATTGGTTAAGAAAAAGCACATACACAATCGTTGGGACGATAAGTTTATGTTTGGTGACAGGTGACCAAATGCTGAGAGGTGGTGGCAACAAATCGTTGACAGGTTGCAGCAAGCAATGACACTTGAATGGTAACAGGGTGACACAGTTGCCTAGAAAGGTCGTGAGGCAACTTTGGATAATTTTTTTTTCCATGCAAATTAATTTAACATAAAATATTATGAACTAATGCTAACCCAGGCTAGGATTAGTCATCTTCATCTTTGATTATGTTTTAACTTTATCCTAGCTTTATGTGAAAAAGTGAGTTTTTCTCTGCACTAAGACTCCAAAGGCTTCAATGGATATGGTTCGCCAACGAAAACACTTGTCAATATTTAATAGGTTGATAAAAGCGTTTATAAAATATGAATAGAAAACTTTATGTTAAAATTATCGTTTTGATTGAAAATAATGCTAGGGAGAGCGACATCAATCACTATATACCTGCTACTTTCGGCAGGTATAATAAGTAACTACACATTTATATTTCAAATGGTTATGACTTAAAATAAATAGATCCTTTGATTATTAAAGTTATACCAAATTGGTAGTTGTAAATAAGCATACCATTTGATTTATAATATTTTTTCCACAAATTTCTAAAATTATAAAAGTAACTTTTTAAATTTTAAATACATATATATAGAAAGAATAAAATAGAGTGTTATAATAAATTAAGTAAATATTGTGCAGTGATACATTCAACATCTTATTATGAGTGTGATATGTAATTTTTTATATTCAACATTGAGTTGGCACATTTCTTTTCAAAATGTGTGTGTGTGATAATAAAAATAAAAGTAATATCTATTATAACATAACATAGACGATCATAGACATCCTAAGCTAGCTTTAAATTCCAGCCAAAACCGCCTAAGGCTCAATCGGGGGCGACATAAAGACACAAGGGCTTGGTTAAACTATTGGGAGATCAACGAGAATGATGCATTGCAAAACATAAATAACATTAAAGATATTGTTAATTCTAAGTTCAAAGAAAAAATGTGGTGTGAGAAAGATTTAGCGGCTAAAAGAAAATTAAGTTATTATAAGAAGGTCATCAACGCCACCCTAGAAAATCAAAAGTATCTCTCTATTTTAACTAGCTCAAAGAAGAAAATTAATATAGCAAATATTAGAACGAATTCTCATGAGCTCCATAGTGAAACAGGTCGTTGGGCAATTCCTAAAACGCCATGGATGGAAAGGATCTACCATATATGTGAGAATAGGAACATCGAGGATGAAAACCACTTCCTCTTAGAGTGCCCCGCGTACAACCACATTAGATCTCAGTTTCACAATCTTTGTTACAATACTAACCTTCCTAGCCTTTTACAATGTCAAAATTATAGTGAGCTCGGGAAGCTTCTCTCCAAGCTTTTTGAGCATAGGAATAAAATCTTAAATCAAAATAAATAATTTGTTTCTTTAGGTCCGATAGACCAACGTTTGGTCTCAGCAGACGTTAACTATCATCATCATCAAAAGAATACTCCAAAACATTTAAATAAATCATTTGAGTATCTATAAGAAATAACATATTTTAAGGTCAATTATATATATATATATATATATATATATATATATATATATATATATATATATATATATAAGGGTGTAAGGAAGACCAAAATTTTTGAGTTAGAATTTGTTTTTCAAAATAATTTTTTCATCACTCTATTATGATTTTTATGGTTAAGATAGATCTATATATATTGGTTGGTTTTGAATAGTTGATCTCATGAATAAAAAATAGAAAAATAACTTAAAAAAAGAAGAAAAGAAAAAGCTAAAAAACTCTTAATTTTATTATACATTAAAACATAATAAAAAGGTATAATCGTTTTATAAATGATCTTCCTATCCAGCTATCACACAATTGGTTGCCATGTAGGTTAACTACTATCTTATTATTATGTATTGCAGATTTAACCTCGTTATTAAAAACAAAAAACAACGAAAAGCTTAAAAAGTGTATAGCGTGATCAGATAGATAGATAGATAGATATATATATATATATATATATATATATATAAAACTAGAGCAACCGTAGCAGCCGTTTAACCACAATGCCACATAGTTTGCCAAAGGAATAAGTCCATAAGTATTCATTTGAGGGCGACTTAAACTGATACAAGGAACCGAAGTATCCTTATTTTAGCTCGTCTATGTTTAGCTTGAAACGAGGCTGGAAGATCACGATGCTGCATCACTCATGAAGTAAAAATCTACGTCACGTGGTGCTGAAACAGTACAAATTGTAGCTGCAAATGAGTTCTTTAAAGGTCTGCTCCTACCATCTGATTGCCATTTGATGCATTCTTTTGAGGAATAATTTGGTGGAGTAAATTGTCTAAGTTGCTGTTAGAAGATCCTCCTTCCCCGACCGCTCGCTTCGCACTTTCCTTCAATTTTCCAATTCTTCTCCTCATTTTGACTCCTTCCTCTCCTTCTACCAAATTCCTCACCAGCGCTGCCACCTCTTCCCTTTTCACGATCTGTTTCAAGTGCAGTCCTACGCTCCACTCTTCACAAACAAATTTCGCATTTGTATGTTGCTCGGCACAGAAGGGCCAGCATATCATTGGCACTCCCGCGCTTATGCTTTCCAACGTGGAGTTCCACCCGCTGTGAGTCAGAAACCCTCCCACAGAAGGGTGGGACAGTACCTTTATCTGAGGTACCCACCCAACCAACAAACCTCTATCCTTCGTTTCTTCAATGAACTCCTTGGGCAATATGGCTGATTCACCATGAACTATATCTTGTCGGACAACCCACAGAACTATATTTGCCCTCCCCCATTTTAGTGCACTCCCCATATTTCCATTCCCCCAATTCATACAAAATGCATGAAGAGAAGGTGGATTTTTCTAAGGACCCCAATAGGGGGCAAATCATTTGGATATCTCAACCCCAACCTCGTAGCACTCAATGGACCTTGGCACGTAGTTGAATAGCACTACTTTTTCAAAAAGGAAATCCTCAGTGGGCTCTCCAAGTGAAGGATGAAGAGAGGAGTACGAGGTATTTTCATGAATTTCCACCCCACCTCCTACAATAATCACCAAATCAACTCCAAATAGATCACTCACTCCAAAAAGTGACAAAATTACCCCTCCCCCTTTCATAGACTTAACTTATCATCCAACGACTCCTTCTTCTGCTCACTCCCCACTATATTCTACTAACTTAGTATTTTGATAGCCACATAGTAGATCTCCTTCATCAGACCTTATCTTTAGCCGTTAGTTTTATAGCTAAACTTCTAGTTTCTTGTGCAACCTTCTCACAATAGACATTAAAAGCAGAGGTTGTAAAAACCCTAGGTTCTTGATTCTCTCACCTCCACTTGTTGATGATCCACCAAGACAAAAGAGGAAGTGCATCAAAAGAAAGAAAGAGGAGCCTTCCCTAGTTCTAGGCAAGGATGTGAAATTGATTGAGATTCTCAGTGTGGAAAATGAATTGGCATTTTGCTAGCAAAAGGGTGTCCATGGTTGTTCTATAGGTGGATAGAGAAAAACATTTTTTGTCTTTTGGATATGCCCCAAAATGTTTGATATTAGTTAAGGGTTGGATGGGGTATCTGACAAAGACAAAAGAGGATGCACAAAGGCGCTTGAATGAAAAATGGTTTGGGAGATATTGGGTACTCCATCTGAAACCCTAGACAATAGATTTTGATGTGAAATCCAAAAAAAAAATGATGCCCATCTAGGTTCATCTTCGAGTGCTTTCCCTAATATTTTGGTTTGAGGAAATCTTAAAGGAAATTTTGAATACACTAGGACTTTTTTACGTAGTGGTAACTCACAAATCATCATGTAGAGGAGGAAATGGAAACCTATCTATTTCTCAGAGCATGGATCACTTAGAAAACAAAATTCCATTATTTGAGCTCTTAGGGAATCTATCACTACAAAAGTTCCTAAATGAAGTTCCTCTCGCTCAATTACAAGGGACTAACCAACCCCTCATAAAAGTTAGCTATGAAATGACTAACGTACCTCCACTCCCTCACATCCTACTCTTACAAGAGTATATGGTTGAAGTAATAAAGGAAATTTCATCTCTCAAATAAATTCTCTGGTATTGGTGTTTTCTTGCTTTGGATGTAATTAGGATATTAGGGGTTATTGTCTCTAGATGATACACTAGATGGGTTCGTTTAATTTCGACCTAGTCCTTCAAATCATGGCTTTCCATGACCATTCTCTCTAGAGAAATGGACAAAGCCTTCCTTTTCATAATGTGTATGGTCCCTTTACAAATCATGAGGCTTATTGGTCAAACATTCCTAGACTCCCTTACATGGACTATGGAATTGTTATCATGGAAGGGGACCTAAATTTCACATTCGGAGTTATTGATGTTTAGGGAACCTATGCAATAATTGACCCACTAATGAAATTATTTATATATTTGATTGAGGAGATGGAATTTTGTGAGATCCTTTCAACCAAGCTTCCGCCTACATGGTCAAAAAATAGGAAAAGATCTTATCGAATTTCCAAAATGTCGGACCATTTCATCATTTTAAAGGCCCTCCTTTGTCAAAGATCAATGGTTGGTGGGATTTTGATCACAATCTTATTCTCCTAAGTTTAGATCTCTTCCTCTCCAAGCAACTAATTCCCTTCAAACTTAATCCTTCTGGGCTTGAAAACCCAACTTTTATTGAATCACTGAAATCCAACTAAATCCCCTTTTAATCCTCTTCCCTAGAGTCCCAATCGGCCCCTCCCGCCTCCCCACAATACAATCCCACCAAATCCTAGAAATGTCAAACTAAATGATTATTAAGTGGGCAAGGGAAGAAGAAGAAGAAGAAGCACACAACAAATACCTGGCTAAAATTGAGGCTGAATTGAAAAATATATGAGAAAAATATCCAAGAGACGGCTACAATGGGTCAAAAGGAAGAGATAAAGGGATTTGAGGATAAAAGAGAAATTTCTCCTAGAAAAGGAAAAATAATGAAGGATGAAGAGTAGATCCATCTCGCTACACGTAGAGGATGACAACACCATGTACTTTCACAATATTTCAAACGAAAGGATATCTATTTACAGTATTTGGGAGATCAAAAACCCATATTGGCTCACTTGCAACCTCCTTCAAAGATATTACAAGAAGGATGTAATTATTTTAAGGACATTTTTTCTACTCCTCAGAGAACCGCCATACAGAAAGTACTAAATGTGATCAACCTTTTCCCCAGATTTATAAACTACGAAGGGAACATCGCCTTAATGACTAAGGTCACAAAAGAAGAGCTATAGTTTTATATAGTTTCCAGAGAATAAAAACCCCAAGTCAAATGGACTCCTTATTGGGTTGAACCTAGAATGTTACAACTTTATAGTAGATGGCCTTCTCTCTATAATGGAATAATGAATGACTTCATGACAAGTTATTTCCCCCTTTAATTGCACTTTAATCCAAAATCATACTCACCTACATCATTTTAACTTTTTCATCTGATTTCTTTGTCTAACTCTATCTGCAAGATTGTTTCAATGTTCATTTCCCTCTACCTCAAAGACGTCTTGTATAATCACATTTCTCTAGAAAAAATTGTATTCTTCCAAAATCATGATATTCATGATGTCATTATCATTTCCCAAGAAGGCATTCATTCTATAGGAACTAAGAAGCAAAGAGAGATTATATATAAATTTTATCTCTCCAAATATTTTTATCAGGTAAGTTGGTTATACCTAAGAATCCTCTTAATTTATATAGGCTTCTACCAGTTCTTTGTAACTCGAGTGATGAACTGCATCAACAAAACCTCTTTAACCTTGCTAGTTAATGGAGCAACCTCTCCATTATCCAAAATAAAAACAAGCCTTAGGTAGGTCTATCCACTTTCACTCCTTCTCCTCCTCCTTCTTGAAAAAGGACTAAGCAGAGCAATAATGGATTCAAAATCACAAGGAAATTTAAAAGTGATTTAAATATGCCAATGTTGAAACCTCTCACCTTGACTATTTCTAGACAATATTTTGGTTTTACTTGAAGGGAAGATATCCCACCTCCAGTCTCTAAAATGCATATCTTTGTTATTCATTAATGTTATAGGAATGAAGATAAACAATGAAAAATTTTCCATCTTTGGTTGGAGGATTACAGAAAGGGTGAAAGCCTTTGAGGAGTAAATTTTATCCATAAATGTTAATCAGTTGGGATTTGGAATAAAATATCCATGTTTTACTTTAAAACTTCTCAAATATCTCAAATCGGACTAGATATGGCTTTTGGAAAATATGGAAAAGAGAGTATGAATCTGGTGCAATAAATGGATCTCAAAGGCATGGATATTGATGTTGTGTAAATAAGATATGGAAGCTTTCCAAGTGTTTTGGGCTTCATTAACCTAGATCCCTCTAGGAATTATACAAAATCTTAAACAAATTGTCAAAAAAAATATTTTGGCAAACATGGAAGAAAAATTTACCTTTTCTATCCCGTCCTAGAAGTACATAGCCATCCCAGAATATCAAGGTCGATGGGGGTTAAAAAAATATCATTTTGTTCTCAAAACATCTAGCCTCCAAAGGGAATGGAATATCATCCATGGCAAGGACCTTTGGGCATATAGCACTAAGTAAAAATATATCATACCCCTCTCCACTCTAGATTGAATAAGATCTTGCCAAAAATGGCTCCATAATTTGAAAGACAATCATCAAAAGAATTCCATTAATCAGTGATTTTCTCAGCTGGAAGGTAGGGAGTGCTACACAAGTTCTTATTGACAAAGACTCTTGTATAGGAATTCAACACTAGCACAAGATTTCAAACCCTCTTATCCATATACTGGATGAAGAGGGATGGTATACTTTGAATTAGATAGAAATTTCCCTGACCATTTTAGGACACCAATTCATCTTGGAGGTGAGAAATTTGATGCTTGGATAACATTCATTAGAGGATTAAAATTCTCAAATGTTATTATTTCAAATTCAAAAGATAGTATTATCTCGACCCCGCGTCCAAGGGGATTTTTTTCTCCTTAAGTCGTGTATATGATACTTACTACAACAAATTATCCTCTTGAACTCCCTTAATGTTGGGGGGAATGCTTTGGAAACTATATTTTCCTCCAAATCTAAATTTTTTACATGGTTCTAAAAAATAGGCTCCTACTTGGGAAAACTTGCAAAAACAATATTTTCATGGCCAAGGCTATTGTCCCTTGTGCAAGGTAGAATCAGAATCATTCAACCACCTTTTCAGACATTGCTTTTTCTCAAAGGAAGTATGCAAAAGAGATAAGCCAATTATAAAATCAACAATTCCTTTAGGATGGCATTTAATTTGAAGAAAATTAAAAAATATGGATGTAAGTCACAAAAAACCAAGGGCATAAATTCCTCCCTCTACCAATTGCTAGGGGAATTTGGCCTGAATGAAATTGTTCAATTTTTGAAGACTGAAATATAATCTCCATCAAAGTAGACATCAATAGTCTCTCTATAGCCATGCACTTAAAAATTTATTCAAATGGAAAGGCCCACCCTCAACCATAGGAATTTAAAATACGATTTAATTTCCCTTGAGGTTTTTTTGATGGTGCAACCCAAGGTTTCCCCTCTTGATGCATAAGAATCAACCCTTAGGCAACCATCTTTACCTAGTCCCAAAGGGGGTCATGGAATTTCCGAAGGGAAATAAATTTATCACAAATGTAATTTCTATAAATTATAAAGAGTGGGTCTTTGATGCAATTACAAATGTCTTGACTCTAGAAAGAATCTTGATTGAAAGGTTGTTTTGGAGAGTTGTTACTTTGCCTAAGTGAGCCTTTATAAAAGTGACAATTTCTAGGTTGAGGTGTTAGTATGCGGGGAATGATGTCCAATTTAATTTTGATCTGTTGGGATATTTTCTAGCCAGTATGAGTTATATCTATATGTACATTTAGAATTTGATCAACGAGGGGGGAGTATAACTCAAGGATATCAGAGAGAGGCAACTCAAGAAAGGCAGATGAGAACCTATAGTAAACTAGCCATGTAAATTCTCTGTACATATATATTTATGAGATATAAATTAATTTAAGGTACTTTTAGTTATTTCTTATGAATTTGATTCCTCTATCTGAACATGTGTTCATTCCTTGTTTGAAGGGGCGACTGTCTCTCTGTTAAGTTTAACGAGTGTTACATATTTTCTTGAAACTAAAGTGAGTCCCTCTATGTTGAGTTTGTTCACTCCCAAAAGATGGTTGAGAACCTAAACCCTCCATTTATATATATTAGTACAGATCACATATTTAAGTTTGGCATGTCTAATGAGGGAACCAAAGTTGAAGAAAAATTTTGGGCCAAGTCCTAACTAGTGGAATTTGTAATCAGGTGGCAGAGTGAAAACTAGAGGGTGGTGAAACAAAAGGAATTATAACTCGCAGAAATCATTCCCACTTATGATGACATTGGAACATGATCCAAAAAAAATTAGAACCAGGATTGGATACCTTGCCTTGTTGATGCCAGGTCCCCCACCCTCAATCGATAAGATTCCTCAATCCTCATTTTCCTAATCTTCATCATTTAACTAATAGGGTGGAACCTTGGGCCAGAATCGAAAGTGAAAATCAACCCCCTTCGCTAACATTAAAGGTCACCCACCCCCCATCCCGCAATTCATCAGTACCATCGACCTCTTTTGATTGATCACATCTATAAATTGGAGGTCTTGCTTTAGACAAACATGCTTGATTATTACCAGGGTCGCATGGGTGCAAGTGGGAAAGGAAAATCCCATGAGGACAAGCCCCTAAGTTTGGTAAACATAAGGTGTCTAAGCTGAACAAAAACTTGGGTATGGCCCATGAATTGTAGGTGTGCAGTGATATAGAAATTGGGGTAGTGGCTCATGCGAGACGAAAAGTTGAAGAAGTAGACCTGAGCTAGGATAGTTAAATTAGAGTGGTGTCAAAGCACAACAACTCTCTTTTCGAATTAACAGATGAAGGAAATGATTATAGGAGGCTTTCAATTAAAAAAGGAGGAGATTTAGGATATTATTTGTGGGGGAGAGAGTGAGTTAAGGAACATTCCCAACTCATGGTTAAGATTGGAAAAAGGGTAAAAATCACTACATTTGGATCTTGAGATGGTTGGTAAGTTAACCATTGGAAAAATGCTATTTGAATGGTGATCCAATGTGTAGCCAATTAGTGAAAAATTGAATTGAGTTGTTGAATAAACATTCTCACACTATAAATCTTTGTAATGGGAATTATATGAGTTCTAATAATTAGTTACAAGTTGATAAATCATGTAAGCATGAATGAAGCTAAGTGTATTAGATTCTATCATATGGTAAGATGATGAGATCATCATATATTTTCATGTTAATAATTGGAAATGCAGTTTGTGTGTTAAACTATAGTTTAATTATAGGAATTTTCAATTTCTTGTAACCACATACTAAGGGAGCTTATGGAAAGTAGAGGTTCTAGGTAGCATTAAAACATTATAGGAAAAATAGGGAATTATAACTTCAATACAATGATTGGAGAAAGAACCAGAACAAGGATAGAGAAAACTGAGGAGATTCAAGACCAAGAAATAATAAAATTCAGAGAAATTGTAGTCCAAGCATATTAAAGAAATGATTGAAGAAGAAATGGTGGAAATGCTCACAAAAAAGAGTGAACCGGTGCTGTTCTTGAATGAAAAAAGATACCAGTGTTATGGAGACCCAACAAGTAAACATGTTCTTATGTTTTAAACCTAGAGTAGAAGTTGATAACTTACAAGTAGTAGTAGTAGTAGGAAGAGAGTTGTAGAAAAGAACCCTTGTAGTAAGAAAATTCAAGAGAACAAGTGAAGTTCCCAAGAGGTCAGAAGTATGTGTAGAATCCCAGACGAGCAAGGAGTGATTAGGATGTTTTAGAGGAGAGAACCATAAGAATACCATAAGGAAAATCTATAGATAAGGTTTGGTGACATATTAGGGTAACAAGTTAATGGATAAGATTTGTTACTAGGGCGTGACTGCAACACACAATGAGTCATATGATTCTCCTAAAGTTGGAAGGAAGAGGGAAACTAATGGTCATTATAAATTTTCAAGTGCTACCCACAAAAAAAGTAAAGAAGATGCTAAAATCAATGGCATAAGGTGAAGGATGAATCAAGAAGAATTTGATGGAGAACTTGTTTAGATAAATGAAATTATCAATATAGTAATTCAACTACTACAAGAAATTAAAGAAGACCAAAATCATGTTTGGGTGTTAAACATGGAAAATTATCTTGAAGTTTAAAAACTTTGGCGAATCTCACTAGTCGCTAATATCAAAACTATGATATATTTGTAAAATTATTCAAATTTATAACAATTTTATATGTACTCTCTATATAATGTTGGTGATTTTTAAGGTAGAATAATTTTATATTGTAAAATTTGGGCGAGTCATTTTTATAAAAAAATGGAAATTGGCCAATATTTTCTTAGAAAAATCATGGATAATTAACCCACTTGCGAATATTAGCCCCTTACATTTTCCATGGTGCTAAAGAGGAAAAAGATGAAATGACCTATGCTACAATAGAAGCTGAAGCATAGTTTGAGTGTATCATTATAGAAGAAAGTAGTCGGGAAAACTATGTATGAGGGACAAAATGTTTACCTCTATGAACTAGAACTAGGAGAATTCCTTGGTGAATATGATGATGAAGATGAGGATATTAGATTCATTGAAAGGGTCATTGATTGTGTGAAAAGTATAGAAAAACAAAAGAAGATAATGATAGAGGATGAGGCTAGAGAACCTTGTGATTATAAATCTAACAAAGTTGTTGTGAATCTAGGTTTTGCAACTAATGAAGGTGGACAATAATTAAAGGTTGTCACAAAGGAAGATAAGGTAGATTTGTCCCTGTGAGAAAAAGAGAGGGACAATTTTTCTAATGAAATGAAGGGAGGTGGACTTGAGATGGTAAAGGAGAATGTAATTCTTGGTGAACTTGGGATGAAAGAAGTTGCAGATGCTAAGGTAATGGGTTTAATTTAAGTAAATATTTTTTTTTGAATGAATATGAAAGTATGTTGATAGGTGAGGATCTAAATGTTGTCTCTGATGACAATAATAGAGCTCAACAAGAAAATAAGGTGAAGTAAATATAAACAAAGATTTCAAAACCAGATAATGAACATGGTAAAGGAACACTTAGTGACTACAATGGTTTTTCCAATAAACCATATAACTTTCAATTGAGAAAGCTCTTGCAGCACGAGAATTCTTATGACAAGAAACACTTATAGAATATTTAAGAATGATGTCTTAGCAAGTCAGAGAAAGATCTATATTATTTTGTATTTTGTCACTAGAGGTGAATTATTTGATAATTTTTTTATCATCAATAGCTCAGTGAAAACGAGGCATGCAAATATTCGCAACAACATATTACCATAGGGATTTAAAGCTTGGAAATATTCTCCATGACTCTTAGGGAAACTGGAAAGTATTAGACTTTGGATTAAGTGCATTAATCAGACAATTAAGGGAAGGTGGATTCTTGCACACAACCATTGGAACACCAAATTTTGTGGTAGCTAAGGTTTTTAACCATAAGGGCTATGATGGTAAATTAGCTAAGGTCTAGTCTTATGGAATTATTCTTTATATGTTAATGGCGAAATTTCTTCCATGTTATGAAGATGGCCTAACAAGTATATATAAAAATATATATGAGACACATTTCTCATGCCCAACATGGTTTTCCACTGGTACCCTAACAAGTGAAAGGGAAAGCTCGAGGAAATAATGCAACCTCATAATTGTTGGGGAAATATTTTTTTAAAGAGTTATAGGAAAAAAAAAATTATTCAAAGCACAAGGAACAAAAGCCATCTCACTAAGGAAAGGAGGAAGAACACATTACATGAGGTATAATATTCTTCCAAAGGAAAATTGGAAGAAGTAATCCAAGGAAGGATAATTAATGAGATGTGTAATCAGAAGAATTTAGAAATAGAACAACAATTCGAAGGCATCTTGAGTTGGTTTAAAAGTGTTATAATTAGCAAAGCATGCATGGTCCTAAAAGAGGATGGGTGGCCCTACATTGAAGCAAGAATAAAACTTGTCAAATAAGAAAGGATAGTTTAGGAAAATGGCAGTGAAGGAGCACGCAATCAATGGTGAATGCTTACAATGAGGTTCTTGCAAAAGGAATATGTGGAAAGGAATTTTTTTAAAAGTCCATTGTGTTATAAAATTAAAATCATAATTGAGATAAATTTTGGACAACATATCGAGGAGAAAGTATCAGTAGTAGCTTGGGTGGATTATGCCTTTGTTGAATATTAAACTTCACATAACGATGGCGGAATGGGAACATAATAGGTCATAATATCCCAAGTGAAGGAGGAAACAAATAGAAGAATAAGGCTAACTATAAAATATTGCACCAACAAAGTGAGGAGACCACAACAAAGTAGAGTATGGGCCCTGAGAACATTGGAGTTAGTAGATGGACAACTAGAAAAAACCCATGAATAAAAACAATTCAAAATCTAGGATGCCTAAGGACTACAATAAATTTGAAGAAGTATGACTACGAAGCCATAAATTTTCTACCTGGGGAGTTTAATGCATGATCATCAACCCTTATGCAACCATTTTTCCTAGACCCAAAGGGGGCCATGAAATTTCCAAAGTTAAACAAACCTCCCTCAAATGTAATTTGTATAAATTAGAAATAGTGTGTATTTTATGTAATGACATGTGTCCCAATTCCAGAAGGAATGTAGGTTGTTAGGTTGTTTTGGTGATTTAGAACTTCTCCCAAGTGGGCCTTTGTAAAAGTGACAAGTGCTAAGTTGAGGTATTAGTAGCTTGTGATATATGTCCAATTTACCTTTGATGTATTATGATATTTTCTATTCAATAAGAGTTATATCTATATGTAGAGTTCGAATTCGATCAACGAAAGGGAGTATACCTAAAGGAGCTCAAAGAGAGGCAACTTTAGAAAACGATCTCAAAACCTATAGTAAACTATCCATTAAAATTCTCTGTAAATTCTTTTTTTGTTTTTTTCTAATGCAAGAGTTGGACCTTCCCATTCATTAAACAAGAAATATATTACATAGA
Organism: Pinus tabuliformis; assembly: GCA_031772625.1. Lineage (NCBI taxonomy): Eukaryota > Viridiplantae > Streptophyta > Pinopsida > Pinales > Pinaceae > Pinus > Pinus tabuliformis. The sequence goes on along the minus strand of CM062817.1, from coordinate 1,609,302,140 downwards.
GTTACAACACAACCCTCAAGCTCGTTGACAAAGGAAAAGGACTTAAGAAAAAAATTTCCTTGCTTCTAACCATCAAACTAACCCATTCTAAAGAAGAGAAAAAGATGAGAATCTACATGGTTTCATTAAAACCCAAAGCATACGACAAGAAGAAAAGGCTCCAATGCCCAAGAAGTCAAACCAAGGAAAGCCCACCCAACTTAGGAAAAAAGGTCCAAGAACTTAATGAAGAACTGCTTGGTCGTTCCCCGGGGACCACAAACCTGTGCGGTTGATCAAGACTGTTGAAACCCCAAGAGCCAGCCAGCAGAGTATAATAAAATTGGACCTGCCAACAAGCACGGAAAATAACTCGCGATGAGGGCCGTTTTCCACCTGACCCCACTGCCACGTGGAGCTCAACTATTATTATCGCTTTCCAACGGGAAAAACCACTTCCCGCTTGTTGGGGTTGAGAAAACCACATCAGCGCCACAAATCTACACAAGCCCTCCAGACCGTCGGATGGTTTAGGAAGAAAAGGATGGTTGCGCTTGATATAGCACAACCCTAAGTCACCGAACTTTATGGTGCGATGGGGGTGGTTTTCGGAACTGCCCTGCCACCATTTGTCACTCTTGTAATGGAATCGCTACACATACTCTGAAATCGCTTCCTGATGGAAAGCAGTGCAAACACCTGAATATCGCTTCATTTGCTACATTTTCACTCGGCAATAGGAAATAGGAAGCGGAAGCACCCAGCTCCACTGTCGACACTTGTTGACCAAAGCATTATCCGAGAAAGGGGAAAACTGGTGCCAAACTCTGAGGATTTTAGCGGAAGAGAAAAACTAACCGACAATATCCACTAGGGCCATGCTTTTGCCTATTTGTCTTAAAAGAATGAAACCAGCTAGGCTCTCCCCATAACAACGACAGGGAAAACTCATCCAAAAGCTGAAGGAACAGCTCTCCCTCCTCCTCCACTCTAACGCTGGCACCAAAACCTTAGGATGGTTAGAAGAGGCGAAAGGAATTGTCTCAAAACCCTCCACGAACCAATGGCGCCCAAAGGGAAAATCAGGAGGCCAAGGAATCATAGGTTGGGGACACTTCACCTCTGCTAGAAACCCTGCCACTACTACGGCCCTCCTGAATGTATTCTGCCGCTTGGTTATAGGAAAGCACCTTAAAATGATTTTGGGGCAAATCCTACCACTTTTTCTCCATCCTGAAATCTACATTGCGCACCCCTTGGTTGGCTAGAATGTCCACCATCTTATTAGCAGTTTTGTGCACGTGATTGAAACTGAACGATCCCAAACTTTGAAAGTGAGCTTGAATCCTTTGATAAACCTGGATTAGTCTCCAATGATTTAAGACTGTCTCCGGTCTAGATCCACAGCTGATTCTTTTAATAGAGTTGATGGTGATTTCGGAGTCTGCCTCAATAATGACATTTGAGCTACGATTTTTAATCAGAATCTCTAGACCCTACTACAACGCCATTAGTTCTGCCATTTTATTGGTTGCTTTACCTAAATGGATGTGGAAGATTAATAGAATTCTTCCTTCTTCATTCCTTAAAACTCAACCGAACCCAATGACTCTGAGATTACCTTTGGAGGCTCCATCAATATTGAATTTCAGGTAGTTATTCGGAGGAGGCTGCCAGCAATCTTTCTCTGTATTCATTGTCATTTTCTTTTTTCCAAACCCTTGCGGGATGATCTTTTGCAATCCCAGTAGTCTGAGAGTTCTCAACTCCATTGTTGAGGGAGGAGTCTCTGGGATATTGCACACTATGGTGTTGACTGTTTCCCTTATCTGCTTTAGAATCAAATCATATAGCTTCTGAGGGTTGGCTTTTTCATCCTTAAAGATTCTCTTATTTCTTTCTTTCCACACATTCTAGATGATGAATCCTGGTGTGAAAGCCCATGCCCGATTAATCACTTCATTCTCTGAAAAGCTCCTCCTCCAATTATTAAGGGTGTTTGTGATACTCTCTCTATCGCTGTCTGATTGTTGGAAAATGGTATAGAAGGAATTCCATAACCAGGTGGTGTAAGAGCAGCAGTTGAGGATGTGCTCCATAGTCTCCTCTTGCTCTTCACAAAGCTGAAATTTTGAAGACCCTAAGACTCCCCTTTTTCTAATATTGTCCCAATTCAAAATTTTCTTATGGTACACCAGCCACATAAAGAGCTTGATTTTCATCCATCCTTGATGAGACCAGAGATGCCTCCAAGATTTTTCTAGAACACGGGACTCCAACCCTAGGAGAATATACTTTGCCTCTTTGAGATTGAAGGTGCCTTTGTTGTTGTTACCCCATCTTAGTTGATCCCACCCCTCTGTGACCATGATCATCATCTGTTTTAAAATGCTTCTTAGTTGTTTTGCTTTCGTTGTTATGAGACTGTTATTTCTACAATCAATGTTGCTCCAGCTTCTCCACTTGTCCTGTCCCTAGGTGATGTTCCGGAAATCTTTAACTTTATACAATCCTTGGGAACCTGTTTCCTAGTTAAGACTTATTAAGTCCTCCTTTAATAGCACTGGTTCTTGTTGCCATTTTTCCTCCCAAGAGAGTTCTTTCTCACCATCTCTGATTTCCCAGAAACTGTGTTGTTGCACTATATTTCTATTCTCCCAAGCCCTGTTCCAGATGAGAGAGCCCCTTATATCTCCCGACATTCTGATAAGATTATTGGTGTGCCAAGAGCTGGTGTATTTTTCTTTCCAGACCCTTGCCCAAAGGGCTCTTGGCTCTTGCACCCATCGCCACCAAAGCTTGGCTCCTAGAACTTTATTTAGAATCTCCTAATCATCTAAGCCTAGACCCCCATGGCTTTTGGGTTTGTAGATTTTTTCCCAGGAAACTAGGGCCCATTTCATCCTTGTTTCTTCCTTGCCCCACAGAAAATCTCTTTGAATATTTCTGTTTTTTTCTAAGACTCCTTTGGGGCCTGGAAGGGCTGATAACATGAAAACCAGGATGGCTTGAAGAATTGCCTTTGTCAGAACCAATCTTCCCACTAAGTTCAAGGCTCTGAAGGTCCATTTTTTAACTTTTTCCTGCAACTTGATTAGCATAGGTTCCCATATATTTTTACGCGTTCGTTTGTCTGTGAGAGGTACTCCCAAGTATTTTGAGGGTAGGGAGTCCCTTTCGAAGCCAAGGATTCTTGAGATATTCCTTTGAATAGCAATGTTAGTATTAAAGAAGAATATTTTTGATTTTGTGAGATTAGCTTCCATACCTGAAGCCTTTTCAAAAGCATTGAGGATTTGCTTGTAGGCAGTCGCTTCTCTGACTATGTGAATACCTTGTAACATGGTATCATCTATGAATTGTTGGTGAGTAAGGGTCTGTCCATTCTCTGAAACTTGAAGGCCCTTGATTTTGCCCATATTTTTAGCCTGCGTGATAGCCCTGCCCAGTCCTTCCATCATGAGGATGAAGAGAAAGGGAGAGAGTGGGTCTCCCTGTCTCAGGCCTCTAGAGGGAAAGAAGATAACTAAGTGAGAGCCATTAACCAATATAGAAAAGCTAGAAGTAGTTACCAGAGCCATCACCCATCTTGTCCAGTTGTGATCAAACCTGACGGCTGTGAGAATCTTCTTGATATACCCCCAATTGACCTTATCATATGCTTTAGCAATATCGAGTTGCATGATCATCCCTACCTTCTTTTTTCTTTTAATAGAGTGCACCACCTCATGCACTGGAATAATGTTATCCAAAATTTGCCTGCCCTCCACATAACTAGATTGCTCCTCAGACACTAGTTTAGGAAGGAGGGGTTTGAGTCTGTTAGCCACTACTTTAGATATAATCTTGTAAACCACATTGTATAAAGCTATGGGTCTGAACTTATATGTTGTCTGAGTCGAGTACTGTTTGGGAATCAGGGAGATGAAGGAGGTATTGAGGGCTTTTAGGACAGATTTATTGACACTGGAATCCTCCACAACATTTAAAATATCCATTTTAACTATATCCCAACAAGCTTTGAAAAAATCCACACTAAAACCATCTGGGCCTGGTGCTTTGCCATTCTGCATACCTTTGAGAACTTCTCTAACCTCCTCTTCAGAAACAGGTCTGTTTAGGTTGATATTGTCCTCTCTAGTCACCAGCTTAGGGATATATCTTGTGATTTCCTTTATGGAATATTCCCTGTCTGGATTGTTTTCTCGAGCAATGTCTTGAAAATGCTGAACAAGCACTTTTTCAATTTCCTTATGAGTTTTCTGAGTCTCTCCCTATTTATTCTTTATTGCCGAGTTTCTGTTGAATGCCCTATTGGCCATGGTGGATCTATGAAAAAAGCTCGTATTACGCTCCCCTTCTTTGAGCCATTGCACTCCGGATTTTTGTTTCCAGAATATTTCCTCTTTTTTACATAGGTTTTCCCACTCCTGGTGCAGTTTGTGAGGCTGTTGATTTATTTCATAGCTAAAGCTTTCTTGGATAAGCTTCTGGTTGAGTTCCTGCATTTTCCTTTCCACCAGTTTCTTATTCACAAAAATGTTTCCAAAATCCTTTCTATTCCAGTCTTTGAGTTTGCTCTTAATATGCTTTAGTCTTTTGTGAAGGAGAAACATCTTAGATCGTTGGATCTATAAGTCCTCGCTCCACCACTCTTTGATATTACTCAAAAAGTTCAGGTGGGTAAGCCAAATGTTTTCGAATCTGAAGGGTTTGTTCCTTGGAGAATCCAAACCCTTAATTTCCAAGTGTATCGGCCAGTGATCCAAGCCACCAAAGAGAAGAATTCTTTCTATTATTTCATTATTTATAGGCATAAGCTCTTCTCATACCAAGACCCTATCTAACTTGGAAGCCACCTGGGCTTCCCCTCCTCTCTTGTTATTCCAAGTAAAAAGTGCATTCTCTGAGTCTGAGTCAACCAATTTCCAATTCTCCGTGAACGCTTGAAATGTTGATGCATCCTTGTCTAGTTCTCTGGTTCCTCCTTTCTTTTCCGAAAAAGATTTTTTCATATTAAAATCGCCTCCCAAGATCCAGGGGATGCCATTTTGTCTGTTCCTTAGATCAGTGAGGGATTCTAGCAGTCTGAGTTTATCCTCTACTCTTTGAGGACCATAAACATTAGTGACTATGAAGGTTTCAGCCACCCCTTCTGGTTGAATGACTACTGACAAGTAGTTTCTGGATGCCTCTGCATCTAAAACTCTGATTTTTTGAGGGTTCCACAAAGTGAGAATGCCCCCCGCTGCGTTATCTTCTTTGACTTCTAAAAACTCAAATCTTTGAAGCCATTTGCTATGGATTGCTTTTATTTTCTGAATGGAACACTTCGTTTCCTAGATAAAGATTATGTCCAGTGTATCTTGTTTCATTCTCAAACTTAGCATTCTTTGCTTTCTTTTACTACCCAGCCCTCTTATATTCCAAGATGTAAACTTCATAATTAAAGATTTGTGGAGGAGTAACTAGTTAGGTCTTTCATCTTACCTAAATCTATCATCAGCTTCCCACATTCCATTAAAAGCTCCTTCTTCTTCTTTCTTCCTCGTTTCTTACCTATGCTTTTGGTTGCTAAACATGGATTAGCCTTCATCATTTTCACACCTCTGTATTCCTGCCCTTTGTTTCTTCTTCCTCTAACTACCCCCTTTTCCCGTGTTTTCCACAGAAACAGCTGTTGTATTCTATTGCATTCATCTGGAGGTAAAGAATCTATCCCCACCCTCGTTCCCTATTGTAGAAAACCTTCCAGATCTAGGTTTTCCTTGTCTAGTATCTCCTCTAGTTCATGCTCCTCCAGATCTGTTTCGCTCTAGATCATTTCTTGGTCCATTTCTAGCCCTACTTCACTCATCCTTAATTCTTCCTCTTCATATATATTCTCTTCTGGGGTGTTGTTTTCCTCTTTCTCCTTCTCCTTAGGGTCTTTCTCCAAAGACTGATTTCCAACTGGCATGTCTTCCGTATCCACCAACGCTTGGAATTTTTTTTGACTGATCTTTTGTCCCTCTTTATGTTGTTGCTTTGGTTCTTTTTTGCTTCCTTTTCCTCTACTTGAAACTTTCTGAAAGTTTTAAGTGTCCTTCTTTGCTTTTACTTTACTTTTGTCTTCTTCTTTACTAAGAGGGAAGTCTTTGATCAAGTGTCCATGTTCGTGGCATTTACGGCATCTAAATGGAATATGCTCATAGTCCACCATTTGTACCCATTCCTCATCCAAGACTTCCAAGATGACTTCGTCTAGAAGAGCTCCTGAAAGGTCCATCTCCATACAAATCCTTGCATAGGAAGTATATTTACCCCTTTTGGTGGCTTCCAAGGCTTTGATGAAATGACCTAGTTGGTTTCCTATAGCCACAAGTGATTCATTTTGCCAATAATCCAGGGGAAGCGAAAAAAGCCTTACCCAAATAGGAACTGTGGTGAAGGTTTCCCTTTCTAGAATGAAGTTCATCACCCAAGGCCGCATATATAAGCCTGCTGCTACTAAAAGGTAGGGCCCCCCTTCGAATATTCTATCCTTGTCTTCGATGTTTGTAAACACCACTGTGAAGAAACCCTTAGACCCAAGGTGAAGATCGATGCTACCCTTAGGTTTCCATTGGTATTTGATCCAGGTTTGCACAAATTTCTCAGTGAGCCATACACCCATCAATTTTCATATGATGGAGTACATTTCCATATGTTCCCGGTGCTCCTGCAGTGTTGGATTATTTAAAACTACTCATGGAGTGATGTTCGCTATGGGTCTACACGGTCCCTTTTGACTGATGTCATCTCTTTTGCCTGCCTGGTTTTTGTCTTCTTCCTCCTTGTCCTTAGTGTTGCCCTTTTCCCTTGCCTCTGTCTCATCTGACTCCTCCTTATTTTTGTTATCTTCTGCCCCTGCACCTCTAATATTACACAGATGGGTCTTTTCTTTGCCGGCTACAACTTCTTTGTAGGAGGGAGCGGAGCTCCCTCCTCTGCTGACCGCCATTAGGGTCTCAGACTGCGAGAATCCGAGCTCTGCGCACTAATCCGTCTCCCGCGTTCCCTCCTGCTTCGTCCCCTGTCTCCCTCCCCCCCACTTTCGATCCTAAAATTCTCTATAAATTCATTTTATGAAATATAAACAAATTTGAGGTCCTTCTAGTTATCTGTTGTGCATTTGGTTCATCAGTATGAACATGTGTTGATGCCTACTCTATACGAGTGAGTGTATTTGTATTATGTTTAATGGGTGTTACATGTGTTCTTGAAACCAAAGTGAGTCCCTCTGTGTTGAGTTCTTTCACTCATTGCTGAAGGTTGAGACCTCAAAGCCTTTGCTTCCTAATATCACTATAGATTAGAGGTCCAAGTTTGGGAGGTGTGTTGAGGGAACTAGATCCAATCGAGAAATCATGGACAGAATCCTTATGAGTGGAATTTGTAATTGGGCAGTTGAGTGAAAATTGGAGGGTAGTCGAACAAAAGGAATTGGAACTCGCAGACAACATTCCCACACATCGTGCCATAAGAACCTTGTCCAAATGAGAGTAGGACTGTGATTGAAGATCCCCCCTCCTTGATGACATCGACCACCCCCTTCAATAATTGACTGCAATAGTCAATCCTCCACAACCTAATCTATGTTGTCCAACTAAAAGGGTGGAACCTTTGGCTGGAACAGCAAGTGTGAGACCCCATCTACTAACGTTAGGGGTCACCCCCTTACAAGTCACCATAGTCAATCTCTTTTTCTTGATTGGAGACATGAATTAGATGGCTCACTTCGTGTGAACATGCCTATTCATCACCTCGGTCACGTGCATGCAACTAGTCAAGGCCAAGCCCGTGAGGGTAAGCCCTTAAGTTTGGCAAGTGCGGGGAGTTTGAGTTAAACAAAAACTTAAATATTGTCCCACGAAGCGCTGGTGTGCATTGATGTAGAAATTGAGGTAGTGGCTCATGTGGGGTCAAAATTTGAAGAAAAAAACTGACATAGGTTAGGTGCATCACCTTTGTAGGAAGTACTAATAGAATTTTAAATCTAAATCACAACACATCCTTTAGTATATCAACAAGCATATGACCAACGACAAAAAGCTATGCGAAAATCTTTGCTTTAAAATTGATTTTGCAACTAATAAGACATTAGAGGATCTCAAAACCTCATATATATGAGGACAAACCGTAATAAAATGCATGTTGGGAATAACTCAACTGAAGAATTAATCTACTTTTCGTATAACATGGATGTTAAATCCCTCTACAAAGATGGATTGGATATTGACCGAGGTGCATGCAAGGTCATAAAAAAAAGAGGTGTGGTAGTCGCAAGAATATATTCATGACCCTTCACTAATTGATTTTTGGTTGATGATTAGTGAAGCATCTATTGTATAGACAGGAAGCGAGTACTTGGACTATGGTAACGACACTTTCTGATTTTTTTTGGGTATGATGAACAGATAAAGCCCCATAAACTATATGTTATCTAATTGTTACATGCATCTAATAATTTTATTTATATTTCATAAATACAATACCGTTTAATCAGAAAAAAATAATAATTAATAATTAGTTAAATATATGTCTGGGAAATTATAGAGAATGAAAGACTCCGTTAAAACCGGGGAAAATGTTCATTTCATTAGTAAATGATTCTCACCAATTTCCAAGAAACCGAGCAACTACCAGGGAACCGTACGATACAAATAGAATCAACGGTATGCTGGAAACCCGGACACTGTAGTGGTAGTGATTTATGATTTATTAAGTCGACGGTACGTCATAACGTATGATTTATTAAGTCAACGGTATGCTCGAAACTGGGCCAATGGATTCTCAAGTCTCTCTTATATATATATACACTATTAGTTTAAATAGAGTAATAAATTTATTATTATAATATATATATTTTTATATATTTAATTTTGTTTAAAATTTAAAATATATATTTAAAAATTATAAAGGTAAATAATTTAATTAGTAAAAAAAATTTAAAATTTAGAATTTATTTATACATTTAAAATTATATTTTAAAATAAAAAATCACAATTTTATATCAAATTATACATGATCCACTCATTCAACTTGCCGACGATGAACCACACTAATTGGTTCGAAAAGCATTGACAAATGAAACATTTTGTAATTTATGCAAAAAATTCTCTCATCAAAAAAAATCATTTGATTTTTAGAATATTTTTTAGAATATATATTAGCCCAGTCCGATTGTTTGGGACTCTCTGTCACATCTTCAAACATGAGGAGAGAAACCCAAGCTGAAGAGGACAGATTCTGCCCATGTCCTTGGCCTGACGCCCAAGATATTCTTATCGCTGAAGCATCTTGGAAGTTTCTGCGCACTAAGTATTCAATTAGCATCCCTTCTGCTAGGGCCTTCAGACTATCAAGAATCTACTCCACATGAATCTCACTGATCACCACACCGCAAGCACAACTTCCCGACCTCTGGGGATCGCCGTAGAAAACATTTGCGTTGCTTCATCATCTTCCATGACGCTCGCCACTATCTTATTAAATATATAAATGTCGTAAAAACTGTATATATGTTTAATTATATAAAATTACGCATAGTTTTATTAATAAGATAATGTGGAGAGATATAAAGTTGGGAAGAAAAAGGAAATTAAGAGGATTAATATTTTAAAAAATGGTATTTATAGTTAAATTGGGTGTTGATATACTCAAAATATTATGGGATTGAAAATGTCTTTTTTTTAATATTCATATTTAATCAAAATTACCTTAGTGTTAAAACTCTGAACTAATCTGGATTGTTGTATCGCCAGCAGTCAGAGGGAGCAATCATAGGGACCTTCTGATTGCCAAATATTCAGCGAATCAGCCATCTAAAGATGCCCGTCTTAAAATATATTTCTAAAATTTTTCTAACATAAAAACAAAATGCTCAATTTCACATGGTAAATACTGAACAGGTAAAAAGTCGTTTCGTTTCCAAACACTAAATTGGGAGATTCAAGATGCAATTAAAAAGCAAAAGTCTCACCGTGCTCCTCAAATCTGGCGTCATTGTATTCATGTGTGCGTACCTTTGAGAGGAATATACCCTTTGTCAATGAGCAGAGGGACAGAAAAAAGGGCCGTGAAACCGAATGCACTGGTCGGCCAGAAAGCAACTCTGGGAACATGATATTCGTCTGCAATAATCTGCGTCTTTGAGAAAAGTCCATCCGACACAATAAAGGTGAGTGGAGGAACGTTGGGAAGATGTCGGAGTTTCTCCATCAACTTGCGTAAATGAATATGAGTGTGAATTTCCATGGAATCGAAGAGCTCCTGAAGATTTTGATTTTGACTAAACCCGTGTTCGGGCGGCAACCCGTCTGGCACTGTTTCGAATCTTATTTTCGTACTCATGAAACATTCACGGTTTATAATTGCCCCAGATTCAGAAAGGCGCCTTTGGACAAATTCGGTAATCACAAAAGTGATATAGAACCCCCGGGAGGACAAAACGTTGGCCAAGTTCATGAAAGGCTTTATGTGGCCCTGCAAGGGATATGGAAATAATAGGGCATGGAGGGGAACTGATTCCGATGCTTCCATGGTGAAGGCTTTGAGAGGGATCTGAACTCTGGAAGGAGCACAGAGATGCCAAGAGAATCTGAACTCTGGAAGGAGCGCAGAGATGCCAAGAGAATCTGAACTCTGGAAGGAACTTTGAGATGTGGAGCTATCTGTAGAGATTTCCGGCGACCGCCGAACTGATCTCGATCTCAGGTTGCTCAAAACCATTGACGTGGCTAACTGGGCCCCTCCGTTTCCCTTATGGTTTTCCGTCTCACTGTCGTACACCAAAAAACACTTTTGACTTTGCACATTAGATGGCATGGATACGTGCAGGATTCGGCACCGATGACTATCAACATAAGCATTGATGAGCATTTTAAGGATGATCATGTAATTCAGGCGCAGTCTCTTTCATTGGAAATTTGAAAATCCAGCCTATTCGAAATTTGTAAGTCCTTCACAATCCCAAACGGAATCACAGATTCATATTCTTCAAAAGGCCTTTATTACACAAGGTAGCGGAAATGGCATCACATCTTCATATTCTTCAAGGGGCTTCAACAAATTTCGAGTGCAAGATAGATAATCGTTAATTCATACAAGAAGTTGAAATTGGGGAACAACGGAGTGACCATTTGATGGAAATTGATAAGGAATTACAACAACAGCCTGCAAAGAGAGACGAGGAATAAAACGCTGAGATTTCTAAAGCTCGGCAACAATCGCACGAAGCCAACTAGAGAAATTTCTGAGAAAGAACAAGGCAGTGTTTTCTGATAAACAAACTCTGGAAACTAGTGTTTTGCAGTTGACAAATAAAATTAAGGTAATGTCTGGCTAATTTGCGGTCGCATGTAAAGCTTGGGAACTGGGATTTTTTTTACAGATTGCAGCGGCACGAAATGAGTCTGAGGAGATCGCTGAAACTAGATTAATTGGAGAGAAAGGACGGAAGATGGATAAAGGAGAAGCTTTTGTCTTGATGAGGAAGAACATACAAGAATTTCTGGATTGAATTAAGTTCGAGGTGAATGCATTGGAATATGAGGTGATTGAACCCCAAAAGAGTACTCTGGAATTACGGAAGAAAAATGAAGATGACTGGCATTTGTGGGATAAGCAAAGGAGTAATCTAGAAAGTAATCTTACAGAGCTGAAAAAATACATGAAGATTTGATATTACAATGGTCTAGAAGGAAAAGAAAAATAACTGTCAATAATGTCCTTTTTGAAATAAATGAAGTAATCTATTTATAAAAGTGAGATAAAAATAGTTAATTTAAGCAGTCAGATAACTTATTAGTGTAATTCTATGACCAAAATCATTTTACAAATAAAATGTAATCAAAATTGGATAAGTTGTATTTTCAGCATTTGTATGGCTATGGATAAGTTTAATTTTCGGCATTTACATGGCTATGAATTAAAGGATTCTAAAATTTCTTCAAAAATTAATTTGAATTCAAGCAAAGGCAAATGGAAGTTTTTCTACATACAAAGATAGCGCCTTCCATGAATATGGCAGAAGTTGTTCTTCTTTTAATTTGTTATTTAATAAGTCAAAACAAACCTGAAATTAATGAATGTCTGTTTTCTAATCCGGCACTTGAGCAAAGACATTAACCACTCAAGTGTTAGTTAATGCAACGGTGAAAAAGAGGTTTATGTGATGTTTCTGTTTAGGCCAGTTCCTTTTTATGTTATTATAAATTGTAAATGGTTTATTTTTGTTTTTGTTATTCTTTTTCTTACCATTATTGTTATTGTTATTCCAGGTTTATTTCTATTTCTATTTTTCCTTTTCTTCTACAACTATTGATCACTGTTAGGCTCAAGCCATTTTTGTTGGGGGCATATCAATGTGTGAATAAATGTTGGAAGATTAAATTGTTATATAGGTTCAGGTTGAAGCTTAGATTTGCACATTATTATATGTAGAAGATTTGCACATTATTGTTTTATCTTTATCTCAATTTGTTAACCACAAATAGTAATTTAGACTAAAGAGCTTCTGTGTTTTGAATCTCCCAGCACAAAAACATTTAAAAAATAAAAAAATTGTGTTTTTAACTATTTAGCCTCATGTATTTGTGTTTTTAAAGATTTATACTACTGTAGGAAATTAAAGAAGGCAAGTATAATGACATGCAACTATGCAAGAGAGAGAGCAATTCTCATTACCCTTCAATTAATTAACAAAAAAATTATTTTCCAATTTTTAGGTAGTTTTCAAGTTTATAAAACTAACTCTTGGTATGTTTAAAATATTAAGCTTAACACATTTCTACAATTATGGTATCTTCTATAGTTTATGCTCTTAGTTACTCTAATGACTTTTACATATTTTAAGCTCAACAATTGATTAGTTATAATGAAAAATGAAAAAAATTATCATATGTAATTTTATTTTAATGTGTTCAATTTTTTTTTCAATTTAATTTAATTTAATTTTTTCACATATTTTATATATTATATTATTAATTTTAATTAAATTGAATAGGTGAATGAATGTCTTTTATATATAATTACATATATATAAAAATTTATCATATTTTACCATTTTATAAACGAGTAATTTATAACTTATATGAACCATTATTAACATATATTTATGAACAACTCATATCCTTATTCACTTAACATACGTTATAGCCATTTAACATGTATACAAAGTTACTATATTTTACCATTTTATAAACACATAATTTATAACCTATATGAATCATTATTCACATATATTTTTGAACAACTCATTTACATATTCAATTAGCATATATTATAACCAATGTATGAACTATTTTTTAAGTGAAGTTGGGAAAAAAACACTATATAGTAATTTAAATACTCATTTTAAAAAAGCTAAAATGTATCCATAGAAAATCATTCTAGCTATTAGTTTTCACTTGGGGAACTAAACCAATAGCCTAAGTTCAAAATTTTACCATTGGGTATTCTATAGAATGCCAAATTCTCTTTCAAACTAGATGTCAAACCAAAAACTAAAATAAACACAAAATCATTTCAACTATTAGTTTTCCACTTGGGCAACTAAACCCATTGGGTATTCTATAGTATACCAAATTGTCTCCCAAAATGGATGTAGAACCAAAAGCTAAAATAAACCATGAGTTGACAAAGATGATAATTATTACATTAATTCAACACAAACTAATGTAATTATAGGAGAGTTTGGTTGGAGTTGAGGGAGCGGAGTTGGGGAAGCTAACCCTACTTGTTTTGACCTCTGTTCGTGCCTCCCTTTCCAGTTTTCTGTTGTGTCACCATGCTCTTGCAAGTGCAGATCCTAGTTTGTGGTGCCCCCTGTGTTCAGTGTTGGATGAGTTTCAGCTCTTGTGGTTTGTTATTTTTGTTTTCTCGGTATCTCTCTGTCACACCTTTGCATGGTCTAGTTGGAAGAGTCGAGGGGGAGTAGGGCTTGTGGAAATCATTATTTTGGAAATATTTTTCATGCCTCTTCAATCCATAAAGTTTAGTTGACCATTGGAGCTGGTCTAATATGTGGCAAGATATGGTTTTTGGGTGGTTTTCTTCTGTTTCAACATAGGCATTTTTCATTTATCAGTGTGCCTTTGTCTTCGTCCGAGTGTCTTCTCTTATTCTTGTAAAAGTTCCTTCACAACCTCTTCTTTCCACTTCCCAAGCTTTCTCTAGTGTCGACATCTCTGCTCGTTGTAAGGCTTTCAACAGGGATTCTTTTTAGGATTTTTGCAGCCCAACTTTTTCTCTAAGCCCTAGTTCGGGGTATATATTCTGAGCTATCTAGGTGGCTTGGGCCCAGATCTTGTTTATATTTTGTTAATGGGCTTTCTTCCGCCTTTTCATTGTTTCTCCATGGCATGTTTTTTTTTCTTAACCTTTGTTTCCTATTAGTTTATATGCAGTGTGGGCTAGTTTTTATGTTTTTTTTACCCATATATGGGTTTTATTGAAGCCTGGATTCCCTACGTCTATTTTTGGTTGGACATGCCTGCCCAATTCATTTTGCATCTTTCTACTTTGGGGCTTTTTGACCCTAGGGTTTCATACCCTCATCCTTCTTTGTCTAATGATTTCCTTTGTAACAAACATGTTTTCAATCATAATTGCATATACATAAGGTGTGTCTACATAATGTAATTTTATTCCTTATTTACATAGTAAAATTACGTTTTTTTGTCTAAAAAAAATAGACAAAAAATAATGTAATATCAAAGTTTTATTCTTTATTATTATTTTTAAATGTTTTATATTTATATTAATTGTATTTTTTATATGATTCTTTTACAAATCAATAATTTTGATTTTGCATTTATTCAATCAATATTATTCAAAATTTATTTGGTTGTAATTTTAATTTTCATAAACATTTTAATTAAGTGTATTAATTTTGGTACAATCTACCCCTCATGGATGACTATCGAGGCAAAGAGGCGTTTGGGGAGTGGGGGGGTGGGGGTGGGTGGGGGGGAGTGGATTTTCACCTCCCCACTAGACTAGTAGGTTGGGGGACATTGCAACATGCCCCCAACAATTGTAATCGATATGTAGAGGGCATTAACGTTCCTGGTGAGCAGAAAATTGAGATTTTCGTGGAATGAGGTAGATAAAATTAAACATGGGACGAGGAAGGTTGCCATAATGACATACATGCTTGTGTTGATTCACCTGTCTAGCACAATAGTCCATAAAAAATGGGGAGATAGTTCAGTTTCATGTGTGATATCCATAGACGGAAGATGGGTATGAGTATATAAGCCATAACATGGTGAGTAGTCGGGAGAAAATTGTAGAGTGAATGGTCCCTTTGCACTATGTTTTTCTCCACCATGCAAGAAATGTGAGTGTCACTAGTTGGGGATTGTAGGTTTTGCAAGTTCCATTTCTAGCTCATATATTGAATTCATGAATCACCACATTAAATGCCTGAAGAGTAGACTGCCAAGCTCTGAGATGGTAAAGTTGGAAATAATTCTAATTTTTGTTGTTCAACTCAGGAAATTGTGATGGATCCTAACTATTTTCACTTCATGTAATAGATATGCTCGTGGTTGGATTCCTCCTTCTAGTTATGTCTTATATCTATTCTATTTAGAAGTTATTCTAGGTACCTCATTCCCTATTTCCTAAACTATGGTGGTGGTCGGTATTTTCATATTTGTTTTTCATCTTCTGGTGCTTTCTAATTGGAGGGGATTATGGAGGTTGCAGATTCCTTGAACCTATGTTAGTTCTATGAGGGTTGTTTGGTCTAGGGATCATCACTGCCATATATATCTTGAAGTTTCTTGAGGTTGTTTTAATCTCAGGTGCTAGTGTTTCTCTGTTGATGTAGTGAATATAACCAAGACTCAAGGCCACTGGCTATGGTTTAAGAGTGATCTTGGTAAATGGGGGTATATGTTATTATGAGACTTCCTGGGTTTTCCCTAGTCCACTAGCTTTCATTTGTCAACATGCATTCGGTGTTAGTTGTATCTTTTATTTTCAATCTTTTCTTTGGCGTCAACGTAGTTTAACTATTGGATTCGTGAACTTGTTGTTGCATGGAAACGAGGAGTTAGGAGGGGTGGAGTATTGAAGTTACGATGAGGGGTGTTTGCTGAGCTAGAAAGGGTGCCTCACTTGTGGCATTTCAAGTTATTTACCCCAAAGCTTTTGGTTAGTCCAAGGTGAGGTCACTCTATGTTAGAGAGATTATTTTTTACCAGAGTAGACTGTGTTTTGTAGCCTAGGCTCTAGGTGTTTCCCTCGCCATGTCTAGACAAAAAGCACAAGTAAGTTGAGAGGATACTTATTATGAGGAACATTCCAGTAGAGGAAATATATGTCTACATCACTAAACTAACTATTTCAAAACCAAATATAGGGAGTATATTCATGTTCATGTGTAAGAGGAAATGGCTCGGTCTACAGGGGAATCATCTTCCCACAAAATTTCCCTCTCAGATACTAATGTGTTTGCAGAATGGAAAAATTGGATCCCTGATACAAGACATATGTGAGGAATATTTAATCAATATATGTAGACAATAGACTTTTATTAAAAAAATGAACTTCCTGTAGGGACATACTCTATTAGATTTCCATGAGTCTAAGAAGGATTTACTACAATCCTTGTATCACATGGGCGGGCACTTGAAAGACTCTGATAGCAAGATGAATAATATGGATCACAGCTTGGCAACGATAGAACATCATCTCAACATTTGACCAACAACTGATAGACCTCTTACATATCCAACAACTCTTATCTGAATGGCACACTTTGATTATGATCCACTTACTTGATTTTGTTATGATTCTGCATCATGGTCCCACTTTTGTAGTTGGCTTTTTTGCAAGGCAAAATATGCTACTATCTTGATTTAAGCTTGTTTAATGATGTTTAAATTTGTTTCTAGTCCAAAGTTAATAGAATTCACTACACAAAATAAAAAATAAAAATTGGTACAATCTAAAATAATTCATTTCATTTATTTTTATAATGATAAAATGAAAATAATTCAAAACATTAATTTTAATTATTCTATAATTTTAAATGAAATACTTACATTAAGTTAGTTTGGTGAAAATGTATAAACTCAAATAAATACATTTAACTTAAATTTATCAAATATGTATATAAATTGATTTTTTCTAATTTATTTCATCTTAATAAATACTCGATAAGTAAATGCTAGAGTGAATTATAATACAATATATTAATTTTATAATTGAAATTAAGATGTTCACATTAAATTAATTTGGTAAATATAAATCTAAATATTTAATCCAAATTTATCAAATATTTATATCATAATTTTTTTAAATTTTTTTAATTTTAATAAATATTTTATAAATTAAAAGTTAAAATAAATTAAATTGATTTAGGTGAATTATAATGAATAGATTTATGTATAAATTATAAATTTAATATTTATAAAATAATAAAATAAAATAAATATTTTTATTTTATTAAAAGGAAAAATGAAAAAATGTATTATACAAATTTTAAATTTAATTAAAATATACAAATCCATGCTATTATTTTATAATTATTTATTTAAGTTATTTTCCTAAACGAAAAAATAAATGTATTTAAAATAACAAAATTACATGTTGTGGATTTTAGGAAGCATTCAAGCAAACCAAGCTTACTTCGTATCTTAAAAATAAAAACTCCCATAGAAATAAGACAACATTATTCTTTTCTATTATTTTTTTTTTCTCCACTTTTCCCAACCACCAGAGTTGGGAATGGAAAATACAATGGTCATATGACTTGTTTCTATATTTAGAGAAGTTTCATATGACTTGTTTCTATATTTAGAGAAGTTTCTTTGAGAGGGTCTGAACTCTCTCTGATGCAAGATTTATTTTGGTGTCACTTGCTTCTTTATGAGAAATAGCCTTCTCAATATGTTGTTCATGAGAGGTAGTTGTGGTTACTAAGGACAAATTTGTAACCACCAAAAAAATTATTTTAGTTAAAATTAATAAATGAATATATAAAATTAAATTATTTATATTAATTAAAATTAATTAAAAGAATAAGTAAATAAAATGAATAAATGACTTAGTCTAACTTAGAGACGAAATGGATACATTTTCTATTAATTTTAATCAAAACACGAAAAGATTTTTAGAACTTGAGTTTAAGTTGCTTAATTTGCATAATTGGAGTGTCCTAGGGGTTTTTTTTGGGTGTTGAACCCATTTATGCATTCAAAAATGCATTTCAAAATTACAAAAAATAACAATCTTTCTTGAAATTATTTTATGAGATTACTGTGAAAAAAGTCTATTTATAAGTTAGAAGTCTATTTTATAAGTTAGATTAGGAATTCATAAATTAAATTAAAAAACATATATATTTTAATTTTACTTTTTAAACACATTAAAATAAAATATTACATATTACACTTATTTATTTATCATTATTATTAATATTTTTTCTTAAATAATTGGTGGTTGTGTAAAATATGTGAAATTAATATACAACTCTTAAAAATAAAAAGCAATAAAGTAGTAATAATAAAAAATGATTATTCTTAATATTTTAAATATACTAATAATAGTATTATAAAATTATGTTTTCAAAGAAAATATTGCACACCATTAAAGATAATGCAATACTTTTATTAATTTAAAAAATAATAATAATAAAATCATCGACCAAGTTATTTCAATGGTTGATTGAATGGTTGATTATACAAAGGTAAAGTAAACTGGGTTATATTGGCCATTACCAATTCTAATTTTTCATACTTCAAATATTTTGATCTTAACTAGAAAAGTGACTTTGCTAATTAATTGAGTAGTGAGAGTTCTTGTATTCAATCATTTTGGTAGGAGTTATTATCTTCATTCACTTACTTTCTCAAGACTCCATGTCATGACAACTGTTTGAATTACTTTCAATAATAATACAAATATTTACTTTGTAAATGCATGCATCGGGAAGAAAAAAGTTCTTAGTCTAATTTACTATTTGTGACTAACAAATTGAAATCCAAACCAATATTAAAATCTACACTTTAAATAATTATTTACAAATTTACTCTTAAAATTGAGTATTTACAAATATCTACTCTTCTAACCTTTATTAAAACGTTAATATATTTCTAATAATCTAATATTTATTTAAACATGGCTATACCCTTTCTTAAAAGTGGAGAAGTGAATTAAATTAAAATAAAAATTAACAAATATAACCCAAAAATACTAACAATAAAAAGACAGCACAAAAACGAAATGTAAACTTAGTAAAATGCCTTTGACATGAAAAGACATCTCTTCATCTCATATATGTTTTGAGCCAGTAGTAACACAATATATGAAAATTGAAGAAATAAAGTGCAGAAATGACAGTTCTCGAGTATTCACGGAGGGCGCTCTCTATAGTCTTCAAATTTCAAATGGCGGGGATTGCATCATGAGTTCACTGTGAAATGCTCGATGGATGACTATGTGATGGATCATTGTAATACCATGGTACGTAACGGTCATTGTTAATATCTTAGAATCTGTTAACAAAGCTTAACCATGCTATTTTTAGATATTTTTAAAATAAGCAATCCATTCTTGACGATACTATTCTGGGACATTCTAGACACTGCAATATGGGACATTTTAGACACTGTAATAATCCATATTAGTTTAGCAAATGCATGAATGTGGCCATTACATATACCTTTTACAACAAAACACAAAGACATTTTTTATTAACATTGACAAATAAATATGTTAACGTTGACAAATAAATATATTCTAGGACATTCTGGAAACTGCAATCCATACTAGTTTAGCAAATCCATGAATCTGGCCATTACATGTACCTTTTACAACAAAACACAAAGACATTTTTTTATTAACATTGGCAAATAAATATGTTAACGTTGACAAATAAATATATTCTAGGACATTCTAGAAACTGCAATCCATATTAGTTTAGCAAATGCATGAATCTGGCCATTACATGTACCTTTCACAACAAAACACATGAATCTGGCCATTACATGTACCTTTTACAACAAAATACAAAGACATTTTTTTATTACCATTGAAATAG
Source organism: Pinus tabuliformis (assembly GCA_031772625.1). Taxonomy (NCBI): domain Eukaryota; kingdom Viridiplantae; phylum Streptophyta; class Pinopsida; order Pinales; family Pinaceae; genus Pinus; species Pinus tabuliformis. Next base: position 1,609,282,084 of record CM062817.1, on the reverse strand, counting down.
ACATATTTTTTTATTAACATTGACAAATAAATTTTTTTATTAACATTGACAAATAAATATGTTAACGTTGACAAATAAATATATTTATGAAATAGGAAAAAATTGTTGTTAATCACACACATAATCTTGATAACAATATTTTCTTAAATAAATAAATTATTTTTCCAATATTTAAAGAAACAATAATACTTTACACAATCTTGATAACAACATTTTTTAAATAAATAAATTATTTTTCCAACATTTAAAAAAACAATAATACTTTTCAATAAACAAAAAGAAAAATACTTTTTTATTAATATTGTGGAACAAATATATTTATGATTGTTAATATCTTAAAATAAACCACATTAGTCTTTCACATCCTAAAGATGAACCACTATTGCTGATTCGAAATGTCATCAAAACAAATCTATACGATAAATCCAGAAAATGAATGAAGATCGCAAATCCTAAAATATAAAATATTTATAATTCTTCATAAAACCCAAAGAACATATAAAGAAATAGGAAGAAATTGTCATCAATCAAATACTTTTTTGCTAACATTGTGGAAGAAATATATTTATGATTTTTCATGAAAGCCAAGGCACATATAAAGAAATAGGAAGAAATTGTCCTCAATCATATACAATCATGATGACGGTACCTTTCAAATAAGTTTTTTATTAACATTATGAAACAAGCATATTTATGATTCCCGACAACTGCCAACGCGCTGGTAATAAAATGGGAGAAACTAGTCACCAATCACTTCCCAGAATCCATGTTTTCTGTAATTTTATAACGCCGTGTAAAGTTTCTAGTGTGAAATTGAAATTCAATAATTAATAACAGATATATGTCTTAAGGGATCGAGGATAGTTTATCACATGGTTACCTAAGGGATCGAGGATAGTTTATCACATGGTTACCTAGTTTAAATTCGATCAATGGATTTAAATTGGAAAAATATTCTTTCAAACTTACGAATATATTTTTTTATATTTATTATTAGAAATTTTTTTGATATGTATTATTTTTCAATAGTTTTAAAAAGGTATAAAATTTTGAAAGAAATGTGGAATATATATCAAAAATATACATTATGATTGCATCATCAGATATACAATATATTGCATTTCATTAATTATAATCAGATATACAATATATTGTATTTCATATGACTAGAATGCAGATGGAAAAGTTATTATTAAACCTTTCCAATTACCCAAAATTATCATTAAACCGTCCCAACTACCCAAAATCTCTTCCAATAATTTGCTTCATTGGAAATCATATATTATTATAAATTTATTGGCTTTGATATATATCACAATGCTACGGCATATTTCTATTTGATTTAGAAGATCATGTTCCATCCCAGTTGTGATCCCCTTAAACACATCACACCATTCTAGTTTTTGATGCCTTTTCTATGCAATATCAAACTCACATGTGCCATTCAGTGATCTGAACCCCATCTTTCTTCCTCCGAATCTTATCAAATTCAGCCCCGATTCCTCCATGGGAATTGAAAAAAAATAATATATTATTACGGAATTGAACCCCTATACCTCCCTTATTTATAGGGAATTGAAAGGAAAAATTATGTATTATTGTTGAGATCCCCAGGTCACAGGCGTGCAGATAGGGAAACCAATATAATAAGGGTATCAGAAAACATTGACCGACCCTTTGACAGGCGTGAAGATAGGGAAACCAATATAATAAGGGAATTAGAAAATGCTAAGTGACCCTTCATGCATTTTATATTTAATAGGCTACAAAGCCATGGAGTCAAAGGCCTCATAAGGGGTGTTGACCCCTTAAGCAACATTTGCAATGACAACATATAGTTGACAGCATATACTTTAAGCGTTGTGTTTTAGGGGCTTTCACTTTGATCCTTTATTATTACTTTTAAGTGTACATTTTGTAGGGGCTATTATTCGGATTCTTATTCTAAGTGTTGCACCTTAGTTGTACACTTTAGAAGAAAACAAAAGAGAACCACATCTACCTTTTAGTCCATATATCTATGATGACATAAAAAAATGGAAATTTGAAAACAAGGTAATTGAGAATTGATATGCTACAAAAGAATTAATATTCTTAAACACATTTTTATTACAAAATAATATTTCAAGATAAATACATAAATGCATTTTAAGATAGAGAAATTATATTGATTGTTAAACACATTTTTATTAACAAAATAGTATTTTAAGATAAATACATAAATGCATTTTTAAGATAGAGAAATTATATTGATTGTTAACCACATTTTTATTAACAAAATAATATTTTAAGATAAATACATAAATGCATTTTTAAGATAGAGAAATTATATTGATTGTTAGGTGAGAATTGATATATTATAATAGAATTAAAATTTCATAAACATAATTTTGTTAATTAAGTAATAATAGAAGTTAATTACGTGATTAATGTATTTTTAAGATAGAAATTATCTTTTCAACGAGGAAGCTAGTTAATGCAGGATATCTCTCAATCTAAGTAGATTGAATAATCTCTTAAAGACTAGAAAGAGACTCCCTACATAGAAAGCATTCTAAGTAGATTCAATAATCTCCTAAAGACTACCAAGAGACTCGTTTACATAGAAAACATCACACTTAAGACAAGTAGGATTTATAACTCCAATACTCCCCCTTAAAGATTGTTTTTCCTAAACTTAATAAAAAAATCCTAGTTATGATCTAATCAAAATTTTGGCATTCATGTAAAAGGAGAGTCATCTACCAGAATGCATGATACTTTATTGTTGCAACTACTACTCTACTAGGATGTCCTTCATGTACATGGTTAATTCAACCATCATATCTTCAAACCAAGACCAGGACCTATACCTTAATTCCCCATACATCACCATGTAAATCAACGGGTTTGGCTAACACAATTGATTAAATTTAAAGTTGTTCTAATTTCATTGGTGCCTGAATTTTTAGATGAGGTTCACAAATCTCAAGTTTAGTCAGAACAACCCAAACATGAACATGAATAATTTCATGCAATTCATCTAATTGTTTTTAACTTCATTATGGAATCTAGTAAATTCAAAGAGATTAGTAATAAAAAACAATAAAACTCTAAAGGCTAAAACCTAATCATTTAAAAGAAAAGAAAAAATTCTTGCTTTTTGCACTAACAAAATGTTGTCTCTAAATATTAAACTTGACAAAGAGAGATAGACTCCATTAGCTTTTGGGAGAATGTTGGGATTCATGCTCCTAATTTACATAGTTTCTTACACTCACAAAATGTTGTCTCTAAATATTAAACTTGACAAAGAGAGAGAGACTCAGATAGCTTTTGGGAGAACGTTGGGATTCATGCTCCTATTTTACATAGAACAATGCCTTTTTTTAATAATATTGTTAATTTCTATTTGTTGATCTTTAATTTCAAAATTTTGATATGCTAATTTTTTTATTTACACCATACTCACTTAAATGATATAAAGTTATATTTTTATAAATAGTCATAATAGTAGTGTAATATTTTAATAAAATATAAAACATAAATATATAATATAAACCTATGTAAGGTTTTTTATTTGTTTTTGTAATCCAGAGGAATGCAACAACCAGCGTGACATGTAACTACCAATACACCTTTGGGGGGCTACAATATTTCCTCTCGACAGATGGGTGTGGCAATACCTTTATCTTAGGCACCCATCCAATAAACAAACTTCCATCCTTTTCTTACTCAATGAACTCTTCAAGAAATATGGTAGACTCACCATGAACTATATCTTGCCTAAAAACCCACAAAAATATTGGTTGCTGGAAGCCAATCCCCATGAAAATTCCATGAGTTATTCATTAGAAAAAGCTTTCATGCTTCCCAAACAAACATACATAACAAAACATTTATTCCGAAAATCTAATCATGGGAGACAACTATTTTCTTCCTTCCACATACTCAATTCATTCGGAGATCCATCCTTATGTTTAAAATGGGATGACTGAGAGAGCAGTATAGGACCAATGGGATATACACGGAAATTAACTGAGAGTGCCTTTAAGACTGGGCCTTCCAGTTCTTCAAATGAGTTAACTATTAATGCAGTTGTCGATAATGTACCTTGGCCTTGAATTATAGTAACTTCACCACTAGGATCCAAAGAGTCTTTGACTAAGAAGATGTCAAGCAGCGCCCTCAACCGCAGATGGGTGTTTTCGGGATGCATGTGTGTATAGAAAGTCCATAGATTATTTAAAAATAAGTATGTATAGAAATAATTGGAACTATAAAGACGTGAATTGTATGGAAGATCTCATGAAACAATTACATTTTGAATATAGTAAGTTTGAGCAGATACATCGATTGTCTAAACACGTGAATTGTATAGAAGGATTTTATGTACATAATGTAAGTGTTGGAGTTGGCTTTTCCCATGCTTAGTTTCTCTATGATATAATTATGGTGAGTTGTAAGCTCACATAGTGTCTTGAATTTATTGAGCTGTCATAGTTGTCCTTAACTGACACTGATCCTCCTCCATTGCTATATAATGGAGGTATTATATGTAATTTTACACAGAATGTGAATAATGAAATATTCTTTCATGGTATCAGAGTAGGCATTTCCTACCATATCTAATTGTTTTTGGAGTTTATTATTTTTTAATTATATGAAGGGGGCTTATGTTTCACTGAGTTCTCAAAATTTCTTTTGAGATCTATAGATCTATCCAAGGGATAATGGTTTCGATATAATGTGGATATTGAATGAATTCTAGCTGTTGTGATGGGATCGTGTGTGCTCAAGTTAGATCGGAGTCTGATTAAACCTATAATGATGGGATTTCATAATTTCTTTTTTCCTTTCTAATCTAAATATCATGTCACAATATTTTATTCTAGATATCCATATCTTCACTGGTATCATATATGCTTAAATAATTTCATTTGTCACTCTTGGATTGTATGTAACCTTCGAGATCAAATAACATATCAGATCAAATTGTTGTGCTCACATCTTTGATCTTAGCGGGCATCATTCGCCCATGGGAAGAGTTGCGCTCCAAGAGATTTTTGTAGGCTTTTTTTTGGTTATTCATGCAAATTGGTTTGATCTGGATTTTGTTGATGCCCACAACTTGATAAAAGGAAGCACTGGTTATCTCACAAACCTGAAGAATATTTGTTTTGGTCCTTCTTCTCACGAAGCTTCAGTAATATTTTACCCATCACGAAAAAATCAAGTTGGAAAATGTGTTTCTACTAGCCACAAAAACAAAATTGCTGGAAAACAAGACTCATGCAGATGATCATGAATCATCTCATACTATTTTCACACCCAGTTTTGAAAACCATACTACTAGTATTGGGTTTAATTGCTGAGAAGAATGAGGTATACTGGAGCAAGACTTGGGAAGAATGGGCAAGGAATTGGTGTTGATATTAATCTTCTACTGCAAACATCAAGAGAAATTCTTATTTATGATCATGTTATTTCCTCATCACCTACATCCAGCTGTGAGGTGCTTGAAGAAAATGGTCCTGATAAACACATTCATGACCTACTTGCTGATGTCATTCCAAATGAAAATGTTGTGGCACTCAACTTTCAGACCGTAGAGGAAAAAACTAAGATATTTGCACATCCTCAACAGAAGAAATTAAGCAAGCATTAACATTATTGGTCAACTAGTATTCCAAGATTTAGATGGTTACAAAAGTGACATGAAAGAATGAATTGTGCGCTAGTGACAACCATCAAGATCGATTGTGGATGGATCGATGAATGGTCGTGACATCATTTGAACCAATGCTTGAGGAATATATATCTTGTATTGCATCAATTGTTCGTTGTTGATTGCCATTGTTCCCTTAGTTATTCTTTAGGGGAAATTTGGTGACAATGAAGGCTATTAATTCTTGATTCTTCCATAGTTGTAGTGGGGGAAGTTAGATGGGGAAAAATATTGTTGTCATTTCCTTGTTGGAAATTGCCATTTTTTGTGTTTTATGAGTGTGATGGTGATGGCATTCAAACAAATTCAGGAGTGTTGTTGTACAAATGCTAGTGTAGTGTATATATTTTCAGTTTCTATATCACTTGTAAATAAAATATTTGAAAATTCAATTGAATTAGTTAGAAGAATTTTTTTTTTGTATTTTTAAATAAGTTCAATTTTTTATCAATGATATGATGAATTCTATTTTAATAATTTTAAACTTTTGAATTGGGTTTAAATATTTTTTTATATTTTTTATTTGAATATATAAATAGCTATATATATATATATATATATATATATATATATATATATATATATATATATATTACATAACCTTTTAATATTATCTAGTAATAAAATGTTTCTTACACATTATTCTAAGAATTACCTATAATGTAATATTACATTATTTATTAAATATATATTTTAAAAGAGAGAAAAATTATAATTTAAATTAAAATATATATTAGATAAGTAATATCATATCATTAAAATATTTTTTATATAAATTTTTTTCTTTTGTTTTATATAGTTTATTTTTATTTAAATTATAGAGTTTGTATACTTAATAATTAATAGTTAATTTAAGATATATATAAATCATGGAAGTTAATATTAATTTATCAACTAGTACAACCACATTAGTTATGGTATATTGATTTGTCCCATTTCCATATGCCAAATGACTTATAAAGGGGGAAAGTGCAATATATCAACTACATTTACTAATGTGGTTGCGTTAGTTATTATATATATATAGCTAATAGTTGGAACTTGTTAATGGAGGGTGAGGGTTTGAGATTTTTCTTTACAAAATTACATAATTCAAGGTGTAAGACCGAAGGACCTTAGGCCCTCTCACCATATCGCTATGCTCCCCATACTACCATTCCCTTGACTCATACAAAATGCATGAAGAGAGGGTGGATTTTTTTGAAGGCCCCCTTGAGGGCCAAATTATTTGGATATCTCCATTGCTAACCTTGCAACACTCAATGGACATTGGCACACGGTGCAGTATCGCTAGTTTTTCTGCATGGAAATCACCTACAAGCTCTAAAGGTGATGGACAAAGAGAGGGGAAGGAGGTATTGTCCTCAACTACCACTCCACCTATGATAATAACAATTGCATCAAATATAAATACATCACTCCCTTTGTCAAGTGACAAAAATAACTCTCCCCATTTTCCAAACTCAAATTGTTGCTCAACAACATCCCGTTCTCCTCACTCCCTTCTAGATGCTTCCAACTCAATCTTGTGGAAACCACATAGTAGATCTCCCTTACCGAACCTTCTCTTTTGTTGTTACTGTCCTATCTAGTCTCTCAACTTCCTATGTAGCCTTTTTGTACTAAATATGCTATGCAAATGTAGTCAAAGCCCCACATTCTCATTTCTCTCACTTCTATTGGTTCATGACCCACCAAGATAGAAGAGGAAATGCATTACAAAAGAGGTTGAGGAGCCCTACCTAGTTCTAGGAAAGGATGTGAAACTAAATGAGATTATCAGTATGAAAAAGGAGGTGGTCATGGTGAATTTTCAAAGAAGAAAAAATTCCATGGCTATTTTATGTAGGTGGAAAAAGTAAAAAAAAAAATGTCTACTTTTAGAGATTCCCCAAAATGCTTGATATTAACCGAGATTCAGAAGGGGTAGATAAAAAAGACATAATAGGATGCAAAAGGATTCTTGAACAACAAATGGTTATGGGGATATTGAGAACTCTATCTCAAACCCTAGATAATAGATTTGATGTGAAATAAAAAAAAATGTTGATGCCCAATTAGGTTCAACTATGAGGACTTCCCATGGTCTTTTAGTCAAAATGTGTCTTTATGAAAATTTGGAATACATCGAGTCTTTTTTACAATGAAGATTATTCTTTTCAGCAAATAAGACATAAGGGAATGGTGCAAATTTTAGTGGGATTGAACCTCACCAAGAGGCTTCCAGCTTCTATCACAGGGACATTGAAGAACTAGAAAACTTGAGATTATGAGGGCGACCTATACAAGTGAATTCATTGTCATGCCCATAACTATCTAAGGATTATTGAATAGTGTAGTCTAGTAGGAGATTGGTCATAAAATTCACATTATGTGTGGTTTCACATCCTCCCTTGCTACAAAAACAAAGCTAATATGTCCCACTACAAAAAATGCCATTAACAACAACCTAGGAGGAGAAGATTTCCATCCCACTTAAGAACTCCTTTGGACCAATTGACCTTTCTACAATCATTGCTGTAGAACTAGGGCTTTAATATTTATCCCCTAAGGAGGGTCCACCCTCCAAAGGTATGACCTTTTTTTCGTGTGCCCTTTTATCTTCCAATTTTGATTTATTTTTGAAATATTTAATTTCTTAGCATTCTTCTCCTCCTTTCTCTGCAGATTTCCCCCTGAATAAGCTCCAAAACATGAATCTCTTGATCTCCTCCCATTTTACTCTACCTTAATTACTCCTTTTATTCCATATTCTATTCTTATCGATACTATATTCCTTATTTCACCCTTTGGATCGGCTTCCCTATTAGATCCTCCTACATGCTCCCTCAAGTACAACTTGAATTCATCTACTCACCCTCTACCTTTTAACTCTTCAGAATACTTTATACTTAAACCAGGGGGAGTTCTGGGCTTTTCCTTAGGTGTCACTCAAATTTCGTCATGTGGAGGTATACAATCATCCATATATATCGCTAAGAACCTAGCTCGCTCAAAAATAAAAGCTAGAAAACCAAAATGCATTATTTGCACTCTTAGAGAATCTGGTCCTGCACAGGTTCCTAAAAGATGTTGCTCTCCCAAAATTTTAGGGGATTAGATAGCCCCTAAAAATTGTTGGGTATAAAATTGGTATTGGAATCCCACTCCCCTCACATCCTACTATTTTAGGAGTCTATACTAGAAGGAACAAAGCCAATTTGGGCTCTCAAATCAATTCTCCCCTTCTTATTTTTTCTTGCTCTATAGATGTGACATTTGATGGGTTTTTTTGATATCATCCGAGTCCCTAAAATCAAAACTTTCCATTAAGATTTTCTATAAAGAACTAGAAAGAACCTTCATCTTCATAAATTTGTATAGGCCCTTTTGAGATCATTAGTTTTATTAGCTAAACATTCCGAGAATCCCTCATGTGCACTCTATAAGGGTAATCATGGGAGTTACTTAAATTTCATATTACGATTTGCTAAGATTTTGCGACCTTCTAGCATAATTTATGCCTTCACAAACCTCTTTATAGATCTAATCGAGGAGATCAACTTTTTTGATAACCTTCAAACCAAGCTTCTACCAACATGGTCAAACAACATTACTAGATCTGATAAAATTTCCTAAATAATTCATCATTTCATCATTTTGGAGGCCCTCCTTGATTTTTGAATTAGATTTGGTCAAATATCCTTGGTTGTGGGGGATTCTAATGACTATCCCATTCACTTATTTACTTCAACACCCCAATGTTATTACACAACTAAAATCTAGCTGGATCCCCTTTTCCTCCTCTACCCCTGAGTTCCCCCCTCCCCCCATATAGTTCCACTAAAACATAATAAGGTCAAAAGAATTTATTTTTATGTTGGAAAAGGAGAAATAAGTAACAAACAACAAATCATTGATTGACATTAAGGCCCAATTAAAACTCTTTTATAAGTAAAATCTCCTTGAGACATCCACAATTGGTCAAAAGGAAGAGATAAAGAGATAAGTTTTTTTTTTTTCCTACACAAGGAAAAATGATGCATAATGAAGAGTACAACCATTTTTCTACAGGTGTGGAATGACAACAGTAAGTTTTTTTCACATGATTTCAAGCAAATACAAATCCATTATAACTATTTGGGAGATTAAAAATATTGATGGATCCCTTGCAACCTTTTCAAATATATATTAGAACAAGGATGTAATTATTTCAGGGGCATTTTCCCCCTCCTCAAAGTTACATCATCCAACAAGTACTAAATGTGATAATCCCATTGTAATAATCCAACAAGTTACCTATAATGTAATAATCCCATTGTATTAGATATATGGTATTGAGAGAACCATGGTAATGACCCATGGTATTATATGTATGAGGCCTATATAGAGGCTAGAGACTCCCCATGGAGAGATTTCAAGGATTATTGTACTCGAAAGGATATGACTTGTGGAGTGTTCTTCTTACTTAAGGAGTGATTGTATGGTGTCACCCTACCTCATGGGTTTGGTCAATAAAGAGAAGCATTTTCATTTTATATTATTGGATCGATCTTATTATTTCTGGGTATATTTGTATTTCCATATATTTTCAAGTCAGATCTATTACAAGTGGTATGAGAGCACCTTCTTGGGCAAGCAGAGAGACATATATATATATATATATATATATATATATATATATATATATATATATATATATATATATATATATATATATATATATATATATATATATATATATATATATATATATATATATATATATATATATATATATATATATTGCGGGAAATTTTTGGGTTGGTGAGTTGCAGATCAGATCTGAAAACTTTGGTGCAAAATTTGCAGAATCAAATGGAAGATATGGATTATTTGTGAAAAAATACCCAATTTCAAAACAAAAAATCGGCCCAATCAAAGCCCGGATAAGGGATATATCGCGATTTAAAAATCAGTTGTGTTGCAGAAAGTTTTTGACGAAAATTCATGGACGATAGATCTCCAGTTAATTTTTGTCATTTCTGTGGGGGAACTTTTAGAAAATTATGGCATATCTGAGATCCTCTTGAAAAATTACCCAATTTCAAAAAGCAATCAGTCAAATCGGAGTCCCAATGAGGGAGATATCACTGATTTAAAATCAGCTCTTTTTTCATAAATTTTTGTGACGGCGGAAAAATCGCAGCGCAAATATGAAATTCCAGAGTGCCTATATTGGAATTTCTATCACATGAGAAGATGCAGAATGGTTGTTCCATTTCCAAAAACAAGTCATAATAAGGATTTTGAGCAATATTGACCGAATTTTTGCCATTTTAAATTTTCTCCAAGTAAGTGATTTTTTAAAAACCCTCTTCGTGGCTTCTAGCAAGATGTTTTTTTACAGGAAAAAATGATAGCCCTACTATTGAAGAATTCATAAGCAGTGAAAAGTTCACATATAGGAAAAATTGGAAAGGTTTCGTATGGCTTGCTTTGCAAGATGAGGCTGCAATATTATGGAGATCAATTGACAAGTAAGAAGTTGTACAAATTTTCAGATGAATAATTTGAAAAATTCTTTTAAGACAAATGGTCTCATGATGGAAAACAAGATAATGAGAAAGATATGGGTTTATTTTCTACTAGTAGCTCCTTATTACAGGTTTATGGATATATTCAGAAGGAGAAGATCATTGTGTTTATAAATCCTTGTTGCAAGCAAAATCTTATAAATGTTAATTTGGCAAAAAAATTGCAGGTTCCAGCAAAACACATGGACAACACACAGGTTGATAATGAGGATGCTCAAGTTTATAAAGATTTGAATATTTCTATGTTTAAGTATGTATTGCATTCTGATTTTTATGCTTCAGATATGGCTAATGAGGATGTTGTTTTGGGATACCATTGGATGGAATCTGTTGGTACTATCAATATTAATTTGTAGAATAAATTCTTGAAGCTCTGGTATAAAAAGAACAAAATTACCTTATAGGATATTTCCATCAATAAATAGGTAGAGTCCAAGGAGGCCGAAGCAGAAAATGTTACAGGTACTGATACATTAGATGAGAAATCGGTAGTTGAAGTAATATTGGAAGATAAACAACAACACCAGGTGCCACAACATGTACCAGATACCAATCAGGCTCCATCAGGTGGTGAATTAAAAAAAGATACATTGTTGGTTAAAACTTTAGCATATAACCACCCACATAACCCCACAATAAAACAACCAAAACAATGGAAAAAAGTTTGTATGAATTTACAGGGTACGTTCCTTAAATAGAACACCAAAGGACACCACTCACAAATAGATCACAGATCAATACACCAGTATACCTGATGTGGTTAAAACCGTCAAAGAGGGAAGCAGTCCACAACCTAAGCCAATGCAGCCACTTCAATAAATTTATTAATAAAAGAAATAAAATTTACAGAAGCTTCTCTCATGAACGACCACCCTACAAATGACCCTCCCTACTCTTTAAATAGAGATCATGAACCAATCAGGTGTTAAGCCACAGATCAAGTGTCTGTAATATCGAGGAGAGAATGAACCATCAGATCACTTCATGTTTAGAACATATCGTCACCGTTGGATTGTAAGTTACAAATGTACATAGTAAAGAAACACACTTTACCTAACTCTACACTACACCAAGTTATACTTAACTATTTCCTATGTGTCAAAATATCCTATCATCCCATTGTAAGAACAACTTGGGACAAGATTGAAGGATGTACAAATATGACACAATAGGAGAAGAAGTAGGCATTAGAGCCTATCCCCCCTTAGTGACAACTTCCTGAACTCCAACCATAAATTAAATTTTAGTAAACTTCGCCTCTGTGAGATCCTTTGTAAATATGTCTACAACTTGATCGTCGGTTGAACAATATTGCACTTCAAGAACATGGTCATGAATGAGCTTTTTGATGAAGTGTATGTGTAGTTTAATGTGTTTGTTTCGATGATGTTGGACTGGATCTTTGCATAGTTGAATGCCACTTTGATTATCACAACAAAGTGTAGTCGTATGTTGCTGCTGAAAACCAAACTCTGACAGGATCTGATGAAGCCATAGTGCTTCCTTACTAGCTTCTATGGCACCACGATACTCTGCTTCTACTGAAGAAAGAGAATTGGCACTTTTTTTCTTGCAAGCCCATGCAATAGGTCCAAAACCAAGAATGAACACATAATCTGTAGTAGACTTCCGATCATGAAAGTCACTAGCCCAATCGAAATCAGTGAAACCAACCAATAGAGGAGATTCTTCTGCACTGTAATGAATCCCAAAATGAACTATACCTCGAACATAACGAAGTATTCTTTTAGCTGCTTTCCAATTAATTTCATGTGGGTTTTGCATAAACCAAGAAATAAGCCCAACAACAAAGGAAAGGTCAGGACGGGTGTGGCTTAGATACAATTTTTTTCCTAGAAGCTGACGGTATAAGGTAGCATCAATTTCAGGGGAAGTACAAGTGACTAAAAGTTTGGCGCCAGACTGAAAGGGAGAAAGGGTGGGCTTACAGTCTTCCATGTGAAAGTGGCGTAGAAGATCACAAGCATACTTGGACTGGGAAAGGGAAATACCTTCCTTGGATTGCAAGATTTGAAGACCAAGAAAATAATGCAAGTGTCCTAATTCTGTCATTTCAAACTTATTTTTAAGGCTGGAATTCACATGGTTTATAAGGTTGGGATCACTACGAGTAAGGATAAGATAATCACCATAAAGAGCAAGAATGATAAGAGACTTACCCACTTTCTTGGTGTAGACAATATTGTCAGAATGACACCTAGAAAATCCAATATCTAAAAGAAAGCTATCCATTTTGGCATACCAAGCCTGAGGGGCTTTCTTGAGACCACAAAGGGATTTCTTAAAGACGACATACAAGGCTGGAGTTTGTTTGTGTAAAGCTAGTAGGTTCTTCCATATAGATTTTTTCATCCAAGTCCCCATGCAAGAAGGCAGATTTAACATCCATATGATGGACTTACCATTTGAAAGAGGCAACAACGGAAAGAACAAGGCGAATAGAGTCCATTTTGGAAACATGGGATAAGGTTTCTGTATAGTCAATGCCTTCAACTTGTGAAAAATCCTTAGCAACAAGACGAGCTTTATGTTTATCAACTTTTCCATCTGGTCCATACTTGGTTCTCTAAACACATTTGCATCTAACAAGTTTTTGTCCCTTTGGAAGAGGAACAAGATCTCATGTATCATTTGCCAATAATGAACAATATTATTCATTTATAGTTACATCCAAATCTGGATGGACTGAAGCTTCTGCAAAGATGTCAAGATCATAATTCGTTGAATATTGAGCCAGTGAAGAATAGGCTCTATCGAACTGAGAATGTGTACATCTCTGATCTGTAGGATCACCTGCAAGAGCACTTGCTGCATCCCGAGTAGCACAAACCCATTTTGGAAGTTGAGGAGCTGAAGGAGGATCCTAAGAAGGTGGGGGAGGATTTTCATCCTCACTGTTATCATCTGAAGAAGAAATATTTTTAGAAGTAGAAGGGATAGAAAGAGGTGGCACATCTGCCAAACTAGGCACGTAGGCCGATATATTTTGAGCAAACCTTACATGTCTTCTAATGATAACATTTTTGGACTTAAGTGGAATAAGTCTATATCCTTTAAAATATTCAAAATGTCCAACAAAAATACATTTTTCACTCGTAGGTTCTAAAGCTTTATGTTTCTCATATGGAATATGGGCCCATGCTTCACTTCCAAAAACACGAAAATGACTTACATCTAGTTTAATTGAGCTCCATGCTTCTTCTAGAGTGATATTGTTTAAAGCCTTAGTAAGAGTGAAATTTACTATGTAATTTGCACAATTAATTTCTTCTGCCCAAAAATTAAGACTAAGTCCTTTACTTTGAAGCATACAACTAGGCATTTCCTTTAAAGTGCGATTCTTCCTTTCAGCTACACCATTTTGTTGTGGAGTATATGGAGTAGTATGTTGCATTTGAATTCCATTCTCAGTGCAAAAGTTCATGAATTTGTTGTTAACATATTCTCCGCCATTATCAAATCTTAGCTTAAGAATTTGATGTCCAAATTATTTTTCAACAAAGGCCTTAAAGGCAAAGAACATGTTAAATACTTCACTCGTGAGTTTTAAGAAGTATACCCAAGTGCGTTCGGAGAAATCATCAATGAAATTTAATAAATACTTGTAGCCAGAGAATGAAACAACTGGAAGTGGACCACATAAATCACTATGCACAAGATGTAAAGGGGTTGAGGCATGCCAAGATGCACATTTTTCAAAACTATCCCAATTATGTTTTCCGAGTACACATCCGGAACAAACACCATCTCTGTAAGATACCATAGGAACACCTGTCACCATATTTTCTTTACATAGATTTTGAAGGAAGCGATAGTTTAAGTGACCAAATCACTCATGCCAAATTTTGGTAACTTCATCATTATGAGCAACAAATATTGACAGAAGAGTTTATGACCCAAAGTTGTTAAACTTATACAACCTTGAAGAATCATCAGCAATGGCAGTAGCTAAAATCTGTTTAGGATCTCTTAAGTCCTTAATTACAACATCGTGAGGTGAAAATTCAACTGTTTTACCTTCACCTGAATGAGTTATCTAATATACAGATAGAAAGTTGCAGGATAAGGTTGGAACACATAATACATCATTAAATTGACCATTGTCTAGATGAAAAGTTCCAGTCCCTACAACACCAAGAGATCTATCATCACCAACATATATATTTTTGGTGTTACAATCATTTAAAGAAGAAAACATGGCTTTCTTTTTGCCATGTGATAAGAAGCTCTAGAATCAATGAGCCACTCATGAAAATGAGAAGAAGAAGACAAGTTTAGTGCATAACTAGACCGAGATGCTTGAAAACCACATGCAAAATGTTATGAAACCAGCTCAAGAAAAGATAGAAAAGATAGATCAACGCCTTAGAATTCAGCCTCTTCGAGGGGGCAACCTCCTTTACATTACATAAATGAACAATTCTTGGATGATACAAATGACAAAACCTCCTTTCTAAATATAGGAGTCTAAGGAGTCACAATATAAGCCAGCCGACCTAACAATAATATTATAAAGCCACAAAAATAACAATAGAGGAATTCTATGGGGCACAGAAATAACAATATGGGGGTAATAGGGGCACAAAAATATAAATAAGGGGTATAACTACAATAGTAATGGGGTAATCACTAGTATTATAGGGACCCAACATGCCCCTCTCCTTCAAAAAAGTGTTGTCCTCAACGCTTGAGTAGTTCTGGATACTTCTGCATAAAATTCTCATCCTCCCATGTGGAATCTTCAGCGGATAAGTTCTTCCACTTGATAAGATACTCTGAAATTGATCGATTTCGTAGCTGTCGAGTTCTTGTTTCTGTGACTGCTTCCGGTTCCAATATAATTTTTCCTTCCTCGTCAAGTTCTGGCAATATTGTTTGAATTGGGAGCTTGTCACCTATAACCTTCTTTAAACATGAAACATGGAAAACTGGGTGCAATCGAGAAGCTGCAGGAAGCTCCAATTTGTATGCCATAGTACCAATCTTTTGCAACACCTTGTACGGACCATAATACTTTGGTGATAATTTATTATCCTTCTTAGCTTGCTTTAGGGACATTTGCTTATATGGTTGTAGCCGTAGGAATACCCAATCACCTACATCAAAACTTCTTTCACTGCGATGTTGATCTGCCTGTTGTTTCATTCTATTTTGTGCCAACACGAGGTTATCCTTTAAGAGTTGGAGGACTTGTTGTTGATGTTCGATGTGATGTTCCACTGCTTGAACCTTAGAATTTTCTCTTAAATATGATGTGATGGATGGTGGTTGATACCCATAAAGTGCCATAAATGGGGTCATTTTTGTTGTTGTATGGAAGGAAGTGTTATACCACCATTCAGCCAGAGGCAACCATTTGACCCATTGTGTCTGTTTATCAGATACAAAGCAACGAAGATATCCTTCCAAACATTTGTTTACTATCTCAGTTTTCCCATCAGATTGAGGATGATAAGATGAGCTATGAGCTAACTGAGTACCAAGACAAGAAAATAATTCTGTCCAAAAATTTCTAGTGAAAATGGGATCTCTGTGAATTGTTTCCATAAATGCAGTAGAAACTGTACTGGCTTTAAATGGATGTGATAATGCACAAAAGTGTGCATACTTGGTAAGTCTGTCAACTACCACCATGATGACACTCTTTCCCTCAGACTTGGGTAAACCTGTGATAAAATCCATTGAAACCTCCTCCCAACGTTGGCTTGGAATGGATAAAGGTTGTAATAGACCCGGTGTCTTAATTGTTTCAACTTTATTTTGTTGGCAAACCAAACATTCCGCCACAAACTTTTGAATATCTGATTTAAGGCCATCCCAAAAAAATTCCTTCTTAACCCTGTGGTAAGTTTTTAAAAATCCTGAGTGCCCTCCTAAGGGAGAAGTGTGCAATTCCATAAGAATCTTTTGTTTTAGCTGGGAATTCTTACAGAGGTATAAGCGATCTTTGTACCATAACGAATCATTTTGCCAGCTAAATGTATCAGAAGTACTGGAATCTTGTTGTAGCTTTCGAATAAGTGCCCACACTTCTTCGTCATTCTTCCATTCCTCCCTTGCTTCGTTTATCCAATCTGGTTGGATAATAGAAATGGCACACAACAATGCTTCCACATCCTCATCCTTTCTTGAGAGTGCATCTGCCACCACATTTTGCTTCCCTTTTTTGTAGATGATTTCAAAGTCATAACCCAACATCTTTGTGACCCACTTTTGTTGCTCTTCAGAGGATAATCTTTGTTCTAAAAAGTATTTAAGGCTATCATGATCCGTTTTTACCTTGAAGTGTCTTCCCATTAGGTAGGGTCGCCATTTCTTAAGTGCATGGAGTATTGCCAACATTTCCTTCTCATAAATAGCTTTGCTTAAAAACTTTCCCTTGATTGGACGACTTTCAAAAGCAATGGGTCTTTCATCTTGCATTAGAACAGCACCAATTCCATTTCCTGAAGCATCACATTCCACAATAAAGGTTTTTGTGAAGTCCGGTGTAGCTAAGACCGGTGCTTGGCACATTGCCTCTTTAAGATGTTCAAAGGCCTTTGTTGCTTCCGGAGTCCATGAAAATGAATCTTTCTTCAATAATGTTGTTAGAGGTGCTGCTATTCTCCCATAATTCTTAACAAACTTGCGATAATACCCTGTCAACCCAAGAAATCCTCGCAGATGCTTTATGGATGTGGGGATTTTCCATTCCTTAATGGCTTTAATTTTGCTAGGGTCTACCTTAACTCCTTCATGAGATACAATATGACCCAAATATTCCACCTCCTGGACTCCAAAGAAACATTTGGATCTTTTTGCATATAATTGTTTCTCCTCCAATAGTTGTAGCACCCTGTCAACATGTTCAACATGATCCTTCCAAGACTTGTTGTAGATTAGTATATCATCAAAAAATACTAACACAAATTTTCTAAGGAATGGTTTGAAAATTGAATTCATCAAACCTTGAAATGTTGAAGGTGCATTGGTAAGGCCAAAAGGCATGACCAAAAATTCATAATGACCCTCATGAGTTCTAAATGTCGTTTTCGGAATGTCTTCAATCTTCATTCTGATTTGATGATATCCCGAACGAAGATCCAACTTGGTGAAGTAAATTGATCCATGCAATTCATCCAGTAATTCATCAATACAGGAATGGGGAACTTATCTTTAATAGTGAGCTTGTTGAGCTCCCTATAATCCGGACACATGCGCCATGATCCATCCTTCTTGTGCACCAATACTACTGGAGCTGAGAAAGAACTTTGACTCGGTTGAATTATACCAGCCTCTAGCATTTCTGCAACCATACGTTCAATTTCACTTTTTTGGACATAGGGATATCTGTACGGCCTGATGTTTGGAGGAACACTTCCTGGAATCAGATGAATAGCATGATCATGATCACGCATAGGTGGGAGACCTTTGGGAGTCTCAAATACCTTGGAATGATTGTCCAGGACTTTTTGGAGATCTGGAGAAATAGATGATTCCAATGTGGAAACATCTAGCGAACATAATTGTGCAATTACACCTCTTTGCTCCTTTTTTAGAAGCTTTGTCATGCCATTAGAGCTGATTATCTTTCCTGGTTTCCCTGCAATACCCCTTAATTCAACTTCCTTTCCTTCCGTAGAAAATTTGATGAAAAGTTCTTGAAAATTAAAAGCTATTGTACCCAAGGATTGTAGCCATTGGACTCCTAGTACAACATCGCACCTCCCATTGGAATGGAAAGCATTGGGCTAGTCAATACATATTCTCCCATGGATAGCTTGATATTATGGCACTTTCCAGAGAAATTTATTGTTCCTCCATTTGCAATCATCACTTGACACTCTGGTGCTGGATATAGGAAGCAATTCAATTCTTTTGCTACCCTACAATGAATAAAATTGTGGGTGCTTCCTGAATCAATCAACACTATTACCTTTTTCTTCTTGATTTGTCCTTCTATCTTGATGGTTTGAGGAGTGGTAATTCCCACCAATGCATTACAAGATATGGTCGGATTTATTTGTTCTTCATCTAGGCTTTGTTCCTGGAGTATATCTTCTTCTTTTGACCTTTCTTGCTCCTTTTCTTCTTCCTCTTCACAATCTATGTAGAATAATTTCTTCTCAGCACACTTATGACCTTTAGTGTATTTGCTATCACAACTGTAACAAAGCCCTTTTGCTCTTTTTTCTTCCAATTGTTGTGGTGTCAACCTTATAGGTTGTGGAAGACTAGGGGCAACAACACTTCCGTCTTTATAGTTGTGAGTGGTATGCTTCCTGGTTGCCATAATTTTGCTTTCCATTTTTCTTGCTAACCTGAATGCCTTCTCTAATGAATCAGGTTCCCAAAGGCGAACATCATGTTGGATATTATCCTTTAAAGACCCTATGAACACATCAATCCTATGCTCCTCTGGAATATCTTTTACCCTTATGTTCAATTTTTGGAACTCCTCAATGTGCTCCATTATTGAACCCTTTTGTTTGAGACTTATCAATTGGCTAAAAAAAGTGTTGCTTTTTGTATCTTCATAATGTGCTATCAATTCTTCCGTAAAAATTGCCCAAGTGATAAATTGTTTACGAGAGCAAAGCCATTGATACCATACAAACTGATTTGGTTCCAAATATACAGTTGCCATACGTACCTTTTGTGTGTTTTGCACATTATTGAGATCGAAGAATTGCTCCATCTGTAATATCCATGTGGCGGGATCCTTGCCATCAAACTTCCTCATATCGATTTTTGGAATATGGTGATTCTTCGATCCAACATTAATGTCTATGGAATCATGATTAACATTTCTTTTGTTCTCATCATGAGTTTCCTTTACTACCTTTTCACCATTAGTGACCCTTTCTTGTAGCAACTTCTTCAATTCTTCCATGTCTGTCTTCAAATCTATCTTCAAATCTGCCATGTCTCTCTTCAAATCTGTCTTCGAATCATCCATCTTAGCTTCCATGCCCTTTATCTTAGATTCCACGCCATTTATCTTAGATTCCACACCACTTATCTTAGCTTCTGTTAGCTTTTGTGAGCGTGACATTTGTTGCACTTGTTCTTGTAATTTTGATATATCATGTAGCATTTCTTCCTCTTCTTCATGAGTCATGCTAGAGCTTTCAGGTTCCTTACTAGGTGTTTGCATTTTCTTTCCTCGGGCATCAGTTACCGATAATAATGCTTTACTATGCCCTTTGAATTCCGTTAAACCAAGCTTACACAAAAATTTAAAAAAAACTACACACCTTTTTTCACTTTATAGAAGCCTGATATTGAATCTGATGTATCTCTGTAATTTCGGATCATCCAATTTTGAAATTGCTACCTGTAGTAGCCTTCTGTGTCCTCTTTCCAATGCCACAAGTCTGAGCCAAATTGGATTCTCCAAGGAAGAGTTATGTGAAATCTCCCACAGTGACTTGCTTTTAGACTGGTTCAGTAGAGCGAACTTGTATGACGTGCCACGAGTCACTGTTTCAACCTTTGAATCTGAAACACACATACAAGAAACTACAGTCTGTCCTCTTTCTGTACCTTCTTACGAAATTTCAATCTGATTCCCAGAGAGAAAGTTATGACGATTTTCCCCAGGTCACCTGTTTTGAATGTAATTCAGGAGTCTGCAAAAAGACCAACTTCCTCAGATCATATCTCCGCAAATATCTCACGAAAAGCTCTAAAATTCGGACCCAAGGTTCAGCGCGATTTTTTCTCAAATGGGTTTTTTTTTCGACTTCTAAAACATCACAGAAAAAATGTTATAGCAAAAATTCCACGATGACCTGTTTGGAGCAGCGAAACCCTAGACTCCAAAGCTCTGATACCAAATGTTATGAAACCAGCTCAGGAAAAGAAAGAAAAAATAGATCAACGCCTTAGAATTCAACCTCTTCGAGGGGGAAACCTCCTTTACATTACATAAATGAACAATTCTTGGATGATACAAATGAAAAAACCTCCTTTCTATATATAGGAGTTTAAGGAGTCACAATATAAGCCAGCCGACCTAGCAATAATAATATAAAGCCACAAAAATAACAATAGAGGAATTCTATGGGGCACAGAAATAAAAATATGGGGGTAATAGGGGCACAACAATATAAATAAGGGGTATAACTACAATAGTAATGGGGTAATCACTAGTATTATAGGGACCCAACACAAAAAGTGCTATTCCTAAAGATGAAGTTCAAGTTGAAGAGTGCTCCAAAAGGATGTTATGCTTCTTCATTGCTGCTTCCAA
Source organism: Pinus tabuliformis (assembly GCA_031772625.1). Lineage (NCBI taxonomy): Eukaryota > Viridiplantae > Streptophyta > Pinopsida > Pinales > Pinaceae > Pinus > Pinus tabuliformis. Next base: position 1,609,260,564 of record CM062817.1, on the reverse strand, counting down.
GGCTTCCATCTTCTTAAATAATTTGGATTCTAAGTGGCTATCTCGATTATAAAAGTGGCAATGTCTATCAGTCTTCTTCCCTTTGTTTTTATTTTCCTTATCATTTTGTTGAAATGATCTTTCATTTTGAGACTGAAATTACTTAGGACCCTTTTTTGGTTTAGGACCATTCTTTTTAGGATACTGCTTCTTAGGATTATTTGAATTTTGTTGTTGTTGGGTGGCTAAGGCTTTCTTAGAAGAGTTTCCAAGATTAAGAAGAGGAAGATGTAAGAGTTTTTCTTGTTCTCTTATTAAAGAATCACAAAAGGCATCAAAAGAGGGGTACTTGTAGTCTTGTCCTTGAGAAATAAAGTCTTCTCAGTAGAATGGAAGGTGGAAATAAACATAGAGTAGGCTGGTCCCAACTTAGTAAGAATGGAATAGATAAGGTTACCATCTTCTTTCTTAACCTTAATACCTTCCAAGACAAGTCTAATGGTCTTGAACTTGGACAAAAAATCTTCAATCAAAGAAAAATTATTCGGGTCCAACGTAAGCAACTCATTTTCAAGTAGATGGGCTCTAATTTCATTTTTATTTCCAAAAACTATAGTAAGTTGTTTCATTGCTTCATTAGGGGTATCAAGTTCTACCATATGGAATCTAAGGTTTGGATAAATAGACATCCCTATCAACCCACATGCTTGATCTTGCCTATTTTCCCATTTGGCTGCTTTATCTTCATCTTTAGGTTTTGTTTCTTGGCCTGAGGCTATTCTGTAAAGACCTTTACCTCTAAGTAAATCCACAATGTAGGACCACCATTGAAAGTAGTTGGTGATGTCAAGAATAACTTGGCATGGAATTTCCATTTTAACACAAACTGACGCTGTAGATGCTGAAACTAAGTGTTCCAATGGAATTATCTCCAAAAATTACGCTGATTAAAAAAAAGGGCTCTGAAAATAGCTTCCGAATGAAGAAGTTATGGTTTTTTGAAGAAAAGTTGTTGAAGATGCTGACAAAGTGCATGAATGTGCAGAAGTGAATGATAATGTTATATTAAAAAAAAATCCACCCCACCCCCCGTTTCCAAATTTAGTCCAATCATATCACTTTAAAAAAATATTTTACGTGACCCACTTTTATAAATAAGTGAAAGTCACTTTTACAATGGTACTTTATGAGCTACTCACTAAATTGTAACTTAAATAGAAGATAAAGAGACTTAAGAATTATAAGTGACTCACTTTTTTTTATAATGGGTGAGAACACTTTTACATAAAGTAACTTTAAAACATAAGTCACATGTGCTTTTTGAAAAAGTAACTCAAGACTTGAACCCAAGACCTCTATTCTCATAAAGTAACTTTGGACCAAGTGAGCTAGTTTAAAAGGTTAGTAATTTTTGGAAAAGAGGAAAGGGTTCTTTTTGGTAGTCACTGAAGCTTTGGGGTGTGTGCTTACTTGAAAAATCTCTTTTTTCCAACAAAGAAAAAACCACACCACCCAACATGGACATGCAAAAAAATGAAACCTTGTGGCTTGAAGTTAGCTTTCAACGGAAAGTATATCTTTTTCTCAATGTTTCTGATTTTCCGAGATCACACGAAGGCGCGGTGGAAAAGAGCATAAGAAGGAGAAAAAATATTCCTTTTTGTTTCTAATTTTCCCAGATCGTACAGAGTCATAGGGAAAAGAGCATACAGAAAAATGAAAAGTATAAATCCGGTAATAAAAAAGAGAGAACTAAATAAACTGAAATAAATAGAGAGATGAATAACTAAAACTACAAATAAAGACTGTATACCTCCAGATCTTAAAAATGATGTAGTTAGGGCTACCAGAAACCTTTTCGTGTGAAACAAAAGGGGTTCCTCACTAGAAAAAATGTTCCTAACACAATAGAGTAGTCCTCTTGGCCCGAAAGTTGTTAGAAATAGTAGATCTAGGAAACAACAGTCAGATGCAATTATACTAACTTCAGATTTGGATCACCAACGTATGCAGCCGTCAAATAGCTTTGATACCATGTACAAATTTACAGGTTAAGTTCCTCAGGTAGAACACCAAAGAACACCACTCACAAATAGATCACAGATCAATACACCAGTATTCTTGACGTGGTTAAAACCTTTGAAGAGGGAAACAGTCCACAACCTGAGCCAACGCGGCCACTTCAGACAATTTATTAGTAAAAGAAAGAAAATTTACATAAGCTTCTCTCATGAATGATCACCCTTCAAATGACCCTCCTTGCTCTTTAAAAAGAGATCATGGACCAATTGGGTGTTAAGCCACAGATAAAGTGTCGAAAGTAACGAGGAGAGAATGAACCATCGGATCACTTCATGTCTAGAACATATCGTGACCCTCAAATTATAAGTTACAAATGTACATAGTAAAGAAACACACTTTACCTAACTCTACACTAGATAAAGTTATACTTAACTATTTCCTATGTGTTGGAATATCCTAACAAAATTAGCCACAAGGACAACAACCCCTACATGAGAGATAGAGAGGGGCGATGATCCACCCACAATACATCAACACAAAAGAGCTGCCAGGGTCAACTTCCATGTCAGGCAAGTGAGGAACCAGGTAGATGGAGGGTTCACCTTTTGTTAGGTGTGGAGCTTGATTATCTTCTTTATTCAGAGGTATCACTGCATTGGACCCTAGTTCGTAATGTGGCAGCAACGTCGGCCATGATATTTGCATTGCACGGGGGGTCCAGGGGTGGGTGGGTGTGATCTTTAGGAGCCCCCCCCAGCAGGGGATCAGGGGCAGCACCCTCGAAGCTTAAAATAGATGTAAAATTGCCTTGTAAAATGTTGTAATTTCGTAGTCAATCTAGGGAATTCATTAGGAAGAGATCTGATGGTAGAAGTTATGTTTAATTTAGGTTTTTTTTCCCCAGAAGGCAACTCCTCGCTATATGAGGGAATTGTATTGCATCTTTGTATATCTATATTCTGAGTGAGAAAGAGAGAGGAGATTGTGTGAGAGCGAAGAGGGAATTATAATTGATCTTCTGTAGGTTGTATCTCTTTAGTTTGTTGGATAATATAAAAGGAAGGATTGGTTGTTTCTCTGTGGATGTAACCCAAATTGGGTGAACCACCTATATCTGTGTCTCTCTTGTTTTATGTGTTTTATTTGTTTATATTTCTGCAATATATTTTATTTGTTCCATTGCTCTGTAATATATAATTTTATAACACCTTTCTCTTGGATTGCTAGATGCATGTGCATGGTACTAGTGGACTACTCTTTTGAGTAGATCTTATTATTTGTGTCCTTCTTATGTTTCGGGAAAGAAACATGCTTAAGGGGGGTGGAAGGTAGTATACCTAGGGGGGATAGTATGGTTTACAAAGGGAGGTACCCAAGGGAATAATGTAATAATGGGATGGGCCATAGTTAAATAAAGTATTTAACCCGCATCATGTAAGGGACTACAAGTAGTTAGAAATAATGTAATAATCTCATTGTATTAGATATATGGTATTGAGAGAACCGTACTAATGACCCATGGTATTGTATGTATGAGGTCTATATAGAGGCTAGAGACTCCCCATGGAGAGATGTCAAGGATTATTGTATTGACAAGCATATGGATTGTGGAGTGTTCTCTTTCCTTAAGGAGTGACTGTATGGTGTTACCCTACCTTAAGGATTTGATCAATAAAGAGAAGAATTTTCATGTTATATTATTGGATCGATCTTATTATTTCTGCGTATATTTGTATTCTCGTATATTTGCAGGTCAGATCTATTACAAGTGGTATCATAGCACCTTCTTGGGCAAGCGAAGAGATTTTTGATTTTTATTTAAATAAACTTCAGATCTCTATTAATATCAAACCCTTAAGGTAGGGTAACACCATACAATCACTCCTTAAGGAAGGAGAACACTCCACAAGCCATATGTTTGTCAATACAATAATCCTTGACATATCTCCATGGGGAGTCTCTAGCCTCTATATAGGCCTCATACATACAATACCATGGGTCATTACCATGGTTATCTCAATACCATATATCTAATAAAATGGGCTTATTACATTATTGCTAACTACTTGTGGTCCCTTACATGATGTGGGTTAACCACTTTATTTATTAACTATGGCCCATCCCATTATTACATTATTCCCTTGGGTACCTCCCTCTATACCCCATACTATCCTCCCTATGTCTACTACAACAAGTCTTTTCCCCCTTTAATCCACTTCTATTGCACTTATCCCCAAATAAAAATCCCATACATCCTATGACTACTTGAATATGATTTCCTTGTGCCACTCTATCTACAAGATCATTTCAGAGGTCATTGTCATTTTCTTCAAGGACATATTGTTTGACCACATCTTTCTGGAATAGTTTGGATTCATGCAAAATCGTTAGATTCATGATGCCATTTTCCTTTCCCAAGAAGGCCTTCATTTTACACACTAATATAAAAGAGCTATTGTCTATAATGTTGAACTCTCAAAATATTATGATCATGTAAGTTAGATATACCTAATACTCCTAATAATTCATCTAGGTTGACACCACTCGCTTGTAACCTCGATGAAAAATTACATCAGCACACCCTCTTTTTCCTTGTTGATTAATGGAGAAAATTCACCATTCTTTCGTATAGAAAAATTCCTTTAGAAGGGTTATATACTTTCACCCCTTCTCTTTCTATTTGTTGTAGAAGGACTACACATATTGATAATGGATGAAAGATCACTAGGATGTTTCAAAGGGATTGAAATCTTCCAAGGTGCAACATATCACATTTAATATTTGCAAATGATATTATGATTTTCTCTAAAGGGAACATGTCCCACCTTCAATCTCTAAAATACCTAACGTCATTATTCATTACTGTTACAGGAAATTATATAAAAAATGCAAAACCTTCCATCTTAGGTATCCATTTTTTCATTAATATTTCATATACCCCTTTATATTTATATCCCTGGTATAATAACATGATGCCTCTCTTATGACCCCACATGAATGCTACAATGCACCTTTCTTATCTTTATATACATTGTAGATGCTATTAGTTCTCCCACACTGCAAAATTACTCAACCAACACTCAAGCACATCTCACTGTGATTTGTGGCATTTAATGGTCTAGGCCACACAAAGATCAACCATGTTTTAGGAAGATTAATTATGTGCATGTATATAAAATTAAATATAAATTGATTTATATGATAATGAAAAATCAATTGATGAATCTTTATGAATACATTTCCACCAATAAGGTGTTCAAGAACCAGTTTTGATGTTCCCTATGGATTCCAAAGGAAATCTATCTAAGGCTCATGTTCGTATTGGCATTTAAGGCTAGAAATGAAACCCATCAACCAGGATTATGAGATTGATGGGCATGAATGTTGGCATTATGTTTCTGGTATGGCTATATATATGTTACAGATGTTGTACTTGATGGCAACCCCCATGGCAAGGCTCTCAATATATTGAAAATTAAGAAGTACGCAGGAGATAAGTTCAGAAAGTGCGTACCCGCAGGTACACCGTGAAGGGACCGCGGCCTGATACGCAGATAAGCCGTCCAGGAGGTGCGTACCCCCAGTGCACTCATTTCAACGGAGAGAAAAGCACACGTGTGGTTTCTTATGTTTAATCTTTGATATTTAGCCGACAGTATTTGTGTTATTATGGTGTCGGCCCGTGGTATTGATCCATGATTTGAGGAAGAGCTTTCCTATATAAAGAAAAGGAGATCATTTGGCTTGTGCATGTGCTTGGGTTGAACATCTTATGAGAGCTAGATCTGAAATATTATGATCTCTTGGGAGTAATATCTAGATCTAAATAAGGCGAATCTACTGATGGATTGAGATCTCTTCGGCGCATGATCAGATCTGTAGATCTGACTGTCTGGGTTATTCTTGAAGTCTTGAAATCATCTATGCCCGAAGGTACACAGGTACAGTGAAAGAAAAGTGCGTATATACGTTGGAACGAAGCATTTCAGGTGCGCCGGTATGCAGGCACAGAAGGGTTGCAGGTGCGGAGGTCTGCATGCAGATCAATGGACACAGAGCATAGGTAAGCAGGTGAGGAGTTGAGTACAGTGCATACGTAAGCAGGTGAGCAGTTGACTACAGTGCGTACGTAAGGAGGCGAGCAGTTGAGCAGGGTGCGTACTGTAAGCAGGCAGTACATGGGTGAAGCTGCTTACTTCTCTTGAAATCTCTGTTTATCATTGCTGTGTTCTGGGTTTGGTTCTATTATTGTTGATCTGGTTACTACAGTTGACTGGGTGATTCTCTTATACTTTATGATCATTTGATGCTTATGGATCCAGTTTGAAAATTTATGAAAAGTGGTCCTTGTAAGAAAAGAAGTAGGGGGTTGTAGCTCCCTTCCAGGAGAGACTGGAAAACGAGAGAGAGTTGTAGCTCTCTGCAGGTTGCAGCCTGCGTACTGGTAAAGGACTGCACCAGTACAAAACCATTGTAAAAGGAGTTTCTAATTTGAAAGAAGATAGAGACATATTGCAGCAGGTGGTTTTCACCCACATTGGGTTTCCACCTTACATCTTGTGTTCTTTGGTGTGACTATCTGTTTTCTTTGTTCGTGCTCATTATTTTATGGTACTGAGATGCAAAAATAATTCAAAGAACAAATAAGGAAGATTTATTAAAAGAATTAGATAATACTGATTCACCCCCTCTCTCAGTATTATTTCCAACAATGAATTCAGAATGTAAATAATCATGAATTTTGGTTCATGGATTCATTTTATGTCTATTCCAATGCAAGGTGTGAATGTTTATTTTTTCTATGAAAGAGATTAAAATGTTGCAAGATAATCATTTCCTTAACCAAGCAACTTAAGCCAAAAGGTTCATGAAGGAGAAAATTGTTTGCCACATGTAACCTCGAAAATGGTTGCATGAGCATAAAACTCTGAGATATTTTACTACCAAGTGATGGAGTTGTGATAAAATGTAAAGAATGATCATGGGAAGAAATCTTATGGAGCAAGAAGAAAGGTTAGGTTTAGGTGCAATATTGAAATGATATACAATACTTTGGATTAGAGCATGGAACACAACTAACTATTAGTTCACATCAATTAGAATGAAAGAAATGGAGGTGCCAATGACTACATAGAGAACAATAAAATATGAATCCATAGTCTATGTGTTGAGAAATGGGTGAAAAATGGAGTTTTTGATGATAAACTACAAAGGTTTTAAAACAACTGTCAATCTAGTCTCAGATTTTAGTTTTGGTAGTGGACAAATAAACATTTATATTGACATTTTATTGTCTAATTGGTACTTGCGAATAATGCTTTTTTCTGTTTTTGGATTTTGCATGTAATTCACTTACCATGCATGCTTTTATATCTGACACACATATCATACATTTAGTGTAAAGGAAACTATGGTTTATAAGCTATATTAAGATTGTTATATGAACATAGAAAGATATGGAGGTGAAAGAAAAAATGTGCACAACATCTGAGGTAGGGAACAAGAAGTTTCGGAAGAATTTAATATTAAATGGGAATATGTACAAATAGTGGTTTTGGACATGTGTATTCATAACCTGCAGAACAAGCCAGAAACCACAGGTTTGTGATTACAAAATGCGAAAGTAATGAATTATTGTCATTCTTATCCCACATTTTATTTTTGGCATTGGATAAATATAGACTTATTTAGTGACTTATTTGTTGTTTAATCGGTTCTTATGAGCAACGCTTTCTTGTTTTTTAGCTTTTGTGTATCATTCACTTATTATGCATTAGTCACGGAGACCAGATTTAGTACAAAGGTAACTATGGTTTATAAGTTGTATTATGTGCCTTATACAAACATGGAAGGAATGTTAAATGCAGGAATAAATGTGCACAACTTCACATGTAGTAAACATGAATCTTATGAATAATTTGTTGTTGAATGGACATCTATACAAATAATGGTTTTGAACATGATTGTTGGTGTTGCTCATATAACATAAGTGAGTGGAAATATGTACTTTTGCATGAAACCTTGTAATATTTGGCTCTCTTCAAATGCACTAAAGAAATATTTATTTTGCAATCATACTTAGGGGCCAGAGAATCTAATTTATCAACCACTAATAGAATAGATAGATCATGCTTGTTATTTCACAATCACTAGGATTTTGATGAGCACCATTTTAATTAGTTATTGAGTTAAAGGAAATTGAGGATCACCTATTGAATTCCCTATGATTAAACTGAAGATGCGTCTTGCAACAAGTATCATATAATATTGCTTTATTCTCCTCGTTCTCCAAAATTTCTTACCCTAATACCAGTCATCCAAGCATCTATCCAAGCATTTGGTGCACTTGCAATAGGCTTGTTGAAACAATCCTGCATTAGAAAATCCAATGTGAAAACCTTGAATTCGAAATGCAACAAAAAGTAATGTCAATCTTCCCCTGCCTTATTGTTATATATGTTTAAAGTCGTTAACCTCTTACCCTAACCACAGAAAAACATAAAACTAACAATCAATTGATCAAAACTACTCTAATCAAAATTATGCAACCTTTTATACATTCACAACCACCGACAGTGAAGTATCAATGATTTTTTAATTAAAAAATAAAAAATGCTCCACAACAATGGAATATGCTTCTTATTTTGGGATGACTTCATATGGGCACAATAGTGGACTATTAATTTACTTTTGTAGTTAAACCAAGAAAAAACATGTAGTATGCTTTGGTTTTATGCTACCATGGGGCAACCCAATACTTACAGTCAAAGGGAGTGCATATCTTCTCTCAATAAGGTCATATATTCTGAATTTGGTTTGTTGTTGATTTGCCTCCACTACAGTCTGTCATCAAGAAAGACTTTGTGTTAGTTGCACGCACACCCTTTTTTTAGAGACAATTTGCCAATTCCCTACAAAATTATAAACTTGAGGCGTTGATAAATGGTTATTTAAATGGCATAAAATGACAAGCTGAACACCACTAAACTAGAAAGGATTCACTAGGATTGTGTTGAAATTACAAGTGTACCATTTCCATAGTAATATTGACCAAGGGCACAAGAAATACATAAAAAATTATTGAATATAGGTAACAAATGGAAACACCACTAGAATAAGGAAAACAAAATTCCTAAATGAGCATTAATACATGGTTAGCTAGCAAGAAGAAAGAAACAAAAAGATCACAATGCTAAAACACCAAAGGCCTTGTACCTTAATTCTATCTTCTTCAATTGAAATATTTGTTGCTTTTTAGTAGCTTTGGAGGTACTCCAAGTGCTAGGGTTCAAGGTTTGGAAGTTGAAGCACCACAAAAGGGCTTTGTGGGCTTAGAACCCAAGGTGTCAGATTTTCACCGAAGTTGGGGGTGTGAATCCGTGAGGAGTTTCAATGATTTGACACATGGAGGTGTTAGAGGACCCTTAGAGGAGAAAGGGGCAGCGAAAATCATTGAAATTTGAGCTCTAGAAGTGGACAAATGATTTTTTCTATGTGGCTGTAGGTTAATTTGGCATACAAGTCAGGTTGTCTTGAGTATTAAGTGTGAAAAAATATAATGTTATGAATCCACATGTGAAAGGTATAAAAAGAAGAGAATGTGAGGTCATTTTCTCACATCCAAGAGTCCATCTCTCATATGAAAACCATCCCTAAGGTAGCCATAGCTCTAGAAGAGGACGAAAAGTATGTTTGGAGACTCTTTGTGGGTTCTTGGGATGACTTGGAAAGTCTTTTGAAGAGAAAAGACATAGCCACATACCTAGAGACAATTTGGGCAATGTTTTAGTGAAGTTTTTGTGTGGTTTTTCTCTCTTGAATATACCACATTTCTAGGTCATAATTTCAGGTAGGTCATTGGCCATTTTCCTCTTGGGACATGGAGCTGAAATGGTATTGAAAAACCCAGGAAGGTTGTAGGCATGTATAGGTGGACATAAGAGCTTGTCTGGGGCTGGTTTCTGGTCGAGATTGGAAGAAAATGTGGGCATACATGTTTAGAGATAGGTCACAACTGAGAAGGAGCCCCATACGTGAAGGAGGGATATTGTAGTAGTGTTGTTACAGCCCTAACCAAAGGTTCATACCTACAACATTTCATAACAGGCCATGAAGGATGAAAAGGTATGTGTTTTGTTGATGGTTTCATGTTGAGTTGATGCTAGCTTGATAGGTTGGATAGAAGTTTGTTTTTGACATCTTGTGGCTGGTGGAGGGAAATAAGTAGGTGTCTAAGCGTATACCTAAAGTAGTGGACAAGAAGGAATTTGGGCAACCGTGAGTTGGGTGAAGTGTGGGTGGCCTAAGTAGTTCCTTAATGGACCAAGGAGGCTACTAGAGGAGGCAGATTGGAGCTCAAAGTTGGGCCATGTAGAGGAGAAGTTTGTCTGAACTCTTTTTCATCATTGGAGAAGTGAAATTTGATGGTGATAGGTGGTAGCCATTGTTATCGGGAAAACTAATGTCCATTCAGAGTTGCTAGTCCCACTAAGGTGGGTAGCTATCTTAGAAACAAACAAACTAAAGTCACTTGTGTTTTCCTTTATGAGAGATAGATGAGAGAGAAGCAGAGAGTACTAACCTTAGTCTTTTGCTTGGCTCCTTGTTTGTTTCCTCCCTCCTTTGACAGAACTTCGCCACTCCTTCCTTACTTGTCCCACTTCAAAGAAGACCTGTAGAGTCAAAGCAGCATAATACCATCAAAGCATAGAGATCTATAGCCATAAACAATATAGGATCAGATGTATATTAACCACAAAAATGCATATATCAATACAAGATTTAGAGATATACAAGAATATGGAGGAAAACTCAAATCGCTTTATTAATAGAAGTAGTAGAAGAGAGGATTACAACCCATTGGTCTGATCCAGCGCCATCCTCCCAGCATGAAAGCCCTCTTCACCTCATGAAAAGCTTAGATGACCCAACAATACAATGTTGCACAGAGAAACCAATAGCACTTCCTTACAAAATACAAATTTCCAACCTCTAGATCTCTAGGATGAGGGATCCATATATAGATATTTGCAGGTGGGTGAGTCAGCTTCTGGGATTTTTATTAGTGTCATCTCTCTGATAGTTCTTGGTTCCACTTGGAGATTTCATGATCTCTTACTCATCCCTGGGCGAATTCAGAGAGGCAAGTGTCAAATGGGCAGTTTCTAGAAGATTCTTTGGGTTTCCACCTAGCCAACTGCCTCTACCATTTGTCTGCTCTCGCTCATCACACCCTATAGAAGGGATTTTCAGTATGCATCACACTTTTTGCATGTGGCAGGTGAGATGCATCGTACCCTTAGCACTGAGCAATCTGTATGGTCCAATTTTGACCAGTTCTGGGTAGTTTTTTAGGGAGAACTTCTGGGAGATGATGTAATTAGCTAACCTTGTTCCTTTAGGGTATGAAACAACACTTTTAGGAGCTTAGAAGCCCTTGTTTTATGGACATATGAGATTGGGGTTGCAGTGCCCAAATATGTCTATAACAGTTGCCCCTTAAAGCATGAGGTCGTAAATCTTCTGATGTTGGGTTAAATGCTTTATCATGAGGATCCAAGGTTTTTCGAACTGGAAGGTGACCTGTAATAAGATACAATACAATACATTAGCTTCATAATGTTTTCATGATCTAGCCAAGGCGGGCATTCCCATGATCAACTTTATAAATTCATTTTCATGTACATAGGACAACCAATCGTCTGTGTGGCAGACTGATGATTCTGGTAGAGCCATCATCCATTAGTTCAAATGATTATCTGTGCAGCTATGATGTACATTTGATGTCTTTATTTTCTTAAATATATCGCAACCCGAATGGATGAAACTAGATCTGTGGTCTTCAAAACTCATTCAATCTTTGCCCGAAGTACAAGTTGATCCATGTGAAAAGATGTTCTGACGTCGAACACAGAAGACGTTCCTTGATTACCAGCCAATGATGTAAGCTATTAATAGGCACGAGAGGAATCAATAATAATGATAATGACCCTTATGGTACTGTAGTACAATTTACATGGTGTGAATACATGAGTCGATGTCAAACACCGTGCAAAATCTTTCGGTCGAAGGCCATTGATGTAAACCCGTCACCGGAAGTGAGAAAGTTTCCATTGAGGCATGCAAGCTTCAAAGTACTGAAAGGGTTGTTCCTAAGTCGACTTCTTGGATAATGATCTGATGTCGACAAGAAGTGACGTGTCATAGGAGGGCCTTAATGAATCCCACATCTACAACACGGAATGAAGCAAATGATTTTTCGGAGGTGAAAATGGTTTGATGATATAAGTTTCATGGCGGCGGTCATGAAAGAATGAAGCATGAACGTATTGTAGCGAATGAGACATAAGCTGGGTTGGTGAATTCTCTGAGTGACTTATCGTGAACATATCGACGACACTGAAATGGATTAGTAGCGTTAACCCCAAAATGGATGGTACAGAGGACCAATGGTGATATGACCGGTGAACAGAATAACCCAACCTGACTCAATCATGGTGATGGAGTGAAAGTGTCATGTTCAAGAGTGACCTACTACCAATAAAGTTTCTTCAAGTTTTCTTCCCAATTTTTCCCCAGTCATTGCTAACTAGTACCTGTTTATTTTTGTCAAGCTTCAGGAGGATAACATATGCTTGTTCTATAATTTTCCCTTTAGGAAAACCTGTTGCTATGTTTTAGCGAGCCTAGCGACAGTGAAACTCGCTCTTGTCTGCATGGACAAGTTTGTCGCTATTGTTTTAATGAGTTTAAGAACAAATATAACTTGGTCCTTTTCAATTTTAGAGAGTCTAAAAAGAGACAAAAAGGAAACTCCAGTATTCCTTTTTCGTAATATAATCCCTTAAGTCCTAAAAGGTATAAAATAATACGAAAGGGATGAATTTTCGATAGTTTTAACGAGCCGAACAAGACAAACGCTCGATCTTTTTGTGTAATGATCCCCCAGGTCCAAAAAGATTAAAAGATAGAGGAGGGATGGCACTTCCAATCACTTTAACAAGCTGGACAGGCCAATTGCTCGGCAATCTTTTCATATTTTACGAGTCAGATGAAAAGAGCTTAAAGGAGACTCGTTTTTTGAGGAACAAGTGATGTTGTCAGATAGTAGCTGGTTCCAGGTAAGGTTTGGAACTTTTTCAATCATGACAATGTAAAGAAGGCGAATAATAGAATCACTCATCGTAGCTGTTTCTCAAAAGTTGTAAACAATCAAATGGAGCCATATGATTGGCTAAAAAAGAGTGGAGGTGATGGAAAGAACACGACCAAGGTTCAAAAGCTGATAATTATGTGATCGCAATGGTTACTTACCGAAGGTGGGTTCATTTTTTAATGAGCTTAAACTTTGGTGGAACATATGCTCATTGCTAGGTTTATTTTTTAACGAGCTTGAACTTCGCGTAAAACTGCTCATGCTAGTCATATAATAAGGATGTCTCATTGATAGGTTCATTTTTTAGGGAGCTTGCCCCATTCGAAACTTTTCTCTGGAGCCTTTATTATGCAAGCTAGGAATGACCCACCTATGAGGTTAAAGGGTTGAGAGCCTACAAACTATGAAAATAAAAGGTCACTTTTCACTTGCATGCAAAATGGTTGCATGCCCCTAGGTATAAAGAAAAGTAGAGTTTCCAGGTTACCATATGAAGGTTTCTCGCATTTGTAGACAAAACACTTCCTTAGCTCTGTCCATCGAAATAGACAAAGGTGAATGGTGGGATGCATCCACTCACATAACTTTGATGAGGGAATCTTATTCTAGTCTAATCCCATTTTCCTAAATGGACGGGTGTGTCAGACTAGTCATATATCCTCTGCGGAAACCTACCCTATACCTAAAGTTTTCCTGTCGAAGCAGACCAGGGTGCATGCCCCCTAGGTTTCAGTCACAATCACCGAATCACTCGCACTCATCAGGTGGACGAACTGGAGATTGATGAGACATTCCTTGCGTAAAAAGACCACTTAGGGATGGCATTTGACTAATAGATGTTTTTGAACCAAGGAATGAAAGCTGGTCAACTAGGTGAACCACTCTGCCTTCATGTGGAAAACACATCTCACGAAAGAGCGAGGAAACATTAGCTCCCATGCCATAAATGTGGTCACGCCCAAGGAGTATATTGTAATCTATAGGTCCTTGGACTACCATAACATTTAGATGAATGGTTTTCCTTCTCAAAGTTATAGGAAAATTTGGAAGGATCCCTAATGGTCGACTCGTTCCTTTGTTGAAACCTATCAGATTTTGAATCTCAGGCAGAAGCGACAGTGAACCAAGTGCTTTCCAAGCGATTGAGGAAAGGATACTCACAGAAGCCCCTTCATCTATGATAGTTCCGACCATGATCATTCTGTAAGCTTGTACTACAATTCAGAATGGTACATTAGATGGTAGGCAGGGTCTGCCTAGTAGATTCCAATCGAAGGAAACAACTAGATTGCTTGGAGGAGGGACCGAATAAACAGCCAGATAAATCTCTGATGAACTTCCTTGCTATGGTAAAGGGATAGGTAGATTGCCCCCGTGTTGATCGGATTTTGTGTTAAGGAAAATAATTTGAACGGTGTCGTCCTCATTCTCTTTGGTGACTGTATCATCTGAAGGTGGACCTTCTGAAGACAAGACTGGGTCGACTGCCATCTCGACCTGTTGAATTTGGTCTGGTGTGGACTCAGAGGGTTTATCTTCAATGATAGGTGATTCGACTGACAAGAAAGCTGTGTCAATCAGATTTTCAACTAACGATGGACTCGGCAAGAGTTTCTTGTATCCAGGAGGAAGTCGCTGTGGTGAAGTAGGATAGTTGTCCAAGACTCTTTTAGCTTCATCGAAGAAGGGACAATAGTGGAGGGCATGATCGCCTTGAAACAGTCTACATGGAATTTAGATCTTCCTTTCTGTCCATTGACTTCGTTTTCACTAGTTAACAATGTACTCTCAACAGGATCGTGAGAGGCTAATGACACCGAATTGTGCAAGCAGAGAGACCAATCCCTTAAGATCCATGGGATGCAAGGACAATCTCGATAATAGTGGTCCTCTTTGCAGATGACACATGGAGATTTAGGTTTTGACGGTGCAATGTGTGGATTTTTGCCAGATGATGCATGGTTTCCCCCTTCCATCATTGGCTTCTTCTTCTTCTTCTCCTTCCCTTTCTTCTTCTTCTCAGATACTTGGTTTTTAGTCTCACTAGCTTCACCAAGCAAAGAGGAAGAAGGAGAGGGAGAAAAAAACGAAGTAGAAGGTTGGGGGGTAGCTCTAGTATCATCTGGTTGCTGATTTGATTGCTCAAGAATCACGGTGTTTTGAATGACAGAGGTCGAGAAAAGCCATACTGGCAGGCCAATTGTAAGCCCTGGAAGGGACAATGTAGCCATATGGGGTGCACCAACATCTCCCCAAGAGAAGAAGGGACAAGGATTCCATCCTTGATTGGTGGACTCCATTTTCTCAACCTAAGACCAACGAGGGAAAAGTGATGTTATTCCGATTAAAACAAATTTTATGATGCTCTGACACAACTTGCTTTTTCAATTCTTAAGAGTCGAGAAAAAGCTAAAGATGACTCTAGTCGCCTTCAATTTTTAATGAGCCTGAAGTGACAAGTGCTCAGATGGACCTTTTCTTTTAAGGAGTCTGAAAAGGAACGAAAGTGACTACTCTGGAAATCTAGACAGAGGGATTACCAAACCAATCGCAAAACTGCAGAATACTTTTTATGGTATGACAATCAATCTTCCCGAATGTTGTGTTCAGTGCATTGCAATCGATAGGGTGGCAGACACGGCTTCCTAAGGATAAAGGATATAGCCTATTTTGGTCTCCCAATATATACTCAATAGTACGTGGGAGCACAAGTTCATACTAGCACTTGTCGTATCAAAGAGGAGGAATCACCCAACCTATGATGAAGATGATAGTTACCAGGCTTTACGACACCGGACTACGTCTCTAGCCTAGACTTCTATATGTTGTGCATTAGGTTCCAAAGTGTTTTTATGCTCATTGAAATTTATTTAACAGTTGATCTTTCTTAAGAAGTTTTCCTTTAAGGTTCACCGCGTGATGTAGATATACAATTCCTAAATATGCAATCTAAGATGATAACCAATCTTTTACTTTCTTTTTTCAATCAAAATCCTAGCTACTAAGGAAAGAGAAGTAAAATGCTTTCAACATAGAGCAGAAAGCACGCACTAAGATGCATTGTCCTAAATCAATTTCGGCATGCAGTCTAAATGCAAATGCATATGCATGTATTTGTTTTCCGCTTTCTTAATGCATAAATGACAAAAAGAATGCTAAGTATAGATTTGAACTATTTTTTCTTTCAAAGTGACAGTACTAACAATTTTCTTTTCAAAAACGAAAGGAAGACTAAGATGAAACTTTGCGATTTTGAATTCAAAAAATGAAAGGAATACCACTTTGCAATTTCGAATTCAAAAACGAAAGGAAGGCTAAGACGACACTTTGCGATTCCAAATTTGAAAAACGAAAGGAAGACTAAGAGCGACACTTTCAACTTCAATTTGAAAACTACTTTCGACACTTCAAAGAATTGATGATTCAAATCAAATACAATAGAAAAAGTGTAATCAACTATCAAAAAGAGGAAGACTTTATGACACTCTTTTCTTTGATTGAAAGCGACACTTGCGACACTTTCAAATCAAAAGACGACAGTTCGATTAAGCTACTGTTTGCAAAATAGAACTGTAAATGATGAAAAATACATAAAAACATTCACAATTATTTATCAGTGGAGGCTAAATAATGCAAAGGAAGATGGTTTCAACAGTGATATACTGATCATAGACAGTAAAACCACTGAATAAAGCCAAAGACAATGAAGAAGAAACCAAAATCTGGAGGCAGAAACAGTCTCACCTAATCATCACACATGTAACATAGGGAAATAGGGATGCATATCACCTTCAGCACATGGGAGGTGTGATGCATCCAAACTGTCAATGAGAAACAATGCGATGGTCCAGGGAAGAGACTGAGCTTGGTTTTTGCTCATAGTTTGCAGCTAAGTTTAGGGGTTTAGGCTGAGGTAGTGATAGGCAGTAAACACAAAGTATAGGGGATGATCTAATGAAGTTACTTGAGCTACCACCAGGGCACTTAGGATGTTTGCAAGTCAGTTCTTCAGTTCATAAACAAACCTGGAGATTGAATGAAGCAGCGTTGATCTACTTTACACTTCCATAGCAAATGCAGTTCGAAGGCTAGTTGGCTTAACTTAAGGCTCCATCTGTAGTTTATAAAGAAAACAAATAGAAAAAAGCAAACAAGCTATTCGCTCCCGAGCAGAGTCGCCATTTTGTTATCGGGAAAAGTAGTGTCAATTCAAAGTTGCTAGTCCCACTAAGAGGGGTAGCTATATTAGAAACAAACAAACTAAATTCACTTGTGTTTTCCTTTATGAGAGATAGATGAGAGAGAAGCAGAGAGTACCAATCTCAGTGTTTCGCTTGGATCCTTGCTTGTTTCCTCCCTCCTTTGACAGAACTTCACCACTCCTTTCTTACTTGTCCCACTTCAAAGAACACCTGTAGAGTCAAAGCAGCATAATACCATCAAAGCATAGAGATCTATAGCCATAAACAATATAGGATCAAATGTATATTAACCACACAAATGCATATATCAATACAAGATTTAGAGATATACAAGAATATGGAGGAAAACTCAAATAGCTTTATTGATAAAAGTAGTAGAAGAGAGGATTAAAACCCATTGGTCTGATCCAATGCCATCCTCCCAGCATGAAATCCCTCTTCACCTCATGAAAAGCTTAGATCACCCAACAATACAATGTTGCACAGAGAAACCAACAACACTTGCTTACAAAATACAAAGTTCCAGCCTCTGGATCTCTAGGATGGGGGATCCATATATAGATATTTGTAGGTGAGTGACTCAGCTTCTGGTATTTTGATTAGTGTCATCTCTCTGATAGTTCTTGGTTCCACTTGGAGATTTCATGATCTCTTACTCATCCCTGGATTCAAAGAGGCAAGTGTCAAATGGGCAGTTTCTAGAAGATTCTCTAGGTTTCCACCTAGCCAACTGCCTCTGCAATTTGTCTACTCTCGCTCATCGCACCCTATAGAAGGATTTTCAATATGCATCTCACTTTTTGCAAGTGGCAGGTGAGATGCATCGCACCTCTAGCACTGAGCATTCTGTATGGTCTAGTTTTGACCAGTTCTGAGTAGTTTTTTAGGGAGAACTTCTAGGAGATGATGTAATCAGCTGACCTTGTTCCTTTAGGGTATGAAACAACACTTTTAGGAACTTGGAAGCCCTTGGTTTATGGACATATGAGATTGGGGTTGCAGTGCACAAATATGTCTATAAAAATCATCCTACCCTATGTTAGTCTTCATTGGAGCAGCATAGGAAGACAATAGTGGGAAGACAAGTCCTAAAAGAGCTAAGTAACATCAGTGGGAAAAAGTCTCTATGTATTGATGATAGATGGAATTATGATCAGCTAGAGGAAATATTATGGATATTGAGTTTAGTGGCCTAAATGAATTGGTACATTGATAGAGGCAAGTGCTGCAAATTGGGAGCGAAAGACCCGCAGGTGTATAGGATATGACAAAGAAGTTGTGATCATAGACTGCATTAGATAAACTATCAGATTGTCTTTGATTTTCTATTCTTGTACTTATGGATATTTGAGATCCATTATCCCTGGTGAGGGAACTCTATATTGTTGTATTATTTAGTTTGATTAATATAACAAAGATTGGGTTATTGTAGAAGATTGTGTAAAAAGTTGTGTATATTTTGTGCACTAGTAGATTTATAGTTGTTTATATTCCATTGTGCAAAGTAGCTTCGTTGTGATTCTTGGTTTGGTAGCGTCAGTGATTTAAGATTCTATCCTAGACACGAGGATCGTGGAAAATTAACAATATCAACATCAAGTTCACAAATATCATATAACAAAGCTTTAAAATCTTACTTATTGCCTATTTTAGCCTATTCACAACATGAGAAAATGTTAGATAATATTTTCCTATTACATAACATAGCACATGAAATTTCTCTAGCTTATGTAGTTCATATAATTTACTGCAAGAATTCAAGATTTCTAAAATCTAACCAACCATCTTGGAGATTATGGGATAATGGAAAGACAAATAAACAACAGAACACTAGGAACTAGTCCTGGATCACCTCCCAAGATTTGTTCGTTTTAATATTTTGAGAAAAAGACAATAAATTTTGTATGATTTTTAAACCCTTCTTACTAATCACATACCTATAATCCATGAAATAAACAACCCAAATAAATATGTCAGCATTATACCAATAGTAATTGAAAGTTATTCCACAGAGAAGAGACCATGGTCAATTACAATTAATATTTCTAGGGCTTTACAAGTCACTTACATCCATGCAAATATTCCTCCTTAGAAAACCATGATGAAGTTATATTCCCAAGGTGAAAAACATAAGAAATTAAGAATAGGAAACTCACTTGATTTATTGTAAAGAGCTCCTCACAAGTGCTTCAGAGCTATCTCAGCTATATATATTGGTACCTCAATTTACCGCAACACATGAGTAACATCATAGGCTCGACAACATTACTACAATAACTACCTTATCAAAGGTTTTCCAGGAGGAAGGGCACGTGAGGGAGTTGGAAACTTAATGTGAAAGATATTTCTCCCATTCCAAATCCTATCAAAAATTTATCTGCGTACAATACTAGAGAATTCTGCTACAACGTAAATGTGGCAAGACTAAATCAGAAGTACTTTATGTTATTTGTTTGTTCCTCAACTTCTACTCCCATTGACAACCTGCCTCACTCATCAAATAATTTTTTTTTCTTCTAGTTTTGTTCTCAGGAGAGATCACAGGTATATTTTGTATGAAAGTTTGTGAAAAGTGGCTATTAGGTGCACTGATTTTTCTTTTTGGAAGTGATATGGCATTTTATAAACACTTTTCTATGTATTTTCCTTCTCCAAACCACGAAATAGAAACTTATGCATTATTTCTCTATAGAATTTCTATAAACATTAAATTATGAATGAAATTCAAGCTCTCTTTATCAGTTCCACCCTTGGAAAAAATGCAGTGTGTCATTTCAGTTTCATACTTAATGGATTTATCAGTTCCACTCTTGGAAAAAATGTGATGTGTTGTTTCAAATTCAAACTCAGTGGATTTATCAATTCTATCCTTGGAAAAAATGTTGTTTGTTGTTTCAGTTTCATATGGAGAGCTACCAATGAGTGCACATAAGGAGTCCATGGCCGAGATGACTACCCTAATATTGAGCTTTGATATATCAGAGGATTTTCATCAAATGGGAAACAAAAGTGGGATTGTGTTGAAGGAAATATTGGACAGATGGTGTCATTTTCAGCCTTCAGGAAAAGCATATTGAGGTTTTTACCTTTTTCAAGAATTTTCAAGGACTTCTAAGTTCATACAAGAGATTATGGTATGGAGCATATGATGTTTCCATATTGTTTAATTTGCTACTTGGGTACTAGTGTCAATTCCATTAGTTGACAATTACAGATGAATAAAAGTAAAAATATTGAAACATTTTTCCCAACAATGTTACTGTTAGCTTAAACTTGTTATCAAGACTCATTTAGAGTCCATCTTTCATGTACATGATATTCGACATCTGTTGTATGTTTTTTTCCTTTCTTTTTCCTCCTTTGCACTCATTCTCTTTTGCATGTTTGGAGCTAGGCCTTGATTTCATTTTATAAGATATTGTCTATGCACTATAGGCTAGGGGTTATACTTGGAAGTTCATTTCTTGTGAAATGAGACATAGTGTTCAAGTGCAATGTTTTTCCCCAGGTGTCAGATGTCATGCGGGCGGGTTATGTAATGCCTCATAGTATCTGGGTAACCATATTATGATGTTTTGATGCAGGGAATTCACTGGCTAGCTATTAGTGCCACCAACATTACCCTTTTGCCAAACTTTACACTCCATGTTATAGAACTTTCAAACTTCCTGTAGCTATAAATTCCAAAACATTCAGGTATGATAGAGCCTCATATCCTATAATCATTGATCACAGGTTTAATGACATACATTTTGTTTTCAGATATACTTTATTTCATCTACAGGTTTTCCTTCTGCCCCACAAATTCACAATTCAAAATATGAATAAAAATAAACATGATGACAGGATTCACAACCTATAACAATACACTTACCAACATTCACTCATCATATAATCCACAAGATATTTTACCATTAATATGATTAACGACCATCAAATGCCATTCAACGTTCCTATCAAATCTGGAACCCTTGCTACCTAGAGGTTTAGGTGACCCATGTAATCTCAACCACAGATTTAATCGTCAAACAACTCAAGGTCGTTGATTTACCAATCATGAATATCTGAAATTGAAATTTCCAAGGAGTAAAACACCCAGCGATTTGGCTACTTCTCAAACAAAAGGAAAAATATTTTATTCTGGATCTGCTTTTACCAAATTGTTCCTGCAGTTTCTCTTCAATTTTATAGATGGGCTCTTGTCATTTTGTTTGTTACAGATCATCTGAATTCATCATGTCTTTATGAATGCTTAACCCTGGGGACCTTTATCACATAGTAATGGCTTCACACTTTTCAACATAAAGATGAATCGTCTCTCTTCAATACCCTTAAACCTGCCAATACTTAACTGAGGACACAATTCCAGAATTGAGAGTGACGAGGTGTTCGAAACCCCATGATTTGACCAATCGCTTTCAACACCTTTTCCTACAGCGATTTCTCAACACAGAAATTTGTCAGTCATAGAGATTTTTCAACACACTATTCAAAACACAGTTAACATTGAAATTGCTCAACATGGGTTTCTAATTGAAATTCAATCTCTTTCAGATGACATTCAAATTTCGTCACTTGAAAAGACAACCCTTGATTCTTCCAAACTCAAATTCTCATCGTGAATTCAATCTCACTCTCAAAATAAATTCATCCTTCACTTTGTCTACCATTACCAATTCGAAATGCATTCAACACTACTGTCTTACATATGGAATTACAAAGTCTCATTATATTGATTGCACAGAAATTAGTCTAATTTCACAAGAGTTTATTAATGTAGAGATCAACTCTGTTTTTTACAGAAACAAACCACATTCCATAGAAAATCCATTACAGGAATTTGCACATATAATCACACACAAATCTTCGTTAACCATAACTATTGTATTCTAGTCTCATCAACCCAGGATGGGCATTCCTTTATTGACCCTTTTGTTGGTGTACATGCACTTAGACTAGTTGTGTTGGTGTACATGCACCTAGATTAGCTCCAGTTGGTGTACATGCACTTAGACTAGCTGTGTTGGTGCACATGCACCTAGATTAGCTCCAGTTAACTTATTGTTTACATGTGGCACATGTACACATTAGCATAAGATAAAGCACACTTAGCTTTAGTTAGCTTTAGTTATTGCATGTACAACTAAGCTTAACTTAGTTGCTTTTGTGTATTTATTCTAAAACTAATATTGTAGAATCACTTTCATTCTTTTCTCAATTCTTGCTCGCTTCCTTCCTTCTCTTGCAAGCTTGTTATTGTTTTGCAGATCTAGATCTATCTGTGTATCTCAAAATCTTACATGGTATCAGAGCACAGGGATTTGTAATCAGTGCACAAGCAATTTTATTTGCAGGTTGAGAAGATTGAAGCAACAACAAAGAATGGAGTCTAAATTGGAGTTTCCACAATCGTCAATTCTCACTCCATATAATTATTTTGAATGGAAGCCAAAGATTCAACTTCATCTCAGAAGTAGAGGTTTATTTCGAATAACCATGGGAACGGAAGTTGAACCAACATCGGCAGTGGAGAAATCAAGATATTTCAATCGCATGGACGAGGCCATCGGCATCCTATGTTTATCTATTTCTCTGGAACTGCTATTTCATGTTGAATCATGTTCAACTCCAAATGAAGTATGGAAAATTTTGGAAGAATTGTTTGGAAAACAGGATGAAATGCAAGGTCACATTCTCGAAAATGAGTTAAACTCATTAGATCCGAGAAACTTTGAGAACATTCAATATTTTTTCACAAGGTATAAAGCCTTGTTGGTGCAGCTGAAAGGATGCGGGATCGACAAATCCAAGCAAGAAAAGCAGTTGATTCTTTCCATTTCATCAAAACTTGGTCCAGAGTATGCAATATTTGTCTCTACATTCCACACAGTCAGATCTGCAACTAGTGCAGATTGGAAGATGCCCTCACTGGATTCTTTTATTCAGTCTTTGATGCATGAGCAAGATAAGCTCATCAAAATGGGCACACTTAAAAATTCCAAAGCGCATGCACTTACTGTGCATGCAAAAGGAAAGGCAAATTCCAAAGACCATCAGAAAGGAAAAGGGAAGAAGGATCCTGATCCAAGAAAGGAAGGACATCCCAAACCCCCTGATGGATCATCTGGATCAAAGGAAAGGAAAGGAACGAAAGGGCAACCAATGTGCAATTATTGCCACCGTGGTTTTCATCCTGAATCTGCATGCATGAAGAAGACTATAGATCTTATGGCGCAGACACTCCAGCAACACAATCTTGGAGACCACATTCCTGAGAATGCTAAGAAGAAGTCTAGAGAAAAAGGACCAGATCCAAGAGGTAACGGGCATGCTTTGATTGCTCTTCATTCTGCACCACAAGAATGGATCATCAATTCAAGAGCTTCACATCATATGGCTTCTTCAAAGGAATCCTTTTCTTCTCTACATGCATACTCAGGTCCTCCCATTCTCATGGGGGATAATTCTGCAGTTGCAGCAACTGGACAAGGAAGAGTGCAATTCGAAGATGGAAGTTTTGAAAATGTCTTGCATACTCCAAGGCTTGCTGTGAATCTTCTCTCAGTGTATTAGATGACACACACAGGCAGCGGAAGGAAAGTGGAATTTACCCCAGATTCCGTGAGCATTTATGACATGCAAACCAATTTGAAGATTGCATCTGGCAAGGTAAATGATCAATCTCGTCTGTATACATTTTCTGATTTTGTTCCTCAAACCCCTGTTAGACCACCAGTTGTTGAACATCGAGATCAGACTTCTGCATGTAGTTCAGAAGAGTCTCGACCACCTTCAACACAAAAATGGCGCAGCATGAGTGATATCCTTGATGATCCTGCCTCTATCCCTCTGTTTGAGGAAGATCCGCAAGCACTCTTAGCTATGGAGCCATCCATGCCCATGCATGCTTATATGGTGCATGGATATGATCCACAAACTTATGCAGAAGCAAATGGGCATCCAGAATGGGAAGCCGCCATGGATGAGGAATATAACTCTCTCATTGAGAACCAGACTTGGGATTTGGTTTCGTTTGATGAGTAAGAAGGCGCGGCCAAGGCCTATGACCGAGCGGCCCTCAAATTTCGGGGTCGAGATGCCATTACTAACTTTAGTCCTGCAAGAGATGAGGATTCGGAGGCTCGATTCATGAGGGAGCACAGTGAGGGAGAAATCGTCGACATGCTCCGGAAGCACACATATGATGCAGAATTCGAGCATCATAGAAAGAGTCTCATTATGAGGGAAGCTTTTTCGGCCTCCAAGAACAACGCCGGGGCGTCAGGGCTGAAGGTTTTCGGTCTGAGAGCTAATGTCTATCAACAAAACCAAGAAACCGTCCACGCAAACATGAATGTCTCCTCCTCCGCCGCCGTCGCCGCCAAAGAAATGGAAGATCCACCGCATGAGCATCTTTTCGACAAGGCTCTTACGCCAAGCGATGTGGGCAAACTGAACCGCCTGGTGATTCCGAAGCAGTATGCGGAGAAGTATTTCCCTCTGGACGCCAATTCCCCCGAGAAGGGACTGCTTTTAAATTTCGAGGATAACACGGGGAAAGTCTGGCAATTCCGTTATTCATATTGGAACAACAGCCAGAGCTACGTGCTAACCAAGGGGTGGAGCCGTTTTGTGAAGGATAAGAGATTGGAAACCGGTGACATTGTTTCGTTTCACAAAGGATTTGCTCAGACTGATCACTTCTACATCAGCTGGAGTCACAGGCCGTCGGGTCAACCCGGACTCGGTTTCAGTCCCCACAACCAAAAATCCAAGGCTGAAGTGGTGTATGCCGTCAAGAGGCCGTCGTTCTTGAATCTTTTCAATTCCAGTGGCATTAATAATGCAGCTCGATGGATGCCCGTCTTCTCGCCCAGTTCGAGTAATCCCAACGCCATTACGCAATTCAGTTCCCATTCCTTCTCCTCGCCAATCAGAAAAATCGGTCATATGGATGCCCTGAGGTCTTAGTGCTCTAGAGGTGGAGGAGCTGGAAGACAAGCTGAAGGAGCTTCAAAGACACTTGTGATGCCATCATCGCCAGCGTGTACCAGGAAGGAGCAGAGTCACGTGCAGTTGTCTTTTCTTTATTTTTGCATTATCTTTTGAGGGGGGTTTTCTTCCCACTGGGTTTTCCCTCTTTCCTCCTTTTTATGCATTGTATATGGGTACCTAAAATGGCCGTGTTGCCGGGACTCATTCATTTTGCATCACACTCACCTAAGTTATGCTTAAGGGGGGGTGTTGGTGTACATGCACTTAGACTAGTTGTGTTGGTGTACATGCACCTAGATTAGCTCCAGTTGGTGTACATGCACTTAGACTAGTTGTGTTGGTGCACATGAACTTAGATCAGCTCCAGTTAACTTATTGCTTGCATGTGGCACATGTACACATTAGCATAAGATAAAGCACACTTAGCTTTAGTTAGCTTTAGTTATTGCATGTACAACTAAGCTTAACTTAGCTGCTTTTGTGTATTTATTCTAAAACTGATATTGTAGAATCACTTTCATTCTTTTCTCAATTCTTGCTCGCTTCCTTCCTTCTCTTGCAAGCTTTTTATTGTTTTGCAGATCTAGATCTATCTCTGTATCTCAAAATCTTACACCTTTTCTCTCTCATTCCTTTTCTCGCCCTCTTTGCCTCTACATACTTAAAATAAAAACAATCTGCTCGGATCCAAACAAATAGGATATGCAACTAACTAAAAAAAAAATCCTTGGTTCTATTTAAATAAATAAATAAAAAAAAATATCTAATTTAACACTCAATCCTATCCTTGGCAACAAATGCCATTTATTTCCGCATAGTTCACCACTCAATTCAAACAAACTTGATTTTCGAAACATCAACAAAACAAAATAGAAAAGTTAAATGATTCCCCTGTATCATGTTTTATGAGTAATAACCTAACTAAATTTTTCTCCTTATCAAGTCATGAGATGGTCAACACTAAAGGTTTCTTTTAAGTTTGGTTGAAGGGAAAGGAGTAGTCTGCAACATTCTGGGGCTTAATAATAACTATGAAATGAGATCTGATTTTTTAAATCAAATTTTCCACCTACCCTCCTCCATCTTTGTAGCATATAAAATGTCTTTCAAAAACAAAATTTTCGATCAATTTTTTTTTCAAAAATGTTCCTCAACTTATACGAGACTACTTTTGCATCTTTTACATTTCTTAAGTTTTCTGTCATGGGCTTCTCCACTGATAAGGTTATCAACAATAGGGCTTCTCTGTTTCTCTATGCAAATGTTGCTAGTACATCTTGTTCTTCTGTGTCATTTCCTCATCCACATAAATTATTGTGTCAAAGCATATTCTCCATTAAAATGATCCAATATTTTTCTCTTTAAATCCTGTGATTCTAACAGTGTGTATTAACCACCTAACATCTTGTTAGTTTTAAAATGACTTTTACAAATTACCTTTGTTTTGTTGAAACCAAAAAAAATATGATAACCTCTATTCTGTCTCACCATTGATTGTTCTTCTATTCCACCACTAATTATTGTTGTGTCTCACTACTGTCTGTAACCACTGCATGCCATTCATTGTACACCCCGTTGTCTGCTAGTTCTTGTACACCCAAAAACTAAATGAGAGTTTGCAATCCACTTCTTCCAAACTGCTAAACAACTGCAAATAAATTTACCCACTACTCCCATATGCCCAAACTAATAGTCAATTCTTATAATCAAACACAAACTTTAAACTCATTATTTTCTTTTTGTTGAAATAAACTTGGAAATTTCTGTTATTTGCATATTAAAAATTTTAGCCCTAAAGCCCTATATCGGTTGGTAGAATCATATTTTAGACATTTGAGAATTACCTTTTATGGGGATATATTTTTGTTGTCTCAAATATGCAATAAAAGGGTGATCCAAATCAATTTATGTGGGTTTGTTTAGTTTGCACTTCAGATTTAGCAAGTGACATTAATTTTCCAGATGTATAAATGTTTTAGCCTTGTATATACTTAAATTCACATCTAATTCAAGGCTAAACAAATATATTTTTTAGCCTTGTATATACTTAAATTCACATCTAATTCAAGGCTAAACAAATATATTGTAATTTACTTGGTTGTTAATTCAATTTTGTTCACTTTCTATTCAATTTTAAAACAACAATAAACTATTTTCAAGATCTGGAAATTAATGGGATGAAAACTCATAAGGGATACTTCATAAGCCTCCTCAAGCTTGCTTGAAATGAACATTAAAATCAGATCTGAATATTTCCTTAAAGAATCATCTCAAATGATAATTCACAAGCCCCCTCAAGCTTTCTTGAAATGAACATTAAAACCAGATCTAAAAATTTCCATAAGGAATCTGCTCAATTGATAACTTGTTATCATACGAAGTTGATCCATGTGGATAGTAACTTAAGAAACCATAAACTTCTTTCTCTAGGGAACCTAATTGTTCTGCTCCTAGGGAAGTCTCCCTTTTGTTGATTATGAAATATTTGGTGAGGTGACAGTGACAACTCTTCCAAGTTATGCTTGATCTTGTAACTCATGAAGGCTTTGCAATAAGGGGTGCAAGTTTGCGTGATAACAAGTCCCATCTTGTGACTTGTGGGGATACAAGAACATTGGATTTTGGAGAGTGAAGAGCCATGTAAATCTCCTTTGCATGATGACATGGTTGCAACAGCAAGTAAGGAATACAACCTTTTTAACCAATATTTTGTGAACTTTAATAAGAGACTCTATTGTAAAGGCAATGAAATGAACTAAAATTTTAAGGATGGAAATATATCTTAACGTTTAGAAACTTTGGTGAATCTTAATTCTCCCTAATATACAAATTGTAAAATGTTTGGCTATATTTTTGTAAAAGTATTGAAATTTGTAATCATTTTATATTGTCTTTATAAAATATTAGTGATTTTTAAGGTAAAATAATTTTATAATATAAAATTTGATGAAATATTTAAAAAAAATTGAAATTGGAAATTTTTTTTTTTTTGGAAAACCATGGAAAATTAGCCCACTTGATAATATTTGTTGAAATTTGGTACCGGAGGATAGGTGGTTCCCTTAGGCTTTGATCTTTGGCCTAGGGAAAAGTGTCCAAAAGAATTTAATTTTTTTCCTAAAGTGACTTTATAATTTTATAAAGTTAAATCTAATTTAAAAGTGACTTTAAGTGATAAAGTTACTAAGTCTAATTTTAAAGTGACTTTTATAAAGTCAATGAAAAATTAGAAAGGAAAAGTGACTTTGGAAATAAATAACTAAGTGGGTCTTTATTAAAGTGGGGTGAATTAAAAAATAGAAAGTGAGATTTAAATGAGCATTTAATCTCAGCCATTGATCTAAATCTATTTCAGCCATTGGATTTAGAGATCACCCAAAAGTCACTTGGAGTTATATTAAAGGAGGAAAAGGTCATTCATTATTTCATGAGCAGATTGGGAGAAGGAGAGCAAGAGAGCAAGAGAGATTTCTGAGCAGGGAGGAGAAGGAGACAGCAGCTTGGCACACATTCCAAGGCAGCAGTTGAGCAGATTTGTACAGCTGATTCAGCACATAGTGAAAGGCAGATTTTTGCACAAAAATCGAGGAGTAGTTTGCTGATTTTTCTGCACACAAAACGGAGGTCATACAACATTTATTGTTGTCTTGTTTGCTGTAATTTCTAGATTGCTGTGAGGCACGGGAAAGGAGATAAGTTGTAAATTTGCTTGCTGATTTTTTTGCTGAATAATTCTCACTATAAAAAGGCAATTTTCAGAAATAAAGAAGAGCTCTCAAACTGGTTTTCCCCAAGAGTTGTAGGGGGTTTTTCCAGGGTCAAGTTGACCAAAAATATCAGTGTTTTAATGTGTTTTAATGGATATTTTTGATTGCTGATTTTTAATTCTGCAATTTCCAACATTCTGAAAAATTTCCAGAATTTGTGTTTTCAGCAATATTTATTTTTTTTCAGTCTGTTAAATGTATGGTTATGGGAATGGGCATTTAACTACATGGGATAAATAAGGAGAAACTAAAAACCGGGGTGGGAAAACAGAAATTTTTACATGGTATCCGAGCTTGAGTGCTGAAGGGCAGTTTGGGACAGCAAAAGGAAAAATTACAGTTGCTGATTTTTCACTCAGAAAATTCCAGCAAGCTGATTTTTTCATAAACAACAGTTTTATCTTTACTACAGTAGTGCTATTTTTCAGTTTTAGGACAGCAGGATGTCATTGGGATTGAGGGTGGAGGATAGGTTGGATGGGCATACAAATTACAGTGTTTGGAAGGAGAGAATGCAGAGTATCTTTGAGGAGGCAGAAGTCTGGGATATCATGGTGCATACCGCATAGAACCCTGTTGTTGTGCCCACTGATGTTACTCAGTTGGCTAAGTATAAAAAGAAGAATAATAAGGGTAAGAGGCTTATTCTAGACGGAATCAAAGACCATTGCATTCCTCATGTGAGAGGAAAGAGCAATGCCCATGAGATGTGGACAACATTGTCCAATCTCTACCAGAGTACCAATGAGAACCGGAAGATGGTCCTGAAGGAGAAGTTGAAGAACATTAATATGGGGAATGATAGTGCAGCTGGATATCTCACAAAGATTACCAATGTGAGAGATGAGTTGGCAGCGATTGGAGAGGCCATTCCATCCACTGAGTTGGTGCGTATTGCAGTGAATGGCCTCCCCCGTTCATGGTTGAACTTTGCTGATGGGGTTTGTGCACGTGAGACCCTTCCCACATGGGAGAGGTTTTGGGATGATTGCATTCAGACAGAGATCAAGAAAGGACAGCGTGGGGCAGCCAAGCCAGTTGAGCAGGATGAGAACGTAGCACTGGTGGCAGGAGGCAAGAAAGGAAAAGGGAAGAAGCAGGCTTCCACAAGCGGTGTTGGGGGCAAAGGCAAAGGTAAAGGTAAACAGGGGAATGCACAGAAGGACTATTCCAAGGTGAAGTGTTGGAATTGTCAAAAGATGGGACACTATGCAGTTGTGTGTCCGGAGAAGAAGAAGAAGAAGGGGAAGAACCAGGACGTGGCAGCTTCAGCAGAGATTGAGGACTTTGCTAGTCGTTTTGACCGAGAGTTTGTGTTCACTACGTGTGAGTCCTCTAGTGTAGGATCACCTGCCACACAGGTTCAGAGGGAGCATGATTTTCCCTCGATTAGCGGAGCATCTACGGGTATATGGTATGTGGACAGTGGGGCTTCACGTCACATGACAGGAGTCCGTGAGTACTTCTCAGAGCTTTAAGAGAGTGGAACTGATATCGAGGTAGTACTCGGTGATGACAGAGTTGTTAGAGCAGTCGGGGTGGGGACAGTGACATTTCAGAGGGAGTCCAAACCTCCCTTGAAGGTGTTAGAGGTTCTTTATGTGCCAGGGATGAGGAAGAACCTCATATTCGTCTCAGCTTTGGAGGACAGAGGATATGAGGTACTGTTCAGGGGAGGACAGGTGTTGATGTATCCCAGGGGCACTCCAGCTGATTCAGCTAGAGTGATAGGTGTACGCCATGCAAAGGTGTACAAGTTTGCATTTCAGCCCCTTTTGGCATTGAGCAGTAGTATCGACAGCAGAGCTAGCAGTTCTGAGCTGTGTGAGATTTGGCACCGCAGGATGGGACATATGTATCATGGAGCCTTGAGGACATTGCGGGAGATCACTATAGGTGTGCCAGATTTCAGTACTGATCACTTTGATACTTGCAGAGGTTGTGCGATGGGAAAGTTTGCCAAATCCCCTTTTCCCAGCAGTGACAGCAGAGCGATGGGGATACTTGATTTGATTCATTCCAATGTGAGCGGTCGGATGTCTCATGTTTCCTTGAGTGGATATGAGTACTATGTGTTATTCATTGATGATCACTCCAGGAGGACCTGGATTTATTTTTTGAAGACCAAGAGTGAGGTCTTCAAGCGGTTTCAGGAGTTCAGAGCTCTTGTGGAGACTCAGACAGGTCGAAAGATCAAGTCCTTGAGGTCGGACAATGGAGGAGAGTACACCCTTGGAGAGTTTGTTGACTATTGTGCGGAGGCAGGCATTAGGAGGGAGTTCACTGTTCCTTACAACCCCCAGCAGAACGGGGTTGCAGAGAGGAAGAACAGATCCATCATAGGGGCTGCCAAAGCCATGTTACATGATCAGGGGTTGCCATTGTTCTTGTGGGTAGAGGCCTGCAACACAGTTGTTTACGTGCAGAACAGGAGTCTGCATCATGCCTTGGGGCACATGACTCCGGAGGAGGCTTTCTCTGGGAAGAAGCCTGATATTGGTCATCTTCGTATCTTTGGATGCATTACATACTCCTATATACCCAAGGAGAAGAGGACCAAACTAGAGCTCACCGCAGAGAAGGGTATCTTTGTGGGCTACAGTGAGACCTCAAAGGCCTTTCGGATTTACATTCCTGCACAGAGGAGAGTTGTTGTCAGACGGGATGTGAAGTTCGAGGAGGACAGGGCCTTTAGGAGGTCACGGGAGTTAGAGTATCTGGATCAGCCAGACCCTCAGTAGCAGTTGAGTCAGTTGCAGGGATCTAGTGGGCAGGGATCAGAAGGATCAGGAGGTATATCTATGAGGATGTCAGGTCCGTTAGTGAGCAGTGGCTCATCGAGCCAGAGGGGTGGTACTCCGGGCAGCATGCAGAGCAGTTCACAGAGCAGTTCACTAGGGAGTCCACTGATGGACAGTTCACACGGTACCTCAGCTTCTACAGGTTCAGGTGCAGGCAGGAGGATAGCAGACAAACAGTCAGGAGTTCAGGCTACTGATGGTGATGAGGAGGAGGAGTTTCATTCTCCTATGGGAGAAGCATGCTCAGGGAAGAGGAAGCCCAAGTGGCTTCAGGACACCTTGAGAGATGCCACATCTGTTGCTGAGCCGAAGAGGCCGGTCAGAGAGAGTAGACCACCTGAGAGGTTTTGTAGCTATATGGCGATGGTTACCAACATCCTTGACTCTGAGCCTTCTAACTATGAGGAGGCAGCTAGCCAGCAGGTCTGGAGAGAGGCCATGCAGGAGGAGTATTCTTCTATCATGAAGAATGATGTTTGGGAGGTGGTTCCGAGGCCTGAGGGCAAATCCGTGGTTACTTCCAGATGGCTTTACAAGGTAAAGCATGCTGCAGATGGCAGCATTGAGAAATTCAAAGCAAGGTTTGTGGCTAGAGGGTTCTCCCAGGTAGAGGGAGTTGATTATGAGGAGACCTTCGCTCCCGTGGCTCGATATACTTCGATCTGCTCCATTATATCGATAGCAGCAGAGATGGGTTGGAAGATCCACCAGATGGATGTGAAGACCGCATTTCTCAATGGCTTCATACAGGAGGAGGTGTACATTGAGCAGCCACAGGGCTTTGAGGTGCATGGGAAGGAGTCCCATGTGTGCAGATTGAAGAAGGCCCTTTATGGCCTGAAGCAAGCTCCCAGAGCTTGGTACTCCAGGATAGATGCATACTTGCAGGGGATGGGTTTCACAAAGAGTGAGGCAGATCCGAACCTTTACTTTATTGTGATTGGTGAGGAGCCTCTCATTCTGGTGTTGTATGTGGATGACTTGATCATTACAGGTGCAGAGAGACTCATAGAGCACTGCAAGAGAGATCTTGCGGCGGAGTT
Organism: Pinus tabuliformis; assembly: GCA_031772625.1. Taxonomy (NCBI): domain Eukaryota; kingdom Viridiplantae; phylum Streptophyta; class Pinopsida; order Pinales; family Pinaceae; genus Pinus; species Pinus tabuliformis. The sequence goes on along the minus strand of CM062817.1, from coordinate 1,609,227,600 downwards.
TGAGATGAAGGACATCGGCTTGATGCATTACTTTTTGGGTTTGGAGGTGTGGCAGGAGGAGGGGCATTTCTTCCTGAGGCAGGGGAAGTATATTGTGGACATCCTTAGCAGATTCCACATGGAGGATTGTAGACCCATGTCGACACCGATGATCACCAACTGGAAGAAGCTTCATGCTTCAGATTCCGAGTTGGTTGATCCCACATTGTACAGGGAGCTGATTGGTTCCTTGATGTATTTGGTCAACACTAGACCAGATATCTGTTTTCCAGTCAACACGATGAGTCAGTTTATGTGTGAGCCTAGGAAGGTTCACTGGGTGGCTGCAAAACACATTTTGCGGTACGTGCAGGGGACAGTGGATTATGGTCTGGACTACAGGCAGGGAGATGGAGTGAGATTGGCAGGGTACACTGATTCTGATTGGGCAGGTTGTGCTTCTGATAGGAAGAGCACTTCAGGGTGTTGTTTTGGGTTGGGTTCAGCAGTAGTGTCATGGTTCAGCCGGAAGCAGCAGTCAGTAGCACTGAGTTCAGCGGAAGCAGAGTATATGGCAACCAGTCTAGCCAGTTGTGAGGCCATCTGGCTTCGCAAGATGTTGTTTGGTTTATTTGGTCAGCTGTTGAAACCTTCAGTGATTTACTGTGATAATCAGAGTTGCATTAAACTCACGGAGAATCCAGTATTTCATGACAGGTCAAAGCATACGGGATCAGATATCATTTCATCAGAGACTATGTTCAGAAGGGAGTTGTGAAGCTTGAGTATATTTCCACTGATGAGTAGGTTGCAGATATCCTTACCAAAGCCTTACCACGGGGCAAGCATGTCTACTTCAGAGACAAGATGGGTGTGGTGAGGAACACCTTCCTCGGTAAGAGGGAGTGTTGAAATTTGGTACCGGAGGACGGGTGGTTCCCTTAGGCTTTGATCTTTGGCCTAGGGAAAAGTGTCCAAAAGAATTTAATTTTTCTCCTAAAGTGACTTTATAATTTTATAAAGTTAAATCTAATTTTAAAGTGACTTTTATAAAGTCAATGAAAAATTAGAAAGGAAAAGTGACTTTGGAAATAAATGACTAAGTGGGTCTTTATTAAAGTGGGGTGAATTAAAAAATAGAAAGTGAGATTTAAATGAGCATTTAATCTCAGCCATTGATCTAAATCTATTTCAGCCATTGGATTTAGAGATCACCCAAAAGTCACTTGGATCACCCAAAAGTCACTTGGAGTTATATTAAAGGAGGAAAATGAGGAAAAGGTCATTCATTCTTTCATGAGCAGATTGGGAGAAGGAGAGCAAGAGAGCAAGAGAGATTTCTGAGCAGGGAGGAGAAGGAGACAACAGCTTGGCACACATTCCAAGGCAGCAGTTGAGCAGATTTGTACAGCTGATTCAGCACATAGTGAAAGACAGATTTTTGCACAAAAATCGAGGAGCAGTTTGCTGATTTTTCTACACACAAAACGGAGGCCGTACAACATTTATTACTGTCCTGTTTGCTGTAATTTTCAGATTGTTGTGAGGCACGGGAAAGGAGATAAGTTGTAAATTTGCTTGCTGATTTTTTTGCTGAATAATTCTCACTGTAAAAAGACAATTTTCAGAAATAAAGAAGAGCTCTCAAACCGGTTTTCCCCAAGAGTTGTAGGGGGTTTTTCCAGGGTCAAGTTGACAAAAAATATCAGTGTTTTAATGTGTTTTAATGGCTGTTTTTGATTGCTGATTTTTAATTCTACAATTTCCAGCATTCTGAAAAATTTCCAGAATTTGTGTTTTTAGCAATATTTATTTTTTTCAGTCTGTTAAATGTATGGTTATGGGAATGGGCATTTAACTACATGGGAGAAATAAGGAGAAACTGAAAACCAGGGTGGGAAAACAAAAATTTTTACAATATTATCCCCTAAAATTTTCCCTAAATAAAATTTTCCTTCCAAAATACTCAGCCATTTATGAATGTTTCTTCTACAGATTGTTCACCTTATTTTTTGCTTGAATGGATGCATTATAGATCAAACGTTCATATTTAAAGAGTCTCCCATGAGTGTCTTGCATCCAAAACACACTTGTCTTTTTTGTAAAATCTGTGATCCTTGTATGCAATTTCATCCCTACTGGATTAGTGAATAAAACAGTGAAGACATGATTTAATTATAAATATTATAGCATTTGGTAATCTCTCTCAAGAAAGTAATACTCCTAGAGGTTAAAGTAATATTCATTTTACCAGCCATACCTATCAGCTTGATTCTAACTTCTAGCTATGTTATGAATAACACACCTAGCATTGCACAGGTTACTATGAACACATCATCATTTTTCTACTAAATTAATGGTCAAATGAATTTGAATGCCCTATATCTCCAATATTTGAGATTTACCAATATATTATACTACTAAGATGTGCACATATTTTGGTTTACAAAATAAATTTCTTGAAAATGGAAATTGTCGATTCATTTAGGAATTTTGAACTATTACTCGATGTTGCCAATTAGAATTGATTTGAGTTCAAATCCTTAGGTTCCTTTCTAAGAAAGATGACTTTACTAGAAACACTCAGCTATCTTGTAAGAGACGAGAATATACAAATTTTAGAAGCTTTAGATAGGGCTTCATTGCATTGACAACTTTCATTCATATATATTATCAACTCATTTTCTTATTTACTCTCTTTTGTACTCAGCTATCTTGTAAGAGACGAGAATATACAAATTTTAGAAGCTTTAGATAGGGCTTCATTGCATTGACAACTTTCATTCATATATATTATCAACTCATTTTCTTATTTACTCTCTTTTGTATTATTTTTACTAGGTAAAATTAATTAGTTTGCAGTGTTTACATCACTAATATCACTGAAAATTATTGGTAAAAACATAATGGGTATAGTTGTAGGATCATAATCATTATAATATATTGAAGGAATGAATAATCACTATACAAACATGATTAATTTGAGGAACAAGATTTTTCATTTAAGTTGTGTGGAGCATACAACATGATGCCGAAGCTACCAAGGGAGCAGCTATAGATGGGATTTATTTTCTCTTCTGCTCGTAATCATGCTCATGCCGTTGCATTGGCAGCTCAAAAACTATTATGTAATGCAGTGATAGCAATGTCGGTTATAACCCTTGAAATCAAGGCTAACTTATTTTTACATTTTCTAAAGCTTTTATATATATATATATATATATATATATATATATATATATATATATATATATATATATATATATATATATATATAACATTTAATGGATATTGAATTTTTATTTGTAGCTAATCTAAGAATGGAAAGAAGATTAACAGGTGACCAATTTACAAGGGATGCAAGAGCTTTAGATCTATTGAAACTTTAAGATTTTATCAACTCTTGTTAAAGCATATTAGTCACATTTCAATAACTGGAAGTTTGAGAAGTGTCTATGTGAAGTTCTTGTCCACTCAGAATGAATGATTGATATTTGTGTAGAATTTTTGGGTGGTGGAAGCAAAAATGATTAGCTAGTGTTTTTGCAGTGGAAATTGATTGACAAACTTGGTGCGACGGTTGTCCTTGTTGGTTATTCATATGATGAAGCCCAAATTTATGCTAAGAAATGAAGTGAAGAGGAGGATCTCACTTGTATACCTCTTTTTATCATCTGAGATCATTTCGATGACTTTACTACATTGGTCCTTGGAAAAAACATGTATTCTTATTCTTAACCATTAGGTGAGTCTAAGTTGATGATAAGGTTTACATTAACATTTGAGGTCAAACCTTATGTTCACCCTAGAGTTGACAAAGTCGTAAGATTTTGAGCTAAGGGATTTCTAAAAGCATAAGATAACTAGACTGGAGCTAACAATGTCGAAAGATTTAGAGCAGAGGGTTTTCTAAAAGAAGGGGGTGGCATTGTCTATTTTCTAAAAGAATGAGGTGAAAAGCCTGGAGCTAGAAATGTGGGAATATTTGGAGCTTAGGGTTTCTAAAAGCACAACATGATTAGCCAGGAGCTAGAAATATGGGAAGATGTGAGCACTCTATGAAAGGTGTGATTACCTTGGAGCCAACAACATGGTAAAATGTGAGCAATGTGGAAAGATGTGGCTAGCCTGGAGCTGGCAATGTAGGATGGTTTGGATTTGAGGAGTTTCTATGAAAAAAAATTCATATAAATGAAAGCTAACATTCCATTTCCTTGTACTCTATAAGAGGCCTAACAGAACCATGTAAATTTATAAACATGAGTGGTAATATCCCCTACTTTTATGAATCCTAATTAAAAAATTAACCCAATTACCTAAACTTTACATAAAAAAATGTTTGTGTCCCACCATACAAATGGCGTTTTGGCAAATGGAACTGAACGATTTGAATGTCATATAAACACATTTGTGGTGTCGCTCAGTAACCTTAGCAAGATTTGAAAGAGGATGGAAGTGATTTTGAAGAGCATTTATGGTATCGCTAAGGAATTTTAGCGAGATTCGGAAGAGAATGGAAGTGAAAGAAATAGAAAAAGGCTCATTTTCATTAAAAAAAAAAAAAAAAAAAAATCTATTTCAAATTATCAAAACAAACCCTGCCATGCATTTTTATTGAGACGCGACAGGGATGTGACCAGGGTAATCTGCAATTAACTTAATACTCATGTAAGATGTGATAAAACAGATAACATTTATGGAGTTGATCAGCACCAAGGATTCCACTCTACCGAATTAAAAATGTTAATTAAGCTACAGGCCCTATGTTGCTCTCTCAGACTCAACTTCAAGAACGAATTGGTGTTTCATCCTTAAAACAAAATTACAAGCCCCAATCGTGTGCTTGTTTACCTTTATGTATTTTGAAAACGAAACTGCGTTGTGGCAAACCCAAATTTCCAAACAATAAAGGTACAACAAAAGACTAATTAAAGCAACACAATAGAAGTGCGTGCTCATGATATTATGGTTTCTACAATCATTAAAATCCTGCTACAAATCTAAATACAATCCCAATCGCACAGGTGGGGTAAGAACTTGTTCTCAAAGGTCCCAGGCAAAACCCATGTGATCCAAACATTTGGGAGCTCAACCAATGAAACACAAAATTATAGGCATAGATTCCTTCTCAATGAAAGAAACACACGAATTCAAACATAAACCTCTCATAAAAAGAACATAACAAGCAAACCTTACTCACCACCGATGCGGTAATGAGAAGTATTCAAGCGAAAAAAAACACCTAGAACGCAATCCCTATCAAGCTGTAATCTTTTAAATCTTCGAGTAACCTACTATAGGGACTCCAAATAGAACCAATTCGATTCAAAAGAATTATACCAAGTGGGTGGACAGCACAAGAGTCCCAATAGCTGACTTGAGAAAAATTGTCATACATATCTCTAATAAGCCCAATCAAGGCTCTAGAACACTATGTCATCATCCAAATTCAAAAAAATAAAAAAAATGTTTAATTAGTGTGGCTGAAATGGTCAATACTAATCCAAAGTTTACAGGGAAAAGAAAAACACCAACAAAACCAGGGTAATGTTTTTCAATACGACTCTACTATAATCTGAATTGAAAAGGACAACACATCAGCATACAACTTTCATCATATTCTTCATTTTACATAATGAAATTAATACAAAAAATGCAGAATTATCGTGAATATGCCCGTGTGAATAAATTCATGATAAATTTATGTGTCATTCAGAGAGGAGGAGGTAATTTAGTAGCTCGATGACCCAAGCTCACAGTCTTTGAAATGGAGCCTTACAAACCTCAGATCAATTCCTAGGCAACATACCAAATTGTTGTCATGGGTTAGTGAAAGGCTTACAGATTAACTCCTAGATTGTGGTAACTTCCATGCCCAAAATCATTATCCATACAAATAGATGAATTTTGACTCCATTTTCCCAACATAATAGAGGTTCTATGCACTCTTTCCAAATAGAAGATAGGTTGCGCTCTCACCCAATAGAACAGAGGTTGCGCTCTCGCCCAACAGAAAAGAGGTTGTGCTCTCTGTTACTCCCACAGGCCATGATACTCCCTACCTGAGGTTGAAAATACAGGAGTGGTTGAACTCTACAAAGGTTGGGAATAGGGGAGAGGTTGCACTCTAAGATACTCCCTAGCTGAGGTAGAACAAAGTCTCTCCTAACAGAACAGAGGTTGCTCTCAATTACTGCCATGGGCCAAGATACTCCCTGTGCATTTTTGACCTATGCTTGGCCAATATTTCATATAAAAAATACCATATAATATATATATTATTATATAACATATAAAACCCCTCTCATCCCTTATTATATAGTCAATATATTATTTTGTGTTTTTATTTTTATTTTTTATACCCTAATATGAACACACCAGATATTGTATTTCTTCATCAATGAAGCCCCCATGACCTACTTCCATATGACCCATTCGTTCTATCCCCATGTCCATGGATGATCTGGACTAGCCCTTGTCGATGCCAGTCTGAAAAAACCTTAAGAAGCATAGCATTAACCTCCATTTGCTTCTCTTGTGCCTATATGATCTAGTCATTATCTGCCTTACAACTCCTTATCTCTTCCTTCAAAATTCTCAATGTAACTGCCAAATTGGAAAGATTCCTTACAATGTACTATTCTTAAGATTCATAGGGAGAGTCTTTGTAGTCAACCATCTTTCTAGCCATTTGATATTTCTTCCTGCAATAGATAATATGTCAGATAAGCCAAATCACAATAAAATGATGTACCTTAGTATAGATTGGGGAGGATACATTGTCTACAAGATCACCAAATCAATGTGATACATGTATAACATAATCATAACAACATATAGACATATAAATATAAGTGTATCAACACATAAACATCACTCTAGCTAGGGTCCAATCATCCATGCAAAGCCATATAAAAAATGCATACTATGACCTCATGCATGACAATAACCATTACTACATTTTACACATTGCCATACGCAACCAACAACATGCACAAGCAATGCCTAATCAACTACACATACACATAAATGCATGTAGCCAAAAGGTGACATAAAATCAACATGTAAGTGATATATAATCCATATGCAATGATTCACATACTCATGAAAAATACATTTCGCGAAATCAATATCAAATTCTCCAAAACAACCATACTACAACCATAATCAATCATCAAGTTAATGCAACAAGCACATGAAATGCAAGTGTAAGAGACACATGAAACTGGCATGCATGCATGACCAACACGCACCTCTCATACAGTCTGAGAGTTGAACCATGCTTTGATACTAGTCTGTAACACCCTCCTCCCACATTTACCCAAGTAACTATGCCAACTGGGTTAAACATGAGACAAGAGGCTACTATGATAAGATTCTACCTCCTATGTAAGCTTAATGAAGTGGAGTTGATGGAAACATCACACACAATCATCCAACATCGGCTTCAGAATCCTTGGAAGACATGTCAACTACTCAGATAGTCTGTCCCTAGGTCCCTTCGTTGTTAAGGATCTCTTAGGCCATAGCTGCTCTCATGCTATGGGAAAGCAAGCGAACAGAAACCCAAAGTATCTCTCACATGCTTGCCCACCAACGACTAGAGACCAAAGTTTCCAGTTCTATGCTAGCGACCCCAAGATTTAAGCCACTTTTTCAAGCCTAGAGCCAAGGCCACTTCATAGAATGGAGTGATATTTTGAAAGCTGTAAAAGAATAGGGAGAGAATGATGCGAAAGCAATAAGATGAACAAAACCATAACCAAACCCGTACTACTCATGATAGGAATTTTGTCAAACATATCATCAACATGTAACTTATAGGTGTAAACAACATAATTAAGTGTAGGGATCTCATACTTATCTGAGAATCGATATGAACCATTGTTCCCTCATGTCACTTGTTGCACTATCATCTATTAGGTGATAGACACATTATCCATTCATGTACAGGTAAAAACATGCTGAGATCCCTACATAGCTGTTGTCGTGTGTGTGTGTGTGTGTGTGTGTGTGTGTGTGTGTGTATATATATATATATATATATATATATATATATATATATATATATATAACCTATGAACATAAATGCCATAAACATAGTAGCCATCAAAATCCACATATACATTAATACATTCACACATGAAAATCAAGGAAATGAATCTTTCATTAACAAATGCAATGAACCAACCAGAGATGGAACTACCACGTTCCACCCGACCATAGATTGGTTGATCCAAGTCTCTTTTCAGCCAATCACCCCCATGCCATATTCCAAGCATGAATGTGGGACTCATAGAACACACCATAAACACCAATCAACATGGATGCCATTGGAGTTCTTCTCCTACACCATGAAGAATTTGAGTGCCTCCTAGTCTCTTAGGATTTATCATGTATCCACAGTGCGATCTAGGGATAACTACGACTTACACTGAGACATACTCTCTAGGCTTTACCATGCATCCCATCCCAGGACCACTCGGCCCAACGGAGAGAAATTCCACCTCTTGGCTTTGTCGCATATCCTGCCATTCACTTGCAAGGATTCCTAGGCCCACTGAGGCACACAATCTGGCTTTACTGCAACCCACAGTCTGGTTCAGGGGTTATTAAGCCAGTGGCATTACGATCCTCAATCTAGTTCAGAGACCACTTAGACCATGTGTTTTTCAATTCGGAGATCCACCCCAATCAACTTCAAATCCAATCTAGCCATCCTACGTAAACTAAATGAGAGAACCCATCTCATCAAAGCTACGGGAAATGGCAAGGCTAGGCTGAAAATACTTTCACACCTAGAAAAATCCATGCCAGGTATAAATGAACCACATGAAATCCCATTCATGCCAAATATAGCAAGGAAAATACACATGAAAATCTATACCTGCAATGAATCCTGTCGTAGCTGCTTGATCTTGCATTTCCCTGCTTGATCTTTGCTTACTCTTGCCTTCTTTTCCTTTCTTGCTCGAATGTCAAAGTACTCCAAGAAACTCTAAGTTTACAAGAGTGAGAGAGAGAGAGAAACAATAACGAGAGAGTTCCAAACTTCAACTAATAGAAGGCTACCAACTGATCCTCAGAAGCCTTTTTTATTAATGAGGCATCTATTTTCTTTATTTTCCATTATTTTCCCTCATTTTCCTCCGCACAAGCAACCTATGACCTGTCACCTTCCCTTTCTCATAATTTCTATTATTTTCATAAACAAATGTGTCAAAAATGTCATTTTTCCTTTCCAAAGCCTTAGTCATTGTCTTTTTCAATTTCCTTAGCATAAACAATCATATAAACACCCCCTAGAATGCCTTGCCCAACATTCAACTTCGAATAAGTGTCATATCAACCATGGTTATCGTTTTTAACTTTTATTACATGGAATTTTCACGAGAGTTACAAAATCTAAAATCAATATTAAAAAACTCTAGGATTTTAAAGTCAAGAAATTATAAACCCAATGTGTTATTAATATTATAAACCTAAAGAATTAAGATAACCAATGAGATTAATATTAGAAACCCAACGAATTAATAAACCAATATGATTAATATTATAAACCCAAAGGATCAATAAACCCAAGGAATAAACCAAAAGAATCAACAAACCAATGAATTAATAAATCCAAGAATAAACCCAAAGGATCAATAAACCAAAGGATTTAATATTATAAACCCAAAGTATCAATAAACCAAGGAATAAATATTAAAAATCCAAAGGAATAATAATACACCAAAGAAATTAATATTAAAAACCCAAGAGATTAATATTATAAACCCTTGGGATTAATACCATAAACGTAAGTGACTATTAATATTATAAACCCAAGAAATTTATATTATAAACCCAATGGATTTATATTAAATGTAAAATTAGTATTATAAACTCTATCATTAATATTATACCCTCGGAATATGAACCCTTAGATTAATAAACCCAAAGGATTTATATTATAAACCCAAGGGTATAATACTAAAAACTCAAAGAAATAGTATTAAACTCAAAGGATTAATATTGTAAGAGTAAGGTATATAAACCTAAGATAAATATTATAAACCCTAAAACAAACATGGTTGACCATGGTTAATCATCGTTGATTTTCATATTGAAACAATCTTTGTCACAATGTAATGTTCAACCATAATTACAATAATTAACCATCATTAATTTTTATATTAAAAAAATATTTTTCACATAAAATTAAATCATAATTAACCATAATTACAATCTCAAAAAAATTATATTAAATCTTAACATTAATGTTATAAAACTAAACCATGAATTAAACAACTTCTTTTCATTTTCATTATAAAATCCATCTACAAATATTCTAAGATTAATATAAACAAAAGTGTATGTTGTGTACTATTTTTACATTTTTTAAAATTAAAACAAAACTTTTAACAACTTCATCACTCATTATAAACATGCGTCCAATTATAAACATAAAAACGCAACATTACTATTTACAAAACTTTTAACAACTGCATCACTCATTATAAATATGCGTCCAATTACAATATAAAAACGAAACATTACTAGTTGTAGTCAAATTTAGAAAATCTTGCTGAATAATTTAATTATACGCATTTTCAAAGAAATTTCAAAATTGTTTATTTGAAATATTTCATCTTACTCTGCACTTAGCTTCCCTTACTTTCAGTCTCAGGTTTCAACTCTTCAACTTTCATCTCAAATAAGTAACTGCGTCTTTATATTTCAAATGGTTTGGGCTTAGAATAAATATATCGTTTGATTATTAAAGTTATACCAAATTGGTTGTTGTAAATAAGCATACCGTTTGATTTGTAATGTGTTTTCATAAATTTATAAAATCACAAAAATAAGTTTTTGAATTTATAATATATATAGAGAATGAAATAATAAAATAGAGTGTTATAATAAATTTAAGTAAATATGGTGGAGAGATGTATTTTACAATTTATTGGGTGTTATATGTGATTCATGGAGTTTTGACATGTCACTTCTAAAAAATAATAAGAATAAGTAAATAAAGAAAAATTAATATCTATTATAATAAAAAATAAAAATGAATAAACATGTATGGTGTGCAGGAGATGTCATAAAAAACATTTAACTATTACTCTTAACATTAAATAAAATATTTCAAGAGAGATAAAACAGCTAAAAAAAAGTTATCTTTCACATTCAGCTGCGGGAAAGATGTGTTTCTTATATTTTAAAAGAATACTCCAAAATATTTAAATAAATTATTTGAGTATCTATAGGAACTAAAATATTTTAAGGTCACTTATATAAATAAAGAAAACATGTTACCATAATAAAACGTTTCAATTCCACTAAAAAAAATTCCTAATAAAAATAATAATAATAAGAGAGAGATGTATAATTCATTCAATTTTTAATATAAAATTAATATGTGGTATTTAAAAGATGTTATTAATAATAAAAAAATTAAATGTGGGTCATAGATAAACTATTTCAATACCCCATATCAAGTAAAAAATATATATATAAATATATATATAAATATATATATATATATATATATATATATATATATATATATATAGGGTTAAACAAAAAACTATGTATATATTATATAAAACAATTGAAAAAATATCTTATTTTTAGGAAATTTCAAGTAGCTTCACTATTTTACATTTTCGCCTTTTGTTATGTATATTATTTTGTTAATTTTGTATGAAAGCTAGCAAATATTTGTTGGAATTGCAAGTTTAAGTTGAGTTCAAGAAATTGAATCCATTTATGTATTCCAAAATATAATTTCAACTATGAAAAGTGATATATATATATAAACCTCTATAAGATTGTGAGGACCAAAATTTTTGAGCTAGAATCTTTTTTTCAAAATTTTCATTCTAAAAGAGATTTGTACTTTAAAAAATATCATCACCCTCATCCCTTGTAATATCTATGATTAAGATATGTATATATAATAGTTGGTTTTGAATAATTGATCTTAAAAAAAAAAACGGCTTAATTTTAAAGTATTGAGTTTTTCTATTTATTAATTTGTCTTTGACAAAAAATTTATGACACTTATCCATAGTTTAACATTAGGAATTAAGTTTTATTATTTTTTATTATTATTGAAATTTGTTTATTTATAAGTGATTGGTTGAGGTCATATTATGGGTTGTTTAGTAACTTCCATTTCTATTAGTTACTAATTTTTTTTTTTTTGTTTTATTTCCTTTTTATTTAACTTTTTCTTTTTTCTATTATTTCTATTTTCATGAATTGTAATTTTTTCACAATATTTTCAATTTACAATGATTTATTATTATATTAAAAACATATTTTAATAAATTTAATTATAGACAAGTATATATATATTAATAAAAATAAAATGGACACAGATATATATATATATATATATATATATATATATATATATATACAATATTAGTTAATCATATTTTTGGTGATGACATTAAACAATATAATATTTTATTAATTGTTTTATTTTCGTGGTGAAATTTTTGTTTTTGTTATTTTTTGTTTCATTAAACTATATTTAAGCTAAGCTACAGATACTGGCTACTATGTAGCTTTTGTTATACATTAAAACATAATAAAAATTATTATCTTTTTATAAATGATCTTCCTAGCTATTACATACTTAGTTGTCATGTATGTTAACTACTATTAAATATGTATTAAATATGTGTTGCAGATTTAACCTACTTATTAAAAACAAAAAAACTTTAAACGTGTACCGTAATATAATATAAAAAGTGTTGCAGATTTAACCTGGTTATTAAAAAACAAAAAACTTTAAAGTGTACCGCAATATATATAAAAAAATAAAAAGATTTGAAAGTATATATGTATATATATATATAACTAGGGCAACCGTAGCAACCGTTTAACCACAATGCCACATAGTTTGCCAAGGAATAAGTCTATAAGTATTCATTTGAGGGCGACTTAAACTCGTACATGGAACCGAAATATCCTTATTTTAGCTCGTCTATCTTTGAGCTTGAAACGAGGCTGGCAGATCACGATGTTGCATCAGTCATGAGGTAAAAATGTACGTGAAGTGGAGCTGAAACATTAGAAATTGTAGCTGCAGATGAGCTCAACAACCTGAATATATAGAAATTGCAGAACGATATGTAACATTAAAGATTAAATTGGGCCTCTCGACTTGAGGTGGTCTTTAGAGGTTTGCTTAGGTTTCCTTCTACCATCTGATTACCATGTGATGCATTCTTTTGAGGAATAATTTGGTGGAGTAACTTGTCTAAGTTGTTGTTAGAAGATCCTCTTCCTCGACAGCTCGCTTCGCACTTTCCTTCAATTGTCCATTTCTTCTCCTCATTTTGACTCCTCCCTCTCCTTATATCAAATTCCTCACCAGCGCTGCCACCTTTTCCCTTTTCACGGTCTGTTTCGAGTGCTGTCCTATGCTCCACTCTTCACGAACAAATTTCGCATTTGTAAGTTGCTCGGCACAGAAGGGCCAGCATATCATCGGCACTCTCGTGCTTATGCTTTCCAACGTGGAGTTCCACCCGTTGTGAGTCAGAAACCCTCCCACAGAAGGGTGGGACAGTACCTTTATCTGAGGCACCCACCCAACCAACAAACCTCTATCCTTTGTTTCTTCAATGAATTCCTAATTTCCTTGGGCAATATGGCAGACTCACCATGAACTATATCTTCTCGGACAACCCACAGAAAGTGTTGGTTGCTGGAAGCCAATCCCCATGCAAATTCCAGGAGTTGTTGATTAGACAAAGCGGTAATGCTTCCCAAACAAACGTACATGACAGAGCATGGATTCCGAGAATCCAACCATGTGAGGCAACTATTTTCTTCCTTCCACATACTCAACTTATCCGAGGATCCGTCGTTATCTTTACAATGGAAGGACTGAGAGAGCAGTAGAGGACCGACGGGATATACACGGAAGTTAAGTCTGAGTTTCTCTAATACTGGGCCTTCCAGTTCTTCGAATGTGTTAACTATTATTGCAGCTGCCGATAATGCACCTTGGCCTTCAATTATACTATATTGAATACCCGGATCCGAAATGTCTGTAACTAAGAGGAAGTTTGGAAGGTCCCTCAGCCGCAGCGGGGGCATTCCTGCAATGCAAGTAATTCTCACTTCATCAAGATATTGGTCGGTAAGGCAGCTTTCATCTGTCAGACATGAAAACTATTCTATAATAATACAAAAGAAAAAAATCCATAGAATGTTTTAAAATAAGTCTGTGTACAGAACAAAATTTGAATGATTTTAGCTACTCGAGACAATTATATTTTGACTAAAGTAAACGTGAGCAGGTGGTGTAGTATGTATATTTTCAGTTTCCGAAAATATACATATAATGTAATATTGTAAACGTCAATTTCTATATAAATTGAATGTAAATCACATATGATAATTTTATTATAATAATTTGACCCGGAATCTAACGAGTAAATCTAAATAATCCACATGTATGGAAGGGAAAAGATACAAATATATATATATATTAAATTTTATTTTACATTTTATATATATAGTTATTTTTATTTAAATTATAGATTTTGTATATATAATAATTAATAGTTGATTTAACATATGTTACTTAGATTTTTTATATATTTAATAATTTAAGGTAGTTAATACTAACTTGTCAACCAATATAATTATATTAGTAAATGTGGTTGATATAAGATGTTTGGCTTCATTTTAATACACCAACTACTATATAAAAAAGGGAAATTGTTATATATCAATGATGTTTAGTAATGTGATTGTGCTTGTATTATAAATTTAGTATATATAGTTATCAATAACTGGAACTTGTCAATAGAGTGTTAGGGTTTAAGTTTTCGCTCTGCAAAATGAGATAATTTAGGTTGCAAGTTTTGAAGGACCTTGGGCCCTCCCCCCATTTCAGTGCGCTCCCCATATTGCCATCCCCCCGATTCATACAAAATGCATGAAGACAAGGTGGATTTTTCTAAGGACCCCCACAGGGGCCAAACCATTCGAAGATCTCCACCCCCAACCTTAGAACACTCGATGGACCTTGGCGTGCAGTTGAATAACAATATTTTTTCAAAAAGGAAATCATTAGTAGGCTCTCCAAAGGAAGGATGAATGGAGGAGTAGTAGGTATTTCCTTGAATTTCCACCCCACCTCCTACAATAATGACCGAATCAACTCCAAATACATCACTCCCTTCAACAAGTGACAAAAGAACCCCTCCCCCATTCCTAGACTTAACTTATCAGCCAATGACTCCTGCGTCTCCCCACTCCCCACTAGATTTTACTAACTTAGTATCTTGATAGCTACATAGTAGATATCCTCCTTCAACGAACCTTCTCTTTAGCCGTTAGTATTATAGATCATCTTCTAGCTTCTTATGGATCCTTCTCACAATAGACGTTGAAAGCATAGATGGTAAAAACCCTAGGTTGTTTATTCTCTCACCTCCACTTGTTGATGATCCACCAAGGCAAAAGAGGAAGTGCATCAAAAGAAAAAATGAGGATCCTTCCCAAGTTCTAGGAAAGGATATGCAATTGATTGAGATTCTAAGTGCGGAAAATGAGTTGGCATTTTGCTAGCAAAAGAGTGTCCATGGTTGTCCTATAGGTGGATAGAGGAAAACGTTTTTTTCTTCTTTTGGATATGCCCCAAAATGCTTGATATTAGTTAAGGGTTGGATGGGGTATCCGACAAAGACAAAAGTGGATGTACAAAGGCACTTCAATGAAAAATCGTTTGGGATCTATTGGGTACTCTATCTGAAACCATGGACAAGATTTGGAAAAGAAAAAATTCATGCCCATGTAGGTTCAACCTCCAAGGCTTCCACTAAAGTTTTGGTTTGAGGAAATCTTCATGGAAATTTTGAATACACTAGGTTTTTTTTTATGTAGTGGTAAGTCACAAATCCTCATGTAGAGGAGTAAATGAAATCCTATCTATTTCTCAAAGCATGGCTCACTTAGAAATCAATGCTGGAAAACAAAAATCCATTATTTGAGCTCTTAGGGAATCTATCCCTATAAAAGCTCCTAAATGAAGTTCCTCTCCCTCAGTTACAAGGGACTAACCAACCCCTCATAAAACTTGGCTATGAAAGGACTAATGGGCCTCCACTCCCTCACATCCTACTCTTATGGGAGTATATGGTTGAAGGGATAAAATCCATTTCTTCTCTCAAACAAATTCTTTGGTATTGGTTTTTTATTGGTTTGGATGTAATTAGGAGATTAGCGGTTATTGTCTCTAGACGAGACACTAGATGTGTTCCTTTGATTTCGAACTTGTCCTTCAAACCATGACTTTCCATGACCATTCTCTCTAGAGAAATGGACAAAGTCTTCCTTTTCATAAATGTGTATGGTCCCTTTACAAATCATGAGGTTTATTGGTTAAAAATTCCTAGACTCCCTTACATGGATTATGGAATTGTTATCATTGAAGGAGACATAGATTTCACATTGGGAGTTGTTGATGTCTAGGGAACTTGTGCAAGAATTGACCCACTGATGAGCTTCTTTATATATTTTACTGATGAGATGGGATTTTGTGACATCCTTTCAACCAAGCTTCTGCCCACATGGTCAAACAATAGGACAAGATCTTATCAAATTTCCAAAACGTTACATTATTTTATCATTTTAAAGGCCCTCCTTAGCTCTAGAACCAGGTTTGATCAAATATCCATGGTTGGTGGGATTTTGATCACTATACCATTCTTTTAAATTTAGATATCTTTCTCTCCAAGCATCTAATTCCCTTCAAAGTCAATCCTTCTGGGCTTGAAATCCCAACCTTTTTTGAATCACTAAGATCCAACTTGATTCCCTTTTAATCCTCTTCCCTTGAGCCTCAATTGGCCCCTCCCCCGTCCCCACAATACAATCCCACCAAATCTTAAAAATGTCAAACTAATTGATTATTAAGTTGGCAAGTGAAAAATAAGAAGAAGAAGCACACAATAAATATGTGGCTGAAATTGAGGCTGAATTGAAATATATATGAGAAAACTATCTAAGGGACGACCATAATGGGCCAAAAGGAAGAGATAAGGGGATTGGAGGATAAAGGAGAAATTTATCCTAGAAAAGGAAAAGGAATGAAGGATGAAGAGTAGATCCATCTAGATACACATAGAGGATGACAACACCATGTACTTTCACAATATTGCAAACTCAAGGATATCTATTCACACTATTTGGGAAATCAAAAAGCCAGATTGGCTCCCTTGCAACCTCCTTCAAAGATATTAGAAGAAGCATGTAATTATTTTCGGGACATTTTTTCTACTCTTGAGAGAGCCACCATAAAATAAGTACTAAATGTGATCAACATTTTCCCTAGATTTATAAACTATGAAGGGAACATATCCTTAATGGCTAAGGTCACAAAAGAAGAGCTATAGTTTTACATAATTTCCAAAGCGGAAAAGCCCCAAGACAAATGGGCTCCTTATTGAGTTGCACCTAGAATGTTACAACTTTATAGCAGATGACCTTCTCTATATAATGAAAAAATGAAGGACTTCATGACAAGTTATTTCCCTCTTTAATTCCACTTTATCCCAAAATCATACTCACCTACATCTATTTACCTCTTTCCTCTGATTTCTTTGTCTAACTCTATCTACAAGATCGTTCCAATGCTCATTTCCCTCTACCTCCAAGGCACCTTGTCTAATCACATTTCTCTAGGAAAAATTGTATTCTTGCAAAATCATGATATTCATGATGTCATTATCCTTTCCCGAGAAGGAATTCATTCTATAGGCACTAATAAATAAAGAGAGATTCTCTATAAGTTTGATCTCTCAAAATATTTTGATCAAGTAAGTTGGATCTACCTAAGAATCCTCTTAATTCATATAGGCTTCTACCACTTCTTGTAACCTGAGTATTGAACTGCATCAACAAAACCGCTTTTACCTTGCTAACTAATGGAGCATCCTCTCCATTATTCCAAATAAAAGGAAGCCTTAGGTAGGGGCCCCGACGAAAATTTGAAGGATAGAATTTTATCTTAAAGTTTAGAAACCTTGACAAATCTTACTAGTCCCTAATAGGCAAGTTGTAAAATGTTTGACAATATTGTGTAAAAATATTTATATTTTTAATGAATTTATATTACTTTATATAATTTTTTGGCGATTTTTAATGTAAAATAATTTTATACTATAAAATGTCGGCGAATCATTTTTAGAAAAAATGGAAATTGGAGAATTTTTTTTTGGAAAAAACATGGTAAATTATCCCACCTGTGAATATTGGCCCCTAAATGTTTCCCTGGGTAGGGCTATCCACTTTCACCCCTTCTATACCTTCTTGTTGCAAAAGGAATAAGCAGAGAAATTATGGATTCAAAATCACAAGGAGATTTCAAGGGGATTGAAATATGCCAATGTCGCAACCTCTCACCCTGACTATTTCTAGACAATATTTTGGTTTTATTTGAAGGGAACATATACCACCTTCAGTCTCTAAAATACCTAGTTTTGTTATTCATCAATGTTACAGGAATCAGGATAAGCAATGCGAAACTTTCCTTCTTTGGCTAGAGGATCGCAGAAAGCATGAAAGCCTTTGTGGAGGAAATTTTCTCCACAAATGTTAATCAGTTGGGTTTTGGATTAAAATATCCATGTTTTACTTTAAAACCTCTGAAATATCTCAAATTGGACTAGAGATGTATTTTGGAAAATGTGGAAAAGAGAGTATAAATCTGGTGCAATAAATGGTTGTCAAGGGCATGAAGATTAATGTTGTGTAAATGAGTTATGAAATCTTTCCAAGTTTTTTGGGATTCATTAATCTAGATCCCTCTAGGCATTCTACAAAACCTTAATCGCGTGGCAGAGTGAAAACTGGAGGGTGGTGAAATAAAAGGAATTGTAACTCGCAGAAATCATTCCCACTTTTGATGCCATTGGAACCTAATCCAAAAGAAACTAGAACCACGATTGGAGACCTCGCTTTGCTGATGTCAGGTCCCCCACCCTCAATCAATGTGATTCCTCAATCATCCTTATCCTAATATTCATCATTTAACTCATAGGGTGGAGCCTCATGCCATAATCGCAAGTGCAAATCCACCACTTTCGCTGACATTAGAGGTCACCCACCCCCCCAATTAGGTGTTGAGTATTTAGATCAAAATTCAGAGTACCCAAATTTGCTCAAAAACTGTATGGCTACGTCCGTCTCGTGAATAAGATCGCAACGCAATTTTTTTCATCGAAAATGGAGTCCAGATGAAGGAGAAAAGGCCTACTATTCATTTTCCTAAATAGCTAAAAAAATTGTAGAATCGGACAGAATGATGACATGGCAGTCCAGTCAGCAAGGGGAATCTTAAGTATGGGGGTTTTAAGTGAGTATGATATAAATAAAAAAAATTAACATATCAAAATTTTGAAAATAAAGATCAACAAATAGAAATTAACAATATTATTAAAAAAAGGGAGTGTTCTATGTAAAATAGGAGCATGAATCCCATCGTTCTCCCAAAATCTATCTGAGTCTCTCTCTCTTTGTCAAGTTTAATATTTAGGGACAACATTTTGTGAGTGCAAGCAACTATGTAAATTAGGAGCATGAATCCTAACATTCTCCCAAAAGCTATTGGAGTCTATCTCGCTTTGTCAAGTTTAATATTTAAAGACAACATTTTGTTAGTGCAAAAAGCCATAATTTTTTCTTTTCTTTTAAATGATTAGGTTTTAGCCTTTAGAGTTTTATTGTTTTTTATTACTAATCTCTTTGGATTTACTGGATTCCATAACGAACTTAAAAAGTTTTCACCCAATGGGGTTGTGACAAGTGTCACCTTTGGATTCACCAGTGTGGTTGTGTTCAAGAATAATTGCCTAATTGGCCTCTAAAGTGGAATTTAATTTTTTTATTTAATTAAAAATTATTATATATATTTTATATATATAATTTTTATGTTATATCATATAATTTTTAAATTATATGTTATAATATAATTAATATATATTTTAATATACTAATTAAATATTAATTACAAATTCCATATATATATTCAATTTTTTCAAATTTAATATGACATACACATATCCCAAAATCCAAAATCAACGTAATATTTCAAAGCACATTTAATATGTTATTATATTAATATGGAAAAATTAATTGAAGAGCATTGAGAGGCAGAATGGAACCCACAACCTTCCCCACCCAATTCCAAGGCTAAACCATTAAGCCAAAAACAATACATTGAATGGAGGGTCGTGCAACATTAATTAAAGCCTTAACTTGATGTTGACGACGGGGTGGTGGGAGTTAGCCCTACGGGCCAGCCCCCCCATGTGACCTCAGACACCCCACCAAGGGCCAACACCAAAATTAACCGCGATTAGTGCCATAATCAAGATTGGCAGTTAATTAATTCGTTGATTAAGTTGGCGTAATTTATGGCAGAGCCACCAAATACAAAATTACTACTAAATTGGTGGACTTAACTTATTCAATTTTGGACCAAATCGATATAAAAAAGAAGTGTTTTTAGCTAATTTGGACCTTATGAACACATTGGTGTAGGTACCAAGATCCATAGAGCTTTGTAAAAATAATTTTCTCCACATTGAGCTAACACAGAGGCCCAAGCCATGGAAGCTGGACTAAGGAGATGTAGCCTAGGAGGGGTGAACTCCTTCATCAAAACTCTGTGTTAATGTGTCTCTTTGATGGTTTGCTATACTATACATGTTTTCTGTTCATTATTGATTTTTTAAGCTACTTTGCCCATGAATGTCTTGTTTAACTTAAGGAAATTTAGTTGTTTGTAAGCACCAACAACTAAGGAAACCTCAACACAAAAAGAAAGAAGCAAGCA
The DNA here is from genome assembly GCA_031772625.1 of Pinus tabuliformis. Lineage (NCBI taxonomy): Eukaryota > Viridiplantae > Streptophyta > Pinopsida > Pinales > Pinaceae > Pinus > Pinus tabuliformis. The sequence goes on along the minus strand of CM062817.1, from coordinate 1,609,206,770 downwards.
CATGTTTATAAATCTGTAATTGTTATTAGCACAATAAAACTAATCATACAAATACAGATCACCCCCTCCCACAATTCAATAGTACCATCGAGCTCTTTTTATTGATCACATCTATAAATTGGAGGTTCCACTTCACACAAACATGCTTCATTATTACTAGGGTCATGTGGGTGCAAATGGGAAAGAAAAATCCCATGAGGAGAAGCCCTTAAGTTTGTTAAACATAAGGTGTCTAAGCTGGAAAAAAACTTGGGTACTGGCCCATGAATTGTAGGTGCATAGTGACATAGAAATTTGGGTAGTGGCTGATGCGAGATGAAAAGTTGAAGAAGTAGACCTAAGCTAGGCTAGCTAAATTAGAGTGGTTTCAGAGCACAAAAATTCTCTTTTGGAATTAACAGATGAAGGAAGTGATTAGAGGAGGTTTGCAACTAGAAAAGGAGGAGATTTAAGAGATTATTTATGGGGCAGAGAGTGATTAAGGAACATTCCCAACTCATGGGTAAGATTGGAAAAAGGGTCAAAATCACTACATTTGGATCTTGAGATGGTTGGTAAGTTAACCATTGGATAAACTCTATTTGAATGGTGATCCAATGTGTAGCCAATCGGTGAAAATTTCAAATGACTTGTTGAATAAACAATATCAAACTATAAATCTTTGTAATGTGAATTGTATGAATTTCATGTATGAATTCAAAGAATTAGTTGCAAGTTGCTAAATCCTATAAGCATCCTTCTTCTTTTAACAAATTCAAGGTTTAGATTTAGAATGAACCTAAGTGTATTAGAGTCTATCATCTGGTAAGATGACGAGCTCATAATATGTTTGCATGTTAATAGTTGGAAATGCAGTTTGTGTGATAAACGATAGTTGATTTCAACAATAAACAAATTATGTTGCTAGTTATAGGAATTTTGAATTTCTTGTAACAACATACCAAGGTAGCTTATGGAAAGTAGAGGTTCTAGGTGGTATTAAAACATTATAGGAAAAACAGGGAATTAGAACTTCAATACTTTGATTGGGGAAAGAACCAGAACTAGGATAGAGAAAATTGAGGAGATTCCCAACCAAGAAATAATCAAATTTGGAGAAATTGTAATCCAAGCATATTAAATAAATGATTGAAGGAGAAATGGTTGGAATGGTCATAACCAAGAGTGAACCAGTGGTCTTCGTGAATGAAAAAAGATATCAAGAGAACAAGTGAATTTCCCAAGAGGTGAGAAGTATGTATAGAAGCCCAAACAAGCAAGGAGTGCTTAGGTGGTTGTAGAGGAGAGAACCATAGGAATACCAAAAGGAAAATATATAGATAAGGTTTGGTGACATATTAGGGTAGCAAGTTAATGGAGAAGACTTGTTACTAGGGCGTGATTGCAACAAACAGTGAGCATATGATGCTCATAAAGTTGGAAGGAAGTGGACGACTGATGAGCCTCGGTATTGCAACATGAATGCTGCAACTCCTGAGGCTACCGACATTAATTATCAACCCTGGGGTTCGTACAAACTTAATAGGTATCGGCACTATATGTGCAGCATACAATGTGTCCTTCCTCTGTTGTCATGATGTAATGGAGTGAATGTACTTAAGTCAAATCCTAAACTAATCGCAGAAAATGAAATGTTCGAAATGGAACCTTAACCTATTGCAAGAAGGAAAGTACAAGGAAAGAGAATGAGATCAAATGCTAAAACACACCATTTTCTAACTAACTGCTAAGAGGCTTTGCTTAAAAAGAATGCTAAGTTAACATGTATGCAATTCTACTATCCTAAGCATGCATATTCAAACCAGAAAACCTTCTACTGCTGTGCATGTAAATGAATAAAATAAATTTCATTTTCTTTTTGTCTTTTTTCATGTGAGAGTGTGAAAGCTAATCTCTTTTAGTGATGTTGCAGGTGGCTTGGAGATGATGGTGAATGGTTATAAGGTTTGGGAGACAAGTAGGGACCCCTTGCTAGCTTCCTAGAGGATTTTTCCTCAATTCGTCCTCAAAACACACTTTCCTACATGATGCTACAGTTATTTCCTACAGGATCCCCTGATTTCCTATAGGATGTACATATTTACTATAATTCATCAAATGACCAAGAAAATCAAATCCAAATTGGATCAGAAAATTTTTTGTATTAACTAGGACGTCTTAGGTCCCTATTCCAAGTGTAATGACACAAAAATACCTTTGTTAACCTATGAAAAGAAGTAAAAAACATTACTAATCGAAAATCTAGAAATTCGAGAACTAGTGAGTTAGTAAATGTAAAAAATGCCTAACCAAATCAAGTTCAAATGTAATCGGGTAGTTTTTGTTATGAACTATAATGTTTTTGTGATCTAATGCAAGTGGAATCAATTTGATTGAAGCTCGTTAGCGTGCTCTAAAAAATAACATAAATTTACTGTTCTTTGCTAAAAAGGAGGTCCAGCAATCTAGATTTGGGAATAAGGAGATCTAAAAAATGCCTAACCAAATCAAGTTCAAATGTAATGGGGTAGTTTTTGTTATGAACTATAATGTTTTTTTGATCTAATGCAAGTGGAATCAATTCGATTGAAGCTCGTTAGCGTGCTCTAAAAAATAACATAAATTTATTGTTCTTTGCTAAAAAGGAGGTCCAGCAATCTAGATTTGGGAATAAGGAGACCAATCCAAGAAACTCATTGATTATAATGAACTTCCAAAGCTTTTTCAAGGATGAAATAATGTTTTTGATCCTACAAAAGAACTTACATCAACCATTTAATTCAATCCTGTAACAAGAAATCATTAATATTAAATGCAGAAATAGAAACAAATAAAAACTAGAGATGCATGTGAATAAGCAATGAAAAGAATGAAAGAAAATGATACAAAAGGGCTATGAGGTTCCTAGGATGGCCAAGCCCAAGGAAACTCAGATACCTATGGAGGAGAACAAGATTTAGAAGTTGAACATGACACCAATATTTTTTATTTTAATCAAAAGAATTATATCCCTGTAAGAAAATACAATGGAGCCGTAAGAATACAAGCTCTCTCCGCAATAACACTAATGAAAATCTCTTACTATAGGAGAATTCAATTTGGTACTTATACAAAATGATTAAGAATAATTCTCCATGAATGGAGGAATCCTTCCCCGCCAAAATCCCTTGATTAATGGATCTAGTCCCCAATACTAGGAATTTGCATTAAATGGTAGGGAACACATTCCTAGATTTCCTCAATCATTCCCTAGAGGCAAATTTGACTTGGTACTAATACAAAATGACTAATAATCATTCCCCATAATTGGAGGAAGATTTCCCCACCAAAATCCCTTGATTAGTGGATCTGCTCCCTTGATTAGTGGAACACATTCCTATATTTTCTTAATCATTGGAGTTGCACAATTTGAGCCTTAATTCCATAATATCTTGTTGAATTTATTATTTATTATTGATCCTCTAGTAGCAAGGAACAAGTCCCTAAATTATCTCCTCCTCCAGCTCTTCATAATCTACCCAATATTCTCATAATATTCCATAAAAATAAATAATATTAGGCACAAATATTCAATTATTCACAAACATTCCTAATGAATATATTAAAGTTAAAAATAAATTATCTAATGCAAAAAGAGAGGTTAAATGTGTTGAAATATGGCCATAGGCCTTAATTTATGTTTTAAATTAGAGCCATGGGCCTTAATTTATGTCTAATTTAGAGGCCCATCATACCCCCCTGCTAAAAGTGTTGCTCATCCTCTGAGAAACTTAGTGACCTCATTGTGCCTCATCCATGGCCTTGGTGGCCTCTCTCTTGTGCATTAAGAATATTGGCTGCAAGTTCTACAGGGACAAGCGCAAAAACATATTTGTGCAAAGAAATATCATTGTTTCTTGAGACCATTAGCTTGCCTTCTTCCCCTTATTAAAGATTGGTTTTTGAATATTTTTCAATTTGGCAAGGTCTTCCACACCCTTATAAATCTTCTGCTACCTTGTTTCACCATTTGAACACCTTGAACACCTTCAAAATGCATTTAGATGAAAACTAGGACATCATGTAGGAATTCTTGTCAAAACTACAGGAAACCTACAAGAAAACCTGTTAAAACTACATGAAAATAGTTTTGAGCATAAATGATAAACGAAGGTTAGGTCAAGCCCTCAACTTGACTCCCATGCATTTCTCCCATTTTTAGGTTGTGGAAAAAAGCTAGAAAGATATTGGAGAATTCTTGGAACACCTCTTTTCATCACTGGAGTTTGATTTATATTTTGATGGTGAATTCCTTATTTCTTTTTGTTTCCTTCTTCTTCTCCCTTGTGGCCTAGATGATTTCCTAATGGCCTTGGAGTTCTCTATTTTGATTAGGTCTATCTTAGGCTCTGTCATTTTGGGTTTTAGCACAATTTTTTCTTTTCTTCCTTCTTATAGCAGCATTCTGCCTTCCTGTACTAGTCATTCCTTCTTCCTTCAGAGACTTCATGTTGATGCTAGGGCTCAAAGGTAGTGGTGTAGGTTTGTGAAAATGGAGAGGATGCTCTCTTTGTTTTTTTTTCAAGAATGAAATGGGATTGATGAATGGTGAATAGATAGTGAATATGAAGTGGATGGAGGGCTTGGAGTGTTGTGGTGACCTCGACCTTTGCAAAAATTTCTTCTTTTAACTGCTATCCTCATTCCTTGAAATCATCACCCTTCATAATTTGACTTTTTCACATTGCTTGAGTGAAGGAGTGAGTTGTAATTAACTAGCTGAAGGTGGCTGAGAATACTGACCAATCCTTAGCTTATAAAACTTCATCTCTCATGCATTGACAACAAATTTCTAACTATAATATGCTCAAGAGAAGAGGTCAAGAATATTGCATACCTATACCTACCTGATGGTTGTTGGAGAGACATGCATGCTACTGTTGAGTTGATGTTGATGTGTAGGTGTTGATGCTAATGCTCACCATGGAAAATTTTAGGGGTGAATTTTCGCCCTTAGGCAAAATTAAGGGGTTTTAAATTTTCGGTGGGCGAATATTTTGTATCATAGTACATTTTTACAAATCGCCTCAAATAGCCCATCTTATTTTAAGGGAGAGAGTAAAAAAGGTAAATTTAGCCCTTGAAATTAGGAGTTACAACCTTCCATTCACCCTAATTTTCAAGAATATGTTTTATTTAAGTGAATCCTATGGGCCAAATACCATATTTATAAAAGAGACATGATAAATTAATAAAAATATAAATAAATGAGAGGTATGGTAAATAAATAAAACATTTTTTATATTTACTCCATAAGTCACCTTATATACATGCAAATGTGTAAACAAATAAAAATATAAAGAAAGTGGAGGCATGGTAAATAAATAAAACCTCTTTTTATACTTTCTCAAAAGGTATGGTAAATAAATAAAAATATAAATAAACTAGACTTATGTTAAATACATAACACCTCTTTTTATATTTAGTCCATAACCCTCTTTCTATTTATGAAGGCTCAAAAAAGAGGTTTCATTTAAGTGAATCCTATGGGCCAAATACCATATTTGTAAAAGAGGTATGGTAAATTAATAAAAATATAAATAAATGAGAGGTATGGTAAACAAATAAAATGTTGTTTTATATTTACTCGATAAGTCACCTTATATTTAGGAACACTCAAAAAAATGCGTTATATTTAGGTGAAATATATGGGAAAAATACTATGGGCCAAATACCATGGGCTAGATTGGACTAACAGGGCTCTGAATTTTGCAGGTAGGTTAGTTCTCACCATTGGACTAACAGGGCTCTGAATTTTGCAGGTAGGTTAGTTCTCACCAAAGCAGTCCTGCAGGCCATCCCTCAGTATATGCTCTCAATCTTACCAGCTCCCAAAGGAATTATAGATCGCATGAGAAGCATACAGCGCTCATTCCTTTGGAGTGGCAACAGTGAGAAGCAAAAGTGGTCGCTGGTGGCGTGGCGGAAATTATGCAGGCCTAAGAATAGGGGTGGTCTGAACTTGGTCGATCCCTCTGTAGTCAACAGGAGTTGCGGAGCTAAAATCTGGTGGCGGTGGATTTCAGACACCAACTTACCATGGGCTACGTTGTGGAAGGATAAATACAGCCCGAACAGTTCCAATCTAGATTTAATTAGGATGCAGGGAACGCCCAAGGGCTCTCCTATATGGAATCATGCCCAAGCCAACAGATCCATTGTTCAGGACCATAGCTTCTGGGAGATAAGAAACGGATCCCAGGCGCTTTTCTGGGAGGATGCGTGGCAACAGGCTCCAAGATTGGACACCCCCCAATTTCAAACTGTGAAACTTAACTCCCAAATCCAGGGTAACTTCAGAGTTAACCAATATTGGAACTCCACAGGTGAGGACCCGGATTGGCGGGAATGGACAATCTTCAACACGAACTGCATCGGAGATATCCAGGACACCTATCAAACCTTGAATCAAATTCTCCTCAAACGGAAGATCCGAGTAACGGCTGAAAATGATAAGCTCAGATGGGGACCAAAAGGCAACGGGGAATTCTCTCTGAAAGAAGCAAGAGACATGATCGAACGAGAAGGGCAACCAGACATCATTCCCTGGACTGCTAAAGTTTGGGACAACCTTCTATGGCCGAAAGTCAGAACTTTTCTTTGGCTTCTAATGCAAAAGAAAACCCTAACGTGGGAAAACTTATTGAAAAAAGGATTTACAGGACCCTCTAGATGCCCCATGTGTCTGAAGGAAGAGGAAACCATGAATCATCTTTTTAACTCCTGTGATTGGGCATCACAGCTATGGCAATGGATGGAGGATATGCTGGAAACGTCTGATAGGAACAGGGACTCGATTCAGGAAACCATCAGTAACTGGCGAAGGAACTTCTCTAGAATTCAGAGGGTGGAAAGTATTTGGAAATGCGTCCCGGGCTTTATAACCTGGACAACCTGGAAAGAGAGAAATCGTCGAATCTTCATGGAGGAAGTAAGAAGCATTGACTTGGCAAAAGAATCCATAATAAGTAACATCAAGCAGCTAATACAAGTTAAGGGCAAAACAAATACAAATGAAAAACCAACTGCTCAAGACCTGCGCATTTTAAAAAGGTTTCAACTGGAAGCCTCTAGTAATCCACCTTTGGGGGTCAACAGAGCTCAACCTACTACACAGAGTCAACGATGGCTTCGTCCTCCTGAAGGTAGCCTAAAATTAAATTTCGATGGAGCTTCAAGGGGCAACCCAGGCGCTGCTGGCATCGGAGGCGTCATTCGGAACCAAGACGGAGACATCATCCATGTCTACTGCAGGGCGTTAGGGGTTTGCACGAATAATGAAGCAGAATTCGCAGCACTTGAGCAAGGATTGAAGATTATAAGGACCATGAGACGGGGGAATTTCATTGTGGAGGGTGACTCTGCTTTGACCATCTCAGTGGCTAGACGATTGCAAGCAGGAACGAAAGCCAACAAAGCCACCAAGCACTGGAGACTGGCCAAGGCAACGGAAAGCATAGAGGAAGTGATTGCCAATTTGAGAGGTATTGTCTTTCAATCGGTGAGAAGAAAGGCTAATGGGCTGGCTGACTTCCTGGCAAACCACGGGGCGGACAAGCCGAATACAATCACAAACAGCTGTTGGCCCGATATTACATGCCCAATCCTCAAGGATACATGTGCCCGGCTAGCAGCAATCGACTCAAATCAATCTTAGCCGATAATGGCTTAGATATACGGCACCGGATGGAAATTTACGGCGGATTAGCGAGCACTTACGACAGGTTTCAAATTATGATGGAACGCAACGGAAGAAGGGTTAAATGGCGGCGACAAACCAGCCATCTCAACGATCATCACAGATCGTGCCACAAGTTTCACAATACCGAGAGCATTTATCGCAGATCATCTGGCAACCCACCGTATCACAAGGAATCAGTAGCATTTATGGTAGTGGGAATGCAGTCAGGGAAGACAAGCACTCACAGTATGGGAAAGCGGAAGAAGGGTAAACAGAGCCTGTCCGAATCCATCAGTGTTCATAACGATCCTTCGGAGGTACAACATACTTGGCAATTTAATCAATGGTTCTCGCGCCACCACAGTCATTTTATGTCATTCGGCTTCAGCTCCGCGTGTGCGAACCGCCATCGAATTGACGGCAACAGTACCCTCATCTGCAGCAAAATCAAGCCCGAACTCGGTTGCATCAACATCCGCGATGGCTATATAACCATGGGTCTTCGCTCTGCTCTTATTACTGTTTCATTTCAGAGGGCAGACTCACCTTTAGATAGCAAGAGGATTTCTGGTTGGAGGAAAAAGAGCGTGGCCAGGATGGATGCCAGCGGGTGCCGGAATGATGCTGCTAACCAGGACCTGTTGGAAGCAAGGTAGGGCTATGAGACCCGGGCGGCCGCAAGGAATAAACGCAAGGTGGAGGAGCTGGAAGCGCAGGTAAAGCAAGCGGAGGACGGGCGTACCATTGAGGAGATTGCCGCGGAGGTGGACTGGTTAAGGGACCCCGGCACGCCGTCGAAGAGGGCTACGCAGTTTGTAAGAACGAAGGCGGAAAGCTGGAGGACTAAGATGCTGATTGCCAAAGCCCTGGAGACTGTGGAGAAAGAGAAGCAGAATATAGTTACCGAGGTGATTGTCACAGACGAGCAGATGGGGAAGATTATAAACTACAACAATACTCTGGAAGGGCGGATTAACACAGTCCATGAAGCTGTTCAAGTTGTTAACAGGAAGCTCACCCTCCTTATTCAGATCCTGAGAGACACGGTTAATGCTGCCCCAGGAGCCTCTCAACCTGCCAAAACAGGGGCAGAGGAAAATGAAACTCTGGAAGCAATGCAAGCCCGAATGAACACCCATATGCGGCAGATGGGGCTGGATACCATCAGCCAGATGGGCAAATCTATCTAATTTCAGTCCCGGTGTGGCTCTCTTTAGCTCTTTCTGTGCCTCTGTTACAGTTTGTCATGTCTTTGTTCCAGTCTATCTATGTGTTTGCCATACTTTGTTATGTGTTGTTTATGTCGGCTGTTAGGAAAAAGTTAAGGTCAAGCTGCCCTGCGAGGTATGCTGTTCATAGTCATGTTTTGGAGAAAACTTTGAGCAGAGGTGTAGCTATGGTTCACTGTTATTTCCTGCTCTCGATCCGCCATCGCGGATTTTTTGTACTATATTTTGTTATATAATATAATCTCCTGACTTACAAAAAAAAAAGAGAGGTATGGTAAATAAATAAAACATTTTTTATATTTACTCCATAAGTCACCTTATATACATGCAAATGTGTAAACAAATAAAAATATAAAGAAAGTGGAGGCATGGTAAATAAATAAAACCTCTTTTTATACTTTCTCAAAAGGTATGGTAAATAAATAAAAATATAAATAAACTAGACTTATGGTAAATACATAACACCTCTTTTTATATTTAGTCCATAACCATCTTTCTATTTATGAAGGCTCAAAAAAGAGGTTTCATTTAAGTGAATCCTATGGGCCAAATACCATATTTGTAAAAGAGGTATGGTAAATTAATAAAAATATAAATAAATGAGAGGTATGGTAAACAAATAAAATGTTGTTTTATATTTACTCGATAAGTCACCTTATATTTAGGAACACTCAAAAAAATGCGTTATATTTAGGTGAAATATATGGGAAAAATACTATGGACCAAATACCATGGGCTAGATTATTATTAATACCATGAAAAAAACATTATTAACCCTAATATTAGTATTAATAAAAAAAAAATGGCACATGGTATTGACCCATGGTATTCACGTGGAATGTAGCTTATTTAAATGGGGGAATTAAACCAGCATAGATCCATCTTTACTCTGGATCTACTAAGCCCCGAGAGGGATCAAATATCATGATATGCAAACTAGCATAGAGTGAAAAAATATTTGATCCCTCTCGGGGCTTGGTGGATCAAGAGTAAAAATGGATGTTGTAATTTAATGTATGTTAAACATTTTAACTTGGTTAAAATAAAAAATAAAATAAAAATCAATTATTAATTTTATTAATTTTTATAAATTACTAATAGTAATTTTTAAGCTCCAAGTTTATGATAACCCATGGTATTGACCCATGGTAATACCATGGTATTCATTTGAGCATAGACTATTTAAAGGGGAAATTCTATCATCTTAGATCCATCTTAATTCTGGGTCTACCAAGTGCTCAGAGGGATAAATAGATTTCATCCCCCTAAGAGTGGTAGATGTGGAGTTAAGATGGATATAGGTTGGTTTTTATGATAATGAAGATATTAAATAGACTTAGGAAATTACATTGTAAAAACATCTTAAGGTGAATGGTTAAAGCTACATTTGGTCACTTCACAAAATTTAGTAAAAAATACCAATATCTCCATTAATATTGGTTTTTAACTTTTTCTCATTTATCAAAAAAAAATTCAAAACAATGAAACCTTATCACTCTTTCTGCATCACCCTTGCAGAATATTTCTCACCATTTTTCAAACATTCTCAATATGATATCTTCATGAAAAAGTTTAGGTACTGATGTTGGATTAGTAGTTTGAAAAATAAGCTGGTTTGTACAACCTTTCATCTTTGTGCTATTCTTAGTTTGTCCTAATGATCTGTAGGGGTTGGAGCCAGTGCACCATATTTTCCTAAAAGGTGGAGATTTCTCACCAAAAGGGAAATTAATCTACGTGTTACAACACTATTAAAAAATGCGAGACCTATGATGGTAGTGAACTATGTTGATAAGAAATTTAGATTGGGAGAGATGTAATTAAATTTTATTATTTAATTGACGATTTCCAATTAAAATAATAATAAATCTACATTTATATATTCATATATTGATTGGGGGGTTTCTCACAATGGTCACTTCTTTCAATTAGATCCCCTTCAAGCCTTTGGGATACCTAATACTTTCTTATATAATATATTTGGGGCTTGCTAATTATTGGTGTGTTGGGGTAAACAAACTTGATGTGTTTTTTTTGTCTCGCAGTTGGAGTCTATGGAATAAGAAAGAAATTTGATAACTTGAAAAAAGTGGTAGCTTGACAAAAGTTGTAGAGAAAAGATTAATCTCTCCTACCTTGACAGAACTCATTGTCAATATCAACACCTACAAGAACTTTGTTGTGGAATATTATCAAAACTAATAGAAGGATATGAAAGAGTGTATTGTAAGAACCTTGACAAACATGGCCACTGAAACTTGGAACATTGTTTGTAGGAACAGAAAATTATGTTCCTTTTTTCCAAAGATGTATGTTAGTATATTACAGTTTAATGAATATGTTTTCTTATTATCATATATGGTTTCATACTTTAGCAAAACATTCACCAAGACTTAACAATGTTTTGTTATTTAGTAAAAGATTTCCCAAGATCTTACAAGATTTTATAATTCAGTGAAAGATTCTCCATCACTGTACAAGATAATATAATCTGGTGAGAGATTCACCAAAAAAATTATATATACATATTATATTATTTATAAAATCTCCTCCCATTTTTCCCATGTATCATGGGGATTAGCCCATTTATTATACATATAAATTTAGGGTGGTTCTTAAAATTTTCCCTAATGCTGATGATCCTGTTGTTGCTGCTAAGATCTGGAGGAGCTTCTTTGACCTTTGGATCTCCTTTAAAACTGCTCACTGCCAATCTTGTAGGTGTTGTTCTATATCTTGTAGGTTTATAGGACATCGACTTTTTGTCTATATCTCCCAAACAATAGACTAGATTGAGCTGAAACTTTTTGAGCACGTTGTCATCATCATTATGCACCTCCCATAGAAAAAATTTGGTCAATGGATGCACAGATCTCGATGAAAACCAAAAAAGGCTGAAGATGATGGAGGTCGATTTCTTGGAAACCATGCACTAGTTGCTGAAATTTCTTGGGCGTGTTGCCATCATCCATATGCATCTCCCCATGAAACAACTTTTTAAATGGATGCACGGATATTGAGAAAATGAAAAAATGGTTGAAGGTGATGGAGGCCAATTTCTTGGAAACCGTGCACTGGAATTTGCTGAAATTTCTTGAGCATGTTACCATCATCCATATGCATCTCCCCCTGAAACAGATTGGAAAATGGATGCATGGTTTTCAATTTATGGAAAAAACAAATTCCTGCTCTATGTATTTTTTTATCTTGTAGGAAAACAGATCATGTTGTATTTTTTTAAGACCCCAAGCGAACTGAATGGTAGAAGCTTGAGAATGATGGGTGGATGGTGAAAATAGATGAGGGTGATGTATTGGCATGGCCTTGGCCTTGTTGGAGCATTTGGGTGAAGTAGGAGAAAGTCAAAATTTGACTTCTTTTGACTAGGCTTGAACAATTTTCCTTTTGGTACCGACTTGTTCTTATTTCTTGCAGATGTTGGAGAGTTCATGCATTCATCATAGAGATACATTAAGCAAATATTTTCTTATTTTTTCCTCTCTTTTTTTCTTCTAAGCCTACTAGCCGCCTCAAGGAGGTTTTCAACTAGTAGGTCTGGCTAGGCGCCTCAAAAGAGGTTTTCACCTAGTATCTTTTCTTTTTTCCCTTTTTTATTTTTTCCTAAGCCATCAACCACCTAATGGAGGTTTTCAATCAACGAGCCAATCTGAAGCGCGTCCAAGGAGGTTTTCACCTTAGCTTTTTATTTTTTCTCTTATTTTTTAAATTTTTTTTTGTTTCTTCTACCATACCCTACCTGGAAAACAAAATCACTTTCAAGTATAAGAATACTTCCAATGGAGCCATGTGCACATCAAGATGACAGACAAAATGATGTGTAGGCTTAAAATGTATGCTTTGACATTTACCTGGATTTGAGTGATAAAATTATTTGACTTTGATGAATACAAGCACAATTGAAGAATAGAGTATTGTTGCAACTTAGTGACTGTCTACAACCATATTTAAATATAGCTGTGATGTCCTTTGTCCTTTTGCTGATCAGGATCATTCTTCATGTCTTCTTCTACCACGACCTTCAAATCTTCCTCTTTTTGCTGATTGTTCTCTTGAATACATGGAGGATTTGATGATAACCATGAGGGATCTTTCTCAATCTCTGATTTTATTGTCTGCTCTTCTTCAAGTGCACCCAATGATTCTTTGATCTTCGCTTTCAAATCTTCTTTCTCTGCATGTTGTCCATCAATGTCATCAAGAGAAGATCACTTTTTTGTAATAATCTTCCTGAGCTATGGTGAATACCATTGAGTTCAAGAGGAGATGTTTGGAAGTGTTATACCTCAGCATTGTAAGTGGGATGAGGTACTTCAATGTGTGGGTTTGGAAATGGTGGTATAGGTAGTTGAGTGGGAGTGTATATTTGAGATGGATGTGGACGGGGTTGTGGTTGTGGTGGAGGTGAATGGTAGGGATAACATGGAGATGGGTATGGAGGATATTGAGGATATTGTGGATGGCTCCCATAAGTTCCTTACCAACCTTGTTGCCAAGATTGGTTTTTGGGTTGAGATGGCCAATGTTGCTAAGGAAAGGGTGTGTTCCAATTACTTTGAGGTGGAAATGCATAACCTTGAAATTGTGAATTAGGCTCTTGCATCATATCACGCTGAATAGGCTGCCATGGTCCTCCTGGAGCTACATAACATAGCTGCATTGGCGATTGAATTTCTCCATTATCCTCTTGGTAAACTTTCTTCAACCTTGGAAATGATGGACAATGTTTAAAATCCTGTGATTTTGCAACACAAATATCATCATTTTCTTTTCCTTCATCTTGCATTCTTAAAATTTCTACTTGTTTTGTTAGATTGCTAAGAATTTATGTTTTAAAATCATCAAGAAAATGTCCAAGTTTAGCTTGACTTACCGATCTTGATGTTGATTTACCTACCCTTGCTTTTCCTCTTGATATGTGTTTGCATGTTTCACAAACTTCCTCAAATGATAATTGGTATACATCACCTCTACTCATGAGATTAAGGAGATCATCCACTCATCCCTAAATTTTCTAAGCAAGAGGGCTTTTAGTGTGTTGGATCCTAAGTGATGTAGTTTTCCCCTCTTAACATTATACATGAACCTCTCTGTTAGATCCTCTAGACTCTCATCTTCCCTTTCATTCATTCTAAAAATTTCTTCTTTAAGATCATGATCTTAATATTTTTCTATAAATATCTTTTGCATATCATTCCATTATCTTATTAAATTAGTCCCTAAACTCATGAACCATTTAAGAGCTCTATCCTTCAAAGTTGCCGGAAACAATCTAAATTTTTGAGTTTTTAATAAGTAACCATAATATCTACAAACAATTTCAAATTCAAAGAGAAAGGTTTCTGGATCCTCTGACCTTATACCATGAAATTTTGGAAGAAAAGGTGGAGGGATGTTCTTCATGTGCACCTTGATATCAGTATCTTGAATGGGAAATCCGAGAGGATCTTCTTCATTGTCATCATCTCCATCCATTTCTTCAACATTCTTTGATATGTTCTTCTTCTACCTACAAAAGTGAATGGTGATATGGTTGTTACTACACCATGTGATCAAATGGGGGGGTGGATTGGTGTTAGAGAATTTTTTGTTTTTGTTTTTTAGATTGCATGAAAACTGCAATGCCATGCAATTTTCTACTTTTGAAATTAAATATCCTAATGCAAATATTTTTTGTTTTTACAAAAAGTAAAAAGAAATTAATTAACTAGGGAAGAAAACAATGCATACTTTGACACCTCCACGACAATGGCGCAAAAAGTGATGAGCCTCGGTATTGCAACAAGAATGTCGAAACTCCCGAGGCTACCGACTTTAATTATCAACCCGGGGGTTCGTACAAACATAAGAGGTATCAGCACTATATGTGCAGCATACAATGTGTCCTTCCTTTGTTGTCATGATGTAATGGAGTGCATGTACTGAAGTCAAATCCTAAACTAGTTTCAAAAAATGAAATGTTTAAAATGGAACCATAACTTATTGCAAGAAAGAAAGTACAAGGAAAGAGAATGAAATCAGATGCTAAAACGCACCATTTTCTAACTAACTACTAAGAGGACTTGCATCAAAAGAATGCAAAGCTAACATGTATGCAATCCTACTATCCTAAGAATGTAGATTCAAACGATCAAACCTTATACTACTATGCATGTAAATAAATAAAATAAATTTGTTTTTCTATTTGTCTTTTTTCATGTGAGAGTGTGAAAGCTATTCTCTTATGGTGATGTGGCAAGTGGCTTGGAGATGATGGTGAATGGTTAGAAGGTTTAGGAGACAATTATGGGCCCCTTTCTAGCTTCCTAAAGGCCTTTTCCTCAATTCGGCCTCAAAACAGGCTTTCCTACAGGATGCTGCAGTGATTTCCTACAGGATCCCCTGATTTCTTACAGGATGTATAGATTTACTATAACTCATTGAATGACCAAGAAAATCAAATCCAAATTGGATGGGAAAATATTTTGTATTAACTAGGATGTATTAGGCCCCCATTCCAAGTGGAATCACTCAACAATACCTCTGTTAAGCCATGCAAAAAAAATAAAAAACATTGCTAGTCGAAAATCTAGAAATTCGAGAACTAGTGAACTAGTAAATCTAAAAAACGCCTAGCCAAATAAAGTGCAAATGAAATGGGGTAATTTTTGTTATGAACTAGAATGTTTTTGTGATCTAATGCATGTGGAATCAATTCAATTGAAGCTCGTTATCATGCTATAAAAAATAATATAAATGTATTGTTCTTTACTAAAAAGAAGGTCCAACAATCTAGATTTGGGAATAAGGAGACTAATCCAAGCAACAAATTGATTATCATGAATTTCCAAAGCTTTTCAAAGGATGAAATAAGGCTTGTGATTCTGCAAAAGAACTTACATCAACCATTTAACTCAATCCTATAACAAGAAATCATTAATACTACATGCAGAAATAGAAAGAAATAAAAACTAGAGATGCATGTGAATAAGCAATGAAAAGAAGGAAAGAAAACGATACAAAAGGGCTCTAAGGTTCTTGGGATGGCCAAGCCCAACGAAACTCAAATACCTATGGAGGAGAACAAGATTCAGAAGCTGAACATGACACTAATCTTCATTATTTTCATGAAAAGAATTACATCCCTGAAAAAAATACAATGGAGTTGCAAGAATACAAGCTCTCTCCACAATAACATTAATGAAAATCTCTTCCTAGAGGAAAATTCGACTTGGTACTTATACAAAATTATTAGGAATCATTCTCCATGAATTGAGGAAGCTTTGCCACCAAAATCCCTTGATAAGTGGATGTAGTCCCCAACACTAGGAATTTGCATTAAATGGCAGGGAACACATTCGTAGATCTTCTCAATCATTTCCTAGAGGCAAATTCAACTTGGTACTTATATAAAATGATTAAAAATCATTCCCCATAAATGGAGGAAGCTTTCCCCACCAAAATCCCTTAATTAGTGGATCTGCTCCCTTGATTAGTGGAACACATTCCTAGATTTTCTCAATCATCAGAGTTCCACAATTTGTGCCATAATTCCATAATATCTTGTTGAATTTATTATTTATTATTGATCCTCCAGTAGTAGGGAACAAATCCATAAATTATCTCCTCCTCCAACTCTTCATAATCTGCCCA
This sequence comes from Pinus tabuliformis, assembly GCA_031772625.1. NCBI lineage: Eukaryota > Viridiplantae > Streptophyta > Pinopsida > Pinales > Pinaceae > Pinus > Pinus tabuliformis. The sequence continues at coordinate 1,609,190,192 of CM062817.1, read as the reverse complement.
ATATTCTCATAATATTCAACAAAAATAAATAATATTAGGCACATATATTCAATTATGCATAAACGTTCATAATGAATATATTAAAGTTAAAAGTAAATTATCTAATGCAAAAAGAGAGGTTTACTATGCTGAAGGATGGTCATAGGCCTTAATTTATGTTTTAAATTAGAGGCATGGGCATTAATTTATGTCTAATTTAGAGACTCATCAACAATTGATGGTCATTATAAATGTTTGAGTGCAAGCTGCAAAAAAAGAAAATAAGATGCTAAAATGAATGGCATAAGGTGAAGGATGAGTCATGAATAATTTGGCGGATAATTTGTTTATTTAAAGGAAATGCTCAATATAGTAATTCAACTACTACAAGAAATTGAATAATACCAAAAGCATGGTTGGGTGTTAAAGAGGAAAAAAGTTAAATGGCCTATGCTACAAGAGAAGCTGAAGCATAGTTTGAGTGTCTCATTATAGAAGAAAGAACTCAAGAAAATCATGTATGAGGGACATAATGTTTACCTTTGTGAACTAGAACAAGGAGAATTCCTTGGTGGATATGATGATGAAGATGAGGAGAGGAGATTCATTGAAAGGGTAATTGACTGTGTGAAAAGTATAGAACAAAAAATGAATCTAATGACAGAGGATGAGGCTAGAGAACCTTGCGATTATAAATATAACAAAGTTGGTGTGAATGTAGGTTTTGAAAGTAATGAAGGTGGACAATAACTAAAGGTTGTCACAAAGGAATATATGTTAGAATTGTCCATATGACAAAAAGAGAGGGATAGTTTGTCCAATGAAATGAAGGGGAGTAGACCTGAGATGGTAAAAGAGAGTGTAATTCTTGGTGAACTTGGGATGAAGGAAGTTGCAGATGCTAAGGTAATGGTTTAATTTTAGTAAATATTTTTTTTTTGAATGAATATGAAAGTATGTTGATAGGTGAGGAGCTAAATTTTGTCTCTAATGACAATAATAGAGCTTGCTAAGAAAATAAGGTGAAGGAAATCTCAACCAAGATTTCAGAACTAGGTAATGAACATGGTAAAGGAACACTTGGTGAGTATAAGGGTTTTTCCAATAAACCATAGAACTTTCAATTGAGAAAGCTCCTACAACATGAAAATTCTTATGACAAGCAACTCATATAGTATTGAAGAATGAGGTCTTATCAAGTGAGAGGAAGATCTATGTTATTTGGTATTTTATCACTAGAGGTGAATTATTTGATAAAAAATTATATCATCAATAGCTCAGTGAAAACAACACATGAAAATATTCCCAACAACATATTACCATAGGGATTTAAATCTTGGAAATATTCTGCATGACTCTCAGGGAAACTTGAAAATATCAGACTTTAGATTAAGTTCCTTACACAAACAATTAAGAGAAGGTGGAATCTTTCACACAACCATTGGAACACCAAATTATGTGGCACCTGAGGTTTTTAACAACAAGGGATATGATGGTACATTAGCTAAGGTCTAGTCTTATGGAATTATTCTTTATATGTTAATGGAAAAAAAATTTCCATCTTATGAAGATGGCCTAACAAATATATATAGAAATATATATGAGAGAAATTTCTCATGCCCAACATGGTTTTCCCCTAGTATCCTACCAAGTGTAAGGGAAATCTTGAGGAAATAATGCAGCCTCAAAATTGATGGGGAATTTTTATTTTTTTACAGAGTTATAAGTAACAAAAAAGTATTCAACGAGGAAGGAAAAAAATCCATCTCAGTAAGGAAAGGACGAAGAACACATTAGACGAGGTAGAATATTCTTCCAAAGGAAAATTTGAAGAAGTAATTCCAGGAAGGATAATTAACGAGATGTGTAATCAGAAGAATTTAGAAATAGAACAACAAATTGAAGGAATCCTGAGTTAGTTTAAAAGTGTTATAATTAGCAAAGCATGCATGGTCCTAAAAGAGGATGGGTGGCCCTACATTGAAGCAAGAATAAAACTTGTCAAAGAAGAAAGGACAGTTTAGGAAAATGGTAGTGAAGGAGCACGCAATCAATAGTGCATGCTTACAATGAAGTTCTTGCAAAAGGAATATGTGGAAATGATGTTTTTCAAAAGTCCCCTGAGTTATAAAATTCAAATCGTAATTGATATAAATTTTGGACAACATATTGAAGAGAAAATATGAGTGTAGATTGGGTTGATTATGCCTTGGTTGAAAATTAAACTTCACATAACAGTGGTGGAATGGGAACATAATAGGTCATAATATCCCAAGTGCAGGAGGAAACAAATAGAAGAATAAGGCTAACTATAAAATATTGCACCAACAAAGTGAGAAGACCACAACAAAGCACAATATGGGACCCCATAACATTGAAGATAGTAGCAGGAAAACTAGAACAAACCCATGAATACAAACAACACAAAGTATGGGATGCTTAAGGACTACAATAAATTTGAAGAAGTATGACTAGGAAGCCAAAAAAATTATACCTAGGGTGTTTAATGCATGACCATCAACCCTTTTGCAACCATTTTTCCTAGACCCAAAGGGCGTCATGAAATTTCCAAAGGTAAAAAAATTTCCCTCAAATGTAATTTGTATAAATTAGAAATAGTGGGTATTTTATGTAATTACATGTGCCCCAATTCTAGAAGGAATCTAGGTTGTTAGGTTATTTTGGTGATCTAGAACTTCTCCCATGTGGGCCTTTGTAAAGGTGACAAGTGCCAAGTTGAGGTATTAGTAGCTTGTGATATATTTCCAATTTACCTTTGACGTGTTAGGATATTTTCTAGCTGATAGGAGTTATATCTATATGTAGACCTCAAATTCGATCAACGAAAGGGATTATACCTCAAGGAGCTCAAAGAGAGGCAACCTGAGAAAGCAATCTAAGAACCTATACTAAATTAACCATATAAATTCTTTGCAAATTTATTTTATGAAATATAAACTAAATTGAGGTCCTTCTAGTTATTTGTTGTGCATTTGGTTCATTAGTGTGAACATGTGTTGATGGCTACTCTATAGCGGCGAGTGTCTTTGTATTATGTTTAATGGGCATTACCTGTGTTCTTGAAACCAAAGTGAGTCCCTTTGTGTTGGGTTCATTCACTCGCTGCTGAAGGTTGAGAACTCAAAACCTTTGCTTCCTAATATCAGTATAGGTTATAGGTTCAAGTTTGGGAGGTGTGTTGAGGGAACTAAATCCAATGGAAAATTTATGGACCAAATCCTTATGAGTGGAATTTTTAATTGGGCGGTTCAGTGAAAATTGGAGGCTGCTCGAATGAAAGGAATTGGAACTCGCAGGGAAAATTCCCACAAATGAACCTTGTCCAAACGAGAGTAGAACTATGATTGAAGATCCCCCCTCCTTGTTGACGTCGACCACCCTCAACCACCCCCTTCAACAACCCTCAACCACCACCTTCAACAATTGACAACAATAGTCAATCCTCCACAACCTAATCTATTTTGTCCTACTGATAGGGTGGAACCTCCAGCAGGAATAACAATTGCGGGACCCCCATTTACTAATGTTAGGGGTCACTCCCTTACAACTCACCAATACCATCAATCTCTTTCTCTCGATCGCAGACATGCATTAGAGGGCCGACTTCATGCGAACATGCCTATTCATCGCTGCGGTGACATGCATGCAAGTGGTCAAGGCCAAGCCTGTGAGGATAAGCCCTTAAGTTTGGCAAGCACGGGGTGTTTGAGTTAAACAAAAACATAAATATTGTCCCGTGAAGTGCTGGTGTGCATTGATGTAGAAATTTAGGTAGTGGGTCGTGTAGGGTCGAAATTCGAAGAAGCAAATTCGAAATAGATTGGCTTCATCACCTCTGTAGGAGGGACTGAGGGAATTTTAAATCTAAATCACAACTCGTCCTTGAATATATCGACAAGCATATGACCCGAAAATCTTTGCTTTAAAATTGATTTTGCAACTAGCAAGAGATTAGAAAATCTCAAAACTTCATATATATGAGGACTCCTAAACGGTAATAAAATACATGTTGGGAATAACTCAATTGAAGAATTAATCTACTTTTCTTCTAACATGGATGTTGAATCTCTCTACAAAAATGGATTAGATATTCATCGAAGCACATGCAAAAAAGAGGTGCGATAGCCGCAAGAATATATTCATGACCCTTTGCAATAATTGAAAGTTCAAAAAAATAAACATCACTTGATGTTTTTGCAATATTATTATTAGTCCCTGTCGGACTATAGCGTTCGATGGACCGTTGACCACGTATTAGTTCTTGAGTTGACCATAAATTTCCAGTGTTTAAGTGATTTTAAGCAAAGTTTATCCCCAAGGATATCGGTGTAAAAAACTTATAACCAAAGTTTTGAATTCAAGGTCTTATTGCAGGCCTCACGTGCCCCGATGTTATTTCAGCAGGGACAAGTAATTTTATCCTAAGTTTTTCAATTGCGCAAACAAGCTGCCATCTGCCATTTCTTATTTCAGCCGGGACAAGTAATTTTATCCTAAGTTTTTCAATTGCGCAAGCAAGCTGCCATCTGCCATTTCTTCTGGGCACTTGTCACTTCTTCTACGCTCCTATCTCCTCTCGCTGATAACTTCGTGGCAGCACATGTCGCTGAATGGCCGCTGCATGTAGTTTCATCTATTCCAGAAAATTGAACAATGCGACCTTGTTACATTAAAGGGGCTCTGTGCCCCTAAGCTGACACAGGAATTCCCGCATTCTCAATTGATCGGCCCTAATTTAGCTGTATCTGCTGCTGGCCTCAGCTTCCTACGTCAACTGTGGAAGTTTCCCTGTTTCTGAGCTTCATACTTTGAAGAAGCGCAGACCGATTCCATACATGGAAGCCTGCAGATTCTTCTTCCGATGTTTAATAGCTCGCTGTTGAAAGCCCTGGCGGCCTTTTACAACTGAAATTGTGGCAATGGCTGATCGTCGGGCCGGGAGAAACCTCGGGATGCGCGAGGGGCTGAGAAGGTATTCGTGCGACCTTTAATGCTTTTCCCTCTATCACTAATTAAAAATTAGCTGATCTTGATCAACCATATCTTTTCTGCCTGCGAAATTATGTATTTGCTTTTCTTGTTTATGGGCGCTACATTTTGGCTTTTGGAAAAGAATTCATAATCCAAAGATTTTACGCCGATGTCATCAATATTACTGACTGTAGTTCGTTATTTTTTTGTTCTTTGAAGCTTTTCTTCATGCACTCATATCTTTTCAAAATTTACGTAGAAATTGATACCAAATTCAACTAGTTCTTCTGTTGTATTTGATTTTTTTTTTTTTTTTTTTCCTTCAGGCTGATTCGATTTTGTAATTTTTTCAATGGTTTTTTCCTTGAGCTGTAAAATTTTACAATTGCCCAAAATTTTCACAGAAAGGTTTGGTTCTCGTTTCCACCAAAATCAACGAGTTCCTGTTGTGTTTCAAGAATATTTTTCGTTAGGCACTTTAAAGTATTTTTTGCTTTCAAAGTTATGCTGCAAAACTTTAGTACCTCTTTTTAGATTTGCTAAACGGTCTTTTTCCTTAATTCATCAGTTACTGTGTTTGTTTTATTGAGATCGAGAAATGGCAGACATCAGGTAAGGCTTCTGTTTTGCTTTCACATGTTCACCCATAACAATCAATGCTTAACGCGGGGTTGCTATTTTACCTGTGTTATTTCACGGCCTATTCCACCATAGGAGAAACTGTCACCTTCCCTCCATGGTCGAAAAGGTGGTCGAAAAGGTGATATCAGCTTCGCTCTATCCTTCTCCATCTTTTTAATCATAGGAGAAACTGTCACCTTCCCTCCATGGTCGAAAAGGTGGTCGAAAAGGTGATATCAGCTTCGCTCTATCCTTCTCCATCTTTTTAATCATCAGCCATGGCTTATGCATAGATCCTCTCGTAAGGCAAGCGAAGCATTCATTCATCAACCAACAACAGCAGCTGAGAACCACCATGGAACGCTTGTGAGCTATTAAATTTTAGACATACTATAATCAGGTAAGAAGATTGATTCTTTTATTATATTTTTACATATTGTATTCATGTTTCACAGATCAATACACGATATTCTGTTTTGCTTTCATATGTTCACCCATAACAATCAATGCTTAATGTGGGGTTGCTATTTTACATTCATTTTTAACAATGTTTTTTGGGCGATAAAATATTCCACCCATTATTGCAAACTTCACATGCCCCCATGTAGTAAGGTTGCAACAATTTTATTTTATCCAAAGTGGGTTATGGCAAGGTTTTCTAATATCAGCAATTTTATTTTATCCAAAGTAAGGTGGTGGCAAGGTTTTCTAATATCTAAAGTCAAGTCTTATCTTGGAAAAGTTTTTTATATCTAATCTTTTTAGAACAAGAGGAAATTTATTTATATACAAATTTACTGCCAGATGGTTATCTGCATGGCTATTTCTGTATTTATTTAAGAACCCTGACGTGTAACCCAGGAAGAAGAGCATAAGAGTAGTTAAGCGTTGAGTTTCTTTTCCCTGCAACTCAAATCAATTCATAATAGAAAGAAAGAAAGAATCCCTTTGTTGATGAACAATTTGGAAGAGATTTCCGAAAGAGTTTTTGTGGAGACCATCATTAGCACAACACTGTGCATCATCAGCACCACAGCATCGCATTTAAGAATTTTTAAAGCAACTCTTTCTCTGGTATGCTTTCTGCAAGCTTGAGCTTTCTGCTACCTTGAATGATATATATTAGATGTATTCTGCACAACCAGTAAAAAAATATCTCAAGTAAGCTTTCTAGTAATATTTCTGGAACCTTGAGCAATATATAATAAATATACCAATACAAAGAGAAAATATATCTAGGAAGTGTAATAGATAGATTCCACTTTATGCAATCGATTCCAAGTTACAAGTTGTTGTTTCTGTTTGATTTTCTCTTATATCTGTACTGCAGTAAAAAATAATAGGAATTTTTTTGTGTACCTTGGAGAGATTAATGATTTGGCCTTGAGTTGTACTTGAGTTGTATCTGCAGCACTTACAAGTTTGGAATGAATCACCATCTGCCCACCAATGAACCTTATATCTGCAGCGCTTGCATGTTTTGAATGAATCACCATCTACCCACCAATGAACCTTATGAGCTCGGGTGCTATGTAGGTATTTAGACTAAAAACTCGAGGTTGAAAACATGTATGCATTTTTTTCTCCTCCTTTTGGAGTCACCAAGCCTACCACATCCACACCAAGCCCTTATAATGCTCACCAGAGCTTGACAAGAGAGAATTAGGCCTGCGTAAAGAGAATTAAGCCTGCATAAAGGGCTATATATCATAGTGCTCCTACTTTCTTAGAAAGGAAGGCATCACACTGCCCGTGACCAAGGGCAGCCATCACACCCTGTGTGACCAACACTGTACGAAGGTTGTTTCAACATTTTTGTTTATATAATATCTTTTACCACAATTTTTACCCATAGTGTCTTCTTTGTCATATCCCATCCCATCTTTGCCCCTGTCTTTGCCCCTACGATCCTTCTTTTAACCCATTCACTGCAACAAACACCCTCTTCGTGGAACTTAAACCCACTTTCTCCCACTCCTTCTCAAAAAATAACCTATTCACTACCACAAACACCCTTTTCGTGGAACTTAAACCAACTTTATCCCACCCCTTCTTAGAAAACAACCCATTCACTGCAACAAATACCCTTTTCCTGGAACTTAAACCCACTTTCTCCCACCTCTTCTCAGAAAACTTCCGCCACCCCTTGCTCGTTCTTCGCTTTGTACATATCCAGCACGTATTGCGAGTTAGGTTTTCAGGGATCCAAGTTAGCAGAATTACTGATGTTCTAAAAACGATGAGTGGAATTAGGAATTGGAAATGGAATACCAAAGTAAAACAGAGGATTGGAGCAAGGAATCTGAGTGAAAAACAGGGAAGCTGAGAGCAACGAAGGGAAGAAAATGTTTGTCATGCTGAGGGAAGACAATGTTTGTGTTGTGTTGGCGAATTTGTAAAGGCGAGTAGGGTGGCACAGCGCATTACCTCACGTCCACCTACTCACCTACTCCATTGCATGCATGTAACCAACGTGGCATCTGCATGTCGCAGGTAATGGACTACTAGCAAACGAACATGCAGGTAATGGACCAACAGCAAACGAACAATAGGGGGAGACGTGGGATGGAAGGAAACCGAGGAGAGTGGACAGGTGGAAACATACACCAAGAAATGGTGGGAGACCGTGATGGGAGATACGACTGCCAGGAAAGTAAAAAGGTAACCGTAACGGCTTAAAATATACAATTTTATTAATATTTTGTCATTCTCAAACGGGACCTCTATGATGGGCGTAGACTGTGAGAAACCATGAATGTTGGCTAAGAATTCGTTGTAGTTCATTATATATTATGTATTTTATGCCTTTAAATTTACCCGCTTGGTTTTCAATGATAAAAATTTAGTTAGTAAAATTTTTATATTGCAACATATTTTACCAATGGTTTGATTTTTAAAAAGTTAAACAGATTTAACTAGTAGTTAATTTATATATTTAACTGAGATTTATTCATTTGTTGCTTCTATTTTACCACAAGTTTTACCAATCGTTTGATCTTTAAAAAGTTAAATAGATTTAACTTTCAGTTAATTTCAGATTTATTCATCTGTTGCTTCTAGATTTAACTTTTAGTTAATTTACATATTTAACTAAGATTTATTCATCTGTTGCTTATTGAAAAAATTGCTTCTAAAAATTAAAATGAACAAAATCATAATATACATCCAACAGAATATAAATCAGGTAACAATAATCTATTTCAAAAAACAATCTTACAATCTGTTTTTCACTCTAGCCTTATCTGTTTTTACAATCTGTTTTTCACTCTAGCCTTGTGTTTTACAGGTTTTGAAGTTTCTAAAAGTTAAATAAATCTAGGAAACTCCCCGAGTATGAGTTATTAATTCATTAATTCATTATCTTGGATTTTTGACACTGATGGATTCCATCTTCAATGAGGAAATATTTATGCATCTTAGAAACACTCTTGTGCAGATTTGAAACCACGGTCTTTTTTTTGCAATGAATATTCCAAGCTTGAAAGACTGCTAATTATATTTCTTTGCAATGAATATTCCAAGCTGGAAAGACTACTTCCTTAAATAATACAACATAGGTTCATTGTTGACACCGATTTCTTTGCAATGAATATTCCAAGCTGGAAAGACTACTTCCTTAAATAATACAACATAGGTTCATTGTTGACACCGATGGATTCCATCTTCAATGAGGAAATATTTATGCATCTTAGAAACACTCTTGTGCAGATTTGAAACCACGGTCCTTTTCTTTGCAATGAATATTGCAAGCTTGAAAGACTGCTAATTATATTTCTTTGCAATGAATATTCCAAGCTGGAAAGACTACTTCCTTAAATAATACAACATAGGTTCATTTGAGTTGTTCAAAAAAATAGTTTTGCTGAATACTATAAATAAGTAAGTTGTTGGGCCGACCATTTTTACTGCAACACATTATTCAAAAGTTTTTCTTTCATTATATTCTTATAATTCTTTTTTGATGGACTCTCTGACTGATGTACAGATATTCACTGACTAATGTGTCATTTCATGACCACTCGAATTAGATTATTCAAAAAATAATTTCATGACCACTTGAATTACATTATTAAAAAAATAGTTTTGCTAAATACTATAAATAAATAAGTTGATGAGCTGACCATTTTTAATTTTCTATCGTTATATTCGTAAAATTATTTTTTATTGACTCTTTCACTGACTAACTAAGTCGAGTTTGTAAACAAAAAAATTGAATCTTGCAGTGGAAGTTGATGAGCTGACCATTTTTAATTTTCTATCGTTATATTCGTAAAATTATTTTTTATTGACTCTTTCACTGACTAACTAAGTCGAGTTTGTAAACAAAAAAATTGAATCTTGCAGTGGGCCATCTGAAATGTTGCTCATCATTTTCATCTTCTTGCTCGGCCTACTCTTAGCTTCCTAACTTTCTGCAGTGGCTTGCAACAACTGTTCAATAATGTCTTAAGGCCAATATTGATATAACAAGTGCCCGGAGAAAAGATCGTGCTAAATTATGAAAACTTTGGATATTTGATTTTGGCAGGCTAGCTGGTAATTTGGTTGGAACTAACTTTGGATGTGTATGTCGACTTAGACTAGCTCCCTGGTAATTGTGAAATTTGGATAAACATTTATGAATTCAAAAAGATAACTAGCATTGGCAAGTTCAACAGGCTAATAAATTTAAGGATTTCATCTCGCAGGTAATTTCGAACTAACTTTGGATATGTCGAAGGCGTGATGCGGAAGGATTTCATCATGCCGGTAATTTCGAACTAACTTTGGATATGTCGACTTTGGCTCGTTGGTAATTCATTTATGAGTTCAAAACAAATATCAAACATTGACCAGTTCAACAGGCTAATAAATTTAAAGATTTCATCATTGGCAATTTAAACATTTCATCATTGGCACTTTCAACAGGGTAATAAATTTAAGGATTTCATCACGCCTGAGTAAACTTAAATAAAAATTTTATACATAATACCCTGAATAACTTCATTCCCCTATCAAATCGGCAGGGACTACCACTGCCTGCAGTCCTTGTTTAAACATTGTTTTTAATATGCACCTTCTATAGAAGTAAAGAAATAATTTCTTTTTGACTGATAATTAGTAAAGTCGTTATTGTATAGACAGAAAGCTAGTACTTGAACTATCATAAAGACACTTTCTGTAAACCCACCTAAAGTATCAATTGTATCTAATAATTTTATTTGTCTTTCATAAATACAATATCTATTTTTACTCAGGAAAAAAATTTAATAATTAGTTTAATATGTTAGGGAAATTATAGAGAATGGAAGACCCCGTTAAAACAGGGAAAATGTTCATTTCATTAGCAAATGATTCTCACCAATTTCCAAGAAACCGGGAAACTACCAGGGAACCGTATGTTAGAAACAAAGTCAGCGATATGCTCGAAACCCACACACTCTAGTGGTAGTGACCGGTTGCACCGTACATCATAACATATGTTTTATTAAGTCAACGGTATGCTCGAAACTCGCACACTGTGGTGGTACAGAACGATTACAACGTAATTGAAGTGTTCTCGGCCAATAGAATATCAAGTCTCACGTATATATATATTATATATACTCAAGTCTCACGTATATATATACTATTAGGAGTAGTCTAACTAGGCGGAGGAATTGCCCGGTTTCCGTCGGAAAAACGTCAGACCATCGACAATTCTTCCACCTTCCACCACCCTCTTTCCACTGTGCCACCCTCCACCACCATTCCACATTAATTTCTTCTGGGACAGCCCTCAATTCTTCCACCTTCCACCACCCTCTTTCCACTCTGCCACCCTCCACCACCATTCCACATTAATTTCTTCTGGGACAGCCCTCCGGCCTAGAAAGGACCATCGACAATTCTTCCACCTTCCACCACCCTCTTTCCACTCTGCCACCCTCCACCACCATTCCACATTAATTTCTTCTGGGACAGCCCTCCGGCCTAGAAAGGACTCTAGCCTCCATTGGAAAATACTGACGTGACCCAGGACCTACATTACTGTGATAGTCATTTGACTTTTGAAAACGCCTCCCCAAATTCTAGATGTTTTAATTCCTAGTTAGACTACTCCCTCTCATAATCACAGATTTGGGATGTGCAACTGGTACAAACACCGTAGCAGATGTCGATTTTGTTGTCAAAACACTCACAAATATTTGTGAGAATGACCATCATTCTAATGCCAGGAGTTCAATGCTAGAGTTCCAGGCTTATTTCTTTGATCTGCTTTCCAATGACTTCAATGGCCTCTTCAATCTGTTGGACCGACCTGGGCATTCTCCATATTTTGTTGCAGGTGTACCTGGATCCTTTTACAACGTTCTGTTTCCTTTATGGAGATCCAGTAACTGACCTATGTTCCCAGCCAGGCCAACTGTGCTCTGCAACGTCCTTACTAAAGTTACCCTCTCCAATACTTTGATCGCAGGGTGCAGAGAGCATGACCTCTTGCAATAAAGTGTTGGAGAGATTAACTTTAGTAATGAAGTTGAATTGAGCATTTTTTTGAGATCCAGTAATGACCTATCTGCCCAGACAGGCCATAACAGCTAACATTTCCACGGCCAAGATTGAATCCAAGTTTAGGGATTTAATTTCCCTTTTAACACCCGGGCTATGACCCTTGGACGACTTTGAAGCGATTATTACAAAACACTCCATTACAACCACACGGACTTCGATCAGATATGTTCCAGTTGCCCAAAGCATTATTTCTGTCAATTCGATCTAGCTCTTTCATCTGCATAAGGATTCTTTTTTCCTCTGAGATATTCCTGGCATTGCACTGAACTACCACTTGCAAAAGATTCATGATGAAAAGCAGAATAATTTGGATTGGGAGGATTGCAACTGCAAGCAGAAGCGACAGAATCGTCTCTGCCACTAGACTAGCTTTCATTTGATGAAAGTCTCTGCCATAGTATCAGTTAAAGTCTCTGCTTATGCAGTCCCTTACCAGTACAAGAATGTTATGTTGACTAGAATATGTGCACAGAACAACTTTCTAGTGTCATATGAGTGAATAGATATCTAGTCATAGATGCAGTATCCCATATGGATGACCACACATGGACTGTCTTCCATTGTTTCGTGGATTAGAAGATAAGAAGAGTCGAAAATTTCAGGGGCTAATTTTTCGCAGTTGTCGATTTTACTTTAATTAAATATATAGTGTGCGGCTCTTTATTTACATACTTAACAATTTATCTGATTTAGCAGGTGGACCTTCAATTCAAGATAGCTCATGGGTCTGTGCAAAAGGTGCTGGTAGAAGAAGCAAAACTGTATGATGCTTCAAAGGGGATTCTGGGAGCTAGTAGGCACAATGCCATAAGGTATGGCATTTCCCAACTCTTTGTGCCAGAACAAGGGATGAAGCTTGGAATTTCATAATAAACGGGCCTTGATTCATGATTTTGTTAATTTCAGGTCTTCAATGACATTAGCCAAATATTGTTTTAAGCGATTACCTTGCAGTTCTTCTGTACTGATTGTTGAAATTGGGAAGGTGATCTTTGAGAGATGCAGAACAGAGCATCTATCAGGTATGTCTGTTCCTGACAAGGCATACATGAGTGCAAGACAAGGATCCTTGATTGGTTCTTTTGTTAATATTTCAGGTATTCACTGGTATTAGGCAAATATTGTGTTAAGAAATTACCATGCAGTTCTTCTTTACTGATTGTTGAAAATGGGAGAAGGTCATCTTTGAGAGGTGTGGAAGAGAGTATCTATCAGGTATGTCTGTTCCTGACAAAGCATATTTGAGTAGGAGTTGTCTATAATGGGACTTTTTGGAGATTCCGGTGACGGAATCCGGTGGAATAAATTGAGGTTAAATTTTGATTTGTTGCAGTTAAAATGGTTTTTTGACCTCATATTTGGATTCAGCACCCTCGAAAACCCCTGGGAGGCTTTCATTGTGCAGAAACTAGCTATCAAACTTGCGATTCCAATAAATTCCTGCAGGATTTCGACCGGAAAAACCCGCCGGAAAGACTTTCAAAGTCGCGTTATAGACAACTGCATTTGAGTGCAAGACAAGCACACTGATTGATTTATTGTATGTACTAATAATGAATGTGCTGAGGTTCTTGAGGCTTCATTTAGCCTTGGCTTTCTTGTATGTTCAGTTGCAGAGAAATCTATTTATCCTTGGCTAGGATTGTTGAATCGAATACGATCGAGAATTGGAAGCAAGAACTGCGAAGCTTTAACCAGTGTTTATCATGTTCTTTGGACAGGACAGTTTTAAATCTCCCGACAGTTATAATTTCAATGGGCATGACAAGATTCTCAGTCTAGTTTCCAATCATGATGGTCTTAAAATCTTTCTTGTGAACAAGGTGATGTTTATAAATACTATTGGTCTGAAATGGAAGCGTTGAAAAGGTCATCCCATCCTCTGAAACCAGATTGCCTCCACTGCCAGTTGGATAACTAGACTTTGTTGGCAGTTACATGAAACATGCGGGATATGAAATTATAGATTCGGCTCTTCTTGTAATATGTAGCCTAGTCTCCAGAAGGAGGGAAAAGTGATTCTCATGCAAAACTTAACGGAAAATGTTCCCAAAGGGGTGAATTCTGGTCTCATTACAGAGAAAGGAGAATCACTACCAAGCCTTCCTATTCCACAGTCTGCATCAAAACAAATGTCTGTGGTTGAATGGGCACTACAGTCTCCAAATAGGCATACACAGACAAATGGAGAGCTTCTATTGAAAGAACAGATTACGCAGAAGGTTTGCAACTATGAACATGAAGCTCGGTCTTCAAATGAGGTAGCACCAATTCAGACAATCTCTAAAGAAGGTGGGTTTCGCTGCAGTAAGCAGAATGACTCTCATCGAAAAGAAAATTATTTGGCAAGAGGTTAGAGTGCGTTTGTCGAACTAAAACCTGTAGGCATTTTACGGAGTTGCAATCTGCCACTTCCGGCATTTCAACGGGTTGCATCTCTGGTTTTCCTCCTGGAGCTTTTAATTTCTGTGCATTTGCTTTGAATGGAAAATGTCCTTTTTGAGTGTTTTTTAATCCAGTGAATCCGCATTGGTTATGTGACATCCTTGTTCTTGGTGGGAATTTTCTTATGGTATAGAGGATTTCTTCCCGACGGACAATCAGTGGGAGTGAAAATCTTGAATTCTTCAACCAAAACAGAGCAAGTGCTGCTTTCCGAAGTTGAGATTCTTATTCTATTGAAGCACACCCACATCATTATATTTTTTATCATGTAAAAATATCAAGCGGTAGTCATTTTAGCAATTACAGCGTCATGTATTGTATGGCGGAGTCTTTCATTTTCTATTTTCTGAGATTTGGTTATAGCCCTCTCTATGGAATATACAGATAGCCCTCTCTGGCAAGGAGAAGCCAATGGCGGTGTTTAAGAAGCTAGAGACGCCAATGTTCCGGACTCTTTCATTTTTTATTTTCTGAGATTTGGTTATAGCCCTCTCAATGGAATATACATATAGCCTCCCACAGAAACTTGTTGTACAGGAGACCAACTGTCTGGTCTGCCCATCATGCAGAAGAAGAGCACGCCTCCCGGTGCCATCTCCTGAGCTCTGCAGTTGAAAAAAGTGGTGAGGTCCTTTTCGGATTGCTTTGAATAAGCTTCTGCCACATCCTGCCTGCCTCCATTAATCCACACTCTTCCCTTATTATATAAGGGTGAATCCTTCATCACAACAGCCTGAGGCACCTGCAATAATGATAATATTACTTGGTTCAAAATTCTGAGCTATGAAAATAATGTAATCAGATAATTTAATTCGGTGTGATAATAATCTGTCAGATCTCACCTCTGAAAGCCAATGAAGCGCCATGACAGAGAAGCAGACATGAATGGTCGATCTCGGAAACAGAACGTTGTAAAAGGATCCAGGTACACCCGCAACAAAATATGGAGAATGCCTAGGTCGGTCCAACAGATTGAAGAGGCCATTGAAGTCATTGGAAGGCAGATCAGAGAAATAAGCCTGGAACTCTAGCATTGAACTCCTGGCATTAGAATGATGGTCATTCTCACAAAGATTTGTGAGTGTTTTGACAACAAAATCGACGTCTGCTACGGTGTTTGTACCAGTTGCACATCCCAGATCTGTGATTCTGAGAGGGAGTAGTCTAACTAGGAATTAAAATATCTAGAATTTGGGCGGGCGTTTTCAAAATTCAAATGACTATCGCATTAATGCAGGTCCTGGGTCGCGTCAGTGTTTTCCGGTGGAGGCTGGAGTCCTTTCCAGGCCGGAGGGCTGTCCCAGAAGCAATTAATGTGGAACGGTGGCGCAGGGTGGTGGAAGGGGGAGGAATTGCCAATGGCCCTAGACGGACTTTTTTCTGGGCAGCAATGGAAACTGGGCAATTACTCAGCCTAGTTAAACTACTCCTACACTATTTTTTATATATATATATACACTAATACTATTAATTTATTAATCATAGTAATAAATTTATTATTTAAAAATTATATGATTAGTCCGATAAACATCTATATAATTTATATTTCTAAAATAATATTTCTAAATTATTTAACATTAAATATTCAATTAACATGCGTTCTTCTAGCACCTTCAGACTATCCAGAATCTACTCCACATGAATCTCACTAATCGCCACAACGTAAGCACAACTTCCGACCTCTGGGTATGGCCGTAGAAAACATTTGCGTTGCTTCATGATCTTCCATGAGGCTCCCCACTATCTTATACAATATATAGATGTTGTCCATATGAGTTTTAGTATATAAAAACTGTATATATGTTTAATTATATACAATTATATAAAATTATGTATAGTTCTAATAATAAGATAATGTGGAGTGATAAAAAGTTTAGAAGAAAAAGGAAATTAAGACTGGATTAATATAAAAAAAAATTAATATTTATAATTAAATTAGATGTTGATATTCTCACTATTTTATGAGATTGAAAAAGTTTTTTTTTAATATCTATATTTAATTAAAACTACTTTAGTCTTAAACTCTAAGGTTATCTGGATTACTAATTTGTCCAGTATTTAACAATCAGACGGGTAAGACATGAACTGAATATTCAGCGAATCAGTCATCTAGATAAGAATACCTATCTAGAAATATATTCCTACAATTTTTCAAACATAAAAACAAAATCCCCAGTTTGACATTGTAAATACGGAACAGGTAAAAAGTCATTTCATTTCCAAATAGTAAATTGGCAGATTCAAGATCTAATTAAAAGCAAAAGTTTCAAGATCTAATTAAAAGCAAAAGTTTTATTGTGCTTTTGTGATCCATAATCTGAATTTATAGAAATATTTTCGAAAAAATTATATTAGAAATTTTTTATCAACATGTTTCAAACCAACAAGTGTGATTCATTATAAAATTGTTATTATTGATTATTATTTTCTAATACAAATTAACAGTTAACTCGTCATTAGAATTCAATGTTGGATTTAGAGACGTCTAATTACAATAATAAAGTTGGACATACATGCATTATGATTATGATATCAAATACTGTCAGCAAGATTACATTTATGTAATGATTAAAATATGCCAAATAATGTGATTAATTAAATCATGGCATTATACGTATTTAAATAAGGATTTGGATGCAAATACATATAGAATAATGTTAAACAATTATAATTGTTAATGGACCGATTATAGTTGATTAAAATAATAGCAGTAATAAATTTGAGCTGAATAAGGAAATCAGAATCTATTCTGATTGATTTCAGTTTTTCCTGGAAAGTTCCCTATTTCCAAAATCTGATGAAATCTGAAATTTCAGACAGACTTGTTTCAGCTAAATTTCGGCTGCCCTAGGATTGGGGTTTTGCACTGCTATAAAGGGGCTGAGTCTCCAAGGCTTGCAATCATCTCAAAAAAATTGTCTGCTCCATTGAAGATTAGATACTCTGTCATTTAGGATAGCCAGAGAAAAGGATTGCAAGTTCTTGGAAGGATTCAAGAGCCAACAACTCAAGTCAAGACCAGGAGCCTTTGAAGATGGAAAGTAAGTTCCGCTGTGCATTAATTTTTAATTTCTTACAAAGGAGTAGATCTTGGTTAGGGTTTAAAGTAATTAGGAAAACCCACAAAGTAAAACCAACAATTGGTATCGGAGCCACCCTTATGTAAGAACTGTCTCTCCCGTCATTTTTCTGAGTTAATCTTGATTTTATTTACATTATCAAATCCTGAAATAATCGTTACGAATGAAGCCAAACTGGTTTTTTTTTTTTTTTTTTTGGTTTTGTATAACAGTCTAATGTTTTGAAAAGGATTTGGTATTTTATGGGTTTCTGCTACCACAGACTGATACAGAGTTGGCCTCAGCAGATTATTTAGATCGTAGATTGAATCCAAAGGGTTTTATATTCCATCCTGGTTCCTTGGGTTATTTTTTTTTATTTTTTATTTCAATAACATGATTGCTTGAGAATGCAAGTTACGAGGGATTTATCTTCGACTCAATGAGTTGATTTAATACAGTAAAGTGCTTGCGGTTAATGTAGGATCTTGAATTCTTTCATATCACAATCCTACAGCGTTAACATAAATCATTTCAATATGTACTCATAACTTAATAATACAAAGGTTTCTTCTAAAGAAAACCGTGTGATTAAATCGTGTTTACATTTCTCTTAGACATTGTTGAGAGTACCCGTATTTATTTTTTTGTAATTACTCTGTTGAGCATATGAATTTGATACGTGGCACTTCAGAGTTTATTTGATTCTCACTATTGTATATTTGTGAATAGTTGTGTGATTTCTTATGTTAAGCAGAGTTTTAGATCTAAGTTATGAAGATTATTTATACTCTTCTTTTATTATTTAAAAAAAAAAAAAAAAAAAACCATGTGTGAAATACCTCAATAATTTGTGATAACTGAAGCATGGTTAGGATATAATCTATGCATATGTTGTATTATTGGAGTGTATAGTGGCACTGTTTTTTTTTTTTTTTGAAAGATCATTTCTGAGAAAGAAACTATCAATGATATTGCCGAGCCAAATGTTATTTTTCTTGGGATTGTAGATTAACGTTAAATTATTGATATAATACTAAATTCGGATTTTATCACAATGATGCTAATCATGGCAACCATAAAATTATTTAGTATTCTCTAAATAAATTATTGAAGCATTTCTAAAAGGTAATCATTGTAGAAACTGCTAAAGTTTTACTAAAACCTAATAATTATTTTGATGAATATAGTTGACATATTAAATTTAAAAGTATTATAAGATACTATATTCTATGTAGGACGAATAGATTCTATAGGTACGTCCTAGATTAGTTTTTAGACATAATTTTGGAATCTAACTAAAGACGTTTAGTGTACATGTGTTGTTTTCGCATGAGTCAAACATTAATGTTCGCAAACGAACCGCTCTCTGTAAGACGATTGCAAGGATGACTCATGACAAGTTGAAATATCGTGCTGGCAATGGACGTGGGTGTTAGCTTTCCCAAAGGAGGGTTGGCGCCTGCTAAGTTGTTTGGTGCATAAGGGTAGTGTATAAAAATAAGTTGCAACACACATGGACTAGCGATGTCTAGAAAAGCATCGGGAGCTTGGAACATAAGCGATCCGTATGTGATCCTCCTCCCCCCGTTGACTGGCCTGGTCGTTAGTTCATGGATATGTTAGTCTGACCCAAAGGTAGATTGACATGTTTGTACTTCATTCACTACACCAAAGTGCCTGAAGGTAATGATTGCACCCAAAGGTGTTTCATTACTGAATGGTGTTTTGGCTAAAGTTTTAATTGAGCAAATAATTTTACACATGCCTTTAGATAGATTTTAGAATTATGATTAAATCGTGACGCATCGTATCTAAATTATTTCCTTGTTCTTGAATTTTTTTCAGATCCAAACATAATGTTAAGTCTAAGTCAGATTAAGCCCCTCATGGGGAACAATTTCAAATAGTGGGAGGAAAAGCTGAAATTAGTCTTAGGGATCATGCAATTGGACACAGCACTGAGATTTGATCGCCCCAAGCCTAATAAAGAGAGTGAGGTAACTCCTCAAGAGAAGGCTGATATTGCTAGATGGGAGCATTCAGATCGCATGTGCATAATGGTGATGAAGTAAACGATCCATGAGACTTTTCGAGGCATCATACCTGATACAGAGACAGGCGCTATTGAATACCTTAAGGCCCTTGAAGAAAAATTCACAAAGAGTAAAAAGACTGATGTTAGTACACTCTTTGTGAAGTTGGCAACAATAAAATACAAGGGAAAAGAAGGGGTTAGAGAGCATGTTATTGAGATGACAAGACTTCAACGTGCCTTGAAAGGGCATAATTATGACATCTCTGATGAGGTTCTCATTGAGTTCATTTTTCTGTCTCTCCCGTCTAACTTTAGTCAATTCAAGATGACTTATAATTGTCAAAAAGAGACGTGGACATTACCTGAGTTTGAGGCTCGGTTGGTGCAGGAGGAAGAGAGACAGAAAATGACTAAGGGAGAAAGTGCTCATGTAGTAACATCTAATCCTAAGGGTAAAGGCAAGAAGCGCAAGTTTACTGCCAAGGAAAAGGGACCTACCAAGGTAGCTGCAAACAATGCCGCGTAGAAAAGCAAGAAGGAAGATACTTCTGCGAAAGCAGAAGAAAAGAACTGTTTTTTCTGCAAAGCGCCAGGACATACAAAGAAATTTTGCACCAACTATCATGCATGGTTGGCAAAGAAAGGTATGTCTCTTGTTTTAGTTTGTTCTGAAGTTAATTTAAGTTCTGTATCTAGATATACTTGGTGGATAGATTCAGGTGCAACGACTAACATCAGTATGTCGATGCGAGGTTGCCTAAGCCATCGCAAGCCAAGTGAGGCAGAGCGCTACGTTTACGTAGGAAATGGCAACAAAGTAGAAGTGGAAAGCATAGGAAAATTTAGATTATTATGTAAGACAAGATTTTATTTAAGTTTTGATGCTTTAGTGGTTCCATCTTTCAGAAGGAACCTAATTTCTGTATCTTATTTGGACAAAAATGGTTATGTATGTTCATTTGGTAATGGAAATTTCAGTTTGTGTCAAGATTCTAAGCTTCTTGCTTCTGGTATCCTGTCTTCTTATGATAATCTTTATTTTCTAGATATAGACACTTCACATTCAGAGGCACTGCATATAGATAATAGAAAACGTAAATTAACTTGCGAGAAATCTGCAACATTATGGCACAAGCGATTAGGACATATCTCTATGAAAAGAATAGAACGTCTTGTGTCTAATGATATTCTCCAACCTTTAGATTTTACAAACTTAAGTGATTGTGTAAATTGTATAAAGGGAAAACAAACTAATAAATGTAAGTATGATGCAAAAAGGTGTAATGATGTCTTAGAATTGATTCATACGGATATCTGTGGTCCTTTTCCAAAGGCTACAAGAAATGGTGACCGTTACTTTATCACATTCATAGATGATTATTCAAGATATGGTCATATTTACTTAATAAAAGAAAAGGCGGAAGCATTAGACGTGTTCATAAAGTTCAAAACGGAAGTTGAGTTACAACTTAACAAACGTATAAAGTCCATTCGTTCTGATCGTGGTGGTGAATACTACGGTCGTTATGATGGATCAGGAGAACAACGTCAAGGTCCCTTTGCAAAATACTTAGAGGAATGCGGAATTATGCCTCAGTATACGTTGCCAGGTTCGCCTGCAATGAATGGTGCTGCTGAGTGACGAAATCGCACCCTTAAAGACATGGTGAGAAGTATGATTGCTCGTACAACTCTACCTGAGAATTTGTGGGGAGAAGCCTTAAAGACTGCAGCATACATACTTAATAGAGTGCCTACTACAGCAGCTAACAAGACCCCTTACGAGTTATGGGTTGGGCGCAAGCCTAGCTTGAATCATTTGAGAGTTTGGGGATGTCCATGTGAAGCTAGGCCTTATAAGCCAAGAAAAAAGAAACTGGACGAAAGAACCGTCAGTTGTTACTTTATAGGCTATTCTGAACGATCTAGGGGGTTCAAATTCTATAATCCAACAGAACATACAGTTTTCGAGTCAGGAAGTGCAAATTTTTTTGAGGATAATGAGTTTGTGGGGGGAGATATGACAAAAGATAGTATTTTTGAAGAAGAAGAGACGAATGCGAATGAGACTATGGACCAAAGTCCTAGTTTTGTTCAAATTCCGATTGCGTTTAGAAATACATCTTTTGACAATGTGCAAACTTCATCATCCCAAACAACTCAGTTAGAAACTCAACATGGAATAGAGAACACAAATGGACCTGAACCCAACCCAAACCCTCACATTGACATGACAAATGTTGATGGCCTAGGGCCTGTGGGAGATTCAGAAGTTGGTAATGATGTTCTTCCTCCTGTTGAAGATCCAGTTGTAAATGAACCTCAAGAAAATCTAGAGCCTGTGCCAATTAGGAGATCTACTAGAGAGAAAAGATCTACACAATCAAAGGATTATGCATATCTTCAAGAACATGAGTTTGACATTGGCATGTTTGAAAATGATCCTGTTAATATCAAACAAGCTGTGGAAAGCTCTAACTCTCAAATGTGGATTAATGCCATGAATGAAGAGATGAAATCTATGTATGACAATGACGTTTGGGATATCGTTCCGTTGCCTAAAGACAAGAAACCCGTTGGTTGCAAATGGATATTTAAGACTAAGCGGGATTCTAAAGGCAATGTTGAAAAATACAAGGCACGTCTTGTTGCGAAAGGTTTCACACAGAAAGAAGGCATTGATTATAAAGAGACTTTCTCTCCAGATTCATCGAAAGACTCTTTAAGGATTATATTGGCGCTTGTAGCACATTATGATTTAGAACTTCATCAGATGGATGTAAAGACGGCGTTTCTCAATGGTGACATTGATGAAACGATCTATATGAAGCAGCCAGAAAACTCTGTATCAGGTGATGCAGGGTCTATGGTTTGCAGACTTAAGAAATCTATCTATGGGCTAAAACAAGCATCTCGACAATGGTATTATAAGTTTCACCAAGTTATTAGCTCATTTGGTTTTGAGTCTAACATAGTAGATGAATGTATATACCTTAAGTTCTGTGGGAGTAAATTTATTTTCTTGGTTTTATATGTAGATGACATATTGCTTGCCAGTAACGATAAGGACATGTTGCATCAAACTAAGAATTTTTTATTTAAGAACTTTGAAATGAAAGATCTTGGTGATGCATCATTTGTTCTAGGGAGTGAAATACTTAGAGATAGATCTCAAGGTATTCTGAGGTTATCCCAGAGGAACTATATCGATAAGATTCTAACAAGATTTGGCATGCAAAACAGCAAACCAGGAGATACCCCTATATCAAAAGGAGATAAGTTTAGTCTGAAACAATGTCCCCAAACTGACTTAGATAAAAACCTCATGAAAGATATTCCCTATGCCTCAGCCGTGGGTAGCATCATGTATGCACAAGTATGCACGCGTCCAGATATTGCGTTCATTACTGGAATGCTAGGGAGATATTTGAGTAACCCAGGTATGGAACACTGGAAGGCAGCCAAGCGAGTGTTGAGATACCTAAAGAGAACAAGGGACTATATGCTCACGTATCGGAGATCAGAACAGCTCGAGGTCATTGGATACACCGATTCTGATTTTGGAGGATGTGTTGACAGCATGAAGTCAACATCAGGATACATCTTTATGATGGCAGGTGGTGCCGTGTCATGGAAGAGCGCTAAACAGTCATTGGTAGCCTCCTCCACTATGGCAGCTGAATTTGTTGCATGTTTTGAAGCATCTAATCATGGCGTATGGCTGAAGAACTTCGTCACAAGTCTGAAAATTGTGGATTCTATTCAGAAACCACTCAAATTATTATGTGACAACAATTCAGCAGTGTTATACGCAACGAACAACCGAAGTTCGTCAAAGTCGAAGTACATTGACATTAAGTTTTTGGTTGTAAAAGAGAGAGTGCAGAATAATGAATTATGTATAAAACACATAGGTACAGACTCCATGATTGCGGATCCTCTTACTAAAGGATTACCACCCAAGAAGTTTCACCAACATGTTGCTTGTATGGGTGTAATATCTGTTTAGGATAATTAGAAAATGTGGGAGTCTGAATATGTTTTAAGCTCTGTTTTTTTGATGTTCTATGTAATGCAATTGTAAACAATTTTGATGATATATACAAGTTGCATTCAGTTTCAGTTTCATTATTTCTTTCTTTAAAGTTTAAATTTTTGGGCCTCATACAGTAAAGTAAAGGTGACTCAATTAGAAATAGGCACGTCTAATCACACTTGCGTGTAATTTCTAAACTATATGTCCAAATCAGATTCATGTCATTTAGTTATGTTGGCAGCGTGATTTATGTCAGTTTAGTTGCGAATAAATGTGACAAATGCCGCTTAAGTCCTTTGTTAGCATAATTGATGGACGGAATTGTTTAAGAAATACGATAAGTAAAGACGGAAAAGTTGCATGCAATAAAGTTAAGGATATATAATCAAAGGGTTGCACTTGTCCATGTGGGAGATTGTTGGATTTAGAGACGTCTAATTACAATAATAAAGTTGGACATACGTGCATTATGATTATGATATCAAATACTGTCAGCAAGATTACATTTATGTAATGATTAAAATATGCCAAATAATGTGATTAATTAAATCATGGCATTATACGTATTTAAATAAGGATTTGGATGCAAATACATATAGAATAATGTTAAACAATTATAATTGTTAATGGACCGATTATAGTTGATTAAAATAATAGCAGTAATAAATTTGAGCTGAATAAGGAAATCAGAATCTATTCTGATTGATTTCAGTTTTTCCTGGAAAGTTCCCTATTTCCAAAATCTGATGAAATCTGAAATTTCAGACAGACTTGTTTCAGCTAAATTTCGGCTGCCCTAGGATTGGGGTTTTGCACTGCTATAAAGGGGCTGAGTCTCCAAGGCTTGCAATCATCTCAGAAAAATTGTCTGCTCCATTGAAGACTAGATACTCTGTCATTTAGGATAGCCAGAGAAAAGGATTGCAAGTTCTTGGAAGGATTCAAGAGCCAATAACTCAAGTCAAGACCAGGAGCCTTTGAAGATGGAAAGTAAGTTCCGCTGTGCATTAATTTTAATTTCTTACAAAGGAGTAGATCTTGGTTAGGGTTTAAAGTAATTAGGAAAACCCACAAAGTAAAACCAACATTCAATGCAAACCGCACTTCTTGAAATTAAGAGGAGGTGAAAGTAGTTATTAAAAAATAGGGTTTCACACTATTTGAAATTAAGTGATTAAAGGTTAGAATTTTCACTCATAAAGAGTAAGCTTTCACTTATGCTCTTTTGGATTTTAAGAATAACTTGTTCCTTTATATTACAGAAAATAAGCTTTTAACCCAATAAAAACAATTCACAGGAATTTATTATTTCATTCATGTTATCATATTAATTTAGAAAGTTTCCATATTCACAGGAATTTATTATTTCATTCATGTTATCATATTAATTTAGAAAGTTTCCATATTCACAGGAATTTATTATTTCATTCATGTTATCATATTAATGTAGAAAGTTTCCATATATTTTAATATAATATCATGTTTCTTGGCGTATAAGTTTCGGATTTTCGATGAAAAAGGTTGGAAATCGGGTGCACACTGAGGGGTCAACTGATGCCAATTGGAGATGGAAGGGATTTAAAAACGCCACCCTTCAATAAATTGCATGCAGTCACCGATGATTATTGATTATTATATTCGGGAGCCACCCATACATTTATATTTTTATAAGCCTGCATACAGTCACGAGAGATTATTATATTCAGAAGCCGCCCATACATGTACATTTTTTATAAGCCTGGCTGCTACAATGATTCGATCTAAACCACAAGCAAGTATAGCCTTCTGATCACTCAACTGTGTTATGTATTTCGTCGTCGAGAGTGAAAAAGTTTGTTTTTGCAGCGCTGCTTTCCAGTTGCTTTTAGCAATTCTTCTCGCAGAAAACAGTCGTGTTTTAAATGGAAATCATTTGGCAATTTGGAAGAAAAATCAACACAAAATAAAAAAATTGATTGTGAGATTTAATTGTAGGGATAAAATTGGTTACATTTGGAATTTTAACTGGCCTAAACCATATACAATGTTGATGACATCTTTCAAATAAATAAATTATTTTTTAATATTTAAAATATAATAAAATAAATTGATAATTTTATGTGAATTATAGATTTTGGAAATATTTTAAACTTTGTCTGGAAAGTATAATTGTATGAGATCTTTCTTAATCACACTATTTCAAGATATTTTTAAAATTTGCAGAATATTTTTAAAATAAGCAATTCTTGGCCATATTATTCCAAGATATTCCTAGAAACTGCCGTTCATATTAGTTTAAAAAATACATGAATCTGGCCATTACATGTACCTTTTCCAACTAAACACTTAGACAAATACTTTTTTATTAACATTGACAAATAAATATGTTAAATTTTTTATTAACATTGACAAACAAATATGTTTATGAAATAGGAGGAAATTGTCATTAATCAT
The DNA here is from genome assembly GCA_031772625.1 of Pinus tabuliformis. Taxonomy (NCBI): domain Eukaryota; kingdom Viridiplantae; phylum Streptophyta; class Pinopsida; order Pinales; family Pinaceae; genus Pinus; species Pinus tabuliformis. The sequence continues at coordinate 1,609,164,055 of CM062817.1, read as the reverse complement.
ACCTGCAATTTTGATAACAACCTTTTTTAAATAAATAAATTATTTTTCCAACATTTAAAAAAACAATAGTACTTCTCAATAAACAAAAAGACAAATAATTTTTTTGAACTTAGACTTCTGTGATCCATAATAATTATCATAACATCTTTCGGAAGAAATCACATACCAGACAGCGTGGTTCATCTTCAGGACAAGATGAGGAATTCGATCCAGGCATTTAGATAAATAGATGTAGAGAGCTGCTAACTAGCCGTTGGGGATAACAACTAGTTTGACAAAGGGTAGGAAATAGAAAAGGTTAATGAACAAAAAGGTAAAGAAAGAAATAAAACAGTTATTATTATTATTTTTTTGGATAAATTAATGATGTAAAAAGTTATAATTTAGAAAAATAATAACCCTTTATAACTAAATTGATTAATATAATATTAAAAAATAATTTTAAAAGTCATAAATTGGATACTGTCAATAAATGATATTCTAAAAAGTATTAATATTTTAATTGTATTCATACAATTATTACTTAATATTCAATAATCAACATTATAAAACAATATAATATAATCATATTAAATAAAGGAAAAAAAATAGAAAAAGATTTTACCATAAAGGAGACTAATTAAAGAGAATAAATTACTATATAAAAAAGAGCTTAAATAATTATGTATTGTATGTGAGATATTATATTGTTTTGATATATTGCATACGAAATAGTAGAAAAATAATTTTTTATTAACATTGTGGAACAAATATATCTATGATTCTTCATGAAACCCAAGGCACATATAAAGAAATAGGAAGAAATTGTCATCACTCATATACAATCATGATGACGGCATCTTTCAAATAAGTTTTTTATTAACCTTATGAAACAAGCATACTTATGATTCTCCACGACAGCTAACATCGAACGCGTCCGTTATCCATGAACCCCATCTTCTTTCTTCCTCCCAATCTTATCAAATTCAGCCCCGATCCCGCCGTGGGAATTGAAGGGAAACCATTATAATAAGGGTTTCAGAAAACACTGACCGACCCTTTACGCGTTTCATATTCAATCGGACACAAAGCCGTGGGGTGAGAGGTCCCATCAGGGATGTTGACCTTAGAGTGACAGTTCAAATTTTAAGGTGTATACTTTGTAGGGGTTGTCATTCTGATAGTGTTGCTTTTTAAGTGTACACTTACACTTTGTATGAGTTGTCATTCTAATCTTTAGTCGTTTTGTTTTAGGTGTACATTTTAGATGACAACAAATGAGATAACCATAACTACATTTTCAACCCTGAAAATCTAAAATGAGATATATTACAATTAAAAAAAATACTATTTTATAAACACTTTTTTATTAACTAAATAATATTTTAAAATAAATACATAAATGGACTTTTAAGATAGAGAAATTATATTGATTGTGAAGTGAGAATTGACATATTATAACAAAATTAATATTTCATAAACACAGTTTTATTAATTAAATAATAATATAAGTTATATACATGATTAATGCATTTTTAAGACAAAGAAATTATCTTTTCAACCACGAAACTAGTTAATGGAGGATATCTATCAATCTAAGTAGATTTAATAATCTCTTGAAGACTAGAAAGAGACTCCTTACATAGAAAACATCGTAAATAGATTCAATAATCTCCTAAAAACTACAAAGAGACTCCTTTACATAGAAAGCATCACACTTAAGACAAGTAGGAGTTATAACTCTAATACTCCCCCTTAAAGGCTACTTTTCCTAATCTTAACAAACAAACCCTAGTTATGATCTAATCAAAATCTTGGCATCCATATAAAAGAAGAAGAGTCATCCACTAGAATGCATGGTACTTTATTGCTCCTACTCTACTAGGATGTCCTTCATGTACATGGTTTATTCAACCATCATATCTTCAAAACTAGACGAAGACCTATACATTAATTCCCCTTACAACACCATCTAAGTCAATGGGTTTGACAAACAAAATAATTAAATTTAAATTTGGTTTAATTTCATTGTTGCATGCATTTTTAGATGAGGTTCACAAATCTCAAGCTTAGCAAGATCAACCTAGACATGAACATGAATAATTTCACAAAATTCATCTAAAATTTGTTTTCAGTTTGTTATGGAGTCCAAGATATTCAAAGAGATTAGTAATAAAAAAAACTTAAAACCCTAAATACTAAAACCTAATCGTTTAAAAGAAAATAATTTTTTCTGGGTTGCTTGCACTAAAAAAATGTTGTCTCTAAATATTAAACTTAACAAAGAGAGAGAGAGAGAGACTCAGATAGCTTTTGGGAGAATGTTGGGATTCGTGCTCCTAATTTACATAGAACACTATTTTTTGTAATAATATTGTTAATTTCTATTGCTTGATCTTTATCTACAAAATTTTCATATGATAATTTTTTATTTATACCATACTCACTTAAATGATATAAATTTATATATTTATAAATAATTATAATAGCAATGTAATATTTTAATAAAATATAAAAGTTGAATATATAAAATAAACCTATGTAAGTTTTTTTTGTAACCCAACGGAATCTAATAACCCGCGTGACACGTAACTACCAGTAAACCTCTAGGGGGATACATTATGTCCTCTTGATAGATGGGTACGACAATACCTTTATCTGAGGCAACCATCCAATAAACAAACTTCTATCCTTTGTTTACTCAATGAACTCTTCAGGCAATATGGCACATTCACTAGGAACTATATCTTTCCCAACAACCCACATAACGTGTTGGTTGCTGGAAGCCAACCCCCATGAAAATTCCAGGAGTTCTTCATTAGACAAAACTGTCATGCTTCCCAAAAACACATACATGACAGAACATGGATTCCAAAAATCTAACCATGTGAGACAACTATTTTCTTCCTTCCACATACTCAATTCATCCAAGGATCCATCCTTATGTTTAAAATGGGATGACTGAGAGGCAAGTATAGGACCAATCGGATATACACAGAAATTAACTAAGAGTGCCTCTAAGATTGGGCCATCTAGTTCTTCAAATGAGTTAACTATTAATGCATTTGTTTATAATGTACCTTGGCCTTGAATTATAGTAACTTCAACACTCCGATTCAAAGACTCTTTCACTAGGAAGATGTCAGGTAGCTCCCGTAACCGCAGTCGGCCATTCTTGTGATCTGGATTTAAACAGGAACGCAACAAATTACAGAGATAACCATATACACAAAGATGCAGCGGAAATAATACTTCATTTCATTAATGGAAAATACTGAAATATTCTTACAACTAGAAGTGGAAATAAACCAGCTGGGGCGATGGTAGCTTATCTCTGAGAAGAGATGTGATGGCTACATGCCTCTGAACTATGTTACAATGAGGCTCGAAGGCCTATTTATTGTTGAGAAACAATGGAAAAACCCTTAACATTCCAAAACCTAACCCTAGGAGATGAAACGCCAAACTGTGGGCCCTGTTTGGGGTAAATTGGTACATCAACTTCCCGGGGTCGTAACTTTGGCATATGATCTCCGTTTGACGCGTACAATAGCTCATTAGAAAGATTTATCCGAAAACTATCATTGTTGGAACGGGCAACATCGGTCCATTCAATGGACCCATGTTGCCCCCGGATTCCCCAAAAAACGTCGTTTAGGGCCTCAAAACGGCTCTGGAAGTTCAGGACCCAAAAAACTGCTAAAAATAGTAAGTTGTGCTACAATTAAGGAAACTGAAAATGCTGAGAAAGACAATGGTGGGGGTCCAGGTGGGCTTGGCAGGTGGCCACAAATATCCACCTGGATCATTCCTCCCCCCTTAGGAAGCAATGGTCCCCATTGCGTTGAGCACCTCCATGAGATGAGGAAACTTCTGTTGAACTTGTTCCCTGGTGAGCCACTTGCCTTGCTGAAGGAGTTGGCCTGCTTTGACAACACGATACAGTTGGATATTCTGTTGGCGAGTGTTCTTGATATGTGTGTCCATGATTCGACCAGTTGCAGCTTGTTCCATGCAATCTGGATTTAATTCTGTGGGTTTGAGTTGTTCTGCAATGTCGGATGTGTCTAGCAATGGTGGAAAGTATGGCTGAAGGCGGTCCACATTGAACACTGGGTGCAGGCCAAGGAATGGGGGAATGCTGAGCTCAAATGCATTGTCTCCCATAGCCTTAGTAATGGTGTAAGGACCATATCGGAGTGGTCTCAATTTCCGATAGGCTCCAATAAGGCGTTACTTTTGCAAATGCAACCAGACTTTGTCGCCTACCTGAAACTTGTGTGGCACCCGATGTTGATCATGTCGCTGCTTGTACTTGGCATTTGATTTCTCAAGAATGTCATGGACCTGCTGGCGAATATGTTGGATGCGCTCAATGAAGCTGGTGGCCTTGTCTGTCTCGGACTGGACATGAGCTGAATTCATGTGAGTAGCTGCAAGTGGCATGGCCACATCAATGGGGCATAGTGGCTGGAATCCCAAACCCACCTAAAAAGGGCTATGGCCAGTGGAGCTGTGAAGAGCTCGGTTGTAGCTGTGCTGAACATAGGGGAGGCTCTCGTCCCATGTGCGTGGATGCTTTGAGTTATACATGCACATAATGTTCACAATCATCCTATTGACAACCTCTGTCTGGCCATCAGTTTGAGGATGGAAGGCTGTGGACTTCGTGAGTTTGGTGTCCATCATTGACCAGGGACTGGACCAAAATGTGCTGAGAAACCGACTGTCCCGATCTGAGATGATAGACTGTGGGATCCCAAAGTGCACCCACACTCGTTCAAAGAATAGTTTAGCATTGGCTTCTGTTGTGATATTCTTCTTGCAGGCCACCATAATGGCCATCTTCGAGAACCTGTTGACGACCACAAAAACACAGTCATTTCCATGCTTATTGGAAGGAAGGCCTGACATGTAATCCATGGAGATGGATTCCCAAGGTCGACTAGGGGTAGGCAACGGGGTATAGAGGCCTTGCTTCTTAATGGTCGGTTTGGCAATGGCACAAGCAGTACATGATCGGATGTACTTCCGAACATCCTGTCGAAGATTCGGCCAATAGAAATAATTTTGCAGTACTGCCACTGTTTTCTCGACCCCGAAATGCCCAGCAGCCCGACTGTAGTGTGCTTCCCAAATCATCTTGGCACGCTCGCTTGAAGGAACACAAAGGTGACCGAGGTGGCATAATAGGGCATCCTGGAGGTGAAAATCTGCAACATGCCGACCCTCCAAGAGTGTCTGGTATGTGTGGCCGAATTCTGGGTCGCTTTTGTAGAGAAGTGGCCAATCCGAAGTCTCGTGCCCACAAGAGTTGAGCACGGTGGTCAGCACCATGATCGGTGGTCGACTGAGGCAATCTGCAACATTATTGGTGCTGCCCTTTTTATACTTGATATTCAAGTGAAACTGTTGCAGGTATGTAGACCACTTCTGATGGTGATCATTCTGCAATTTCCCTTGGGTCTGTATGAACTGCAGGGGTCGGTGGTCTATGTGGATGACCGTTTCCTTCCCCAAAATGTAATGCTTCCATTATCGGTAGGCCTGTACAATGGAATACATCTCCTTATCATAAGTGGGGTACTTTCGGACTGTGTCTGAAAGCGTTTCACTGTGATATGCCACTGGATGTCCATGTTGAGTAAGGACTACCCCAATAGCATAGTCAGAGGCATCTGTCTCGACCTCAAATGGTTGTTGTAAATCTGGTAACGCGAGCACTGGTGCCGTGCAGAGGTGATCCTTCAACTCCCTGAATGCCTTCTGCTGAGATTCAGACCAAAAGAATTTTGCTTTCGCCCCTCCCTTGGTGACTTGACTCAAGGGCCAAGAAATATGAGAAAACTCCAGCACAAACCTGCGGTAGAAGTTGGCAAGACCTAGAAAGCTGCGGAGCTCTGTTAGAGTGGTTGGAGAGGGCCAATCCCAAATGACTTGGGCCTTGGCTGGATCGACATGCACCCCGTGTTCATCAATGATGTATCCCAGATACTGAACCTCGGTAAGGCCAAAAGTGCATTTCTCCAAATTGGCACATAGCTTGTGTTGCCGCAGTGTTTGGAGAACCTGTCGGATGTGGTGGAGGTGCTCTTCCCAACTCTGGCTGAAGATCAGAATGTCATCCAAGTATACTACTACAAAGGAGTTGGTGAATGGCTGCAAGATGTCATCCATTAGCCTCATAAAGGTTGCAGGAGCATTCGTCAATCTGAAAGGCATGACCAACCATTCGAAGAGGCCCTCCTTGGATTTGAAGGCAGTCTTCCACACATCTGAGGGTTCGATTGGTACCTGGTGATATCCTGACTTCAGATCGATCTTGCTGAAATATTTCGCCCCCTTTAGTTGGTCTAGGAGGTCATCAATCCGCGGGATCGGGTACCTATTATGGACAGTGATCTTGTCCAGCGCCCGATAGTCAATACAGAGTCTCCACGTCCCATCCTTCTTCTGTACCAACACGATCGGGCTCCCACAGGGCGATGAACTCGGACGGATGTGACCTTTCTGCAGGAGCTCTTAAATCTGCCTCTTGATTTCATTGTTCTCCAGAACGGAGCGCCTATAAATTGGTCCATTGGGCAGCGGCGCACCTGGGGTCAGATCGATGGAGTGCTTGACTTGACAGTGCAGAGGAACCCCTGCCGGGGAGGTGAAGATGTCTTCGTACTCCTCCACAATCTTGTCCATTTGTAGCTGTCGTGCAGAGGGACCCCGTTTGGAGGCCGCGACCACTGTCTTCTTCTTCCCTTGAGGGCGTATCATCAGGAAAACAAATTTCCTGGTTTTGGAAATGATCTTACTGCATTGTTTTGCAGTAATCAAAGAGATGGCGGCAGGTGGTGCTACCTCTGGTATCCTGAACAACTTATTTCCCAATGTAATAATAACAGCATGGGGCCTTGATTCATACACAACATGTCGCTTCCACAAGTATGGTTGTCCTAGTAATACATCACAAACTTCAAGGGGAGCAATGTCACACAATACCTCATCCGTGAAGGGCTTGATGTTGTAAGGAAGGCAACACTGTTGGCTCACGCGAAGATCTTGCCCTTGGTGAAGCCACGTAATGGTCTATGGTTGTGGATGTGCTGTGGTCGGTAAGCCCAACCGCTTCACGACCTCTGCCGAAATGAGGTTCTTTTGACTCCCGCTATCAACAATGAACTATATCGGGGAGCCCTTTACCCACATCTGGGAGTGGAAGAGACGCTCCTCCTCCTCTGGATCTTTGGGTTCATTTTTCTGGATCTTTGCGGTAGCAACAGTGGCGTTGGGATCTGCATCAATGATCTCCTTCCCTTTTTCATACCCCTTATCGGGTTCTGACTCAGAGTCGGAACATGCATCTGATTCTGAAACCTTTAGCTCAGCCACCAGTGACTGCTTGGCCCGACACTCACTTGTGTTGTGAGTGGAGCTCTTATGGAACTCGCACCATTTTCCAGTGTCCTTTCTCGGTTTCGCGACATTGTTCTTCGCTTGCAGCTTCGGCTGGTTGTCTTGGGCTGTCCCGCCTTGGCTCTGTCCTTTGTTCTGTGGTTTAGGGGCACCTTTCCCCTACTTTGGATTCGCAGATCCAAAGTCTCGCTTCTTTTGTTTAAACTTCTGCTCGACCTTGATGGCATATCGGTATGCTGCGCCGAGCGAGGGGATGTTTAGGAATTGTATTTCTTCCTGGATGTACTTGTGCAGGTAGCCACGGTATTTGAGTATCAAATGTTGCTCCGAATCCTTGATACCCAACTTTGTGCGAAGGGTATGGAAAAGATTGGTGAACTTCGGCACGTCTTGGTCCCTTCCCTGCCGCAGCGTGGTCCACTTTATGTATTCATCCTCATAGCTTCCGACAGGGTAGTACTGCTCCTTGATGGCATCCCAGAACGAATCCCAGGTGGGTGCGGCTGAAAATAGTGAGCCAATACTTTCATCCTTCTGCTCGCAGTAGGTTTCCCACCAGTCCTTGACGTGGGGGGCTGCTTTGAGAAGAGCAAAAATAATCTTTTCCCGACTCGAAAATTCATGAACAGAAAAATAACCCTCTAGCAGATTTAACCATTTATCTACGGCATCAGCGTCTATCTGACCCTCGAATATGGGGATTTCAAAATTAACTTGTACCTTAAAGGGTGTGGCGTTTCCAGAGGAGCTGCTGGAAGCCGATGCGCCGCTTCTAGGTAGCCGCTGAAGGATCTGGGCAAAGCTGTCCATCATCGCGTTCCGTTGTCGCTCGAGCGCTTCTTCGAGCAAGATTTTGATGGGATCTCCTGCCCCCTCGTCTTTCTTCTCATCCGCCATGGGAGGCCGTCGGGATTTGCGAGGCTGGTCTTGCAAAGGTTCAACCAGTTCAAACCCTAACTCCTTATATCCCGACCTTGTTGGGGACATGCAAAGAAAAACAGAGAAAAAGCAGACCGCTCTGATACCACTGATCCGGATTTAAACAGGAACGCAAAAAATTACAGAGATAACCATATACACAAAGATGCAGCGGAAATAATACTTCATTTCATTAATGGAAAATACTGAAATATGCTTACAACTAGAAATGGAAATAAACCAGCTAGGGCGATGGTAGCTTATCTCTGAGAAGAGATGTGATAGCTACATGCCTCTGAACTGTGTTACAATGAGGCTCGAAGGCCTATTTATTGTTGAGAAACAATGGAAAAACCCTTAACATTCCAAAACCTAACCCTAGGAGATGAAACACCAAACTGTGGGCCCCGTTTGGGGTAAATTGGTACATCAACTTCCCGGGGTCGTAACTTTGGCATATGATCTCCGTTTGACACGTACAATAGCTCATTAGAAAGATCTATCCGAGCACTATCATTTTTGGAACCAGATTCCCCAAAAAACGTCGTTTAGGGCCTCAAAATGGCTCCCGAAGTTCAGGACCCGAAAAACTGCTAAAAATAGTAAGTTGTGCTACAATTAAGGAAACTGAAAATGCTGAGAAAGACAATGGTGGGGGTCCAGGTGGACTTGACAGGTGGCCACCAATATCCACCTGGATCATCTTGGGATGCGTATGTGTATAGAAAGTCCATAGATTGTATAGAAATAATTGAAACTACAAAGAAGTGAATTGTATGGAAGAATTTTATCTAACAAAACAATTACATTTTGAATATAGTAAGCGTGAGAAGATACATCAATTGTCCACAAATAACTATGACTATAGAAAAAATTGAAACTACAAAGACGTGAATTTTATAGAGGGATTTTAAGTACCTGATGTATGTGTTAGAGTTGGTTTTTCTAATGCTTCATTTCCCTATGATCTATATATGGTTTGTTGTAAGCTCACATAGGGACTTTCATCTATCGAGTTGTTGTAGTTATCCTTAACCGACATTGGGCCTCCTCCATTGCTATGTAATGGAGGTATTCTATGTAATTTTACACAACAATGTGAGTTATAAAATACTCTCTCATGGTATCATAGTAGGCATTTTGTTCCCCTACCTGATTGTTTTTGGAGTTTATTATTTTTTAATGGTCTGAATGGGGCTTATGTTTCACTGAGTTTTCAAAATTTATTTTTGAGATCTATAGATCTATCCAAGGGATAATGGTTTCAATCTAATGTGGATCTTGAATGAATTCTACCTGTTGTGATGGGATCTGTGTGCTCAAGATAGATCAGAGTTTGATTAAGCATGCAATGACGATGTTTGATAATTTATTTTTTGCTTTCTAATCTGAATATCATGTTACAATATTTTATTCTAGATATCCAGATCTTTAGTGATATCATATCTTCTTAAATAATTTCATCTGTCACTCTTGGATTGTATGTATCCTTCGAGATCAACCGACAGATCAAATTAAATTGTTGTGCTCACATCGTTGCTCTTAGGTGGCATCATTCACTTGTGGGAAGAGTTGCACTTCAAGACATCTCTGTAGGTTGCTTGTTGGTTATTTATGAAAATTGGTTTGATTTGGATTTTGTTGATGCCCATGACTTGATAAAAGGGAGCAGTGGTTATCTCACAGAGCTGAAGGAATGTTATTTTGGTGCTTCTCTCCAACCCCGTCATTATGCAATTGTCCATTCACTGTTTGGTTGCTTGTTGGTTATTTATGAAAATTAGTTTGATTTGGATTTTTTTGGTCCCCACGACTTGATAAAAGGGAGCAATGGTTATCTCATAGAGCTAAAGGAATGTTATTCTGGTGCTTCTATCCAACCCCGTCATTATGCAATTGTCCATTCATAGTTTGGGACATAGAACAATCCACTTCATGAGCACCGATGAATGAATCACACAAGCCCTTACATTTTTGGTGTAATGGAAAACCTCAACATGATATCCATATGGTTGAATCCAGATGGTCAACCTTTTGGATTTTTCAACGATTGAATTTTGTAACCTATTTTTTATATTTACATTCTCTACTTGCAAAAGGGATACCACTAACTGCAACTAAAGGACTTCTTTACAAATTTCATCCATTGCCTTCTTCTCACGAAGCTCTTGCAATATTATACCCATCTTGAAAAAATCAAGTTGGCAAATGTGTTTCCATTAGCCACAAAAACAAAATTGCTGCAAAACAAGATTGATGGAGATGATCATGAATCATCACATACTATTGTCACACCTAATTTTGAAAACCATACTACTCGTATTGGGTCTCGATTGCTGAGAAGAATGAAATATACTAGAGAAGGACTTCGAAAGAATGGGCAAGTAATTGTTTTTCATATTAACCTTGTAGTGCAAACATCAAGAGAAATAATTAGATATGATACCGTTGTTGGCTCATCACCTACATCCAACTATGAGGTGCTTGAAGAAAATGTTGTTGATAAACATATTGATGACCTAGCTACTAATGTCCATCCAGATGAAAATGTTGTGGCACTCAACTTTGAGTTCGTAGAGGCAAAAACTAAGATATCTGCACATCCTCATCAAAACAAATTACATAAGAATTAGCATTATTGGTCAAATAGTAGTCCAACATTCAAATGGTTACAAAAGAGACGTGAAAAAATGAATTGTTGACCAGTGCCAACCATCAAGATCGATTGTGGATGAATCGGTGAATGGTCGTGGAATCATTTGAACCAATGCTTGAATAATTCATATCATTGTATTGCATCAATTGTTCGTTGTTGATTGTCATTGTTCCCTTCGTTGTTCTTCAGGGGAAATTTGGTGACAATGAAGACTATTGATTCTTCATTCTTCCATAGTTTTAGGGGGGACAGTTAGATGGTGACATATATTGTTGTCATTTCCTTGTTTGAAATTGTAATTTTTTGTGTTTGATTAGTGTGATGGTAACGATTTTCAAACAAATTCAAGAGTGTTGTTTTACAACATTTTCCATACTTACAAGCCTCATTATTTGTTTGTTGGTTGATGGTGTTTCTTCTGTTTAAAGCCTTTTCCAGGTTATTTACTAACACCTACTTTCTATGAAGCATTTTTTGGAGATGTTGATAGTGTTTACCACCCTTGTGCCTTTGAAACAATCCTATTTCAAAGATCGACCGACCTCATCGAGGTTTCATGACTCTCATATTCATAGTTTTGGTACTTCAACATTTCGTTCTTATGGTCTTGAAGAGTTGCGATTCAAGACATTTATGCAGGTTGCTTGTTGGTTATTTATGAAAATTGGTTTGATATGGATTTTGTTGACTCCCATGACATGATAAAAGGGAGCAGTGGTTATCTCACAGAGCTGAAGGAATGTTATTTTGGTGCTTCTCGCCAACCCCGTCATTATGCAATTGTCCATTCACTGTTTGTTTGCTTGTTGGTTATTTATGAAAATTAGTTTGATTTGGATTTTTTTGGTCCCCACCACTTGATAAAAGGGAGCAATGGTTATCTCATAGAGCTAAAGTAATGTTATTCTGGTGCTTCTATCCAACCCCGTCATTATGCAATTGTCCATTCATAGTTTGGGACATATAACAATCCACTTCATGAGCATCGATGAATGAATCACACAAGCCCTTACATTTTTGGTGTAATGGAAAACCTCAACATGATATACATATGGTTGAATCCAGATGGTCAACCTTTTGGATGTTTCAATGATTGAATTTTGTAAACAATTTTTTATATTTGCATTCCCTACTTGCAAAAGGGATACCACTGACTGCAACTAAAGGACTTCTTTACAAATTTCATCCATTGCCTTCTTCTCATGAAGCTCTTGCAACCTTTTACCCAACTTGAAGAAATCAAGTTGGCAAATGTGTTTCTGCTAGCCACAAAAACAAAATTGTTGCAAAACAATATTGATGGAGATGATCATGAATAATCACATACTATTGTCACACCTAGTTTTCAAAACCATACTACTCGTATTGGGTCTTGATTGCTGAGAAGAATGAGATATACTAGAGCATGAATTCGGAAGAATGGGCAAGGAATTGTTGTTCATATTAACCTTGTAGTGAAAACATCAAGAGAAATTCTTAGATATGGTACTGTTGTTGGTTTATCACCTACATTCAACTATGAGGTGCTCGAGGAAAATGTTGTTGATAGACATATTGATGACCTAGCTACTAACGTCATTTCAGATGAAAATGTTGTGGCACTCAACTTTGAGTTCGTAGAGGCAAAAACTAAGATATCTGCACATCCTCATCAAAAGAAATTACATAAGCTTTAGCAGTATTGGTCAAATAGTAGTCCAACATTCAGATGGTTACAAAAGAGACGTGAAAGAATGAATTGTTGACCAGTGCCAACTATCAAGGTCGATTGTGGATGGATCGATGAATGGTCGTGGAATCATTTGAGCCAATGCTTGAATAATTCATATCATTGTATTGCATCAATTGTTCGTTGTTGATTGCCATTGTTCCCTTAGTTGTTCTTCAGGGGAAATTTGGTGGCAATGAAGACTGTTGATTCTTTATTCTTCCATAGTTTTAGGGGGGGCGGTTAGATGGTGACAGATATTGCTATCATTTCCTTGTTTGAAATTGTAATTTTTTGTGTTTGATCAATGTGATGGTAACGATGTTCAAACAAATTCAGGAGTGTTGTTTTACAACATTTTCTATACTTATATGCCTCATTATTTGTTTGTTGGTTGATGGTGTTGCTTATGTTTGAAGCCTTTTCCTCGTTATTTATCGACACCTACTTTCTTTGAAGCGTTTTTTGGAGATGTTAATAGTGTTTACCACCCTTGTGCCTTTGAAACAATCCTATTTCAGAGATCGACCGACCTCATTGAGGTTTACGACTCTCATCTTCATAGCTTTTGTACTTCAACATTTCGTTCTTATTGATTGGAGGGGGTCTATGTTCTTTCCATTCATTGGATCGTTATGGGGATCTACAATTTCAACTCCATGATAATTTGAGAAATGGCATCTTTCTCTCTTTTGGGAGAGAATTTTTCCCTATGGGTTTTTCTCTCTTTCTCTTCTTATAGGATTGTGCACATCGGTACCTAATCATACCTTGTTTCTTAGACCCATTCTTTGTTTTCTTTTTTCTTTAGTTACTCCCTATGTTTCACTTAAGGGGGGTTGTTAGAGTTGGATTTTCCAACCCTTCATTTATCTATGAGCTAATTATGGTGAGTTGTAGGCTCACAAAGGGAATTGCATCTATCCAATTGTTGTAGTTATATTTAACCGACACTGGGACTCCTCCATTGCTATATATTGGAGGTCTTATATGTACTCTTACACAACAATGTGAGTAATAAAATACTCTTTCAGTATGAAGGAGATAAATGCAACCTGAGAAAATAGTGTAGTGTATATATTTTCAGTTTCTATATAACTTGTAAATAAAATATTTGAAAATTCAATTAAATTAGTTAGAAGAAATAATTTTTGTATTTTTAAATAAGTTAAATTCAATTCTATTTTAATAATTTTAAGCTTTTGAATTGAGTTTAAATATCCTATATATTTTGTATTTGAAATATATAAATATTTTCATAAAATCTTTTATATCTATATATATATATATATATATATATATATATATATATATATATATATATATAACAAATCTATATTACATAACCTTTTAATATTATTTAGTAATAAAATGTTTCTTGCACCTTCATGTAAGAATTACCTATAATGTAATATTATATTATTTATTAATTATATATTTAAGAAAAAGAGATAGATTATAAATTAAATTAAAACATATATTAGATAAGTAATATCATTAAAGCATTGGCAAATATTACCAGTCCTCAAACTCTCAAGATAGAAGGACATATCAAGAAGAAAAATGTTCAATAAGTGAAAGATCACATCGAGAAAGAAGAAATGAATCCGACCATATCTTGTAATGCATTGGCCAAAATTACCACTCCTCAAACTATCAAGACAGAAGAACATATCAAGAAGAAAAATGTTCAAGAAGTGAAAGATCACATCGAGCATCAAGAAATGAATCCGACCATATCTTGTAATGCATTGGAAGAAATTACCACTCCTGAAACTCTCAAGATAGAAGGAAATATCAAGAAGAAAAGGATTCAAGCAGTGAAATATCACATTGAGCATCAACAACAAGTTCCCCAACTTTTAAAGGATAACACCACTTTGATGCAAAATTGAATGAAACAACAAGAAGATCAACATCATAGTGAAAGAAGTTTTGATGTAGGCAATTGGGTATTTTTACGACTACATTTCAAGCAAGCTATTTATGAGAAGGAAATGTTGGCAATACTACATGCATTTAAGAAAAGGTGACCTTATCTAATGGGAAGACACTTCAAGGTAAAAATAGATCATGATAGTCTTAATTACTTTTTAGAACAAAGATTATATTTAGAAGAATAGAAAAAATGGGTCACAAATATGTTGAGTTATGAATTTGAAATCATCTACAAAAAAGGGAAGAAAAATGTTGTTGCAGGTGCACTCTCAAGAAAGGATGAGGATGTGGAAGCATTGTTTTGTGATATTTCATTTATCCAACTAGATTGGGTAAATGAAGCAAGGGATGAATGGAAGAAGGGCGAAGAAGTGTGGCCACTCATTCAAAAGTTGCAGAAGATCCCAGTTCAAACAATATTGCCAGAATTTAATGAGGAAGGAAAAATCACATTGGAACTTGGACCAATTACAGCAACAAGAACCTGATAGCTACGAAATCGATCAATTTTAGAGTATCTCATCAAGTGGAAGAACTTACCTGTTGAAGATACCACATGGGAGGACAACAATTTTATACAGAAGCATCAAGAACTACTCAAGCATTGAGGACAACACTTTTAGAAGGAGAGGGGCATGTTAGGTCCCTATACTACTAGTGTAACCCCTTATTGTTATTAGTACAACCCCCTTATTATATTTTTGTTCTTATGTAGTCCCCATATTGTTATTATTGTGCCCCATAGAAGCCCACTATTGTTATTATTGTGCCCTTACATTATTATTGTTATGTCGGTTCTGATTATATTATGATCCCTTAGACTCCTATATATATAAAGGAGGTCTTGTCATTTGTATCATCCAAGAATTGTTCATTTGTGTAATGTAAAGAAGGTTGCCCCCTCGAAGAGGCTGAATTCTAAGGAATTTATATTTATTTTCTATTTTTTTGTGAGCTCGTTTCATAACATTCACTCTATATTGTGCACCAACAAAACCCTTAATCACTGGCCCTTTTGGCAACGACCTGCAAGCAGATTGCAGTCTCATTCGAAGTGACTACGGGAGGATGTAGAACTAGGCTTTTGTAGCCTTGAAGGAATAGGAGATGTGGTACTATTATGTTATCTTATTCTTATCATTTATAAATCACTTCAACACATTATATTAATCACTTAAACATGCCATATAAAACCATAAACCATCAGTGTGTTGAAGTAAAATGCAATTTTAATAGTTGCTACTCTACAACAGATAATAAGAAAATATACACATCAAAACACCAAGTTAACATGTTTGACCCCAGTGTAGGGCTACGTCAACAAGAAATGTTTCTTAATATAATAAATCTTTCAACAACAACTAGTTCTTGGCCTGCACACTAAGTTGTAGGCTTTCTATGCACTCCACTATAGACTCTTCTTCAGGCCTTTGTGTTGTTAGCTGCAGAGCCTCTCCTTTTCTACCAAATTAAACATCACAATAATTCACGCATAACACTAATATGGATCAAAACTGATTGATATCTCTTCTTATTATCTTACCCTATATATACTATTACATTGTAGGGTTACATCATCAAAATACCATCGACTCCTGAAAACAAGAAACTATGGCCCCAAAACCCTTTGATCCCTTACAAAATCATGTGTTTTTACAAAAAACATGGGCTTCAACCCACCCCGAAGCCCTTATGACACTGTGCGGTATATTAAAAAATTATGTAATTAAAAAAATTGATAGATTTAAAAAATAAGGAAAAACAAACTTTTGATTAAAATTAACCTGAAAAACTGTAGTGAAAATATCCATTTCATCTATAATTTAGGCTACGACATTATTATTTATATATATACACACTAGTCTAGATCCATCGTTGTGAGAGAGATCAAATCTCTTTCTCTCTAAAAGACATTATTATTTATATATATACACACTAGTCTAGATCCATCACTGTGAGAGAGATCAAATCTCTTTTCTCTCTAAAATACGTTTGCATATAAAGAGATTTGATCCCTTAGGTGCTTGGTAGATTCACAATTAAGATGGATCTAGCTTGGTTTAATTTCCCCCTTTAAATAGGTTAAATTCCATATGAATACTATGCATCAATACCATGGGTTCTCAATACCATGGATCCATACAATAATCCATTTTTATTTTTATTATTATTTTATTTTTACAGGGTTATTTTTTTTCAATGCGTACATACTCTACCCCGTCTAGTTTTGAACCTGTGACCTTTTAGGAGGAAACACATGCTCTTAACCATTAGGCTCACTGAAGTTGTATAAAAGATAGATGTATAATTCATTGAATTTTTAATATAAAATTAACATTGGGCATTAAAAAAGTGTTATTAATTATAAAAAAAATTCAATCTGGGTCATAGCTAAAATATTTCAATGCCTCTTGTGAAGTAAAATATTTCAATATTAACTATATATATGGTTAAAATATTTCAATATTAACTGTATATATGGTTAAACAAAAAACTATGTATATATCACATAAAACAATTCAAAAAATAACATGTTATTTAAAAAAAATCAAGTAATGTCACATTTTAGCACTATTCTACATTTTAGCATGTTGTTAGGTATATTTTTTTGTTAATTTTGTATGAAAGCTAGCAAAAGTTTGTTGGAATTGCCAGTTTAAATTGAGTTCAAGGAAATAAATCCATTTATATATTCAAAAAATACAATTTCAATCATGAAAAATAATATATATATATATATATATATATATATAATTTGCACAAAATGATTGATTTTATGTAGTTGATCTCTTACTATAAAATAATTTATATATAATAAAAACATTTGCTTAATTTTATTATCATTTTATATTATCGTTTATAGATAATTTATACATTAAAACTTAATAAAAATTATTATTCTTTTGTAAATGATCTTCCTTATCCAGCTATTACATAATTGTTTGCCATGTACGTTAACTACCCTCTATATTATGTATTGCAGATTTAACCTAGTTATTAAAAAACAAGGAAAAGTTAAGAAAGTGTATACCATGATAAAATAATCTCTCTCCCCATATATAACCTCTGTTATGTATTGCAGATTTAAACTAGTTATTAAAAAAAAATATATATATAACATGATAATATATATATATATTCCTGGGATGCAAGTGATTCTCACTTCATCAAGATATTCCTCGCTAAGGCAGCTTTCATCTGTGAGACTTGAAAACTATTCTATAATAATACAAAAGAAAATCCATAGTATGTTTAAAAATACGTTTGTGTACAGGAAAATAAATTGAGGGATTTTAGCTGCTTGGGATAGGGAGATATGGAGTAAACGTGAGCAGGTAGTGTAGTGCGTATATTTTCAGTTTCTAAACAACTTGTATGTAATATTCAAAAAGTCAGTTTCTATATAAATTGAATGTAATTTACATATGACATGCGCTGCCGTTGCGAATGACTCTTATATTTTTCAATTCTTACCCATGTGATATAACGATTTTTATTATAATAATTTGACGCTGGATTAAATCCAAATAATCTATATATATGGAAGGAAAAAGAATCTCATATATATATTCCAAAATATTGTTATTATTATAATAAATTTTAAATTTTTATTTTGTATTGTATAGGGTTATTTTTATTTAAATGATAGGTTTTGTATATAACAATTAATAGTTGATTTAATATATAAATTAAACAAAGTAAACCCAAATTTATTTTATATATATATATATATATATATCTTACTCAAATTTATCATATATTTAATAATTTTTGGGCTTAATATTAATTTATTAATCAACATAATTATATTATTAAATATAATTGATATAAGTTTTAATACACCAATTATTATATAAAAGAGGGATATTGTCATATATCAATTATATTTAGTAAATTATGTGATTGTGCTAGTAAATACAATTATCAATAATTGGAACTTGTCAATGGAGTGTGGGGTTTAAGTTTTCGCTCTGCAAAATGAGATAATTCAGGGTGAAGTCTTGAAGGGCCTTAGGACCTCCCTTCATTTCAATGCACTCCTCATATTGCCATTCCCTCTATTCATACAAAATGCATGCAGAAAAGGTAGATTTTTCTGAGGACCCCCATAGAGGCCAAGTCATTTAGAGAACTCCACCCCTAACCTTGCAGCGCTCAATGGACCTTGGCATGCACTTGAATACCACTAGTTTTTCAAAAAGGAAATCGTCAGTAGGCTCTCCAAGTGAAGGATAAAGGGAGGAGTAGGAGGTATTTTCTTGAATTTCCACCCCACCTCCTAGATTAATAACCAACTCAACTCCAAATACATCAAATCCATCCGACAAGTGACAAAACTACCCCTCCCCCTTTCCTAGACTTAACTTATCAGCCAGTGACTCTTGCTTCTCCTCACTCCCCACTATATTCTACTAACTTAGTATCTTGATAGCTACATAGTAGATAACCTTCATTAGAACTTCTCTTTAGTCGTTAGTCTTATAGCCCATCTTCTAGTTTCTTGTGCATCATTCTCACAACAGACATTGAAAGCAGAGATGGTAAAAACCCTAGGTTCTTGATTCTCTCACGTCCACTTGTTGATGATCCACGAAGACAAAAGAGGAAGTGCATCAAAAGAAAGAATGAGGATCCTTCCCTAGTTCTACACAAGGACATGCAATGGATTGAGATTCTCAGTATGGAAAATGAGTTGGCATTCTGCTAGCAAAAGCATGTCCATGGTTTTTCTATAAGTGGATAGAGAAAAAAAGAAAACCATCTTTTGGATATGCCCCAAAATGCTTGATATTAGATACGGGTTGGATGGGCTATCTCACAAAGACAAAAGAGGATGCACAAAGGTGCTTCAATTAAACATGGTTTAGGAGATATTGGGTACTCTATTTAAAACCCCGGACAATAGATTTTGATGTGAAATCGAAAAAAATAAAATAAATAAATAAATAAATTTATGCCCATCTAGGTTCAACTTCCACAGCTTCACCTAATATTTTAGTTTGAGGAAATATTCATGGAAATTTTGAATACACTAGGTTTTTTTTACGTAGCGGTAACTCACAAATCCTGAGCTAGAGGAGGAAATGAAATCCTATCTATTGCTCAAAGCAGGGCTCACTTAGAAATCAATGCTAGAAAATAGAAATCCAATATTTGGGCTCGTAGTGAATCTATCCCTAGAAAAGTTCCTAAATGAAGTTCCTCTCCTTCAATTACAAGGGACTAACCAACCCCTCATAAACGTTGGCTATGAAATGACTAATGGAGCTCCATTCCCTCACATCCTACTCTTATAGGAGTATATGGTTGAACGAATAAAGGTCATTTCATCTCTCTAATAAATTCTCTAGTATTGGTTTTTTCTTGCTTTGGATGCAATTAGGAGATTTGGGGTTAATGTCTCTAGATGAGACAATAAATGGGTTCGTTTAATTTTGACCTAGTCCTTCAAATCATGACTTTCCATCATAATGCTCTCTAGAGAAATGGAAAAAATCCTTCCTTTTCATAAATGTGTCTAGTCCCTTTAGAAATCATGAGTTTATTGGTCAAACATTCCTACACTCCCTTATATGGACTATGGAATTGTTATCATGGAAGGGGACCTAAATTTCACATTAGGAGTTGTTGATGTCTAGGGAAACTCTGCAATAATTGACCCGTAGATGAACTTGTTTATCTATTCGATTGAGAAAATGGGATTTTGTGACATCCTTTCAACCAAGATTTCACCCACATGGTCAAACAATAGGAAAAAAATCTTATTGAATTGCCAAAATGTCAGATCATTTCATCATTTAAAGGCCCTCCATAACTCTAGCACCAGGTTTTGTTGAAGATCCATGGTTGGTGGGATTTTGATCGCTATCACATTCTCTTAAATTTAGATCTCTTCCCCTCTAAGAATATAATTATATTCAAACTTAATCCTTCTTGGCTTGAAAACCCAACTTTTATTGAATCACTGAAATCCAACTAGATCCCCTTTTACCTTGAGTCCCAATCGCCCCTTCCCAACAATAAAATCCCACCAAATCCTAGAATTGTCAAACTAATTGATGATTAAGTGGGCAAGGGAAAACAATAAGAAGAGGCGCACAATAAAAACCTAGCGAAAATCAAGGCTAAATTGAAAAATACATGAGAAAATATCCAAGAGACGACCACAATGGGCCAAAAGGAAGAGATAAAGGAATTTGGGGATTAAAGAGAAATTGCTCCGAGAAAAGGAAAACTAATGAAGGCCGAAGAGTAGAACCATTTGGTTACATGTAGAGGATGACAACACCATGTAATTTCACAATATTTCAAAGCAAAGGATATCTGTTTACACTATTTGGGAGATCAAAAAGACAGATTGGCTCCCTTGCAACCTCCTTCAAATATATCAAAAGAAGGATGCAATTATTTTAGGGATATTTTTCTACTCCTCCGAGAGCCACCATACAGGAAGTACTAAATGTGATCAACCTTTTCCCCAAATTTATAAACTACGAAGGGAACATATCCTTAATGGCTAAGGTCACAAAATAAAAGCTATAATTTTACATAGTTTCCAAAGAGGAAAAACCCCAAGTCAAATGGACGCCATATTGAGTTACACCTAGAATGTTACAACTTTATAGTAGATGACCTTATCTCTATAATGGAATAATGAAGGACTTCATGACAAGTTATTTCCCCCTTTAGTTCCTCTTTATCCCAAACTCATACTCAGCTACATTCTTTTAACTCTTTCATATGATTTCCTTAACTCTACTACAATATTATTTTATTGCTCATTTCCCTATACCTGAAAGACATCTTGTCGAATCACATTTCTCTAAATAAAATTATATTCTTGTAAAATCATGATATTCATTATTTCATTAGCCTTTCCCAAGAAGGCCTTCGTTTTATAGACACTAAGAAACAAAGAGAGATTCTCGATAAATTTGATCTCTCAAAATATTTTGATCAGGTAAATTATATTTACCTAAAAATCCTCTTAACTCATTTAGGCTTCTCTCACTTCTTTATAACCTGGGTGATGAACTACATCAACAAAACCTATTTTAGCTTGCTAATTAATGGAGGAACCTCTCCATTCTTCCAAATAAAAAGAAGCCTTAGGTAGGGCTATCCACTTTCACCCCTTTCTTCCTCGTTGCAAAAGGAGTAAGAAAAGAAATCATGGATTCAAAATCGCGAGGAGATTTCAAAGGGATTGAAATATGTCAATGTTTCAAGCTCTCACCTTTATTATTTGTAGAGAATATTTTGGTTTTCTTTGAAGGGAACATATCCTACCTTGAGTCTCTAAAATACATGTTTTGGTTATTCATTAATGCTATAGGAATGAAGATAAACCATGCAAAATTTTCCATCATTGCTTGCAGGGTCGCAGAAAGGGTGAAAGCCTTTGTGGAGGAAATTTTCTCCAAAAATATTAATCAATTGGGATCTGGATTAAAATATCCACGTTTTACTTTAAAACTTCTAAAATATCTCAAATCGGAATAGAGATGGCTTTTGGAAAATATGAAAAAGAGAGTATGAATTTGGTGCAATAAATTACGCTCAAGGGCATGAAGATTGATGTTGTGTAAATTAGTTACGGAAGATTTCCAAGTTTTTTGGGCTTCATTAACCTGGATCCCTTTCAACATTCTACAAAAACTTAAACAATTTATCAAAAAAAATATTTCCGCAAACATGGAAGAAAAAGATACCTTTAAAGGTACTTCTGGTTATTTCTTGTACATTTGATTCCTCTATCTGAACATGTGTTGATGCCTTGTTTGAAGGGGTGACAGTCTCTCTATTAAGTTTAATGAGTGTTAATCGTTTCTTCAAACTGAAGTGAGTCCATCTACGGTTGAGTTTATTCACTCCCAACTGAGGGAACCAAAGCTGAAGAAAAAATTGTGAACCAAGTTCTTACAAGTAGAATTTGTAATCGGGTGGCAAAGTGAAAACTGGAGCATGGTGGAACAAAAAGGAATTGTAACTCACAAAAATGTTGGGGATTTTTCTGAGAAAATCCCAAAAACAAACAAAATAAACTCCACAGAGGCAATGCTCTGTTTCCTTTACTCCAGGATCTTTTTGTGCACAGGGAAGCTTTAAAAAAAATGACTGAAGAACAGAGTATTACACCACCATAAAATGATTTCTATTCAAAAATATATTGCCTCATACATATTCATCCTCTTTTACTGAGAGGGATTTACCAAAAACAACATTCAACCAACAAAAACAAACTCTGTCTCCTCCTGAGTATTTACACTGCTGGTGTGTAAAAACCCATTTACATTTACTGCTGTAAAACTATTTTACTCATACTGCTGTAAAAAAAAAATTACATATGAAGCTCAAAAACATTATATGTCTGCTTCACTCCCCGCACTGCTGTGCATTTCCTCTTGCAAAAATCAACAAAGTTCAACTCCTGGAAAATACATGTGCTCCTCTAATTTTCCTTTATGCACTGTTGTGCATTCATATCTTTTCAAAAAACAATCTTTCGCTGCTGCGAGCTTCTGGTTCCTCCCATGTGTAAATGTATTACAACTATGAGTTTTTTTTTACATGGCTCGTTATATGAAAAAAAAACTTAAAAAAAAACATATGTCAAAACTGCCGTAGATAAAAAAACTTAAATGTTCACCTACGCATATGACACTGCATTAATAAAAGGTATGGTCAACGAAACTTAATTTTACTCCACACAACATTTACTGCAGGCTCGTATGCATCTTGGAACAATCGACAGCGGAGATCGATGGAGCAGATCGGACGGTGGACAAGAATATCGGGAGGCCTCTACCTGCTGAACGATAGCACCCGAGAAGTGACTTCTGCTTACGTATGCTGAGATCCACGCGTCTGCACTATATTATATCGGGCTCTTATGTACGGAAACTACCTTGTGACCAAAAGCGGTCCGATATCCCTCAAGCGGTTTATGGTTTCGTTCTGGCAGTTTTGGGCGTTGTACGTCTGCCCAGTTGAAATTATATTTCAACACTCCCCTCTAATTTCAACTGCTGGGCATTCAGTCATACCCAGACACTTCCTCAAAAATTCAAAACTTTTCTGATCCAGTGGCTTTGTCAAAATGTCTGCTACCTGTTCTTGAGTCCTGCAATGTTCTAGGATAATTTCTCCATTGTTCACCAATTCTCTGATGTAGTGAAACCTTGTATCAATGTGTTTCGTTCTCTTATGAAACACTGAATTCTTTGACAATGCAATAGCTGAGCTATTGTCACAAAAAATCACCGTCGCTTTTGCCTGCTCTTGGCCTAAGCTCCTCAACATTCTTCTCATCCACACTGCTTGACATGCTGCTGCTGTAGCTGCCACATATTCAACCTCTGCTATAGACAATGCTACAATGGACTGCTTCTTAGAAGCCCATGAAATGGCTCCTGAACCCATATGAAAAACATAACCGGAAGTGCTTTTCCGATCATCTACACTTCCAGCCCAATCACTATCAGTGTATCCAACCAAATCTGAATGTTCTGAGACATTATATAAAATTCCAAACATTTTGGTACCTTTGACATACCTCAAAATTCTTTTTGCTGCCTGCCAATGTGCCTCCTTTGGCCTCTCCATAAATCTGGAAATTAAACTAACAGCAAACATAATGTCAAGCGTAGTTGCTATTAAATACATAAGGCTGCCAACAATACTCTTGTACAAACTAGGATCAAAATCCTTGCTGCTGTCCTCTCTGTTGAGTTTTAATCCCATTACTGTGGGAGTGATCGCTGCCTTGCATTATTGCATGTTAAATCTGCTCAATACTTGATTTACATATCTTGCTTGTGAGATAAAAATTCCTTTTTCATTTTGATCTACTTCTATGCCTAAGAAGTATCTCAACAAACCCATGTCAGTCATTTCAAATTCCTCTTTCATGACTTATTTGAAATTCTCAATAAGATAAGCATCATTTCCTGTGAAAATAACATCATCAACATATAAGACAACAATCAAAATTTTACCATCTTTTTCTTTGATGTAGACTGTGGGTTCTCCCTCACATTTGTCAAATTCATTATCCAATAGATAAGAATCTATCTTGCTGTACCATGCTCTTGGCGCTTGCTTCAACCCATAAAGAGCTTTCTTCAATCTACACACTTTGTGCTCTTCACCTTTCTTCTCATAGCCTAGAGGCTGTTCAACATAAACCTCTTCCTTTAACACTCCATTTAGGAATGCTGACTTCACGTCCATTTGGTAGACTTTCCATTTGGTTTATGCTACTATGGACAACACTGCTCTCACGGTTTACATTCTTGCAACCGGTGCGAAAGTCTCCTCATAATCTCTCCCATACTGCTGTTTGTATCCTTTGACAATGAGCCTTGCCTTATGTCTTTCTATCTTGCCTTCAGCATTGCTCTTGGTCTTGTAGACCCATTTCACTCCAATGACTTCTTTGCCTTTTGGTAGCTCAACCAAATCCCATGTTTTGTTTCTCTCTATGGCATTCATCTCCTCATCCATAGCTTCTATCCATTTCCTATCTTTAATTGCATCCTCGAAATGAATAGGATCATCAACATGACAATACAAGGAAAATAAGGAATTCATTCCTCCATCATAAATATCACTTAGATTTCTAAATTTCTTACCTCGTTCACTTGGTGTGCAAGTGCTTGAAGATGCACTTGAATTTCCTCCTTGTGGTGTGCTTGGAGAAGCACTCTCATTTATCCTCAATGGTGTCCCTTTCTGTCCTTGTGTTGGCGCTGCTGTTTGGGGATGCATTTCAGCCACCTCCTCATCATCTTCATCATGAGACAAATAGTTTTTAACATTAACTGTCTTCTCTATGCTTCCATCCCAAGCTTCCTCTTCAAGGAGTTGAACATCTATGCTGACAAAAAGCTTCTTGGTGGATGGAATATACAACCTGTAAGCTTTGGATTCCTCACTGTATCCAATGAAGATGCATTTCTCCCCTTTGCTGTCCAACTTCCTCCTCAGCTGATCTGGAATGTGTGCATAAGCCACACATCCAAAAACTCTCATGTGGGTGACTCCTTGCTTTCTCCCACTCCATGCTTCTTCCGGCACTTTGTTCAACACTGCTTTTGTAGGACACCTGTTCAGAATATACACTGCACAATTTACAGCTTCAGCCCAATAATCATTTGGAAAATGCTTTGCCTTCAGCATGCTCCTCGCCATATCCATGATGGTCCTGTTCTTCCTTTCAGCAACTCCATTTTTCTGTGGGGTGTACCTAGCTGTAAACTGTTTGTGAATTCCATTTTCTCTACAAAATCGTAGGAATTCCTTGGAGATATACTCATCTCCTCTGTCAGTTCTCAAAACTTTTATATGCAGCCTGCTTTGGATTTGCACAAGTGCTTTGAAATTTCGGAATTTTTCAAACACTTCACTTTTGTTTTTAAGAAAATATACCCAAGTTTTTCTTGTAAAGTCATCAATAAATGTTAGGAAATATTGGCTGCCTGCTAATGATGGAGCTTGCATTGGTCCACATAAATCTGAGTGGATGATCTCTAAGGGTGCCTTTACCCTTATGCTTTTACCTGATGGAAAACATTCTCTATGTTGTTTCCCCAATATGCAACCTTCACAAAGGCTGTCCGGTTTCTCTATCAATGGTAATCCTCTTACCATTCCTTTTCTGCTTAACAAGTTTAGACCTCCAAAATTGAGATGTCCAAATCTCAAGTGCCACAACCAATTTTCATCCTTTGGCATGCTTTGGAAAGCCTCTTGTGTAACTGCTGCAATTACATTCTTGTTTTTCAAATCTGCCCTGATCCGTAGAGGGAACATCCTATTCCTTGTCATCTTCACTTCAACAATGCATCTTTTGCTGGGTGCTATATCCATGATGGTGCATACATCATTTTTAAAGAAAACATTGTACCCCTTATGGACAAGCTGTCAAATACTGAAGAGGTTACATCTCATTCCAGGGACATAGTAGACATCTGCTATGGTTTTCTTTTCTCCTTTCTTTGTAAATATTTTTACCTCTCCTTTTCCCTTAACATAAATTTTGCTATCAGTTCCTAGTGTGACTTCTGATTTCATATTTTTATCTAGGGCAGAAAAGAGGGCTATGTTTCCTGTCATATGGTTGCTGCAACCTGAGTCTAAAAACCATATGTCTTCACTGTTTGTTTCAACCATGTTACAAGCTAACAACACATTATCTTGACTGCTGTTTTCTCTAGTGACATTTGCATTTGATCTATTGTTCATATCATGCTACTTCTTCCTACATTCACTGGCATAATGCCCATATTTTTTACAATAATAGCATTGGACATTGGATTTTTCATACCTTTGTCCTTGAGCATGATGTTGTCCTCTTTGTTGGCTGCTGCCTTGGCCTTGGTTCTGATTTGGATTACTGCCTCTTCCTTGTGCATTTGCTGGGCTGTTCCTTCCACCTCTGTTCTGGCTTCTGCCTCTTCCTCTTTTGTTTCCTCTGCCTTGACCTCTTCCTCTTCCAAAGGACATCTGGGTCTTAAAGGCTTGCTCTAGAGATGAGTTTTCATTCCTACTCAACCTCTGCTCATGTGTTATCAGTGATGCATGAAGCTCATCAACTGAAAAGTTTGAGAGATCCTTTGTCTCCTCTATGGTGGTGACAATTGCATCAAACTTTGAGGGTAAGACCCTCAATATTTTCTCCACAATCCTCCTTTCTTCAATGGTTTCTCCATGAGTCCTCATCTGTGTGACCAAACCAATCACATGTGTGAAGAATGAGTCAATATTATCTGACTCCTTCATGCTCAGATTCTCAAAATCTTTTCTCAGCAATTGTAGTTTTGTTGTCTTCACTCTCTCCATGCCTTGATAGGCTGTCTTGAGGGTTTGCCATGCTTCATTTGTTGTCTTAGCTGCTGCTAACCTTGGAAACACACTCTGGTCTACTGCTAGATACAACAACACACGGGCTTTTGAATCCTTATTCCTATTGCTCTTCAACAGATCCTTCTCTGCTGGAGTTAATCTATTAAACTCATTTTCATCTGCTGGTTCTTCAAAACCATCTTCAACTATTTCCCATAAATCTTGAGAGGCAAACAGGGCTCTCATAGTTATTGCCCAATAGTCATAGTTTTTCCCATTAAACTGTGGGAGCTGGGTGTTAAACATACCCATACTAGTGCTAGTGCTAGCAATTCCTTGCATCCTCAACTATGCTTTGAATTTCTTGACTGTGTGTTTAAAGCACTGACTGTTTCTTCAGTAGTAACAAAAAGAAAACTTTGAGGAATACCTGAATCTTGTGTTGACTGTGTCTTCACTCTGCTGGAGAAGATTTACTGCTGCAACAAAAGACTCCTCCTTTCAGCTTCTTGAACACTTTCAAAGAGCCTAAGCCTGCTCTGATACCACTGTTGGGGATTTTTCTGAGAAAATCCCAAAAACAAACAAAATAAACTCCACAGAGGCAATGCTCTGTTTCCTTTACTTCAGGATCTTTTTGTGCACAGGGAAGCTTTAAAAAAAATGACTGAAGAACAGAGTAGTACACCACCATAAAATGATTTCTATTCAAAAATATATTGCCTCATACATATTCATCCTCTTTTACTGAGAGGGATTTACCAAAAACAACATTCAACCAACAAAAACAAAATTTGTCTCCTCCTGAGTATTTACACTGTTGATGTGTAAAAACCCATTTACATTTACTGCTGTAAAACTATTTACTCATACTGCTGTAAAAAAAAATTTACATATGAAGCTCAAAAACATTATATGTCTGCTTCACTCCCCACACTGCTGTGCATTTCCTCTTGCAAAAGTCAACAAAGTTCAACTCCTGGAAAATACATGCGCTCCTCTGCTTTTCCTTTATGCACTTCTCTGCATTCATATCTTTTCAAAAAACAATCTTTCGCTGCTGCGAGCTTCTGGTTCCTCCCATGTGTAAATGTATTACAACTATGAGTTTTTTTTACATGGCTCGTTATATGAAAAAAAAAAACTTAAACAAAAACATATGTCAAAACTAAAACGAACAAACTTAATTTCTTTACGTGCCGTAAATAAAAAAACTTAAATGTTCACCTACGCATATGACACTGCATTAATAAAAGGTATGGTCAACGAAACTTAATTTTACTCCACGCAACATTTACTGCAGGCTCGTATGCATCTTGGAACAATCGACGGCGGAGATCGATGGAGCAGATCGGACGGTGGACAAGAATATCGGGAGGCCTATACATGCTGAATGATAGCACCCGAGAAGTGACTTCTGCTTACGTATGCTGAGAGCCACGCGTCTGCACTATATTGTATCGGGCTCTTGTGTACGGAAACTGCCTTGTGACCAAAAGCGGTCCGATATCCCTCAAGCGGTTTATGGTTTCGTTCTGGCGGTTTTGGGCGTTGTACATGTGTTGATGCCTTGTTTGAAGGGGTGACAGTCTCTCTGTTAAGTTTAATGAGTGTTAATCGTTTCTTCAAACTGAAGTGAGTCCATCTACGGTTGAGTTTGTTCACTCCCAACTGAGGGAACCAAAGCTGAAGAAAAAATTGTGAACCAAGTTATTACTAGTAGAATTTGTAATCGGGTGGCAAAGTGAAAACTGGAGCGCGGTGGAACAAAAAGGAATTGTAACTCAAAAAAATCATTCCCACTTGTGATGCGATTGGAACCTATTCTTGAATTCTGTAACAGTCAATGAACAACCATTGACACGGTAAAAAATAGTGAATTTCCAGCTATTCTTGAATTCTGTAACAGTCAATGTATTCATGTTCCACCATTAACTCATGTATTATATTCACAAGACATGCAAGACATAAGTAAGATTGATCACTACCCCTTGGTTGGTTGCAGGATGCACCTGGTCGCTTATGTGTGGGTGTAATTAACAGGAAGAAAGACAACTTATAATTACTACAACAATCAACTAAGATGTTAATATTTGTTGCGTACCTTTGAGACGAAGATATCCTTTATCAATGAGCAGAGGGACAGATAAAAAGGCCGTGAAACCGAACGCACTGGTCGGCCAAAAAGCAACTCTGGGAACATCATATTCGTCTGCAATAATCTGCGTCTTTGATAAAAGTCCATCCAACACAATAAAGGTTATTGGAGGAACGTTGGGAAGATGTCGGAGTTTCTCCATCAACTTCCCTAAATGAATATGAGCATGAATTTCCATGGAATTGAAGAGCCGAATTTCCATGGAATCGAAGAGTTCTGGAAGATTTTGATTTTGACTACACTCGTGTTAGGGCAGCAGCCCGTCTGGCACAGCTTCGAATCTTATTTTCCTATTCACGAAACCTTCACGGTTTACAATTGCCCAGAATCAGAGAGGCGCCGGCCGACAAAACATTGGCCAAGTTCATGAAAGGCTTTATGTGGCCCTGCAAGGGAATTGGAAATAATAGGGCATGGAGGGGAACTGATTCCGATGCTTCCATGGTAAGGCAGTGAGAGGGCTCTGAACTCTGGAAGGAGCGCAGAGATGCGAAGAGGGATCTGAATTCTGGAAGGAACTTTGACATGTGGAGCTATTTATAGAGTTGTGTAACACATACTCATGACAAATACATTTCAGGAAATCAATATCAAATTTTCCATAAAAACCATAATACAACCATAAGCAATAATCAAGCCAATGCAACATGCGCATGAAGTGCAAGTGCAAGAGACACACATGTAACTAATATGCATTCATGACCAACACACACTGCCCATCCAATCTGAGAGTTGAATCATGTTCTGATACCACTCTTTAACACCCTCCTCCGACATTTACCTAAGTAACCATGCCAACTGGGGTAAACATAAGATCACAGACTAATATGATCAAATTCGATCTCCTATACAACCTTAAGGAAGTGGAATTGACAAAAACATCACACGCAGTCATCCAACATCAACTTCAAAATCTAGAGAAGACATGGCATCCACTCAGACAGCCTGTTCCTGGGTCCCACTGTTGTTCTAGATATGAGTTGAATCATGTTCTGATACCACTCTTTAACACCTTCCTCCGACATTTACCTAAGTAACCATGCCAACTGGGGTAAACATGAGATCACAGACTACTATGATTAGATTCGATCTCCTATACAACCTTAAGGAAGTGGAATCGACAAAAACATCACACGCAGTCATCCAACATCAACTTCAGAATCTAGAGAAGACATGGCATCCACTCAGACAGCCTGTTCCTGGGTCCCACTGTTGTTCTAGATATATTAGGCCACAGTCGCTCTCATGCTATGGGCAAGGGAGCGACCAAAAACCCAAAGTCACCCTCATAGGCTTGCCTGCCATCGACCAAAGACCAAAGTTGTTAGTTCTATGCCAATGACCCAGGGATTTAAGCCACTTTTTTAGTCCGAGAGCCCAGGTCACTACCCAGAATGGAGTGAGATCTTGAAATCAGTGAAAGTACAAGGAAACAATGATGCAAAAGAAATAAGTTGGACAAGACCATAACCAGACCCCTATTAGCCATGATAGAAATTTCATCAAACATATCATCAACATCTAACCTATAGGTGTAAACAATATAATTAAGTGTAGGGATGTCATACTTATCTGAGAATCACTATGAACCATTGTTCCCTGATGTCATTTGTTGCACTATCATCTCTTAGGTCATAGACACATTATCCATACATGTACAAGTAAAAACATGTTGAGAGCCTTACATAGCTGCTATCATAAAATATGCATATAACCAGCATAATAAGAACAAAAATACCATAAACATATCAAACACCAAAATCCACATATACATCAATACATTTACACATGAAAATCAAGGGAATGAAGCTCTCCTTAATGAATGTAATGAACCAATTAGAGATGAGACTACCACGTTCCACCCTATTGCAGATTGGCTAACCCAAGTCTCTCTTCAACCAATCACCCCTGTGCCATATTCCAAGCATGAATGTGGTACTCATAGTACACCCCAAAAACATCAATCAACATGGATTCCACTAGATTTCTCCACCCCCAGTATGAGGAATTTGAGTGCCTCCTAGTCTCTCAGGCTTTACCGTGCATCCACAGTGTGATCTAGGGATCACTAAGCCCTACATTGAGACATACTCTCCAGCCTTTATTGTGGATCCCATCTCAAGACCATTAGGCCCAATGGAGAGAAAATCCACCTCTTGGTTTTACTGTATATCCTGCCATTCAACAACAAAGATTCCTAGGACCACTGAGGGACACAATATGGCTTTACTGCAACCCACAGTCCAGTTCACGGGTTACTAGGCTAGTGGTTTTGTGATACTCAGTCTGGTTTAGGGGCCACTCAGACCATGTGCTTGTCAATTCGAAGATCCACCCCACACAGATTTCAATCCAATCCGGTCATCCCACATAAACTAAATGAAAGAACTATTGGGCAGCGGATCCCCCCATAACACGTTTTTATGGCTTAAAGCCCGAGTTTAGGTCAACATAATGTAAAGACCTTGCAAAATGCGGGCGCGGAGATTGAGAGTCTAGCGTTGTCCGCCATAAAATAATGTAATTTAATGTAAAGTGTGTCTGCCTAACCATGGTCTACGGACCATGGGATTGTATAAATAGAGCAATGCTCTAAGTGTAAGAAAAAGGTCTTAGTTTTGAGAAAGGAGATGTTCTTTTGGATGATGAATTAGCTCTGAGTCTGTAAGTCCTAGTCTTGGGTTGGAGTAGTAAGAAGAGGCTCAGCAGTTGACTACACAGAGACCTAGTAGAGTCTGTAGCTATGTGCACAGATTGCTGCAGCTGAGTGCGCAGGGCGGAGTTGGGATTATACTTGGACAAAGAATTAATAAAAGATAAGTTGATTCTGAAATATTGTGTGTTTATGCTTCTATTATATTTATGCGTCTCTTTATAATTCTATGATTGCACACACTTATTATGAACGTTGAATGATTAATGACAATACTAGGCCTACACAATTAAATTATGATCTATAATAATAGCACAGTAGGGGTAAAGGATTTAGAACAACGCCTCTTCGCACTCTTTACAGAGCTGCGTGGAAACAGTTGCCCAAGCTACCAAGGACAAACTGCTGCGTGGAGCAGTGCAAGCGCGCAAGTTTGGTTCACGAACTTCCAAGATTTCATCAAGACATTCCTAGGGTGCAGAAACCTGGTTCTAACACCCTCCCATACTACCTCAGGTGAGACCTCAGTCCGCACACCGCGGACTGTTGCTGAAAGGGTTGACAGTTTCGGGATTTGTTTGGCTAAATCACTTCTGAACCTGGGTCAGGCTCCAACAAGCCAACAAATGGTCCCAGCCTGGGTCAGACCCCAGCAAGCTAACAAATGGTTCCTTTGCCGGGACCATTTGTTGGCTTGTTGGAGGCTGACCTAAGTTCAGAAGTGATTTAGCCAAACAAATCCTGAAACTGTCGGCCCTTTCGGCAACAGCCCGCAGTGCGCGGACTGAGCCTGTCTCAGGCGAGGTAGTATGGGAGGGTGCTGGAACCAGGTCTCCACACCCTAGGGATGTCTTGATGAAATCAAGGAAGTTCACGAACCGACCCTCCGTGCTTGCACTGTTGTGTGTAGTTGTTTGTCCTTCGCAGTTTGGGCAACTTGTTCCACGCAGCTCCGTAAAGAACGCGAAGAGGCGTTGTTCTAGATCCTTTACCCCTACTGTGCTATTATTATAGATATTAAGTTAAATGTGTAGGCCCAATATTCTCATTAATTATTCAACGTTCATAACAAGTGCGCACAATGATAGAACTATAAAGAGATGCATAAATATAACAGAAGTATAAACACACAATATTTTAGAATCAACGTATATTTTATTAATTCTTTGTGTAAGTACAATCCCAACTCTGACCTGCGCACTCAGCTACAGGGGTCTGTGCGCATAGCTGCAGACTCTACTAGGCCTCTGTGCACTCAGTTGTAGATCCTCTTCCTACTACTCCATCCCAAGACTCAGACTTATAGACTCAGAGCTAATTCATCATCCAAAAGAACATCTCTTTTCTCAAAACTAAGAGCTTTTTCTCGGACACCTATGGAGTTCTATTTTCCTGTGTCGTGAACTCGTGAATCTTCTTGTCCAACAACTCTTCAATTTCCTTCTTTGTTGGGTTCCAGTGTTCTGACATCAGACATCCCTTAGGCAGATCCAATGTTCCGACATCAGACATCCCTTAGGAAAGAGCAGCAACTTGGCCCTCGCAAAAGCTATGAAGGCCAATTATAAGCTAGAAAAGAGGAAGCGAGGGTATGTAATAGCAAGCGTCAAGGACCAAGGGGTGCACATAGCCACCCAACTGTTGGCCAGTAAGCTAATGAGGAAATGTCATGCCCACGAAGTTCCAGTGTTTGTAATTGCGTTGGCAGAGCAGTGCGCAGTGGGGGTCTAGTTCAACTAAGCGTAGTTCCTCTGTGATGAGTTTTTGACAAACTGTAAAGAGGCCCAAGTGTAGGGTAAGACCTTCCATTATGTGTGGTTGCTCTTATCCGTCCTGTTGGTTGTAGGGGAGCTGCTGGAGGATAGCCAGTTTCCCACTTCTGAGGGTGAACTACCTGAAGCCGCGATGCACACCTCGCTCTGGGATACTAAAGAGTCTACAAGGATTAGCGAGATAAAGGTGTTCTAGGTGTTCGTGGAGGCGAGCATATGAACATGCATCAACCGTAGGCCACACTTGTCCACAACAGTTCATAAAAGCTTGCAAAGTGTGGCAAAATTCAAGGCAGATATGAATAACCTGTATATCTAGGCATTCAAGTATCCCACTCGAAAATGGGTGAAGCTCCCATTCATCGCAATGGATGATGTGATCATCGAGGTAATGGAGTCATGGTCTTTGGAGTGGCATGCCTCAGACTTGGAAGAAATGGAAAAGATCACAACGCAGCAATGAAAGAAGGACACCAAGCTGCGCATCATGCATCCGGCTGAGAGGAAGCGCCAGGAACAGGAAGGAGCTACACGTCAGAAGGTGACCGATGTAGCAGTAGCAGCACAGACGACAGAGATTACAACTGTGTCGACCAGAGAGGCCGAGGAAGGCCAAGAGATTTCCTCGGGGCAGTACACTAAGGAAGTGGATAAGGAGGAGGACTGCGCGGACCCCAATACGACATCAAAACACCTCAAGCGGCCACTCAACCCGGAGAAATCTGTCCCCAGGAAGAAAGGGAAAGCCACAAAGATGTCTGACGACCTGATCATCCTTATCGAAGGAGATCTATTGGGTATTAGTAAAATGATTCGGGAAGTCTTGGAGGGTGCACTCTAGGGATTATGGATGGAGCAAAACACTGTGTTGGGGGCGCTCAGCTACAAGGTTTACAGGTAAAACACCCCCAAACAAGCACGATGGCCCAGTATTTTGTAGCAGGAACTGCCAAGGCTGAACGGCCACTGCGCGCCCGTATGCATAACACCTTCATCTTTCCCAAAGGCACGTTAGCAGCAGCACGTGAGGATGACCGGGCTGTGATAAGTAGTATGAAAGGAATTGGCTTGAACTTTGCTGCCCTGCCGCGTGAAATACTGTACCAGCTGCAGGATGGGGTCATTGCCAAGCTCCACGCCCAGGAAGATCGTGCGATTCGGGTCCTACATGAGCAGAAAATCAACATGGACTAGCTCAGCATCCAGAGGGATGTGTTGGTTGTGCAGGCTAGCGGATTGGAGCAGGCCATAGAGGATACATGTAGGAGCATTCCAGAGTTAGTCGTGTTGGTTGAGCTGCCGGCAGTAGAGCGCGTTCATAGATTGGCAGCCGGAGTCCGCGAGGCCCGAGAGGAAACGACAAAGGTTCAGTTGGAGCTAAACCTACAAATCGTCGAGTTTCGATTGAAGGCGCAACCCTCCACACCCCTGGAAGTCAAAGAGTAGTGCCACCGCGCAATTCAATCGGGGTTGGAAGCAATAGAGTGCGTCGTACAAGATTGCATGGGCTTTTTGGATCAGTCACTCTTCATGCTAACCTCACTGTAGGAAGATCCAACTATACAACGTCTAGAGACAGAAGCACGGCAGTTGCAGCAGGCATATGACAATGTCCAGGGGATCACGCAGACGGTCGCCTTTACTCAGCAACTAGCTAAGATGAAGCAGGCCCAAGCTATAAAGGAACATGTGGAAGCCATGCGTCAGAAGGAAGCAGGGCTTAAAGCGCGCATCTAGCATTGGCTCAAGGAAGCATTCATGCTCACTGCCAAGATTGAGGGAAAGCTGGCACAGATGCAGGGCATATATACACTCAGGCAAGAAGGTCGCCCTGACAATGACGCATCGGAGATACGCACACAACTGGTACATCGGACATCGGAAGAATGTGCTGCGGACTTATGTGAAGCGCAGAAGCTACTGGATGGACTCCGCGTGAAGATCAGTGCACCAGTTGAGTGACTCGGGACGAGTCACAATGATTATGTTGGGGGCCTGTTGGGCAATGGACCCCCCATAGCACATTTTTGGGACTTAAAGCCCGAGTTTTGGTCAATGTAATGTAAAGACCACGCAAAATGCGAGTGTAGAACATGAGAGTCTAGGGTTGTTCGCCCTAAAATAATGTAATTTAATATAAAATGAGTCAGCTAACCATGTTCCACGGACCATGGGATTGTATAAATAGAGCGAGGTTCTAGGTGTAAGAAAAAGGTCTTAGTTTTGAGAAAGGAGATGTTCTTTTGGATGATGAATTAGCTCTGAGTCTGTAAGTCCAAGTCTTGGGTTGGAGTAGTAGCAAGAGGCTCTGCAGCTGAGTGCATAGAGTCCCAGTTGAGTCCGCAGCTATGTGTGTGTACCCCTGCAGCTGAGTGCGCAAGGCGGAGTTGGGATTGTACTTGGACAGAGAATTAATAAAAGATAAGTTGATTTTGAAATATTGTGTGTCTATGCTTCTGTTATATTTATGCATCTCTTTATGGTTATATGATTGCGCGCACTTGTTTTGAATGTTGAATGATTAATGAGAATATTGGGCCTACACACTTAAGTTAAGATCTATAATAATAACACAGTAAGGGTAAAGGATCTAGAACAACGCCTCTTCGCATTATTTATAGAGTTGTGCAAAGTAGTTTCCCAAGCTGTGAAGGATAAACAGCTGTGTGGAGTAGCGCAAGTGTGCAGGTTTAGTTCGAAAACTTCCTAGATTTCATCAAGACATCCCTAGGGTGTGGAAACCTGGTTCCATCACCCTCCCATACTACCTCGAGTGAGACCTCAGTCCATGCACCGCAGACAGTTGCTGAAAGGGCCAGTAATTTCGAGATTTGTTTAAATCACTTGTAAACTTGGGTTAGGCTAAACAAGCCAACAAGAACCCATTTAATCAAAGCTATAAGGAAATGGCAAGGCTAGGCTGAAAATATAGTCACAACTGGAAAAACCCATATCATGATAGAAAAGAACCACATGCAATTCCACTCATGCCAAATCTAGCAACAAAAATACACATGCAATTCGATATCTGTAATGAAGCTCATTGTAGCTACTTGATCTTGGATTTTCCAGCTTCATCTTTTCTTCCTCTTGCCTTCTTTGCCTTTCTTACTCTAATGCCAAAGTGCTCCAAGGAACTCTAAGTGTCCAAGAGAGAGAAAGAGAGAGAGAGAAATAATGAGAGAGCTCCAAAGATCAACTGAAAAAAAGAAAAGTTACCAATTGATCCTCATAAGCCTTTTTATGAACGAGGCCTCTATTTTCTTCGTTTTCCATTATTTTCCTTCATTTTCCTCCTCACATGCATCCTATGACCTTTCACCTTCATTTTATCATAATTTCCATTATTTTCATAAATAAATGTGTCAAAATGCCATTTTGCCTTTCCAAAGCCTTAGTCATTTCCTTTATCAATTTCCTTAGCCATAAACAATCAAATGAACACCCCCTAGGATGTATTGCCCAACATTCAACTTGGAGTAAGTGTCCCATCAATCGTGGTTATTGTTTTTAACTTTTATTACATTGAATTTTCACCAGGGTTTTACAAAATCGAAGATCATTATAAAAAACTATAAGATTATAAATTCAAAGAATCACAAACCCAAGGTATTATTAATATTATAAACCCACAAAATTAAGAAACCAATGAGATTATATTATAAACCCAAAGAATGAAGAAACCAATGGGATTAATATTATAAACCCAAGGAATTAAGAAACCAATAGAATAACTATCATAAACCCAAATGATGAATAGACCAGGGAATTAATAAACCCGTGGAATTAACCCAAAGGATGAATAAACCAAGGAATTAATAAACCCAAAGGATCAATAAACCCAAAGGATTTAATATTGTAAACCCAAAGGATCGATAAACCAAGGAATTAATAAACCCAAGAATAAATATTAAAAATACAAGAGTAGTAATAAAACAAAGGAGTTAATATTAAAAACCCAAAAGATTAATATTATAAACCCTTGGGATTATTATTATAAATGTAAGCGACTATTAATACTATAAACCCCAGAAATTTATATTATAAACCCAATGGATTCATATTAAACCTAGGATTATTATTATAATCCCTATCATTAATATTATACCTTGGGAATATGAGCCCTTAGACTAATAAACCCAAGGGATTGATATTATAAACCCAAGGCACTAATAAACGCAAGGGTTTAATACTAAAAGAAATAATACTTAACCCAATGGATAATATTGTAAGACTAAGGTATATAAACTCTAAGATAAATATTATAGAGCCTAAAAATGACATTGTTGACCATGGTTGATCATCGTTGATTTTCATATTGAGACAATCCATGCCATAATGTGATGT
Organism: Pinus tabuliformis; assembly: GCA_031772625.1. Lineage (NCBI taxonomy): Eukaryota > Viridiplantae > Streptophyta > Pinopsida > Pinales > Pinaceae > Pinus > Pinus tabuliformis. The sequence continues at coordinate 1,609,125,673 of CM062817.1, read as the reverse complement.
TCAACCATGGTTGATGATGATTAACCATCATTAATTTTCATATTGAGGGAATAATTTGTCAGAATGTGTCGTTAAACCATAGTTAACCATAATTATAATCCCCAAAAAATTATATTAGATCTTAGTATTAATATTATAAACCTAAACAATAAATCAAACACATTTTCATTCTAAGATCCATTTACAAATATTTTGAGATTAATATAAACAAAATTATAAATTATGTATTATTTTTACATTTTTTAAATTAAGAGATAACTTTTAATTCTGATTATAAATATGCGTTCAATTATAAATATAAACACGAAATGTTACTATTTGTAGTCAAATTTAGAAAATCTTGTTCGATAATTTAACTACACACATTTCCAATTCTTTTCAAAATTGTTTATTTGAAATATTTCATCTTACTCTACACTTAGCTTCCCTTAATTTTAGTCTCAGATTTCAACTCTTCAACTTTCATCTCAAATAAGTTTCAACTCTTCAAATTTCATCTGAAATAAGTAAATACATCTTTATATTTCAAATGGTTAAGGTAGATAGATTGACGTGCCAATCAGAGGATGTAATGTGCAGGCGAATATGGGTAGGGCCTTGTGTCTACAACACGAGACAATGCAACTGGTAGTGAATAGCAGGAACATGTAGGCTATTGGACAGTGATGGTCCCACTACCTTCCCTCCAATTCTGCTACTGTAACAAGGTTTTTACCAAGTTACTTCACCCGTAGCCTACCTGCTTTACGCTCGACGTCTAGGCTCTAATCACCCCTCTGCCTGCCCTTCTTGCTGCTCGCTTGATGGTTACCCACATGTAGCTGGCAATTTGCGTTCCCCGATAGCTATGGACCTTGATCTTGTTGACTACTTGGAGGAACTGCTGGTGGAATGCTCTATCTGGAGGACCCCACATGCAATAGAGGAAGGCTCAACCTTGTTTAGCTGTGTGTTGAACGAAACCATCATCGACTTACCTCCGTTCTTGGGCCCTTCGGATCATCAGTGATTCTGCCGGACGACCCCCTAACCTGGCCATCCCTTTCCACCCCTCCACCGTCACCTTCCTCACTAGGGTTTGCCTCGGGTTGCCTTAACCCTAACCCTGTGGATACTTGTGCTGGTCTAACCTCCCTCCCTTCATCCTCTAATTTCAACTTTTCATTACCCGGCTCATCCACCATAACCACCTCCAAACCCCTGATCACGCCACGTTCATCTACTCCTCCATCCGATAGCTTCTCGAACATCCCTCCCTTATCAGAAGCCCTTCCTTTCACCCCTCCCCCTCCTCTTGAGGACACACCTGTCTCTGGGGATAGCTCTGATCGTTGGGAGGACACAGCCACTGAAGCAAGGCCTCGCAAGAAATCGAGGTGCTTTAGATCTAAAGAAAAAGACATCATTCTCAGGATCGACGAGGACATTCACTTAGGGGAAACAATGGATTTTGTAGATAGGGTTTTGGTTGGAATAATCTAAGGTTGAAACTACATTGTGGCCCATTTAAAGTTATGGGCCTCTAAGGCCTAGGTACATCACTTGGCCGATATACCTATGGTGTAGACCTTCATGAGAGGTTGGTTTGTGTTAAGGTTCACCAGGCCTAACCACACGAACTGGGTTTTATCTTCATTTTGGCACTTTGAGTATGCACCTGTCCTTCTGAAGAGATGGACACCACTTTTCGACCTGAAAACAGAGCAGATAGGGGTCGACCCAATTTGGATCAGATTGTCGGGGCTCCCGCTACATTTCTAGTCAGAAGACATCTTTCGCCACATCGGCAACTCCCTAGGCACATATACGGAGTACGATAAGTCTCACCTATCCACATGCAAGATGGCGTATGCTAGGATTCTGGTGCATATGGATACCAAAGGGGGTTTACAAGAACACATCACCATACAATGGAGGACATTCTCTTGGAAACAACTGGTGGGTTACGAAGGAGTACCTTACAAATGTCGAAGATGCCACAAGGTTGGCCACGTATTCAGGGATTTCCACCTGATAAACAAGGGGGGCCAGAGGTCATCTGAAAAAGATCCGGGCACTTCAAACCCTCAGGACCAGTCATAGTCTACAATCGAGGTAGAATATCAGCTACAAAAGGTCCCTATAGAAGCAGGCAAGGCACCCGAGAAAGAAGCAAGGAAGAAGCGTGGTAAAGATCCACTTTGGCCACCCTCTCGACCTCTAAAGAGAGATCTCGCGGCTATAGGGGACACATTTTCCATGGGTATGACAATTCATTCTCACTCCTTTTCTTTTATTACGTCTGAATCTTCAAGTATTTCTACAATTCACACTCAAGCTAGAGCCTCTGTTTATTCCTTGGATGCATCCCTCTGCTCTACATAAGCACATGTCTCCCATCATTCCCCCTTCCCCATCCAGCAACCCTCTAACAATCAGCATTTCCCTATCGCCACCCCTCCTCTTGTTTACACTATCTCCCAGCCATCCATCCCTGAGGCCCCATTACACCCGTCTTACGACCATCCTATTAGCACTGAACCTCGATACCCCCTTCGCCTCGAGATTACACTCACAAGGCCTCGATGCTATAGGATTTGGTATTGAATCTACCCCCTCATTACTTAAACCACCTCAGGGACGCCCCTCCTCACTTTCCAAAGCTAAGCATCAGGAAGGGGAGGAGATTTACACAGGTAAAAAAAAAACCATAGACTAGGTTCTTAGAGTAGAGCAAACCCTAGATCTCCCCCCTCCATGAAGATGCTCTCATTTAATTGACAAGGGTTGGCTAGCCTTGGGAAAAAACTAGCCTTGAAATGACTGATTTCGTTGGAAGTTATAGATATCATTTTTCTCCAAGAAACCCTAGGTCCTGTCAGCACCATCACTCCCTTACTTGAATCATGGTTACCGGGATGGTCTTTTTATTTGCTAGATGCCACGGGTAGATCTGGAAGGGTAGCCCTAGGTATTTACAACCGTTCTATTAAGTTGAATAATATATGGGGGGCACACGGGTACCTAGGATCTGATATATTCTCACCCACTCTTGAAGCTGACTACATAATAATCAATGTATATGGCCCTTGTCATGATAGGGCCGATTACTGGAGGAAACTGCTTAATTCAACAATTCTCCAGCAAGACAACATAATCTTGGGAGGGGATCTGAATTTCTCTATAGGGTATGCGGAGTCATGGGGTCAACAAGCTCAGGTGGATATGCTATCAGCATTCTTTGAGAATCTTCTGGAGGACCACAACCTTATAGACATCCCCTCTGCCAAAATACAGCCCACATGGAGGAATAATAGAACTGGTGAGGCAAGCCTTGCCAGAAGGCTCGACAGATTCCTAATTAAAGAGTCTCTAGTCAATAGGGGCACTCGTATCAGACAATGGGTTGGATCTTGGGGTCTATCTGATCACAGACCTATCTATCTGGAAATGCAGGATGCCATTGATAAGCCAAAGGCTCCCTTCAAATTTAACTCCACATGGCTAAGGGATGTTGATTACATGAGGATGGTGGCTGATTTTTGGAAGGCTCACCCACTAGGTACTGATGGGAACATTGCGGAAGATTTTGTCCATAATTTGAAGGAGTTGAAAACCCTTTCCAAAGCCTGGGCTCATAGAAAAAGGAAACTGGAAGATCAACTTCTTAGATCAGCAAAGGAGGAAATCTACACCTTCGAGGAGGATACCGGAGGAATTATTACCTCCCAAGAACAAAAAGATAAAATTGCCTCACTAGGAGGACACAAATCCTGAAGGACAGAGAAGAGAGCTGGAGGCTACGGATTTGGGCAATCTAGCTCAAGGAAGGGGATGACAATACCAAATTCCACCATAAATATGCTAATGGGAGGAAGGCGATCAATACAATATGGGACCTAAAAAACGAGCATGGACAAGCTATTCAATCCTTTCATGAGTTGGAAGTTTAGGAAAACTCACATTTTAAAGATATTTACAAGGCTCCTCCTATCGCTACTCTGGCTGAATTGATGCATATTGCTTAGCTTTCCCCAAATTCGTAGACCAGAAGGCAGACTAGGAACTTACAAGAGAAGTCACTCTAGATGAGCTCGAAGGGACCTTAAAGTGGCTCAAGAAGGATAAGAGCCTGGGGTTGGATGGATGGATAGTGGAATTTTACATTGCCTTCTTCGATATCATAGGGGCAGATCTGTTAAGGATCATTGAAGATTGCCGAAAACGTGGGAAGATGTCAGAAGGCCTTAACTCCACATTCATATCTCTCATCCCTAAAGTTGACAAACCCTCCTCTTTCGATGATTTTAGGCCTATATCTTTATGTAAATTCATCTACAAAATCATCGTAAAGATTATCACCAACTTCCTAAGGGCAATCCTATCCACACACATCTCCCCAGATAAATTTGCCTTCCTATAGAATAGACAGATACACGAGGCGGTATGCATTGCTCAGGAACTCCTTCACTCTGTTCAACTCAAAAAACTAAAAGGTATGATATTGAAGATAAAACTATCTAAAGCATTCGATAGAGTTAGTTAGCTCCACATCCAAATTTAGCTAACTCATTTGGGTTGCCCCTTCACCTTCATCAAGTGGATCATGTGCTGTATAACTAACGCCTCTTAGAGTGTACTCATTAATGGTTTGGCTTCCCCCTTTTTTTCATGTGGAACGAGGGCTTAGGTAGGGATGCCCTCTATCCCCTCTCCAATTTCTACTCATAATGGAGGGTCTTAGTAGAATCATTGGAGAAGACCACAAGCAAGGGCAGATTAAGGGAATTAAGATTATTGACTCTTGCATATTGACACACCTGCTTTTTGTTGATGATGTACTTATATTCCTCAATGGAGGCATAGGCGACCTTACATATCTGCACAATGCAATTGGTACATTCCAAAAAGCTATGGGAATGGTGCTGAACGAAGCAAAATCCACTATTATAGCCACAGGATGCTCTCAACATGAAATCCAATATGCACTCAGGAGATTCTCCTTTACTATCCTGCTTTTAGAGGAAGGGCTGAGGTACCTTGGTTATCGACTAAAGCCACATGGATACAAAATAGTCGATTGGACATGGCTAATCACCAAGGTAGAAAAAAACCTTAACATATGGTACCACAAATATTTGTCAAGAGTAGGCAAGTTGGTCCTGATCAAGGCTGTTCTGGAAGCAATGCCCGTATATTGGATGACGTTGGCTTGGATCCCTAGAGGAATATTGGCAAGATTACAAAACATTTGTTGTCATTTCTTATGGAAGGGGAGACACCCTGGGAGAATTCTTGCAAGGGCCAGATGGGAGAGCCTTGCCCTGCCAAAGCGGTGCGGAGGCTTGGGGATTAAGAGATTGGATATCTTCTCCAAAGCATTGGCAGAAAAGTTAACATGGAAATTGCTCAATAATCGCAGCCTATGGAAGAAGGTAGCCATCTCTAAATATATAACCCCTTCCAATCATCTAGACTGGATTAGACAAGCACAAAGGATCACTTCAAACATATCCATTATTTGGAAGGCTGTAATAAATGCTATGGATCTTATACAAAATGGACTGACATGGAGAATCCGAACTGGAACACTGGTGTGCATAAGAGAAGTGTTGGAAATAATACTGAGAGGGGGGGTGAATCAGTATTATTAGGTCAATTATTTTTCATTTCACAATTATATTTGCACATGCTACTTCAGTTAGTGAAAACAGCGTATATACACAACTACAGTTAAGGAAATTCACATATAACTTGCAGACTTGTAATTTAATTTATTCTTCTGATGTTGATCATTAATATGTGTGTTAGAACCATATAAACAGTAACCCAGAACAGTAAAAACAGATCATACAGTCACACACAAGAACACATGATATAAGGTGGAAACCCAATGTGGGTGAAAACCACCTACTGCAATTCGTCTCTATCTTCTTTCAATTAGAAACTTCTTTTTACAATGGATCTGTACTAGTGCAGTCTTATACCAGTACACAGGCTTCTACCTACAGAAGGCTACAACCTTCTCTCGTTCTCTTGCTTCTCCTGGAAGGGAGCTACAACCCCCTTAGCTCTTGTACTAGCTGAGGTACTAGTATGTAGGTGCTGACCTACAAAAGGCTACAACCTTCTCTTTTCTTCCAGGGAGCACGTTTCATAAATTTTCAGACTAGATCCATGAATAACATCAATCAAACATCAAGTAAATCTGCATCAACTAATCTCCCTTGCACCAAACAAACTGAATCAAATAGTCACTTCTCTGAATGTTGTACCCAGAAAATAGTAACAGTAACCAGACACCAATTTTGAACTCAGAACACTGTAGCAATAAACAAAAGTAGCTAAAACATATTTCAAGAGACGTACACTACTTCAATATGCAAAAATCTGCATGCATACGCTTTTGTATTAAGGCCAACCAATGTATACGTTGTTTTGATTTACTGAACCAGTGTGTATACGCGCCTCTAATGTGTCAAACCTATGTACAGATCTATAAAAGATAATTCACTCTTTCAAATATTCAAACATCAATTATACCTAGATTATCAGATCAAGTCATGCGCCAAATATAACAGATCAAAATCACACAAAGATACTACTATTCAAGACTTGATTTTTGACCCATCAATAGAACTTATCCATCTTCTTGCGCTCAGGTTCCTCCTTGATTGAGATTCAGCTATGCACCATAGACCAATCACCAGTATTCCAGATCTTTCTCTTCATAAGATATTCAATACTTGAGTCCATATTTTTTCCAAATGATCTTCTCCTTTTTATAGTCTTAGGCCTTACTCAAACCATGGTCCAAAACCATAGAGAACCAATACTAGGGACACAATACCTGGGTTTAATACTTCAAATGCAACACCTAGGTCCAAATACCATGGACCTAAAAATAAGCTTTCCCACATGTACGCACTTTTCCATGCATGAAAGTGTGTGCATACGCATACGCGACTTTTTATCAGAAATACCACTTGTATACGCGACTTCGTCAAAGGAAACCTATGTATACCTCGCTTTCTTTCATTTTGAGAGCCTGAATAGTGATCTACCATCTGAGTGAGTTTCCATCAAGGACAACACCTGTGTCATAGCACCAAACCTATGTCATAATGCCAACAATCTCCCCCTTTGGACTTGATGGCAACCCCAAGTCACTCAAATTCATTATCCCCCTTTGACACAAAGGGCAAAGGGTTATGCTCCCCTTGAACTCATGCTGTAATCTCCACTCTGTTGTGTTGTTCACGCTCCCCCTGACTGTAGGCAAGGTCTGCAAGAAGATGTTCTACAAGAAGATACATAACTTTATACATCATAAGTGACCTTTTTACCACCAAAGACTCATACATACATCCATCTCCCAACCAAGTGGTAATTGACTCATGCACCCAACCAAGTGGGGATACACCAAAAGGTTACACAAGATAAAATAAGAACATTACATTGTCCATCCCAGGCATAGTGGGGAAACCAAAGTAGGCCATTACATGACCTTGATAAGAAAAGAAATACATGACATAGAGACAAAATATCTACAACCAGACTATGATAGTTATCAACAACTATCATCAGTAGCATATGTCAATCATCATTCAAACCAGCAACCATGTTTTCCTTCTGCACCTATTCCCCCTGAAACCAAAACACTGAGATCTTGAACCAAGATCTTCTAGGATAATGCCAACAATGCATTATTAGAAGAATATATATGCTCCCCCTGAACCTGTACTAGATGGTCTCTGTCAGACCCATATCAGACTCCTTTCATCCTGAGTCTGGCCCACTATTTGTCTTCAAACCAACATATACGCGACTGTACCCACATAAACCGGTGTATGTATGTGTATCCTCCTCATGAAACTTGCGTACACCCACTTTTCTCTGAAACAGACAAGTTTCAATAGCAAGATGATGCATCAACTACTCCTAGTTTCTGTCTGAGGTATTCAAATGTTTCCCTGGGCAGTGGTTTGGTGAGTATATCAGCAACGTGTTCCTTGGAGGGAACATACTCTAATTTAACCTTTTGTTCAAGAACTTGTTCCTGGAGAAAGTGATATTTGATAGGTATGTGCTTGGTCTTTGAATGCATGACAGGATTCTCTGAAATACTGATTGCACTTGTATTATCACAAAAAATGGAGATAGGTGGAGTACAAGTGATTTGCATGTCTTGCAATGTTTGCGTCATTTAAAGGAGTTGTGTGCAACAAGAAGAAGTAGCTACATATTCTGCTTCAACTGTAGATAATGCAATTGAACTCTGTTTCTTGCTGAACCAAGATACTAATCTAGGACCCATGAAGAATGCACCACCACTAGTGCTTTTTCTATCATTCACACTTCCTGCCCAATCTGCATCTGTGTATGCATGAAGTGTGAGATATGTACCTCTAGGATACCATAAGCCATAGTTTTGAGTTACTTGAAGATACTTTAAAATTCTCTTAACTGCTTGAAGATGAGTTTCCTTTGGATTTTCTTGAAACCTTCCAACTATTCCCACTGCATGCATAATGTCTGGTCGGGTACCTGTTAGATTGAGCAGACTACCAATCATGGATATATAGGTTGGTTGATGCACTACTACTGATTCATCATTTGGGCTAAGGCTGCATCCTATTACCATAGGGGTACATACTAGTTTCGAATCCTCCATCCCATATTTCTTCAAGATCTGCCTGAGATACTTGGTTTGTGATAGGAAAATACCGTCTTTGTTTTGTTGGACTTGTAAACCAAGAAAATATGTGAGCTCACCAAGCATGGACATTTCAAATTCTTTTTGCATCACCAAGGAAAATTTTTGACTCATGTCTTCTTCGTTGCTGCCAGAGATGATATCATCAACATATACAACAAGTATTAGCAACTTATTGTTGTCAATTTTTATATATAGATTCTTGTCTGTTGATCCTTTTGTAAAACCTTGTTGATGGAGGTACTTATCCAAACAATAATACGAAGCCCTTGGAGCCTGTTTAAGGCCATAGAGAGCCTTTTTGAGTCTACATACAAGTTTTGGATCATTTCCAAGGATAAACCCATCTGGTTGCTCAATATACACTTCTTCATCCAAGTCTCCATTTAGAAAAGTAGACTTCACGTCCATTTGAAATACTTTGAACTTCTGAAAGCTTGAAAGAGTAAGGAACATTCTTATGGCCTCAAGTATAGCAACTGGTGCAAAAGTTTCTTCAAAGTCTATGCCTTCTTGTTGAGCATACCCTTTACAAACAAGTCTTGCCTTGTTTTTAATAACATCTCCATTTTCATTCAGTTTATTTTTGAATATCCATTTTGTGCCTATTACATATTTATCGTTTGGTCTAGGAACCAACTCCCAAGTGTTATTCTTTTCAATCTGCTCCAGTTCTTCATTCATCGCCTTGATCCAACATTCATCTTTACATGCTTCACTTACATTTTGTGGTTCAGTGGAGGAGAGCAATGCTAGGTAGCTTGAAGCTTCTGAAATAGTTCTTCTTGTTTGTACACCTGCCTCTTTCTGCCCCAAAATTTGAGTTTCTGGATGATTCTTATGAACGTACCTGGATGGAGTCTTTTCTTCTATCCTTATCTGTTCTTCTGGTGCCTCATGGGTTTCTTCTTCATCATGAGTCTGATTTGTTGCTGAAGGATAGTCCTCATCATCTTTGAAATCTTTAGATTTTACTTGCCTAGGAATGTTTCCTTCTTCATCAACCACTACATCAATACTTTCAACAATTTTTCCAAGTCTTTTATTCTAACACTTATATGCTTTGTTGTGGGGAGATTAACCAAGAAGAATGCCTTCATCTGCTTTAGTTTCAAACTTACCAAGGTTTTCATCAGTCTTTTTGATGTAACATTTGCTTCCAAAAATTTTGAAGTATTTTATTGTGGGAGTCTTACCATACCAAAGTTCATGAGGAGTTTGAGTGTTGTTTACCGAGACGTTTGTCTTGTTGAGAATAGTAACTGCAGCAAATGCAACATCACCCCAGAAGGTTGTGGGAGTTCCAGACTCATCAAGCATAGCACGAGCCATTTGTTGAACCATTCTGTTCATCCTTTCCACTACTCCATTTTGGTGAGGAGTCCTTGCAGTAGAGAATTCCCTTCTAATTCCATGTTCATCACAAAAATTGAAAAATTCATCTGAGGTAAATTCCCCACCTCTATCAGACCTGAGGCATTTGATTCTACGATCCGATTCATTTTCAAACAAGGCTTTGAATGCTTTGAACTTTTCGAAAGCTTCGTCTTTATGCTTCATAAGTCCTATCCAACACATCCTGGAAAAGTTGTCAATGAACAATATAAAGTATTCTTCTCCTCGAGGTGACCTTTTCTTAGATGGACCACATACATCAGTATTGACAAGTTCAAGTGGCCTACTAGCTGATCCTTCCTTCTCAGGGAAATTAGTTCTGGTTTGCTTCCCAAACTGACATGATTTGCATATTGTATTGTTTGGAATTCTGATGTCAGGGAGATCATGAACTGCCTGATATTTGCATGCTTTCCTTATCTGAGAGAAGCTTACATGCGCCAATCTTCTGAGCCATAGCCAGTGTTCATCACTATTGCTTAGATAGCATTGTTGTTGTCCTCCCTTGAGTATGTATAAATTATTTGGTGTTCTTATGCCTTTGATCATTGTTTCTCTTGTATCAAGCCCACGAACAATACATCCATTTGATCGAAATATTACCTCATTTCCTTGATCGCACATTTGACTGACACTTAATAGATTATGCTTTAAACCATAAACATACATAACATTCCTAGCTTTGACCTTTTCTTTCAAAAGAACAGAACCTTTACCTTTTATGAATGCAGTGGTGTCATTTCCAAATGAGACCTTCTTTTCCTTTCTAAGGCACTATATGATTGAAGTTTTTCTTTATCACCTATCATATGTTTCGAGCATCCATTGTCGATGTACCACTGATTTTCCCTCCCTTCCACATATAAGGCTATACCACATCTTTCTGGTTGTGTTTCTTTCTTCCTCCATGTTTTGGGGCTCAATGAAGCTTGTTCCTTCTGAGTTGTTTGCCGAAACCTACTCCTCACATTCAAATTATTTATGACTAAATTTGTTACAAATAGACATTCTATTTCATTTTCAAGAGCATAAAAGTTATTGTAGGTTATTTTCATGATTCCAATCACACTCCTTTGATTTTGTGCTTCTCTGGTCATGATGGTCTTGTAGGCAACACATTGAGCTGCTTTATGTCCAAAGCTATGCCAAGAGAAACATTGGCCATTGAATAAACTCCTATGATCATCAAACCTTCTGTCTAGGTGATTGTAATAGCCATTCGTTCTTGAGGAAAATTAAGAATGATTTACCTGCGGTTGGTTGTAGCTTCTGTTCATCCTTGAGGTAGATTGCCCTTGATTTACTTGGTGATCTTTGTTCATTCCTGAAGTAAATTGTCCTTGATTTACCTGATGATCTTCATTGTGCCTTTTCTGTTGATTGTCAACCTGTTTACTTCTCCTTGCTACTTCAAGATAACTTTTGGAGGTTGTTGGCTTTTGTGCTTGAGATGTTTCTTTAGTATACCCAAGACCAGTCTTGATTTGAGGAGAACGCTGCACTTTGATAATCTCATCTAAAGTTTGAGATCCTTTAGCAAATCTAAGATTAAGAGATTTTGTTTTCTCAATGTCTTTTCTAAGGCCCATAATTTCACATTCTAACTTTTCATTGTGTTTTTCCCTTTCAGCAAGTTGGAATGTCAGAGTATCTATAATCATATTCTTTTCTTCTAAACAAATTTTGAGTTTAGAAATTTCTTCATGAAGACCTTCTTCATATATAGCATCCAAGAAATCATCATCTTCAAAATCCATCAAAAGTCTATAATCATTACCTTGTTCATCTTCATCACTATTTGAAAATCCATCACTATCTTCATGTGTGTAATAGCTCTTCTTACTTACATTCTGTTTTCTGTTCCATCTAACTAGTTCCTTAGCTTTGTCAAGCTTATGTTTATGAGGACACTTGGCAGCATAGTGACTGACTCTTCCACAAGAAAAACATTTGAAAGGTAGCTTACCTCTGAATCTTCCAGAACCCTGTTGAAGGTTTTTGACAAAATTTGATTCTTCCTCTTCTTCTGACATATGTCCTGAGTCATTGTAATCTCCTTTTCTTGAGGCTTTGAATGTGGCTTCTCTCTTGTCTGATGGTCCCCCTTTTCTCATTTTGTAAGCGGTTAGGATTCCATGTAGCTGTGACATGATAGTGCTCTATAGATTCTGTTTTTCTTCTATGGCAGAAACTTTTGATTCAAACTTAGAAGAGAAAGATCTTAGAATCTTTTCAACCAAAACAACTTCTTTTATTTCTTCACCCAAGTTTTTCATACAATTAACAATCTCATCTATACGTAGGAAATAGTTAGCCACACTTTCATCATTGTGCATTCTAAGATTTTAAAATTGAATTCTGAGAGTTTGTAGTTTTGCTCATTTTACCTGATCATCTCCTTCATAGATCAGAACGATCTTGTCTCATATTTATTTTGCAGTTTTGAGCTGCATAACCTTGACGAATTCTGATTGAGATAGACTCCCTAATAGAGTATTGATAGCCTTTGCATTTGTTTCATACTGCTTCTTACCAGCCATATCTCTAGGAGTTGCTGATCTAAATGTGTATCTTGTTTCCACGATATGCCAAACTTCTATACCAAGAGATTGAAGATAGGTTGTGAATCTTACCTTCCAATAGACAAAGTTGCTCCCATTAAAAATTGGTGGCCTGATCGATGCTTCTTTCTCGTAGTTGCTCATAATGATAGATCTTCCTTCAAGCCATCAAGCTTCTTTTGAAGGACCTGCTCTGATGCCAATTTTTGGAAATAATGCTGAAAGGGGGGGGTGAATTAGTGTTACTAGGTCAATTATTTTTCATTTCACAATCAGATTTGCATGCGCTACTTCAGTTAGTGAAAGCAGCGTATATATGCAACTACAGTTAAGGAAATTCCCGTATAACTTGCAGACTTGTAATTTAATTTATTCTTCTAATGTTGGTAATTAATCTGTGTGTCAGGACCATATAAACAGTAACCAGGAATAGTAAAAACAGATCAGACAGTCACACACAAGAACACATGATATAAGGTGGAAACCCAATGTGGGTGAAAACCACCTGCTGCAATTCGTCTCTATCTTCTTTCAATTAGAAACTTCTTTTTACAATGGATCTGTACTTGTGCAGTCTTATACCAGTACACAGGCTTCTACATGCAGAAGGCTACAACCTGCTCTTTTCTTTCAGGGACCATGTTTCATAAATTTTCAGACTAGATCTATGAATAACATTAATCAAACATCAAGTATATCTACATCAACAAATCTCCTTTGCACCAAACAAACTGATTCAAATAGTCACTTCTCTAAATGTTGTACCCAGAAAATAGTAACAGTAACCAGACACTAATTCTGAACCCAGAACACTGCACTAATAAACAAAAGTAGCTAAAACATATTTCAAGAGACATACGCTACTTCAATATGTAGAAAGCTACATGCATACGCTTCTGTATTAAGGCCAACCAGTGTATACATTGTTTTGATTTACTGAACTAGCATGTATATGTGCCTCTAATGTGTCGAACCTGCATACAGATCTATAAAAGATAATTCACTCTTTGAAATATTCAGACATCAGTTATACCCAGATTGTTAGATCAAGTCATGCGCTAAATATAACAGATCAAAATCACACAAAGATAATACTATTTAAGACTTGAGTTTTGACCCATCAATAGAACTTATCCATCTTCTTGCGCTCAGGTTCCTCCTTGATTCAGATTCAGCTATGCACCATAAGCCAATCACCAGTATTCGAGATCTTTCTCTTCATAAGATATTCAATACTTGAGTCCATATTTTTGCCAAATGATCTCCTCCTTTTTATAGTCTTAGGCCTTAGTCAAACCATGGTCCAAAACCATAGAGAACCAATAGTAGGGACCCAATACCTGGGTTTAATACTTCGGATGCAATAACTAGGTCCAAAACCATAGGTCCAAATACCATGGACCTAAAAATAAGCTTTACCACATGTACGCACTTTTCTGTGAATGAAAGTGCATGCATATGCATACGCGACTTTTGATCGGTAATACCGCGTGTATATGCGCCTTCATCCAAGGAAACCTGCCTATACCTCACTTTCTTTCATTCTGAGAGCCTGAACAGTGATCTTCCATCTGAGTGAGTTGCTATAAAGGATAATAGCTATGTCATAGTGCCAAAACTGTGCCATAATGCCAACAAGAAGACCCCTGGGTTGGATGTGGTAATGCTCATAGGCTACCTGCAGAGTTTAAAATACATCTTGTTGATCAAGGCATCACACGTATCTGCCACATTGCTGACAATTCCCACTCCACCTTGACTCAATAGGCCTAGAAATCAGGGACCTTACTAAATATCCCTCCGCACTGGCAACAGGTCTAGTGTGACTACCTAACTGCATTAACGGAGGCCCACATCAGGATCACAGAAGGGTATAATGAACTTATATGGGCATTTTCTAAACATGGCTCATATGCACCCAAGATAGGATACCTGGTATTGATGGAACCATATAAGCCCCAAGTCACTGAGCCTTGGTGGAACCTTATGTGGAAGTTAAAAGTGGCCCCTAGAACGAGGCTGCAAATGTGGTCTATTCAGCACAACAAAGTCCCGACTGGTGCAAACTTGATGAAGCGATCTTATTTAGGACCATTTTGGTTCCACCTCTGCAGGAACCGTAGTGAAGACAATGATAACCTCTTTCTGGATTGTCCTACCACCGAAGAGCTATGGAATAGCCTACTCACATCGCTTCCCATTTCATGTCGGTGGCACGATGATAATATAAAAGACGCATGGAACAACGGGTGGAAGGTTGCCACTGGAAAGGAGAGGAATTTACCACTACTCATATGTTGGGCTATCTGGATAGCTAGAAACTGTATTATTTTTTAGTCGAAGGCTCCATAGTGGCTCTCCATATTGTCTAGAACCTTAGCCGACTATCACTCTATTCCATGAGAGACCACTCAACAGCATCACAGGAACATCACGCCAGAAACCATAAATACCTCCATGCCATGGGCTTATTTCGATGGATCAACATAGGAGATAGGCTGTGGGGGGAGAGCCATATTACACATAGCAGAAACTCATTCCTTCAAATTACAAATGGGTTTGGGTAGAGGAACCAATAACTACACTGAGCTCTTAACTGCCAAATACCTCATTCACTTTGCCCTGAACAAATAGTGCATGAACCTTCAACTCTTTGGTGATTCAAAATTAGTATGCAACTCGATAAACAAAAAATCTAATTGCAATGCATACTCATTGAGGCATATCTTGGATGATACTCACAGGCTCATCTTGACTTTTGACTCTTTTGTTTGCCATCACATTTACAGGGAGTGCAACTCAGCTGCCGATCACCTATCCAAGGAAGCAGCACACAAGGATGATGGTACTTGGTTGATATATGAGGAGAAGGATGGTGTTACCTATCAGCACTATCATATATTGTTCATAGATCCAGAAGAATAACTAAAGGCTCAACTTGAGTCAGGAAGTTTATTTTGTTTATTTGTAAATATTTATGTTTACTTCTACATGTTATTAGAGAACTATGCCGCTCTATACTCTCTCTACGTAGAGCCCATAATGTTTTATGATTTTTGATTAGATAGCTCTGTGCGTGGAGCATTATATCACTATTTTTTAAACTTATTTTGGACTGCCAATGCCTTACACTTTGCATATGCTCAACATCTACAAAATGTAATTTTCTCTTATTAATGAAAATTACGACTTTTTCCACGAGATTTTTTTTTTCGAATGGTTATAACTTAAAATAAATATATCATTTTATTATTGAAGTTATACCAAATTGGTAGTTGTAAATAAGCATATGATTTGATTTATAATGTTTTTTCACATTAAAATTATAAAAGTAAGGTTTTTAATTTTAAATACATATATATAGAAATAATAAAATAGTGTTATAATAAAAGTAAATATGGTACAGAGATACATTCAATAGCTTATTAGGAGTGTTATATGTAATTTTCTATATTCAACATTGAGTTGGCACATGTCTCTTCGAAGTGTATATATATGTAGATAAATAAAGAAAAAAGTAATATTTATTTTGATAAAAAATAAAAATGAATAAATATGTATGTTATGCAAGAAATGTGATAAAAGTATTTAACTATCATTTTCAATCTTAAATAAAATATTTAGAAATAAAATACCTAAGAAAAAACTTAGTTTTCACCTTTTGTGAACAAAATGTGTCTATTATATTTTAAAAGAATAGAACAAAACATTTAAATAAATTATTTGAGTATCTATAAGAACTAACATATTTTAATGTCAGTTTCATATATATATATATATAAGATTGTAAAGAGGACCAAAATTTTTGAGCTATAATTTTTTCAAGTTTTTCATTCTAAAAGAAATTTGTATTTTAAAAAATATCTTCACTCTCATCCTTTATAATTTCTATGGTTAAGATAAATCTATATATATTAGTTGATTTTGAATAATTGATCTCATAAATAAAAAAAATTAAAAAATAATTTATATATAAAAAAAAAATAATCTTATTATCATTTTATTATACATTAAGACATAATAAAAGTTATTATCGTTTTATACACTAAAACATAATAAAAATTATCGTTTTATAAATGATCTTCCTATCCAGCTGTTACATAATGTTGCCATGTATGTGAACTACTATCTGTATTATGTATTACAGATTTAACCTAATTATTAAAAACAAAAAACAACGAAAATCTTAAAGAGTATATATATATATATATAAACCGTAGCATCCGTTTAACCACAATGCCAGAGTTTGCCAAGGAATAAGTCCGTAACTATTCATTTGAGGTCACACATGGAACCGAAGTATCCTTATTTTAGGTCGTCTATGTTTGAGCTTGAAACGAGGCTGGCAGATCACGATGCTGCATCAGTCATGAGGTAAAACTCTACGTGAAGTGGAGCTGAAACATTAGAAATTGTAGCTGCAGATGAGCTCAACAACCTGAATATATAGAAATTGCAGAACGATATGTAACACTAAAGATAAAATAGGCCCTCTCGACTTGCGCTGTTCCTTAGAGGTATGCTTAGGTTTGCTTCTACCTTTTTCTCTGAAGTGAAATATTTCAATATTAATTATATATATGGTTAAACAAGGAATTATGTATATATCATATAAGATAATTTCGTAAAAGATAATTTTAAAAAATAATATGTTATTTAAAAAAAATTAAAGTAGTTTTACTATTTTATATTTTATCATTTTGTTAAGTATATTATTTTGTTCATTTTGTATAAAAATTAGTAAAGATTTATTGGAATTATAAACTTAACTTGAGTTTAAAGAATTGAAACCATTTATGTATTCAATTAATTATATATATGGTTAAACAAAAAATTATGTATATATCATATAAAATAATTTAAAAAAAATAACATGTTATTTTTTAAAAAATTAAATAGTTTTACAATTCTACATTTTATCATTTTGTTAAGTATATTTTTTGTTAATTTTGTATAAAAACTAACAAAGATTGGTTGGAATTCTAAATTTAAATTGAGTTTAAAAAATTGAATCCATTTATATATTCAAAAATACAATTTCAATTATAAAACATTATATATATATATATATATATATATATATATATATATATATATATATATATATATATAATTAAAATAAATTCATACAAATTTATTAATTTTAAGGAGTGATATCTTGAATATAAAATAGAAAAATAATTTATATATAATAAAAATATTTACTCAATCTAATTTTATTGTGATTTATAGATAATTTATACAAGGAAACAATGGAACAAAAGAAACAATGATGAAAAAGGAATAAGTTGAACAAGACCATAACCAGATCCCTATTAGCCATCACAGGAATTTCGTTAAACGTATCATCAACATATAATCTACAGGTGTAAACAACATAATTATGTGTAGGGATCTCATACTTATCTGAGAATCGCTATGAACCATTGTTCCCTCATGTCATTTGTTGCACTATCATCTATTAGGTCATAGACACATTATCTATTCATGTACAAGTAAAAACATGTTGAGATCCCTACATAGCTGCTATCATAAAATATGCATATAACCAACATAATAGGAACAAAAATACCATAAACATATCAAACACCAAAATCCACATATACATCAATACAATTACACATAAAAATCAAGGGAATGAATTCTCATTAATGAATGTAATGAACCAATTAGAGATGGGACTACCATGTTCCACCCTACCGTAGATTGGCTGACCCAAGTCTCTCTTCAACCAATCACTCCCATGCCATATTCCAAGCATGAATGTGGTACTCATAGTACACACCAAAAACACCAATCAACATGGATTCCACCAGAGTTCTCCACCCCCACTATGAGGAATTTGAGTGTCACCTAGTCTCTCAGGCTTTACCATGCATCCACAGTGCGATCTAGGGATCACTAAGCCCTACACCGAGACATACTCTTCGAGCTTTATTATGCATCCCATCCCAAGACCATTAGGCCCAATGGAGAGAAAATCCATCTCTTGGTTTTACCGTATATCCTGCCATTCAATGACAAGGATTCCTAGGCCCACCGAAGCACACAATATGGCTTTACCGCAACCCACAATCCAGTTCACGGGTTACTAGGCCAGTGGCTTCGCGATACTCAATCTGGTTCACGGGCCACCCAGACCATGTGCTTGTCAATTCAGAGATCCAACCCACACAACTTTCAATCCAATCTGGTCATACCACATAAACTAAATGAGAGAACCCATTTAATCAAAGCTATAAGGAAATGCAAAGGCTAGGCTGAAAATACGATCACAACTAGCAAAACCCATACCATGATAGAAAGGAACCACATGCAATTCCACTCATGCCAAATCTAGCAACGAAAATTCACATGAATGTCGATATCTGCAATGAAGCCCATTGTAGCTACTTGGTCTTGGATTTTCTAGCTAGATCTTTGCTTCCTCTTGCCTTCTTTGCCTTTCTTGCTCCAATGCCAAAGTGCTCCAAGGAACTCTAAGTGTCCGAGAGAGAGAAAGAAAGAGAGATAGAATAATGAGAGAGCTCCAAAACTCAACTGAAAAAAAGTTACCAACTGATCCTTAGAAGCCTTTTTATGAATGAGGCCTCTATTTTCTTCATTTTCCATTATTTCCCTTCATTTTCCTCTTCACATGCATTCTATGAGCTTTCACCTTCATTTTCTCATAATTTCCATTATTTTCATAAATAAATGTGTTAAAATTTTTTCCTTTCCAAAGCCTTAGTCATTTCCTTTATCAATTTCCTTAGCCATAAACAATCAAATGAACACCCCCTAGGATGTATTGCCCAGTATTCAACTTGGAGTGAGTGTCCCATCAATTGTGGCTATTGTTTTTAACCTTTATTACATTGAATTTTGACCAGGGTTTTACAAAATCTAAGATCATTATAAAAAACTATAAGATTATAAATTCAAAGAATCATAAACCCAAGGTATTATTAATATTATAAACCCACAAAATTAAGAAACCAATGAGATTAATATTATAAACCCAAATAATTAAGAAACCAATGGGATTAATATTATAAACCCAAGGAATTAAAAAACCAATAGAATTAATATCATAAACCCAAATGATGAATAGACTAAGGAATTAATAAAACCAAGGAATTAACCCAAAGGATGAATAAACCAAGGAATTAATAAACCCAAATGATCAATAAACCCAAAGGATTTAATATTATAAACCCAAAAAAACAATAAACCAAGGAATTAATAAACCCAAGAATAAATATTAAAAATACAAGGGAATAGTAATAAAACAAAAGAATTAATATTAAAAACCCGAAAGATTAATGTTATAAACTCTTGGGATTATTATTATAAATGTAAGTGACTATTAATATTATGAACCCCATAAATTTATATTATAAACCCAATGGATTTATATTAAACCTAGGATTATTATTATAATCCATATCATTAACATTATACCGTGCGAATATGAACCCTTAGAGTAATAAACCCAAGGGATTGATATTATAAACCCAAGGGACTAATAAACGCAAGGGTTTAATACAAGAAACTCAAAAAATTAATATTTAACCCAATGGATAATATTGTAAGGCTAAGGTATATAAACTCTAAGATAAATATTATAGATCCTAAAAAAAATATGGTTGACCATGGTTGATCATCATTGCTTTTCATATAATGTGATGCTCAACGATGATTGACGATGATTAACCATCATTAATTTTCATATTGAGGAAATATTTGTCACAATGTGATGTTAGATCATAATTAACAATAATTATAATCCCAAAAAAATTATATGAAATCTTAATATTAATATCGTAAACCTAAACAATAAATCAAACACCTTTTCATTCTAAAATCCGTTTACAAATATTTTGAAATTAATATAAACAAAATTATAAACAATGTATTATTTTAGATTTAAAAAAAAAAAAACAAACGCTTTTGACTCTCATTATAAATATGCGTCCCATTATGAATATAAACACGAAACGTCCGATTATAAATATAAACACGAAACATTACTAATTTTAGTCAAAATTAGAAAATCTTGTTCAATAATTTAATTACACGCATTTCCATTTTTTTTCAAAATTATTTATTTCAAATATTTCATATTACTGTACACTTAACTTCCCTTACTTTTAGTCTCAGATTTCAACTCTTCAACTTTCATCTTCAAATAAGTAACTGTATCTTTATATTTCAAATGGTTGTAGCTTAAAATAAATATATCGTTTTATTATTGAAGTTATACTAAATTGGTAGTTGTAAATAAGTATACCATTTGACTTATAATGTTTTTTCACAAAAGTATCAGATTTCAACTTTTCAACTTTCATCTTCAAATAAGTAACTGCATCTTTATATTTCAAATGGTTACAGCTTAAAATAAATATATTGTTTTATTATTGAAGTTATATTAAATTGGTAGTTGCAAATAAGCATACTCTTTGATTTATAATGTTTTTTCACAAATTTATAAAATTATAAAAGTAAGTTTTTTAATTTTAAATACATATATAGAAATAATAAAATAATATTATAATAAATTAAATCAATATTGTGCAGAGATACTTTCAATAGTTTATTAGGAGCGTTGTAATTTTCTATATTCATTCAATATTGAGTTGGCACGTCTCTTTTATATAAAGAAAAGAGTAATATTTATTTTAATAAAAAATAAAAATGAATGAATATGTATGGCATGCAAGAGATGTGATAAAAATATTTAACTATCACTTTTAATCTCAAATAAAATATTTAGAAATAAAATAACTAAAAAGAACTTATTTTTCACCTTTTGTGCACAAAATGTGTCTCTTATATTTTAAAAGAATACTCCAAAACATTTAAATAAATTATTTAAGTATTTATAAGAACTAACATATTTTAAGTTCAATTTCATATATATATAGATTTAAATCTACATAAAGTTGTAAGGAGGACCAAAATTTTTGAGCTATAATTTTTTTTTCAAGTTTTTCATTCTAAAAAAAGTTTGTACTTTAAAAATATCATCACTCTCATCCTTTATAATTTGTATGGTTAAGATAAATTTATATATATTGGTTGGTTTTGAATAATTGATAACATAAATAAAAAAATAAAAACATAATTTATATATAATAAAAAAACATGTAGTTAGGCCGATAGGCCTTCCTTTGAATGAGTTTAGTCGTCTACCTTTTGATTCTCTGATTGACATCTGGCGTCCAACTGGCATCTGGTTTAATTGACATCTGGCATATGTTGTCGGACTATTCCTCCTTCACCAAAATTGCTTTTCGATTTCAGCTCCTCCTGCTTCCCACTTTTTGCTCTTCCACTGCTCTTCCATGACCTGCTGCAATAATGTTTCCGGGCTCTTCCGTGACCTATTGCAATAATGTTTCCGGGCTCTTCCATGACCTGCTGTAATAATGTTTCTAGTTTTTGCTGTGCACTCTACTGTGCACGACCTGCCTTGCTGCCTACCGATGAATTTAGCTCTCGGTTATTCAATGGTGATCCTGCTATACCCTGCCATACTTGACCTTTTAAATACCCATCCCAACACCTGTTATCTCCTTAAATATGTTCTTTACATTCATCTGCTCAGTTGCTTCTTCTAAGTGAATCAAATTTATTTCTGAGTGTTGTGAAGAAGAGAAGATGGTGAAGGAAGTAGGTCGATTTAATGTTCAAGGATGGGCTACTAGAGATGAGTCAGGCATTCTCTCACCCTTCAATTTCACTCGCAGGTTCCTCCTCGCTTTACTCATTTAACTGCTTTTATTGATACCCATCTATAGAAAACTTACGTTTAAATTGTTTGCTTCTATTGATAACCATTTGCAGAAAACTTACATTAAAATTGCCTTGACAGGGAAACTGGGCTACATGATGTTATTTTCAAGATCGTATACTACAGAATCTGTCACACTGATCTACATCAAATTCATAATGAATGGAAAGGTTCCCAATACCCAATGGTTCTTGTGTAATGTATTCATAATCTTCAACACTGCTTCACATCAAATAGCAAGACAGAAAGAGTACATGCCTAGAAATTCACACTCAATTTTAATTTACTCACAATTCTATTTTTGTAGCCATGAAATAGTAGGTCTAGTAGTTGAAGTGGGTTTAGAAGTGAAGAATTTTCCCGCTGTAGATTGTGTGGGCGTGGGCTGTATGGTTGGAAGTTGCCATCATTGCAATTATTGTAGCAAAGGGCAAGAACAATACTGTGAGAAGGTCATTTGGACGTATGGTAGCATAGATGTTGAGGGTTCTATCACTTTTGGAGGTTACTCATCCTTGATGGTTTCTAACCAAAGGTAATTAATCATTATCCCAACTCATGCATCCATTTTTGTTTTAGGGCATATAGGCTAAACTCGCCATAAAAGGCTTCCTTTTCTGTCCATATAATCCTGTTCATGTTTGGAATGGGATCAACGAGTTTCAGGAATCTCCTAATTGACTCAAAACCTTAGAAAATTTAATTGCGCCAAGTTCCGGTAGGCCTTGCCGGGATGGGTGGTTTGTCTCTTTTATATAAAACCAGAGACAAATGGCATTAATATTTTTTCTTTATATTGGTTAAATAGGGTTTTAATAATTTGGGTGGTTTGTGGGTTGTAAGTAGCTTTGTGGTGAAGGTACCAGAGAATCTACCCTTGGATGTGGCTGCACCATTGCCATGTTCAGGAATAATGGTGGACAGCCCCATGAAATATTTCTAGATGACGGAGCCTGGAAAGAGAGCGGGCGTGGTGGGGCTTGGTGGTTTGGGACACATGGCTGTCAAATTTGGCAAAGCTTTTGGGTTGCAAGTTACGGTGATAAGTACATCGCCTAGCAAGCAAAAGGAAGCGAGAGAAATTTTAGGAGTAGATCACTTTGTCATCAGCAAAGATGAGAAATAGATGCAGGCTGCAGACAAGTTTGTAGACTATATTATTGACACAGTCTCTGCTAATCATGTTGTGGAGCCCCTCCTTAATTTGCTAAAGGTGAATGGTAAGTTGGTCATAGATGGTTTGCCAGAAAAGCCTGTGCAATTTGCTGCTCCGGCTGTTGTTATGGGTAAGTCCTCCGTGCCCTTTTGTCTTGTAGATAAAAGATATGAACAAAATTATATTTCAATCAAACTGAGAGTGTCAAAGGCATCCACAGCTTAGGCAGATATGCTATCTCTAAATTTTGGATTTCTCTACTGTTTTCTTGAACAAGAATTTGGGTGTTAATCACATGGAAGTTGGGATTTAATTTTAATTTTGGTGTGTGCAGCCCATCGATTTGTAGGGGGGAGTTTGATTGGAGGGGTGAAGGAAACTCAGGAAATGTGTTATAGTTGGTGAGAAGCTTTTAGCTCTCATAGAAGAGTAGGTTTATGGCTGAATGAGGATGTGAGAAACTAGGAACTGTAACTCGTAGAATGTAATAGATGCCCGAGAGCTTGAACAGTTTCTTCTAAATCTCCAGAAAATGGAAGTGAGGAAAATACACAGTATTCATGAGCCACATTACCTCTGAAATTCAAGAGAACTGACAAGTGGGCACTTCCTCCAAAACCTTCTTTTGTGGCTACAGTATAGAGTCTGAAAATTTGGTGGTTAAAGCTTGTAACCTTTCTCACTTGGATCAAGTCATTGGCATGGCTCCCTACTCCATATTAGATACTTTTGAAATGTCATTGAAACTATGTTGGCCAACCCCAGATTGTCTAACCTTATCGAATGCCATATCTCTTGCAGAATCCAAACCATGATCCTCAACTAAATATTGATGTTTCTACAAACTAGGTTTGTCACATCAATATGTCTGAGCACAGTAATGGGGAAAACAAGGATTAAAAACATTTTTCCTAAATCTATATGCCTATACTTGTGAAATTCATGATCTACTAATAGCTAGATAGCATTTGCAAACAAATTGAGAGATACACCTATATCATTATTCTCTTGGCTTGCAGTGTTTCGACTTCCTGAACCAAGATTGGATCTACTTAAATTTGATCGACTTCTACTTTTGTTATCATATATATGAATACTTCTATCATAAAACTAAGTGTTTGCAAGAGGTTGCATAGATTTCAGGGAGCCCATCTATTAAAATAATAGTAGAATCGGTACGCAATAAAGAGATAATCTTGATAAACAACATCTCACACATTGAAGGTCGAGATAGAAGGAGAGATTAGCGTTTACCTCAAGGGAATGTAAAGATATAATGAATTCATTTCTACCCTTGAATTATTTGTAGGGAACAAATGTTATAGGCCACCTAAATTAGCCTGTAAAAGATTTGGTCCCTTGGTTGAAGAATCCATTTGTGGAGAAGAATGAGCATTAGTGACTTATAATCTAGTTGGGGAAACATCCATTTTTGAAATTTGATAAACTAGAACACTACTTAGTCCATTTCCTTACTTGAAGTTTAATGTGGGAGTCAAGCTTATTTGGAAATGAAGCATATTTCTTGTTGTATATACCTTATGGCGTCCCTAGAGGCCTTGATATCATCTTATCGAACTCACAAATTTCTGTAAATGATGAATTGGGCTGCAAGAAAAGTATTCATGTCTAGAAACGTCAGAATTGGACTGATCTTCGGACTGACCAAAATGTCAAGTTCAGGTAAGCATTATTGTTATAGAAGTTGTAGACTAAGAACAGGAATGACATGGGGAAAAGTAGGAATATGAAAAGAAACAAGAAGACCCCTCATGTCTACCTATGCAAGGTCTCAAACACCATGCCCATCTTTGTAAGTATTTCTTTGACTTTAAATTCGTGTTGTAGCTAAGGAAGTTTAATCTATGCTTGTGCTTTCAATAGTCCTAGAAAATAAAGGGAGAAGTGGGCTTCCACCTTTAAAATAATTATTTTTAAAGAAACAATGCCCTCCTATTGTGGATCTATGAACTTTGCTAAAAATGGATAAGGACTAGGCATGGAAGTTATATGTTCCAGGGTACATGTAGGACTTAGCATGGTTGTTACATCTGCCAGGGTATTGTTCTTGTAGCCAAATGGATTGTGAGCACTATGTGTAATAGATTGAATTCCAATAGTTGATATGTATGGTGTGAAGAACCAAGATGTGCTATATATATTTCATTGATGGAAGACTTTAAGTGTTGTTTTTGTCCTTTTGAAATTTCCAGGAAATATATTAAAAGAAAAACAAAAAAATATTACAATGTACACATTTTACTATGCCTTTTCATTTCTTTATTTATAAAATTTTCCTACCATTTATACTCGTGGGAATTCTATTTAAAGTATTTCACAATGATGGGAAACAATTAATTTATTAAACAAAATTCTAAGAAAGGGTTGAGATGGAATATACTAGATGACGCTTGCAAAGTTTTCAAACAAATGCCAGAATGAGATGTTTGTTCTTGGACTACCATGATTGCAACTTATGTAAGGCATGGACCTGTTGAGGAGGCATTGAGATTGTTTCAATTAGTGAAATATAAAGGCCTCTGTCCTAATCAACTCACGTTTACCATCCTTCTTATGATGTGTACCTAATTAGATTCTGTACAAAATACAACTACCTACACTTTAAGCAGCTGTTGTGATCTCAAATGCCCAAATAACTGCTTTGTAAATGTCCAAAATTGAATAGTGATCACAAATTACAATTATTTGTCTCTTAAGTAGCCATTGTCTTAAATACCCAAATAGCTGCTCTTAATTGTTCAAAAGTGCAGAGTGTTTGCAGTGTCGCTATCAATGAAGGAAGAAGGTGATATTTATCCCCAAAGCATGTGACCAAGCTCTTCGAATCTTCCATAACGTCTAAGAGGGAAAATTAGGTGTTTTCATCACCATTACGGGATGTATTGTGGAGTGGGGATAGATTCCCATCTTCTGCTACTGTTACCAACTATGTGTTGCAATTTCAGTATGTATTTCATGTGGTTTTCTAGATTTAAGCAATATTTGAAATGTCCGTTAAATTTTCCTCTTCAGGTTGATTTTTAATGGAAGATTGAACGTTTATGTAACTCCTCTGGTTGATTTTTAATGGAAGAATGAATTTTTATAAAAATCTAATTTTCTTGTTGCTTAGGACCTCCACCTAGAAATTGAAAATGTTGTTGGTCACATGAGTACAATGATGAGTAATTGTTTTCTTTCCAACTGATTCTACAAATTAGTGTTCAGAGTCCAACAAGTTAAGCACATTTAAATCAGAGTCTAATGAGCACATTAAATCATGAATGGTTGCAAGGTTACCAGATTCTTACTCCACAGTTGCAAGCTTTCTCCCACTTAAGGACCTTTACAGTATCCCAAGTGAAATCAGGATTATCCCAACCCAAATGGCCATATGCAGCTATTTTTTGGAACCTCATATTGCCTCCCCGTTTTAGGTCTAGATTGATAGAAATCATGCTAGGGTGAAAGTCAAAATTTTCCTTGATCAACTGCAGGATTTCAGTATATAGAATCTTTCCAGTACCATATGTGTCAACAAACACAGAGAGTGACTCAGGCACACCAATGGAATATGAAACTTGCATAAGGAAGTAGCGTTTTAGCCCGGTAGCAACAACACTCTTGGAAACTTGTCTAACAATGTAGCCACCACTACAATCCACCTTGGTGGGACCCCTTCCAGAAAAGGCTCCTCCATCATGAGCACCCCAACCACCATATGTATCAATAATAATTTTCCTCCTAGTGAGTCCAGCATCCCCATGGAGTCCTCCAATTACAAAACACCTAGATGGGTTGAAATGGAATATTGTATTTTCATCTAGATATTGAGAAAGAACAACCGGCTTAATGACATGCTCCTTGAGATCAACTAAAATCTGATCATTGATAACAGTTCCATCATGTTGAGTAGACATGTTGTCAGGCCAGGTAGTAACTCCACAAAGCAAAAACTGATTCGTATCTTATTCCACAAGGTAGGTCTTCATTATATACATGAGGGAGAGACTGTTCAGTTCATCTCCTGATGACAATTCATATTTCTAATTTATTTATTTACATAAATTCACCCAATCACAAGGATTAGGTGTCAACATTCCCCCCCTTAATCTGAAGGGATGTTGGTGAGTCCAAGCATCATTCTGAATCGTTCAAGATTTTCTCTTCCAAGCGCTTTGGTGAAGATGTCTGCAGTTTGCTCATTTGTGGAACAATGATGGAGATGGATTGTTTTGGCCTCAGCATGATGTCAAATCAGATGATATTTAGTATTGATGTACTTCGTTCGATCATGGAACTTTGAGTTCTTGGCCAACTTTATTGCAGAGGTATTTTCAATCATGAGTGGAGTTGATTGTACTTGTTTTACTTGCAAATCTTCAAGAATTTTCCTGAGCCACACAATTTCTTTTGTTGCTTCAGTTGCTGCCTCGTATACTGCTTCTATTGTGGAATCTGCTAGAACTGATTGCTTGTGTGATCTCCAGGAGACAGCTCCTGATCCAAGACTCATAGCATATCCTGAAGTAGATACCCTAGTTTCTTTGTCTCCATCGAAGTCTGAATCATCAAAGTCTGAATCATCGAAGTCTGAATCAGAGTATCCAATCAAGCTGAAGTCGTCCACCTGTGTATACTTGATTCCAAAGTCTTGAGTTCCCTTTAAGTACCTTACAACTCTTTTTGCAGCAGACCAATGTCCCTCGCAAGGCTTTTGCATAAACCTGGAGAGGATTCCAACAACAAATGAAGTGTCTGGTCTGGTAGTAGTTAGGTAGTTGAGACTTCCTACAAGTTGTCTATACTTTGTTGCATCCTCAAATTCTTTTCCTTCAATAGATGTGAGCTTTAAGCTTTGTTCCATTGGAGCAGTAAGAGGATTGCACTGTGTCATACCAAACCTGTTCAATAGATTTCCAATGTATTTCTTTTGAGAAAGAAATATGGACTTTGGATGTTGGGTTACTTCAATGCCAAGATAGTAATGAACACAACCCAAATCAGTCATTTCAAAACTTTTCCCCAATTCCTTCTTTATGGATGCAATGTAGCTTTCATTATTCCCTGTTATGAAAAGATCATCTACATATACCACAAGATATACAATTGTTTTTCCAACTTTCTTGACAAATAAAGTTGCATCATCAAGATCATAATGTTTGAAATTGAGTTTCAGAAGATGCTCAGTTAATTTTTCATACCAGGCTCGTGGTGGTTGTTTGAGTCCATACAAGGACTTCACCAGTTTTCATACTTTATGTTCATGTCCTTTCACAGCAAATCCTTTAGGCTGGGAGATCTCCATTCAAGAAAGCAGTTTTTACATCCATTTGATGGACTTTCCAACCGTTCTGAGCTCCTAGTGCAAAGAATGTCCGGATGGTAGCCCATTTTGCTGTGGGGGAAAAAGTCTCCTCATAATCGACCCCTTCCTTCTGTGCAAAACATTTTGCCACAAGCTTAGCTTTGTGCTTGTCAAGTGAGCCATCAGCTTTATACTTGTTCTTGTAGACCCACTTGCATCCAATTGATTTGGTTCCTAATGGGGGATCAACCACCTTCCAAGTGGCATTCTTTACGAGGGCATCATAATCCTTTTGCATTGCTTTTTTCCATTCATCATGAGAAGCAACTTCTTTGAGGGAAGTTGGTTCAAAATCTGTAGACAAATTCAATTCACAATCATAAGAAACATCCATATCAACAGGTAAGTTAGGGTCATCTACATCACCTCCATTTTGCCGGTTTGAATTTCTGGTTCTTGTCTTTCCAGCTTCATCAGGATGAACACTTCCAAGTGTCTTTGTCACCCATTTTGGGCGACCTTTTTTAGATGGTCCAAGCTGTTCCATTGATTGAGTTGGGACTAAATCAAGATTGAGTCTCCCAATTCTATCAATTGCATCACTTAAAGCATCATCCATTGTTGGAGTTTCATCCGAGGGAGAGTGTTCTTGAGAAGAAGATTCCACATGTTTATCTAGTATAGGAATCCCCCCTTCAAGATGTGGAATCTGATTATCACGTTCTTGGAATGATTTTTCTTTTGTGAATCTATCCAAGCGATCAAGTTGCAACTCAACAACATTGTCAGTTTTGGATGATTCAAGAAAAATTACATCTCTAGATACAACAAACTTTTTATTTACTTCATCATAGAGATGATATTCTTTGGAGGTGTTTGAATACCCCAGAAAGATACACCTACGACTTCTAGCACCAAGTTTGTTTCTATGTACCTTTGGTATCAAGGCATAACAGGTGGAACCAAAGACCCTGAGATGCTTTACCGAAGGAACATGTCCATACCACATTTCACATGGAGTGTTGTTTCTTATAGCATTAGATAGACATCTATTCTTTATATATGCAGCACATAAAACAGCATCAGCCCAAAAAATTATCTTTACATTTTTTAAGAAGAGCATGCATCGTACCATATTTAAGATTGTCCTATTCATTCTTTTAGTGACACCATTTTGTTGGGGATTATAAGGAACAATTGTTTGATGTTTGATCCCATGTTGGCGAAGATAGTTTTCAAATTCATTTGATGTGTATTCTTTTCCATTATCAGTGCGAATAGACCCAATATGAGATTGTGCATCATTTTCAATCCATTTGTGAAAATTCTTAAACGTTT
This sequence comes from Pinus tabuliformis, assembly GCA_031772625.1. NCBI lineage: Eukaryota > Viridiplantae > Streptophyta > Pinopsida > Pinales > Pinaceae > Pinus > Pinus tabuliformis. The sequence goes on along the minus strand of CM062817.1, from coordinate 1,609,095,445 downwards.
GAAAAGCATCAAATTTGTTCTTCAATAAATAAACCCAACACATTCTGGTGTAGTCTGTTATCACTCAGGTTGTCCTTAAGCTCCGGAAAAGGATACGGCCGAGGTAACCACAAACCAACTTTGGACTGCAGGTTCTAGCCAACCTGCAATCAGAGAGGGCTCTCTCTTTATGATTTAGCTTTGTTTGAAAAAGATTTTAGGCTAGGTCTCGAGTTCAGAGGGTTTTTGTTTGTTTTTGGTGGGAAAATTGATTTTTCAGGTAGAGAGGCAGAGCATAGTATAAGGGTTTCGAACCATTGGGCATGGAGTCAAGGAGAAAAACTGCTGGTGCTTTTCCTTAATAACAGTGAGGGAAAATGGAGCGAGATAGCTGAGCATGAAACAATGTTTCAGGTTTAAGGGATGGAAAGAAATTCTAAGTAATGAGAGGCAATTAAGAATCTCTCAATTATGCTTAATAGGGGAAGATAAAAGGGTGTTACCTAGGGGCAGTTAAGAATCCCTAGATAATTGGCAAACATAGGGGAATCGGGGTAAACATGAGCCAAAAGGAATTCATATTCATAACCAATTCAATCAGAAGAAAACATAAAGAAATAGTAGAAATTGAGCATAGAGAGTATTTCAACTAATTCTAGGCTATTCTTTCTTCCTGCTATTTAGATAGTGGTAAACAATAGACAGAGGTAAGATGCACTTATTGCTTCAGGCTGCAGAACAAGAATTCCATCTTCATATCTCCATAAACATTCATTCACAACAGACAGTTTGCTCTCCAAGCTTTCGGCAATCTTTGATTATGAAAAAACTTAGGTATACACAGCGAGTCTCTAGTGAAATTCTCAAATGACCAACCCTTAAAACTATACAGAGGGTGGTATATATAGGGCAAAAACTCTCTGCAGAGTTTCTTTATTACATCTTGACCTAATTAGGTCATAAAGAAAAATTACTACTTAACCTAATTCTATCTAGAAATAAACGTAAAAAATATCTCAGGCTGCGCTGAGGGCCGCCGTATCAAAACTGAATAAATGATGTTGTCCTTGGTGGCTTGCTGCAGTGTTTTCTGAAATAAATGTGTATGGGCTTCTGCATCTCCGCTGTCTGTATGCATTTAAAGCTTTAACTGTGATTTGAGGGCAAGGATGGGCTTACGCCTCCTGATTTGACTTTCTGGGGGGCCTCATCAATGTTCAGGTGCTTCGAGCCCCTAAAAAATCTTGACTGATACTCTTTGGCTCTTCTTCTTCCTCTGATACTCTTTGGCAATAAATTGATGTTGTTCTGACGTGCCGTGGGTCTTATTCACAAATTAATGGCCGTTGTTCGGCCTCTGTTTCCTTCAAAATTGTTATCTGCTCATTCCGGCAAGCTTCGCGAAGAAAAATGGGTCTTTTGGCGCCTTTCGGGCTTGCTGGGGGCCGCAGTATGAAAAGATTCCCTGAAGATTCCCCATTCAAGCCCAAAAAATCTAGTGATGAGCGATAATCGCTCATCAAAAACTGCCTCAGAATCTAGTGAAGTGCGATTTTTTGCCCTTCGCGCCAAAAAAGTGCTAATGATGTCAGCATGATGTGACGTTGTACGGTGGGTGACGTGGCATGACACGTGGCAAGGGGCCACGCAGGCAGATGACTCGACATGTGACTGGGCAGAGGGGGGTGCCGTAAGCGGTGACTGTGCAGGGGGTGACGGTAAGTGGTTTTGTGGCGCACCACCTTTGGGGGGGGGAGCGGTTTTCTCAGAGGGAGCTCCACCACAGCTCAGGAGCTGACGCGTGGCGGGAGGTACGGCAGGAATACCGCCCATCTCTTGGACGCTAAAGCTCAGGCGGTTCGGAGATGGGGCAGCCCGCCCACCGTTGATCTGTGGGGCGGGCGATCCAACGATTGGCGGTCGGTGTGAGGTGATGGCGGGATAAAGGACGGGGAATATGCGAAGAATATACCTTTTTTAATATGCGCGCGGGTGGGTTATGACTTAGGGAAAGTGGGTTTGGGGTTTTAAAATGGGTGCGATTAATATTTATAGTTGGGACATAGGGTAAGGGGTAAAATATGGGTTAAATGCGCGCGGGTTTAGGATTTTATGTACAAAACTTTGGTTAGGGGGTGAAATAGGGGGTTTTGAGGGTTTTAGGGCTAGGGAATAGGTTGTTAGCATGACCAGGTGCCATCTAACCCCTGTTATGACACGGATGGGCTAAAAATAGCCCCAGATGGACTATATTTTCCCCGGACTTTGAAAAATATGGCTATATTGCCAGTGAGGGGATATTTACATAGGGGAGTTATATATACATAGTTTTAGTAAGGGAAGGGAATAATTGATAGGGAGTTACATAATACTGTTAGTAGTTAATATGAAGGTGACCAGCAAGTGCTAAGGTCAGGGACCTTAGGCTAAATTTGGGGAAAAGAACCTGTAGAGAAATGAAATCCTTGAGTGAAGCAGATCTTTCACCAAGGCAACTGATATGGAGTATGATGAGACTAAGAGGCTCAAGCAGATCTTGACCTCTTTGGGGAGTTAGTAAGTGACTTTGGGGAATTAGAAGAAGGGGGAGTTAGTGATGTCCAGCTCTGAGCTCTTCTGAATGCAAAACTGCCTGCACTGTAATTTGAAAAGATAAACATTTTGAAACACAAAATTGATCATGAATCACCATTCTGCAACCACAGCTACCTACCCAGCCTACTTCCTAACATTTTTTCTTCTTTTGATTTGGGTGCATTTAGACTTGCAGAACCATATTTACAATTTTTATTTTCTTTTTTCTGATTTCCTATCTAAATCTACACTTATTTCTGCGAGGGCCCAGATTAAACAGTTGGGTCCCTTTGATTCTCTACCTATCTACAAAATCTGCCAAGATTAAAGTGTTTGGACAGATATCATTCTCTATATTCTACAACAGGAAATTGAAACCTAGGGAGACCAAGATTGGACTGTTTGGACCTCCCTCTAAAACTCTCGAAAACTGGAACACAGCAGTGGCCTTTGGACTAGCACATTTCGTGGCTTTTTCTTTGGTCTCTTATGGAAATATGGAACACTGCAACTTGCAAAGTATGACATATTTGGCATGTAAAAATGTCAATCATGAAAAATGATACCCTGTTGCAACAATAGGCTAACATAGTCATCAATAAATGTCATGATATATTTATTTCCATTTGCAGAAGGAACAGGCATTGTACCACATAAATCTGAATGAATGAGTTCAAGTTTCCTATGTGCTCTTGAATTTGAATCATGAAAAGACTGTTTGCTATGCTTTCCTAGAATGCAAGCATCACATTGCTTAAGATTCCTAGGAATTGTAGGCAAACCAACAACACCATTTTTCTTCAACAAGTGGAGACTGTCATAGTTCAAATGTCCAAATCTAGCATTCCATAATAAAATTGATGGAAGTGTACCTTCTTCATGATGATAATTGTATGAGAAATGTTGTGCATGAGCAGAGGTTCCTTGCAGCTTGATAAGCCTTTCTTCTTCTATTCCCCTCATGACAAGTGAGTGGTCAGATGCTTTTCTTACCTCAAGCTTGCCATTAAACATATGAATGGAGTGACCTTGCTGGTGGATGTGGACCAAGGACAAGAAGTTTCTCTTGAGATGTCGGAGATATAGAACATGATCCAGAAGAAAGTCTGGAAGAACAGGCAGTTTAAGCCTGATTGTGCCAAGCCCTGATGGCTTGATTTTTGATTGATCTGCAAAGTATACTACTCCATCAACATTGTCAGTGAAATATTCAAAAAAAACTTTTCTATGAGTCATGTGGCAGGTTGCTCTTGAATCAAGCAACCAATCATTTTTCCAAGAAGCAAGTGAAGCATTAAATAAATCTTCATTTACTCCAATGTTACATTGTGCCACAACATAGTGAGTGGATTCAGGTGCTTTACCTTTGTCTGTATCATCAGTTTTACCTTTCTATTGGTTTATTTTCTACTTAATTTTGTCCCATGGTAGCTTGCATGTAGAGGCATCATGTGATCCATTTTTTTTGCAGCGTATGCATTGAAAATCTGCCTTTCCTCCTTGAGAATGTCTACCCCCCCGCCTCTGAAATGTCTTCCTCTTCCTCTTCATCCACCTCTTCCTCTTGTAGAATCTTGAGCAAGATGCTTTTCTTTATGAGCAAGGCACACAACCTCTTCAAAAGATTCAGGGGCTGTCTTCTTTCCAAAATCTTTCTCTCTTTTAGCAAACTTTTTCACAAGAGAGTTAAAGGTTATATCTTTGAGATTTCCATTTGCTTGCAATGACTCAAGATAATTGGAGTAAGTAGGATAAAGTGCCTTGAGAAAAGTGATAAGAGGAATATCCAATTCAACCTTATTGGATTTGATATCATTTATTATAGACTTTACTTCAGATGCCAGACCAAGAGGATCATTATTTTGCAGTTCAAGAGTGAAGAGTTTAATCATGAGTTGAACAACTTCAAGTGCAGAATGTGAGTCATAGAGTTCTTTCGGATTTTGTAAGGCTTCAAAGGCAGTTGAATATGATGAAATATGGTGACTCACCTCTTCATTTACAAATGCTACGATTAATGCATAAGCTTTGTTGTTCTTGTTTTCCCAAATGACGAGCTCTTTGTCTGAGGCAGGTTGTACTGGTTCATTGTCTCTGTCTACAACACACACTCCTTTCCACAACTCATTGAAAATGAGGGTGTGTTTTATCATCTGGGACCATTCAGGATATTTCTCCTTGCCAGTGAGAACTATTCCCACCATTGATATGATTGAATGCATACTGTAGCAAAAAAAAATTCTGCTGCAAAATTTTTACTCTTAAAAAAATATACTTCTGATGTGACTGCACATAAAACTCAAATGTCAATTCACATTCATCTGGATAGAATATAATTGAATTTGGAAAAGTGAGCACCAAGAAAGGCTTATCAATGGAATAAGATGACAACCCATGAAGGAACGGATCATATGAATAGAGGAAATAACGCATACACAAAAACTCATACTCACCCTATTCATTTATATGTCAAATACATAAATCTACATAAAGCACAACACTGTATGCGATATCTTTGTCTACATCCTTTCTGACATCGGTGGTAATCTCGGCGGTCGTTCTATGATTTACAAATGAATGTCACAAAAAAATTATGTGAAAATGACAAAAACTACACAAATGCATATTGTGAGCGAGCGAAGGTAGTGGATGGACGAGTTGATGGTGAGAATGGGCAAAGCAAATGAGAACAGCTAGTTTTGTTTGATGACAAGACAGAAAGTAATTCCTTACATTAACCCCACTCCCTGGCTAAAGATATCTAGCTAGTTGTTGAAGAAACCTATTGATCTCACGCCACCTAAGTGTTCTTTGTCATTAGCTCTGATTCCAAGAGTATATATACAGGATGAAGTTCCGAGGCTTGCTGCAATGGTAAGGCTGAGCGCTGTTACAAATGAGGTTGCGTGGTATATATACAAGATGAAGAGTCGAGGCAATGGACGGCATGCCGCTAGAACCAATACAATCACGCTCAAACTGCGTATCGCCGCACTGTTGATCTCAACTCATCAGTCCTGCGAGCTTGGCAAGCATCTGAAAATTTTGATAAGGTTCTGAAGGTCGAGGTTATTCCAACAGATAGTAAAGTCTGAGCAGCGTAATAATTCAACGCATGGTTATATGCCAAAATAAACTTCAGACCATCGTTTCTTACAAAACAGGAGCAACGTACAAATCTAGAATACCTGCGTTTCTTACAAAATAGGAGCAACACACAAATAAACTTTTCAACGCAGCATGACAATATTCCACCGAAACTTCTTTAGGCAATATTCCAATGCTGAAATCGTCCCTCTCTCAACATTTTCTGAATTTAGGCAGGAAGAAGAGTAGATAGACTGTGCAGTAGACAGAGAGCACAAAGAGGACAGAGAGCATAGTACATAGTGGACAGAGAGCTCAGTAGGCAAACTCTAGAGGGCCAGAGGACATAGAGCAGTAGGCAGAAGGGAGTTACAACTACTTTGGGAACTTGGCTCTGATAACATGTCAGGCCATGTAGTAACTCCACAAAGCAAAAACTGATTCGTATCTTATTCCACAAGGTAGGTCTTCATTATATACATGAGGGAAAGACTGTTTAGTTCATCTCCCGATGACTGTTCATATTCATGATTTATTTATTTACATAAATACACCCAATCACAAGGAGTAGGTGTCAACAGATGTGAACAGTGTGAGCTCTTAATAGGACCATTGCCCCTCCCTCATTTTTATACTCAACAATAACTTGGGTCTTTCCATCTGGTCTCAACCAAGGGCAGGTTCCATTTTTTCTTACTTCAGTCAACTGTGCTCCTAGCTTTGTTGCCAGCACATGATTGAGAAGCATCAACATCAGGGTCTCATCTGTAGCATACCCAAACATGTGGTCCTTATCTCTTGCACAAATCTCTTTAGGATTCTTAGTAAGATGGCCATGGACACCCTCTGCAATGTCAGGGCTTTTTTGTTCAATGCTCACCAGGACCTTGCAATTATCTGCATGCAAGCTAACATCCATTGACATGAATTGAATTCCTCTACAGGTGTTCCCCTCACTATCTTCTCATAGTCTATATTAGCATTAGTTGTGATTTCTCCAAATATCATAACCATATTTGTCTTCGTGTAGATCTCACATTGAAACTTGCTTTCAGGATCTTGCTCCAATCAAGAATCCAATATGGCTTCAGAAACCTGATCACAAAGCTTGTCCGGGTGTCCCTCATTGACAAAATCAGATGTGAAGAGGAAGTTGTCCATCTAAAAATGCAGGCACATAAAAAGATCAGTAGGCAAGAAAAAATATGACCAAACACTTGACTTAACATGCAAGAATCACCATTTAATATAAACTGTTAAACAACACATAGTTAGCCAGAAAACTAAAAATTGACTGTGGAATGAGAACAACTGGTATTACATAAGTGCAGAAGTGTATATGCAAAATATTTTATGCAATATGTTGATCGCATGGATATCCTTCTTATCACTAGAAAATATTACTAGAGACAATCATTCCTATGGAGAAGTTGTTGCAGACCAAATGGTTGGAGGATACTCTGATTTACAACAATTCTAAATGGGACTTATTGAAAAACATGTTGATTCTTTGGGTAAATTTTTGGCCAAAGCCCAACTAGTCCAGCACCATTTCAACGCATTTTGATTCTTCAGATATTGTCTTTGATAAGGATGCAAGAACAAAAGATGCTCTAATAAAAGGGGTTTTGAATTGGATCCATTTCCTAGGAGATATGAAAATAGGTTTGAACAGGGTTGTAAAGGAATTAAAGGGCTTCAAGAACTTGTACATAGCAGGCAAGGTGAAAGTAGTTAATTGGCATAGATATATGCTGCTAAGCATGTCAGTACCCCTACAAAAGTGTTTATAATAGAGTCATCTAGCTTATAAGATGCTTCCTTTGCAAAAAGAAGGACGGATACAAAGGACCCCTGGGCATAAGTAAGGAAGGTATGTCAGCAATGTTTTTTTCAAACGTGAGAATACAAATATAGAGTATTTTATTTTATTTATAGAAATCACCCCATTTCTGGTGCAACAAGTTGTATACTCCAGAGACATGTTGGTTCAAGGATTCTCAAAGTCCATACAACAATGCACTGAGAATGTATTTGTGGTAAACTCCGACATATTTACAGATTTAGATCTAATTAATGTATAAAAAATAAGATCCAACGTGCTAACCTTTCAAATAAATAGAAACAGCCAAGGAACCCTAAAGAAAAACCTAGCCTCAACAGAAGTAGCTTGAGGGATTTAAAAAAAAGGCAATTAGGGAAAAGTGTAAAAAAATAATTATTTGTGATGTATTGGACAGAGAAGAATTTGTTTAAGCTGGTTGGCAACCATTGAAACCTCATATAAACGTGATGTCCCTAAGAACCTTCCCCAAAGTGAACTCAAATGTTTAAAAATATTAGGTATTCATCTCATTAGTTCATGTCTAGAAAAAGGAAAAAAAGCAAACAAATGAAAAGTTCATTGAAAAGAGATCTTCACTAAAATGGTACCTTAGCTTAAGACATAGATGAATGGTATCCCCTCTTTTCTCCTCCTGTGCATAAGGGCCAACAACTCAACAAGATACTGCACTGATAGAAGTAGAAGATCACTCTCTACTTTTATCGTCATCACTTGTAGCATGAGTTTAATGAATCTGGACGGAATTTGTTGCTACGGGAAACAAGGAAACAATCCCTCTTGTAGCAGAGTGGGCTTTCCTCCAATATTGCCACTCCTCCAACCATTCTTTGCACCTCATTCAGAATCGAACTTGCTCTAGGGATTTTAGGGATTTTAGGCATACACACAGAAGAGAAATAATACACAGACAAAAAAATAACTGAATGGGAAACTGAAACAAATACATAACAAGAACACAACAATAGTGTTGAATGCTAGAGTGTTTTTCTTATTCAGTCTTGATATAGAAAAATCTAAAAACAAAATTACACAACAATAGGACTTGAATTCTGTCGGAGAATGACAGAAAATTTTTGCCTCAATTTCCATGCTTAAAAAACATTAGAGATCAACCCTGATTTCTCTGCATAAAGGTGCCAGAAATCGCTTTGAATCTCTTGCACTATTATGTCGTTAATAACAAAAATCTGCACTTGAAAGAGGCTAGAATTGGCAAATAGTGTCTATTTTTTTTCACGGAAGAGGTCTGCCACATTTTTTCTCACACATGGAAAGATTTATAAGACATATAGTTGGGTACCTGGTTGTCTTGGAGAACTATAAAATGTCTTTAAAGTTTTTTGATAACAGAGAAACCATTTGGATGCTTAGGAGGTTCATTGTACGATCCCCTTAAAAGTCATTCAAAAATAAAGTTAGTCAAGCTTGATGGCTTAAAACTTAAAAGTTGACAGCATTTAGAAATTTCACATTTAGAAATTTCACTTTTCTTTAAGAACTACAACACCTGGATTACTGGTTAAAGATTGGCTCAATCACACTTGTTTTACATCAGGGAAAACAAGAGAATTCATCTGAACTATTGTTGTAAACTTCTTCTATGGAAGTGAGTCACTAGAAGAATTCATTGAGTATTGGTAAGGAACACAAGGCTTATTTTTGACATCTGAATTCTCTTAGCAATGAATATAAAACATTATTTTGTTCTTTCTTCTCGCAGATTTTATACAAATTTGTCTAAAGATGACTTCATCATTGTGTATTTTGACATGAACATTTAATGGTATGCTAAGATAAGATTTTGAAATACTTTGATAAAGATATGAAAAAGGAATTTTTTTCGAAATTATTTACTGAGGAAATGAGAAACAGAATTTTTTTCCAATTTAACAATCTTATTGGCCTCTCTTTGCACTTTTAGGAAAATTGCTAATCTTATTATCATTTTATTATACATTAAAACATAATAAAAATTATTATAGTTTTATAAATGATCTTCCTATCCAGCTATTACATAATGTTGCCATGTATGTTATGTGTTGCAGATTTAGCCTAATTATTATAAACAAAAAACAACGAAAAGCTTAAAAAGTATATATGTATATATAAACCGTAGCATCCGTTTAACCACAATGCCACACAGTTTGCCAAGGAATAAGTTCATTAGTATTCATTTGAGGTCACACATGGAACCGAAGTATCGTTATTTTAGCTCGTCTATGTGTGAGCTTGAAACGAGGCTGGCAGATCACGATGCTGCACCAGTCGTGAGGTAAAACTCTACGTGAAGTGGAGCTGAAACATTAGAAATTGTAGCTGCAGATGAGCTCAACAACCTGAATATATAGAAATTGCAGAACGATATGTAACATTAAAGATTAAATAGGCCCTCTCGACTTGCGCTGTTCCTTAGAGGTCTGCTTAGGTTTGCTTCTACCTTTTGCCACTGATTGCTTCTTGTGAAGTGAAATATTTCAATATTTATTTTATATATGGTTAAACAAAGAATTAAGTATATATCATATAAAATAATTTTAAAAAACAATATGTTATTTTAAAATAAATTAAGTAGTTTTACTATTTTACATTTTAGCATTTTGTTAAGTATATTTTTTTATTAATTTTGTATAAAAATTAGTAAAGATTTATTGGAATTATAAATTTAAGTTGAGTTTAAAGAATTGAATCCATTTATATATTCAATTAATTATATATATGGTTAAACAAAAAATTATGTATATATCATATAAAATAATTTTAAAAAATAACATGTTATATTAAAAAAGATTAAATGGTTTTACTATTCTACATTTTAGCATTTTGTTAAGTATATTTTTTTGTTAATTTTGTATGAAAACTAGCAAAGATTTGTTGAAATTGTAAATTTAAATTGAGTTTAAAAAATTGAATCCATTTATATATTCAAAAACACAATTTCAATTATAAAAACACACACACATATATATATAAACCATAAATTTATGATTAAAATAAATTCATACAAATTTGTTTATTTTGAAGAGTGATATCTTGAATATAAAATAAAAAAATAATTCATGTATAATAAAAACATTTACTCAATTTAATTTTATTATGATTTATAGATAATTTATACATTAAAATTTAATTAAATATATTACAGAAAATTAATTTATATATAATAAAAACATTTGCTCAATTTTATTCTGATTTATAGATAATTAATACATTAAAATATAATAAAAATTGTTATCGTTTTGTAAATGATCTTCCCGTCTAGCTATTATATAGCTGTTTGCCATGTATGTTAACTACCCTCTATATTATGTATTGTAGATTTAACATAGTTATTAAAAAACAAGGAAAAGTTCAAAAAGTGTATACCATGATAAACGAAATATATATATATATAAACCGTAGCAGCCGTTTAACCACAAAGCCACACAGTTTACCGAGGAATATGTCCACAAGTATTGATTTGAGGGCCACTTAAACTCATACATGGAACCGAAGTATGCTTATTTTAGCTCGTCTGTGTTCGAGCTTGAAACGAGGGTGGAAGATCACGATGCTGCCTCATTCACTAAGTAAAAATCTACGTCAGGTGGTGCTGAAACATTACAAGTTGTAGCTGCAGATGAGTTCTTTAAAGGTCTGCTTCGACCATCTGATTGCCCTGAGATGTATTCTTTTGAGGAATAATTTGGTGGAGTAACTTGTCTAAGTTGTTGTTAGAAGATCCTCCTTCCTCGACCGCTCGCTTCGCACTTTCCTTCATTTTTCCAATTCTTCTCCTCATTTTGACTCCTTCCTCTCCTTCTATCAAATTCCTCACCAGCGCTGCCACTTCTTCCCTTTTCACGGTCTGTTTCAAGTGCAGTCCTATGCTCCACTGTTCACGAACAAATTTCGCATTTGTATGTTGCTCGGCATAGAAGGGCCAGCATATCATTGGCACTCCGGCGCTTATGCTTTCCAACGTGGAGTTCCACCCGCTGTGAGTCAGAAACCCTCCCAGAGAAGGGTGGGACAGTACCTTTATCTGAGGTACCCACCCAACCAACAAACCTCTATCCCTTGTTTCTTCAATGAATTCCTTGGGCAATATGGCAGACTCGCCATGAACTATATCTTGTCGGACAACCCACAGAAAGTGTTGGTTGCTGGAAGCCAATCCCCATGCAAATTCCAGGAGTTGTTGATTAGACAAAACTGTAATGCTTCCCAAACAAACGTACATGACAGAGCATGGATTCCGAGAATCCAACCATGTGAGACAGCTATTTTCTTCTTTCCACATACTCAATTCGTCCGAGGATCCATGCTTATCTTTACAATGGAATGACTGAGATAGCAGTAGAGGACCGATGGGATATACACGGAAGTTAAGTCTGAGTGCCTCTAAGACCGGGCCTTCCAGTTCTTCGAATGTGTTAACTATCAATGCAGCTGCTGATAATGTACCTTGGCCTTCAATTATACTATGTTGAACACCCGGATCCGAAACGTCTGTCATTAGGAGGAAGTTGGGGAGGTCCCTCAGCCGCAGCGGGGGCATTCCCGGGATGCAAGTGATTCTCACTTCATCAAGATATTCCTCGGTAAGGCAGCTTTCATCTGTGACACATGAAAACTATTCTATAATAATACAAAAGAAAATCCATAGAATGTTTAAAAATACGTTTGTGTACAGGAAAATAAATTGAAGGATTTTAGCTGCTTGGGATATGGAGATAATTGAGACAATTACATTTTGAATAAAGTAAACGTGAGCAGGTAGTGTAGTGCGTATATTTTCAGTTTCTAAACAACTTGTATGTGAAGTAAATATAATATTCGAAAAGTCAATTTCTATATAAATTGAATGTAATTTACATATGACATGCGTTGCCGTTGCGAATGACTGTTATATTTTTTTATCATTTCAATTCTTACCCATGTGATATAACGATTTTTATTATAATAATTTGACGCTGGAATCTAACGATTAAATCTAAATAATCTATATATGGAAGGAAAAAGAATCTCTTATATACATATATATATATATTCCAAAATATGGTTATTATTATAATAAATTTTAAATTTTTATTTTATATTGTATATGGTTATTTTTATTTAAATGATAGATTTCTTATATAACAATTAATAGTTGATTTAATATATGTTACTCAGATTTATCATATATTTAATAATTTTTGGGGTTAATATTAATCTGTTATTAAATATAATTGATATAAGTTTTAATACACTAATTATTATATAAAAGAGGGAAACTGTCATATATCAATTATATTTAGTAAATTATGTGATTGTGCTAGTAAATACAATTATCAATAATTAGAACTTGTCAATGGAGTGTGGGGTTTAAGTTTTCGCTATGCAAAATGACATAATTCAGGTTGAAGTCTTGAAGGGCCTTAGGCCCTCCCCTCATTTCATTGCACTACCCATATTGCCATTCCTCCTATTCATACAAAATGCATGCAGATAAGGTAGATTTTTCTAAGGACCCCCATAGAGGCCAAATCATTTATAGATTTCCACCCCTAACCTTCCAGCACTCGATGGACCTTGGCATGCACTTGAATACCACTAGTTTTTAAAAAATGAAATCATTAGTAGGCTCTCCAAGTGAAGGATAAAGGGTGGAGTAGGAGGTATTTTCTTGAATTTCCACCCCACCTCCTAGAATAATGACCAACTCAACTCCAAAAACATCAATCCCTCCCACAAGCAACAAAACTACCCCTCCCCCTTTCCTTGACTTAGCTTATCAGCGAGTGACTCTTACTTCTCCTCACTCCCCACTATATTCTACTAACTTAGTATCTTGATAGCTACATAGTAGATAACCTTCATCAGACCTTCTCTTTAGTCATTAGTCTTCTAGCCCATCTTCTAGTTTCTTGTGCATCATTCTCACAACAGAAATTGAAAGCAAAGATGGTAAAAACCCTAGGTTCTTGATTCTCTCATCTCCACTTGTTGATGATCCACGAAGACAAAAGAGGAAGTGCGTCAAAAGAAAGAATGAGGATACTTCCCTAGTTCTACACAAGGATTTGCAATGGATTGAGATTCTCAGTATGGAAAATGAGTTGGCATTCTGCTAGCAAAAGTGTGTCCATGGTTTTTCTATAGGTGGATAGAGAAAAAAAAATGGATATGCCCCAAAATGCTTGATATTAGATACGGGTTGGATGGGGTATCTCACAAAGACAAAAGAGGATGCATAAAGGTGCTTTAATTAAAAATGGTTTGCGAGATATTGGGTACTCTATTTAAAACCCCGGACAATAGATTTTGATGTGAAATCGAAAAAAATAAAATAAATAAATTGATGCCCATCTAGGTTCAACTTCTAGGGCTTCCCCTAATATTTTAGTTTGAGGAAATATTCATGGAAATTTTGAATACACTAGGTTTTTTTTACGTAGCAGTAACTCACAAATCCTAAGCTAGAGGAGGAAATGACATCCTATCTATTGCTCAAAGTAGGGCTCAGTTAGAAATTAATGCTAAAAAATTGAAGTACAATATTTGGGCTCTTAGGGAATATATCCCTACAAAAGTTCCTAAATGAAGTTCCTCCCCTTCAATTACAAGGGACTAACCAACCCCTCATAAACGTTCGCTATGAAATGACTAATGGAACTCCATTCCCTCACATCCTACTCTTATAGGAGTATATGGTTGAAGGAATAAGGTCATTTCATCTCTCTAATAAATTCTCTAGTATTGGTTTCTTCTTGCTTTGGATGTAATTGGGAGATTTGGGGTTAATGTCTCTAGATGAGACAATAGATGGGTTCGTTTAATTTTGACCTAGTCCTTCAAATCATGACTTTCCATGATAATTCTCTCTAGAGAAATGGAAAAAATTCTTCCTTTCCATAAATGTGTCTGGTTCCTTTACAAATCATGAGTTTATTGGTCAAACATTCCTACACTCCCTTATATGGACTATGGAATTGTTATCATGGAAGGGGACCTAAATTTCACATTAGGAGTTCTTGATGTCTAGGGAAGCTCTACAATAATTGACCTGTATATGAACTTGTTTATCTATTTGATTGAGAAAATGAGATTTTGTGACATCCTTTCAACCAAGATTTCACCCACATGGTCAAAAAATAGGAAAAAATCTTATTGAATTGCCAAAATGTTGGATCATTTCATCATTTAAAGGCCCTCCATAACTCTAGCACCAGGTTTCGTCGAAGATCCATGGTTGGTGGGATTTCGATTGCTATCACATTCTCTTAAATTTAGATCTCTTCCCCTCTAAGCATATAATTCTATTCAAACATAATCCTTCTTGGCTTGAAAACCCAACTTTTATTGAATCACTAAAATCCAACTAGATCCCCTTTTACCTTGAGTCCCAATCACCCCCTCCCAACAATAAAATCCCACCAAATCCTATAACTGTCAAACTAATTGATGATTCAGTGGGCAAGGGAAAAAAGGAAGAAGAAACACACAATAAACACCTAGCTAAAATTGAAGCTAAATTGAAAAATACATGAGAAAAATATCCAAGAGACGACCACAATGGGCCAAAAGGAAGAGATAAAGGGATTGGAGGATTAAAGAGAAATTGCTCCGAGAAAAGGAAAACTAATGAAGGTTGAAGAGTAGAACCATTTGGCTACATGTAGAGGATGACAACACCATGTAATTTCACAATATTTCAAAGCAAAGGATATCTATTTACACTAATTGGGAGATCAAAAAGCTAGATTGGTTCCCTTGCAACCTCCTTCAAAGATATCGAAAGAAGGATGCAATTATTTTAGGGACATTTTTCTACTCCTCAGAGAGCCACCATACAGGAAGTACTAAATGTGATCAACCTTTTCCCCAAATTTATAAACTACGAATGGAACATATCCTTAATGGCTAAGGTCACAAAAGAAGAGCTATAGTTTTACATAGTTTCCAAAGTGGAAAAACCCCATGTCAAATGGATGCCAGATTGAGTTACACCTAGAATGTTACAACTTTATAGTTGATGACCTTATCTCTATAATGGAATGATGAAGGACTTCATGACAAGTTATTTCCCCCTTTAATTCCTCTTTATCCCAAACTCATACTCACCTACATTCTTTTACCTCTTTCATATGATTTCCTTGTCTAACTCTATCTACAATATTATTTTAGTGCTCATTTCCCTATACCTCCAAGACATCTTGTCTAATCACATTTCTCTAAATAAAATTCTATTCTTGTAAAATCATGATATTCATTATTTCATTAGCCTTTCCCAAGAAGGCCTTCGTTTTATAGACACTAAAAAACAAAGAGAGATTCTCTATAAATTTGATCTCTTAAAATATTTTCATCAGGTAACTTATATCTACCTAAAAATCCTCTTAACTCATTTAGGCTTACATGACTTCTTTATAACCTGGGTGATGAACTAAATCAACAAAACCTCTTTCAGCTTGCTAATTAATGGAGGAACCTCTCCATTCTTCCAAATAAAAATAAGCCTTAGGTAGGGCTATCCACTTTCAACCCCTGTCTTCCTCGTTGCAAAAGACTAAGAAAAGAAATCATGGATTCAAAATCACAAGGAGATTTCAAAGGGATTGAAATATGTCAATGTTTCGAACTCTCACCTTTATTATTTGTAGAGAATATTTTGGTTTTCATTGAAGGGAACATATCGCACCTTGAGTCTCTAAAATACATGTTTTGGTTATTCATTAATGCTATAGGAATGAAGATAAACCATGCAAACTTGCAGCGTCGCAGAAAGGGTGAAAGCCTGTGGAGGAAATTTTCTCCAAAAATATTAATCAACTGCGATCTGGATTAAAATATCCACGTTTTACTTTAAAACTTCTAAAATATCTCAAATCGGGATAGAGATGGCTTTTGTAAAATATGAAAAAGAGAGTATGAATTTGGTGCAATAAATTACGCTCAAGGGCATTAAGATTGATGTTGTGTAAATCAGTTACAGAAGATTTCTAAGTTTTTTGGGCTTCATTAACCTGGATCCCCTTCGACATTCTACAAAAACTTAAACAATTTATCAAAAAAATTATTTCGGAAAACATAGAGGAAAAAAAATACCTTTTAAGGTACTTCTGGTTATTTCTTGTACATTTGATTCCTCTATCTGAACATGTGTTGATGCCTTGTTTGAAGGGGCGACTGTCTCTCTGTTAAGTTTAATGAGTGTTACGTCCTTTCTTGAAACTGAAGTGAGCCCCTCTACGGTTGAGTTTGTTCACTCCCAACTGATGGTTGAGAACCTAAACCCTCCATTTCCATATATTATTACAAATCAAATATTTGAGTTTGGCATCTCTGCTAGGGAACCAAAGCTGAAGAAAAAATTGTGGACCAAGTTCTTACTAGTAGAATTTGTAATCGGGTGGCAAAGTGAAAACTGGAGGGTGGTGGAACAAAAGGAATTGTAACTCACAAAAATCATTCCCACTTGTGATGCGATTGGAACCTATTCTTGAATTCTGTAACAGTCAATGAACAAACATTGACACGGTAAAAAACAGTGAATTTCCAGCTATTCTTGAATTCTGTAACAGTCAATGTATTCATGTTCCACCATTAACTCATGTATTATATTCACAAGACTGCAAGACTTAAACAAGTTGGATCACTACCCCTTGGTTGGTTGCAGGATGCACCTGATCGCTTGTGTGTGGGTGCAATTAACAGGAAAGAAGACAACTTATAATTACTACAACAATCAACTAAGATGTTAATATTTGTTGCGTACCTTTGAGAGGAAGATATCCTTTGTCAATGAGCAGAGGGACAGAAAAAAAGGCCGTGAAACCGAACGCACTGGTCGGCCAGAAAGCAACTCTGGGAACATCATATTCGTCTGCAATAATCTGCGTCTTTGATAAAAGTCCATCCGACACAATAAAGGTTACTGGAGGAACGTTGGGAAGATGTCGGAGTTTCTCCATCAACTTCCCTAAATGAATATGAGCATGAATTTCCATGGAATCGAAGAGCTCCGGAAGATTTTGATTTTGACTACACCCGTGTTGGGGCGGCAGCCCGTCTGGCACAGCTTCGAATCTTATTTTCCTATTCATGAAACCTTCATGGTTTATAATTGCCCCAGATTCAGAAAGGCGCCTTTGGACAAATTCGGTAATCACAAAAGTGATATAGAACCCCCGGGCGGACAAAACATTGGCCAAGTTCATGAAAGGCTTTATGTGGCCCTGCAAGGGAATTGGAAATAATAGGGCATGGAGGGGAACTGACTCCGATGCTTCCATGGTGAAGGCGGTGAGAGGGATCTGAACTCTGGAAGGAACTTTGAGATGTGGAGCTATTTATAGAGTTGCAGGCCTGTAAATACATAAAAATATAATTGTTGACACTTCAAATGCGTATCAAATAATTCCTCTTAATCTAACTTGTTCCCTTATGTTCAAAAAAAAAAAAAATTAACCCAGAAAAAACAATTCACACCTATTTATTATTTCATTCATATTATGATATTAATTTAGAAAGTTTCTTGATGTATTATTTTGGGATTTTCGATGACGAATGGATGGAAACTGGGTCAACTGATATACCTAGCAAAAACAATTCACACCGATTTATTATTTCATTCATATTATCATATTAACTTTGAAAGTTTCTTGATGTATTATTTTTGGATTTTCGATGATGAATGGTTGGAAATTGGGTGCACGCTGAGGGGTCAACTGATGCCAACTGAGATGGAAGGATTTAAAAACGCCACCCTTCTTTAAATTGCACGCAGTCACGCGTGATTATTATATTCGGGAGCCGCCCATATATTTATATTTTTATAAGCCTGCATGCAGTCACGGGAGATTATTATATTCAGGAGCTGCGTTCTGATCACTCAACTGTGTTTTTGTTTTCGCGTCGCTGCTTTCCAGTTCCCTTCAGCAATTCTTCTCGCAGAAACCGTTCGTGTTTTAATTTAGCAATTTGGAAGAAAAATCAAGACAATAAAAGAATTGATGGTGAGATATAATTGTACGGATAAAATTTGTTACATTTGGAATTTTAACGTAACTAAACCATATATACAATGTTGATGACATCTTTTAAATAAATAAATAAATTTTTAATTCAATGTTGATGACATCTTTTAAATAAATAAATAAATTTTTAATATTTGAATTAAGGTTTCTGTGATTTATATTAAGTATTTGAGACATGTTTTTCTAGTGATAATCACATCAAAATTTATTTACGCTTTTCTAATCAACAAGTGTATTTTATGCAAATGAGGTATTTTATGTAGATGAGAGATTTTGGAAAGACCTAGAATCTGATTCGAAAGCATATTTGTTTTTTGACAATACTATTTGAGGATATTCTCAAAATTGGCAGTCCATTCTTGACCATATTATTTCACTATATTCTCAAAATCTGTAATCCATATTAGTTTAGCAAATATTATGATCCTGGCCATTCCGTGTACCTATTCCAACTAAACACGAAGACAGATAAATTTTTATTAACATTAACAAACAAATATATTTATAAAACAAGGGCTACATAATAGCTAGTACTTGTGACTTAGCTTAAATATAACTTAATTAAACAAAAAATAATAAAAACAAAGATTTCATCACAAAAATAAAACAACTAGTAAAATATTGTATTTGTTGACACCTAATCATCACGATTGGGTGACTAACTGAAATTGCTGTAAATAAATAATAGAAAATATGAATAGTCACCGGGAGATGAAATGAACAGTCTCTCTCTCATGTATATAATAAAGACCAACCTAAATGAATATCAATGAATTAATTTGAGGAGTTACTTCTTGGTCTGACATGATATCAGAGCGATCACCATTTTTGGCTTCCATTGCTTTGTAACTCCCTATTCTGCTTATGGTATTCTGAATCCTATGCAGATTGGCTAGCTTGGCAGCTTTGATGCTTCCACTGGCCTGAACACATTATTATTCCTCTATGAGGTATCATTATTCCACTTGCGACTCACTATTATTCTCTACTACGCTGCTCCTGTCGCTGCTCCACCTACATACAAAATGCTCATGGTGCTTTCTGTGCTCTCCCCACCAGTTTCCGCGTTCTTTCCCAAGATAATGCATTCAATCCGACATAATCTAATAACGCTGCTCCTTTTCTGCTACGCTGCTCGATACCTTCACCCTTGTCAACAGTATGGCATTGCGCGCATTTCATTTTGAAGATTTTTTCTCCGGCCTTACCGTCGCCTGGAGGAGCCTCCGAGAAGGTCGCCATTGATTAATGTCATTGATACTCGGCGTTACTGTTAGCAATGGCATCCTCCTCCTCTTAGTCAGCATCATTGTCGTGTTTGTGCTTGTTATGAATCCGCTTTCGCTCCCACTCTCAATTTTTTACATTTCACTCTTTCCGCCATCGAAAACCTCTAAATAATGACGCTCCAAACTATTGTTATCTCATCCTTTTGTAGTGCGCTCATTCAAATAAGACCACAGGAGAACAATCAAAGCAAAGACTATGAGACCAAGCATGACACCCATTCCAACCATTAGATAAGGAACTGGGGAATTCGCTACCGATATTTGGTTCCTTCCTGTGCTCATATCATTTGTCATCGAACAAATGACAGAGAACACTCAGCCCAAAGCATAAGTCCGCATAGGCATGCAAGCTAAATCTGTAACCTCGTCAAGTGGAAGTGTGGTTCCCAAATTGGAGAGCAAAAACAAGGTTGAAATGAAAGGAAGTGGAGTACGATAATCCCAAACGCTGTTGCGAGAGCCTGAGGGAGGAGAACAAAAGACTACTGAGAGACATATAGGCACTGAGAGCGATGAAAATTGTGCAAGGTTCAGGAGAGGAGGATATATATATGGGCACTCGCCATTGGCTTCCACCATTGTCCAGTTAATACACAATTTTGTATTAAATCGAACGCTGTCTAGCACATATTATTTCGTTGTCTGTTTTCATATACAGTGTTTCATATACATAAACACTGCTGATATACATTACTTTGTTTCATTGTTTTCACGTTATTCCGTATTGTCGACTCCTGGTCAATCGTTGACCCCTCCCCATATACCACCTCCCCCACATAATACCTCTGTCTCCATATATCAGAAGTATTTTTTTTCCACAAAAGCACATTTTTTTGCCAGCAAAAGTATTTTTACAGCACTCAGATTTTATAATGCATTCAATCATATCTATTGTGGGAGTAGTTCTCACTGGCAATGAGAACTATCCTGAGTGGTCCCCAAAGATAAAACACACCCTCATTTTCAATGAGTTGTGGAAAGGAGTGTGTGTTGGAGATGGAGACAAAGAGCCAGAACAACCTACCTTAGACAGGGAGTTCGCCATTTGGAAAAATAAGAACAACAAAGCCTATGCATTAATTGCAGCATCTGTAAATGAAGAGGTGAGTTGACATATTTTGCCATTTTCAAATGCTTTCGAAGCCTTACAAAAGCTTAAAGAACTCCATGACTCACACTCTGCATTTGAATTTGTTCAACTCATGATTAAACTCTTCATCATGAATTACAAAATAATGATCCTCTTGCTCTTGCATCTGAAGTAAAATATATAATGCATGATATCAAAGCCACTAAGTTTGAATTGAACATTCCTCTTATCACTTTTCTCAAGGCATTTTATCCTACTTACTCCAATTATCTTGAGTCATTGCAAGAAAATGAAAATCTCAAAGATATTACCTTTGACTCTCTTGAGGAAAAATTTTCTGAAAGAGAGAAAACTTTTGGAAAGAAGAAAACCCCTGAATCCTTTGAAGAGGTTGTGTGCCTTTCTCATAAGGAAAAGCATCTTGTCCAAGATTCTTCTAGAGGAAGAGGTGGTCGAAGAGGAAGAGGAAGAGGAAGAGGAAGATATTTTAGAGGTGGGGGGGTAGACACTCTCAAGGAGAAAAGTCAGATTTGCACTGCATACACTGCAAAAGAAATGGATCACATGATGCCTCCACATGCAAGTTACCTTGGGACAAAATTGAACAGTAAAGAAACCAACCCAAAGGTAAAAATAATGATACAGACAAAGGAAAAGCACTTGAATCCGCTCATTATGTTTTGGCACAATGTAATATGGGAGTAAATGAAAATTTATTTAATGCTTCACTTGCTTCTCGGAAAAATGATGGGTTTTTTGATTTAGGAGCAACTTGCTACATGACTCATAGAAAACATTTTTTTTGAAGAATTTACTGACAATGTTGATAGAGCAGTATACTTTGTAGACCAATCAAAACTCAAGCCATCAGGGCTTGGCACAATCAGGCTTAAATTTCTTAGTCTTCCAGACTTCCTTCTGCATGATGTTCTATATCTCCCACAGTTGAAGAAAAACTTGTTGTCCTTGGTCCACATCCACCAACAGGGTCACTCCATTCATATGTTTGATGGCAAGCTTGAGGTGAGAAAAGCATTTGACCACTCACTTGTCAAGAGGGGGATAGAAGAAGAAAGGCTTCTCAAGCTGCAGGGTACCTCTACTCGTGCACAACATTTCTCATACAATTCTCATTATGAAGAAGGTACACTTCCATCAAGCTTATTATGCCATGCTATATTCTGACATTTGAACTATGACAACCTCCGCTTGTTGAAGAAAAATGGTGTTACTAGTTTGCCTACAATTCCTAGGAAACTTAAGCAATGTGATGCTTTTATTCTAGGAAAGCAATGTGATGCTTGTATTCTAGGAAAGCATAGCAAACATTCTTTTCATGATTCACATTCAAGAGCACATAGAAAACTTCAACTCATTCATTCAGATTTATGTGGTTCAATGCCTATTCCTTCTGCAAATGGAAATAAATATATGATGACATTTAGCAATGACTACACTAGAATGTGTTGGGTTTATTTATTGAAGAACAAATATGATGCTTTCAAACATTCAAGAACTTTTATACATGGATTGAAAATGATGCACAATCTCATATTGGCTCTATTCACACTGATAATGAAAAATAATACACTTGAAATGAATTTGAAAACTATCTTCGCCAACATGGGATCAAACATCAAACAACTGTGCCTTATAATCCCCAACAGAATAGTGTAGCTGAAAGAATGAACAGGACAATCTTAAATATGGTGCGCTCCATGATATTTTTCAAAAATGTAAAATTGATGTTTTGGGCTGATGCAGTTCTATGTGTTGTATTTATAAAGAATAGATGTCCATCTAATGGTATTGGAAACAAGACTCCTTATGAAATGTGGTATGGGAACATTCCTTCGGTAAAGCATCTCAGGGTCTGTGGTTCCATCTGTTATGCCTTGATACCAAAGGTACATAGAAACAAACTTTGTGCAAGAAGTCGTAAGTGTATCTTCCTAGGGTATTTAAACACCTCCAAATCACATCATCTCTGTGATGAAGTCAATAAAAATTTTATTGTATCTAGAGATGTAATCTTTCTTGAATCATCCAAAACTGACAATGTTGTTGAGCGGCAACTTGATTGTTTGGATAGATTCGCAAATGCAAAATCATTTCAAGAATTTGATAATCAGATTCCACATCTTGAAGGAGGGATTCTTATACCAGATCAACCTGTGGAATCTTCTTCTGAAGCACTCTCTCCCTCGCATGAAACTCCCACAACAGATGATACTTTAAGTGATGTGATTGATAGAATTGGGAGACTCAATCTTGACTCAGTCCCAACCTAATCAACGGAGTGGCTTGGACCATCTGAGAAAGGTCCCCCAAAGTGGCTGACAAAGACACTTGAAAGTGTTCATCGTGATGAGGTTGGAATGACAGAAACTAGAAATTCAACCCGGCAAAATGGAGGTGATGTAGATGATGTTGATTCACCTGTTGATATGGATGTTTCTTATGATTGTGAATTGAATTTGTCTACATATTTCGAACCAACTTCCTTCAAAGAAGCTGCTTCTCATGATGAATGGAAAGAAGTGATGCAAAAGGAGTATGATGCCCTGATAAAGAATGGCACTTAGAAGCTGGTTGATCCTCCATTAGGAACCAAACCAATTGGCTGTAAGTGGGTATACAAGAACAAGTATAAAGTTGTTGGCTCACTTGACAAGCATAAAGCCAAGCTTGTGGCAAAAGGTTTTGTACAGAAGGAAGGGGTCGATTATGAGGAGACTTTTTCCCCCACAGCAAAATGGGCTACCATCCGGACACTCTTTGCCCCAGAAGCTCAGAACAATTGGAAAGTCCATCAAATGGATGTAAAAACTAATTTCTTGAATGGAGATCTAAAAGAGAATGTTTTTATTTCCCAGCCTGAAGGATTTGATGTGAAAGGACATGAACATAAAGTATGAAAACTTATGAAATCCTTGTATGGCCTCAAACAAGCACTGCGAGCCTGATATGAAAAACTAACTGAGCATCTTCTGAAACTCAATTTCAAACATTATGATCTTGATGATGCAACATTATTTGTCAAGAAAGTTGGCAAAACATTTGTATATCTTGTGGTATATGTAGATGATTTTTTGATGACAAGGAACAATGAAAGCTACATTGCATCCATAAAGAAGGAATTGAGGAAAGGTTTTGAAATGACTGATTTGGTCTATGTTGATTACTATCTTGGTATTGAAGTAACTCAACATCCGAAGTCCATATTCCTTTCTCAAAAGAAGTACATTGGAGATCTGTTGAACAAGTTTGGCATGACAGAATCTAATTCTCTTACTACTCCAATGGAAAAAAACTTAAAGCTCACATCCATTGAAGGAAAATAATTTGAGGATGAAACAAAGTATAGATAGCTTGTAGAAAGTCTCAACTACCTCACTACTACTAGACCAGACATTTTGTTTGCTGTTGGAATCCTCTCCAGGTTTATGCAAAAGCCTTGTAAGGGACATTGGTCTGCTGCAAAAAGAGTTCTAGGGTACTCGAAGGGAACTCAAGACTTTGGAATCAAGTATACACAGATGGACGAATTCAGCTTGATTGGATACTCTGATTCAGCCTTCGATGGAGACAAAGAAACTGGGTTATCTACTTCAGGTTATGCCATGAGTCTTGGATGAAGAGATGTCTCCTAGAGATCACACAAACAATTAGTTCTAGCAGATTACACAATAGAGGCAGAATATGTGGCAGCAACTGAGGCAACAAAAAAAATTGTGTGGCTCAGGAAAATTCTTGAAGATTTGCAGGTAAAACAAGTACAATTGACTCCACTCATGATTGACAATACCTCGGCAATAAAGTTGGCCAAGAACCCAAAGTTCCATGATTGAACGAAGCACATCAATACTAAATATCATCTGATTCGACATCATGTTGAGGCCAAAACAATCCATCTCCGTCATTATTCCACTAATGAGCAAATTGCAGACATCTTCACCAAAGTGCTTAGAAGAGAAAATCTTGAAAGATTCAGAATGATGCTTGGACTCACGAACATTCCTTCAGATTAAGGGGGGGAATGTTGACACCTAATCATTAGGATTGGGTAAATAACTGGAATTGATGTAAATAAATAATAGAAAATATGAATAGTCACCGGGAGACGAAATGAACAGTCTCTCCCTCATGTATATAATAAAGACCAACCTAAATGAATATCAATGAATTAATTTGAGGAGTTGCCTCCTGGTCTGAAAGTATTGTTGATTGTCACCACCAAAAATTAAGAAATATGATTAATATTAACATAGATATGTGTTTTATATATATATATATATATATATATATATATATATATATATATATAATTAAATTTATTAAAATATATTTTTAATATAATAATATGTTATTTTAAATTGAAAATATTGTGGAAAAATTATAATTGGCCAAAATATAAATAATAAAAAATAGAAAAAGAAAAGATCAAAAAGTAAAAAAAGAAATAAAACAAAAAACAAAAAAAATAACTAATAGAAATGGAAGTCACTAAACAACCCATAATAATACTTCAACCAATCACTTTAGAAATAAATAAATTTAAATAAAATAAAAAATAACAAAAAATAAATTCCTAATATTAAATTCTTAATCAAAGCAAACTAATACTTAGTCAAAAACAAAACTGAATGTGATATACCATAAGTGTAGCAGGTATAATAAGAAAAATCGTCATCAATCATACACACAATTTTGATAACAACATATCTTATCAATACAACTTCAAACTCATTAACACAATCTTAATAACAACATCCCTTATCTATGCAATATCCCTT
Organism: Pinus tabuliformis; assembly: GCA_031772625.1. Lineage (NCBI taxonomy): Eukaryota > Viridiplantae > Streptophyta > Pinopsida > Pinales > Pinaceae > Pinus > Pinus tabuliformis. Next base: position 1,609,069,784 of record CM062817.1, on the reverse strand, counting down.
ATCTATGCAATATCAAACTTTTCAGTTATCCATAAAACTAAAACTTCTCCATTATTTAGGCAATTAAAAATATCAAATGTGTGGATAACTAAAACTTCTCCATTATTTAGGCAATTAAAAATATCAAATGTATCATTCAGTGATGTGAACCATTTCTTCCTCCTATTCAGCCCCGATCCCTCCGTGGGAATTGAAAGGAAAAATAACATATTATTGCCGAATTCATCCGCTATACCTACCTTAGTTATAGGGAATTGAAAGGAATAATTACATATTATTGCTGAGGTCTCCAGGTGACAGGCGTGAAGATACGGAAACCAATATAATAAGGTTATCAGAAAACGCTGACCGACCCTTTACGCGTTTTATTTTCAATTGGATACAAAACCGTGGGGTCAGAGGTGCCATCAATGATGTTGACGCCTTAAGTAACGCTTAGAGTGACAGCTCATACTTTAAGGTGTACGCTTTGTAGTCGCTGTTACTCTGATCGTTACTCTGAGTGTTGCTTTTGAGGTGTATACTTTGTATGAGTTCTCGCTTATCCTTTTTAGCGTTGTGCCTTAGGTATATATTTTAGAGGACAACAAAGGAGATGACCACAACCACCTTTCGCCCCCCACATATCTTTTATGAAATTAAAAAAAACAAAAGAGTAAATGAGAATTAATATACTATACAAAAAAAATTACTATTTCATAAACACATTTTTATTAACTAAATAATATTTTAAGATAAATATATAAATGCATTTTTAAGATAGATAAATTATATGGATTGTTGTGTAAGAATGGATATATTATAACAAATTAATATTTCATAAACACAATTTTATTAATTAAATAATAATATAAGTTAAATATATTATTAATGCATTTTTAAGGTAAAGAAATTGTTTTTTCAATTAGGAAGCTAGTTATAATGGAGTATATTTTTTAATCTAAGTAGATTCAATAATCTAGTAAAGACTATAAAGATACTCCTTACATAAAAAACATCTTAAGTAGATTCAATAATCTCGTAAATACTACAAAGAGACTCCTTTACATACACAACATCATATTGAAGACAAGTAAGAGTTATAACTCTAATAATATAAGTTAAATATATTATTAATGCATTTTTAAGGTAAAGAAATTGTTTTTTCAACTAGGAAGCTAGTTATAATGGAGTATATCTCTTAATCTAAGTAGATTCAATAATCTAGTAAAGACTATAAAGATACTCCTTACGTGAAAAGCATCTTAAGTAGATTCAATAATCTCGTAAAGACTATAAAGAGACTCCCTTACATACACAACATCATATTGAAGACAAGTAGGAGTTATAACTCTAATGCTCCCCTTAAACGTTGTTTTTCCTACTCTTCATTAAAAAAAGCCTAGTTATGATCTTATCAAAATTTTGGCATCCATATAAAAGAATAGGAATTCATGATATTTTATTGTTGCAACTAATGTCCTTCATGTACATGGTTCATTCAACCATCATATCTTCAAACCAAGACTAAGAGCTATACCTTAATTCCACTTATATCACCATGTAAGTCAATGGGTTTGGCCAACAAAATTGATTAAATTTAAAGTTGGTTTAATTTCATTGTTGCATGATTTTTTAGATGAGGTTCACAAATCTCCAACTTAGTCAGAACAACCCAAACACGAACATGAATAATTTCACTAAATTCATCTTTTTTTTTTTTTTTTTTAAGTTTGTTATGTAATCCAGGAAATTCAAATATATTAGTAATAAAAAACAATAAAACCCTAAAGGCTAAAACCTATTCGTTTAAAAGAAAAGAAAAAATTATGGATTTCTTCCACTAATAAATGTTGTCTCTGAATATTAAACTTGACAAAGAGAGAGACACTTAGATAGATTTTGGGAGCATGTTAGGAGTCGCTCGCCCTAAAGGCTAAAACCTAATCATTTAAAAGAAAAGAAAAAATTATGGATTGCTTGAACTAATAAATGTTGTCTCTGAATATTAAACTTGACAAAGAGAGAGACACTTAGATAGCTTTTGGGAGCATGTTAGGAGTCACTCCTAATTTGCATAGAACACTACCTTTTTTTAATAATATTGTTCATTTCAATTTGTTGATCTTTATCTTCCGAATTTTGATATGTTAATTTTTTATTTATACCATATTCACTTAAATGATATAAGTTTATACATTTATAAATAGTTATAATAGAAGTGTAATATTTTAATAAAATATAAAAGTTGAATATATAAAATAAGCATATGTAATTTATTTTTTAACCTAGATGAATCCAATAGCCCATGTAACACATAACTACCAGTAAACCTTTGGGGCTACAATATGTCCCGTCAACAAATGGGTGTGACAATACCTTTTTCTGAGGCACCCATCCAACCAACAAACCTCTATCTTTTGTTTACTCAATGAACTCTTCAGGCAATATGGCAGATTCACCATGAACTATATCTTGCCGAACAACCCACATAATGTGTTGGTTATTGGAAGCCAATCCCCATAAAAATTCCATGAGTTCTTCATTAGTTTAAAATGTAATTCTTCCTAAACAAACATACATGAAATAACATGGATTCTGAAAATCCAACCATGTCAGACAAATATTTTCTTCCTTCCACATACTCAATTCATCTAAGGATCCATCCTTATCTGTAAAATGGGAATACTGAGAGAACACTAGAGGACCAATGGGATATACACATAAATTAACTAAGAGTGCCTCTAAGACTGGGCCTTCTAGTTCTTCGAATGAGTTAACTATTAATGCAGTTGTTGATAAGGTACCTTGACATTGAATTATAGTAACTTGAACATTGGGATCCGAAGAGTATTTGACTATGAAGATGTCAGGTAGCTCCCTCAACAGTAGGTGGGGCATTCTGGGGATGCGTATGTGTATAGAAAGTCCATAGATTGTTTAAAAATAAGTATGTATATAGAAATAATTGAAACTACAAAGACATGAATTGTATGGCATAATTTTATATAACGAAATAATTACATTTTGAATATAGTAAGCATGAGAAGATACATCGATTGTCTAAAAACACGTATGAGTATAGAAAAAATTGAAACTACAAAGACGTGAATTGTATAGAAGGATTTTACCTACCTAATGTATCTGTTAGAGTTAGCTTTTCCAATGCTTCATTTCCCTATGAGGTAAGTATGGTGAGTTCCAAGGTCACATAAGAACTTGCATCTTTCTAGTTGTCATAGTTATCCTTAATCGACATTGAGCCTCCTCCATTGTTATATAATTGAGGTCTCCTATATAATTTTATACAACAATGTGAGTAATAAAATACTATTTCATGGTATTAGAGTAGGCTACCCTGCGTAATTTTCTTTGGAGTTTATTATTTTTTAATGATCTGAATGGGCCTTATGTTTCACTAAGGTATCAAAATTTCTTTTAAGATCTATAGATCTATTTGAGGGATAATGGTTTCAATATAATGTGGATCTTGTGTGCTCAAGTCAGATCCGAGTTTGATTAAACCTATAACGACGAGGTTTCATAATTTCTTTTTTCCTTTCTGATATGAATGTCATGTCACAATATTTTATTCTAGATATCCAGATCTACACTAATATCATATCTACTTAAATAATTTCATTTGTCACTCTTGGATTGTATGTAACCTTCCATATCAACTGACACACCAGATCAAATTATTGTGGGTCCATATTTGATCTTAGTTGGCATCATTCGTTCGTGGGAAAAGTTGCGCTTCAGGAGCTTTATGCAGGTTTCTTATTGGTTAGTTACGCAAATTTGTCTGATTTGAATTTTTTTGATGCCCACGACTTGATAAAAGGGAGTATTGGCTATCTCACAGAGTTGAAGAATTATTTTTTTGGCGCTTCTCTTCAAACTCATCACTATAGAATTGTCAATTCACTATTTCAGACATAGAACAATCAACTTCATGAGCACTAATGAATGAATCAAACAGGCCCTTCCATTTTTGGTGTAATGGAAAACCTCAACATGGTATCTATATCGTTGAATCTAGATGGTCAACCTTTTGGATTTTTTCAATGACTGATGTTTGTAACCTATTTTTAATAGTTGCATTCGTTGCTTGCAAAAGGGATACCACTTACTGCAACTAAAGAAATTATTTATGAAGTTCATCCGTTGCCTTCTTCTCATAAAGCTCCTGCAATATTTTACCCATATTGAAAAATCAATTTTTCAAATGTGTTTCCATTAGCCACAAAAAAATAATTGCACCAAAACAAGATTGATGAAGATGATCATGAATTATCACATGCTATTGCCATGCCCAGTTTCAAAAACATACTACTTGCATTAGGTCTTAATTGGTGAGAATAATGGAATATACCGGAGGAGGAATTAGGAATAATGGGTAAGGAATTGTTGTCCCTATTAACCCTATAGTGCAAACATCAAGAACATGTCTTATATACGATCATGTTGTTGACTCATCACCTGCATCTAACTGTGAGGTGCTTGAAGAAAATGCTCTTGATAAACATATTGATGACATAGCTACTAATGTCACTCCAGATGAAAATGTTGAGTCACTCAATTTTCAGTCTGTAGAGGAAAAAACTAAGATATATGCACATCCTCATTAGAAGAAATTATGCAAGCAACAACATTATTGGTCAACTAGTAGTCCAACTTTCAGATCATTACATAAGAGACGCAAAAGAATGATCTATTTTTGTATTTGTGCTAATAAAAAATACAGATTTCTAAACATATGCTTGCTTATTGCTTCTTGTACTGGGTTTCCATAGTTGTTTGTGCATGTAAACAAGGAAATTTACTTAAGTTTAAAATGACATTCACAAGAAAAATAGCTTCAAACAAAAATACTGAACAAAAGACATTCAAAGTAAAGCAAACCATCAAAGACACACTTTAACATGGTGTTTTGATGAAGGAGTTTACCCCTCCTAGGCTACATCTCCTTGGTCCAACTTCCATATCTTGGGCCTCTATATTAGCTCAATGTGGAAAAAATCTTATTTTACAAAGCTCTATGGCTCCTGATATCTACACCAATGTGTTTAGAATGTCCAAATTAGCTAAGAACACCTCTTTCTGAGCTCAATTTGGTCGAAAATTGACTTCTCTATGACTCAGACAATCTTTTCCTACAATTTCTGCTCTGATTCTGGAATATCTCCAGTTAGCCTCGCTAAATCAGGAGTCAGGCACGAATTTGGAAGCACCACCAAACTTACCGTCGTTTTAATCCACAGTTAATTAACATTAAACTACGCTTATTAACGTTAAACCCATGATTAGTATTAACCATAATCGTTATATCTGGAGGTTTTGATGGATTGTTCACATGCAGAGTTAACGTCGCATTAACTGCTGGGGTTGGAGCACTCGAGTTAGCTAACCGTTTGATGTAAATCCCATTGCATTCACATGTAAAGACATTGACCGTCACATTAACAGTATGCCGAAGCGGCCGAGGTTAATGTAAACTGTTTACAGTTTATACAAATGCGTTCACATGTTAATTGTTGCAGTTTTGGAGTGTTGGAGCCCACCGAATTTTATAACTATTTGTGGTTTGTAACATTGTGTTCACATGGGGGAGGGTTGGCCCTCCCCTAACTACCAACCCCATAACCGTTACACTTCAAATGTAAACAAAGATCATACATGGTAAGAACTACCTAGTAGCAAAGGAAGTTAAGGCATATGGTTTGTGTGTCGGAGGTCATGTGTTCGACCCTGATTTCCACCAATTTTTTTTTGAAGTGAACTCTATTTAGGCCATTGGGAGGTGCCACGTGGTAGCCTCCGGCATTGCCACGTGGCCTTCTTCGATTAGTCCAAAATAAACCAATAAGAATGTGACAACATACCACCTGTACAACCAAATCAAACGATGCCACTTGTCCACCTGTGATTCACCATTGACAATGCCTAGTAACCTACCACGTTAGCAGTATGGACTACTGACTGTGCACTGACTGGGCAGTTTGTTTTGCAAATTTTTCCTGTTTAGAAAAGTGATCAGAACATAATAACTTTTTCATATGAACTCAGTTTTCAACGAAATGAGTTGCGTTAGGATTATTTTTCTGAGATGGACATGGTTGTTCAGCGTTCAAGACATTACAAGAACTTTGATTTTTGAGCTAAATACTAAGCACCTGATCATTCCTCCCCACTAGAAGCCTTTTGGACCCCAAAAGATACTATCAATTTTTCAGCAGGAAAGGGTAGAACTCCCTCACCTTCTTGGTCTACAACCATTTGGCTTGAGAAGGCTTTTGTCCCTTGAGTCCCACTCTAAGTTATTCGACATCCCCTCTCTTTGAAGTCCTAGTTCTTTTATCAAGTATGGGATCTTGTTGAAGTTCATCAAGATATTCCGGTGAGAAATAATTTATTGATGGCAATTGAACATCCTCTCCTTGATCATCAATCAATGGAGGCTAAAACAATCTCAAATTCTCAACATTAACAACATAGTACATTTGCATATAATGAGGCAAATCAAGCTTAAATTCATTGTTACCAATCTTTTCCAGAATTTTAAAAGGAGCATAACAGATTTGTTTAAGATTTTTACCTTCCTCTTGAAGTCTCTCTTTTCTAATATATAACCAAACTTCGTCACCAACTTGAAATTTGTGATCAACCTGTTGTTTTTCATGCCTTCCCTTGTAGCTACTTTGACTTTTCTCAAGCTGTTCTTGGACTGTGATGTATCAACTGAATTTTCTCTATGAACTTCCTTATCTTATCAACGTCACTGTGACCATCGATGGTGACATCTTTCTGAAAAATGAAGTCCAATGGCGATCTTGGCAAGTACCTATAACATGCCTCAAATGGTGATGTATTTGTGGAAAAATACTTTGCCCTGTTCTATGCATGTTGCATGTAATTCAACTGTTCATCCCACAACTTGGGATGTTTGTTGCAATATCCTCTAAGAAGATGAATAACTATTCGATAGACCACCTTGGTTTGTCCACCTATTTGTGGGTGAAAGGTTGTACTCTTCTTTTACTTTGTGTCCATCATGTCCCACAAATTTTACCAAAAATTCCCAACAAATCGAGAATCTCGATCACTTACAATAGAAGTAGGAAGACCAAAATGAACCGAAATGTTTTGGAAGAAAATATGAGATGTTTGTTTAGCTATAATTTTCTTTTTACTTGGTGTTAGTATGCACATCTTGCTGAATCTATCTACAACTAGATACAAGTAATCATGACCTTTCCTTGACAATGGAAGACATCCTACAAAATCCATTGAGATACTGTCCTATGGACATGAAGGTACCAGAAGTGGAGTGTATAAACCAATTTTCCTATTGCTAGCCTTACATGTGGCACATAAAGAACATCATGCAACGAGAAACATTATCCAACATGCATGGCCAATAACAATACCTTTGAATATTCATTATTGTCTTGCCTACAAAAAAGTGTCCAACAATCAATGAAGTGTGTGCCTCCCTTATGATACTGTTTCTTTCTCCTTGTGGAATACTTAACTTTCCCAAGTGATACAACAAACTCTTATGTACATGATAATCCATCTCTTCAATGTGATTTCCTTGACTCAAGCTTGCATATATTTCTTGAAAGTCATATCATTTGCCTATTGTTCTACGTAACTTTCATGCAAAACAAAATTATGCTTGAGTATAATAGATGAATTTACAATAGGCCTTGAAATTATATTAGCTACCTTATTGTAGATTCCCCTTTTATACCTCATAATCAAACAAAATTGTTGTATAAAACCCATCAATCTGAAATGTCATGACTGCTGCAACTTTGACTGTGATTATGAGTACTACAATGGCATATGGTCGATATGGATGATGGTCCCCTTCCCTAGAAAATAGTACTTCCATTTCTTAACACTTTGTACCAATGCATAAAGTTCTTTGTCATATGTGGGATAGTTAGTTACAGCTCCATTAAATATTTTAGAATGAAATGAAATGGGCTTACCATGCTGCAATAGAACTGCTCCCATGGCCTAATTGCTTGCATATGTTTGAATATTGAATGGCTATCTAAGATCTAAAAGTTCCAATACTAGTACTGAACTTATCTTTTGCTTCAAAGAATCAAATGATTTCTACTATACATCTACCCAATGGAAGAAAAATTAGCAATAAACTTTCTCTAGTATTGTGATGCCCCTAAAAAGATTCTTATCTCTATAATTGTATTGGGCTTGGGCCAATTAAAAATGATATCAACCTTAGAGGGGTGGATCTTAAGCTCACCTCCTCCAACAATGTGTCCCAAATACACTAAAGAAGTCTTGCCAAATTCACACTTCGACATATTTAAAAACAATTGCTCTTTTCTCAAGACATCAAGTACTTTGTTTACATGCATGACATGTTCATCTCTTGATTTGTTGAATATGAGATTATCATCTAAGTAGACAATGACAAAATCATCTATAAATGGTCTCAATACATCATTCATTACCCTCATGAAAGTAGCTGGAGGAATTGTAAGACTGAAAGACCTAAGAAGCCACTCAAACAATCCTTGTTTAGTTTTAAATGAGATTTTCCAAATGTCTTCTTCAGCTATCCTAACTTGATGATAACCACTTCGTAAGTCTAACTTAGTGAAATACTTTGTGTACATGAACTCATCAAGAAAATCATCAATCCTTGCGAGTGGATCACGATTCTTTACCGTGATTTTGTTAAGTGCACAGAAATCCACACGCATGCACCAAGTTCCATCTTTCTTTGGCACCAAGACAATGGGCGAACCACATGGCGAAATAGATGGGCGTATGATACCTTTGTTTAGAAATTCTTGAATTTTGTTTTTGATTTCATGCTCTCCATAATTGACATGTGATACATGCCATTGTTTGGTAGGGGAACATCCTATTGCAAATGAATCTCATGTTGAATTCCCCTCTTGGGAGGTAACCCCTTTGGTTGCTGAAATATCTCACCATGCTTGCTTACCACGTCAAAAAATTAGATTTCAATTTATCATCACAACCTTCAAAAGATTCATAATAAATATCATTATTTTTCTTAATCATGAGAAGCACAAAACTTTTACTTGCATTTACTAGTCTCTTCATCTTCCATACATTAACCAAAGAAATGTTCATCTTTTTACGATGGGAGCTCACTATGTACTCCACCCCATTCTTGAGAAATATGTATTTGTTCTCATGGTGATAAAATACTACTTTCCTATCATACAATTTAGGACTACTGAAAATGATTCCCGATATGTCAAGTGGAACTACATCTAACTCAACTTCATCAATGAACTTTTCAGTAATGGCGACTTTGAATAAACACTTCCTTGTAACCTATAAGTTTTCATTGTTAACTATCCAACCCAATGGATATGGCTTATGATGAGGTACAGTTTCAAGGTCTAGTTTTTTTATGAGGTCTTCTAAAATCAAGTTTGATTGTGAACCATTATCAAATAATGCATAAATCGTTGTATGATTTGAAATAACTCTTACATGAAACAACTCTATTCTTGACTCTTCATTTGGAGTGTTGTTTTGACTATGTGATGAACTAGTGCTTGCAACAATTTCTTTTCCTTTTGTAACCATGGCTGAAATCTTGGTCTCATCACCAGATTCTGAACCAAGGTCATGTTGTGTGGTAGCAGTCATCTTTTGTTTTCCCTTATTGTTTGTTTCTTAGGCCTTCATTCGAGATGCAATTTTCAGTAGTGGGCTTCACCATGCCCCTCTTTGGAACAATGTTTGCATGTGATTTTCTCCTCTTCTTTCTTCACACTTGCATTCTTCTTTCCCTTCCATTTTACACCCTTCTCTTTCTCCTTGCCCTTGAATGGCTTGCTCTTACTACCCTCTTCCTGAATGTTCTTTCTTCTAGATTCAACGTGTGTGGCTGGCACACATACCTCATCTAATTTTTTTGGATTGAACATAATAATAGTATGTTTCATATGGGAATGTAAACCCCCAATATATTTCAGCAGTGTATCTTGGAAATTCAAATTCACTCCTAACAACAAAGCCCTTTTCCTAAACTCCTGTGTATAATCTTGGATTGTTTGTCCTTTAAGCTTCTTAAAATTCTGCCAAGTCATAATGGATTTTTTCATATAGGCTAAAGGATAGAACTGTCTTTTAATTTCAGAAACAAATTCAACCCAAGTAATGGATATCTTACCATGGATTCACATTTCCTTTTGAGGCTTTTCTTCCCACCAAAGTAATTTGGCTCCTTGTAGCTTCAATGAAGCCAACTAGATCCTTATGTCATCTTCTTGAAGGTTTTGAATTTTGTATTATACCTCCAACTATCGAATCCAATTGTCCAACTTTTCATGTATTCACCTCTCCATTCTACATGGGAAGTTCAAATTTTATGTCCAATTTAAGTAATGGAGTCTTTCCTTTTGGGGTTTTAAAATGAGTATGGGCAGTTTCAGTGGTGGTAGTGGAAGATGATGATGTGTGAGATGATGAAGATGATGAGGAAGATGATGAGGATGGTGGAGATTGAGGTGGATTTCCACCATTCCCTTTAGAATCCTTCTTTTCATATTTTTTTTCCTCTGAGCTTCCTTCTTCATGTGGAGGTTTAGAGCTCTCTCAAACCATTCTAGTGTTCCTCTCTTCATATAGGACTTAAACCATCTCAGTTAAAGTGAAGAAAGATTTATTGAATTATTCCTCTTCTGAAGAAGGACCTTCGGGCTCTCTTTCTCTAGACATAATGGTTGTGGATCCAAGCTCAGAAATTGGTACCGCTTGTATCTCTTCAATATTAGTTGAAGGAAAAAATTGAGGTGTTTGAAGTGTAGCTGGAATTGGAACTTTGGGTGGTGAAGATTATGGCCTTGTGGCTCTGCTTCTTCTAGGAATTACCTTAGGAGTTTCAACCAATAGCTTCCATTCTCCTTTTTGCAACTTTAACCTTGTAAGCATCAAAATTTTGCAACCATTAAAACCCTAATTGCACAAACTCAAGAAATTCAACCTTTTCTCTGATACCAACTTGATATATTTTTGTATGATTATTTTTGTTGTGCTAATAACAATTACAGATTTCTAAACATATGCTTTCTTATTGCTTCTTGTACTGGGGTTTCCTTAGTTGTTTGTGCATGTAAACAGGTAAATTTCCTTAAGTTTAAAATGACATTCATGAGAAAAATAGCTTCAAACACAAATACTAAACAATATACATTCAAAGTACAAAAAACCATAAAAGAGACACTTTAACATAGTGTTTTGATGAAGGAGTTCACCCCTCATGGGCTACATCTCCTTGGTCCAGCTTCCATGGATTGGGCCTCTGTATTAGCTCAATGTGGAAAAATTATATTTTACAAAGCTCTATGGCTCCTGATACCTACACCAATGTGTTCAAAATGTCCAAATTAGCCAAGAACACCTCTTCCTAAGCTCAATTTGGTCGAAAATTTCCTTCTTTATGACTCAGACAATGTTTTCCTACAATTTCTCCTCTAATTCTAGAATATCTTGAGTTAGCCCCACTAAATATGGAGGTAGGCCCAAATTTGGGAGCACCTCCAAAATTAATGGCATTTTAGACTATAGTGATTAATGTTAAACCATGCTTATTAACATTAAACCCACGATTAGGATTAACCATAACCATTCTATCTGGTAGTTTTGATGGATTATTCACATGTAGAGTTAACGTCGCATTAACTGTTGAGGTTAGAGCTATCAGGTTAGCTAGTCATTTGATGTAACCTCCACTAAATTCACATGTCAAAATGCATACCATGACAGTAACAGTATGACAGAGCCACTGGGGTTAACACAAACTGTTTACAGTTTATACAAATGTGTTCACATGTTGACTGTCACGGTTTGGAGTGTTGGAGCCCGCTGGTTTTTATAACTGTTTGCAGTTTGTAACATTGCGTTCACATGGGGGAGGGTTGGCCTGCAGGATGGATCTCCCCTAACTGCCAACCCTCAGGCTAACACTCCCCTAGTCTCCAACCCCATAAATGTTACACTTCAAATGTAAACGGGCGTCATACATGGTAAGAACTACCCGGTAGTGAAGGCGGTTAAGGCGTATGGTTTGTGTGCCGGAGGTCGTGGGTTCGACCCCGACTTCCACCAAATTTTTGTTGAAGTGAACTCTGTTTAGGCTATTGGGAGGTGCCACGTGGTGGCCTCTGGGCTTGCCACGTGGCATTCTTCCATTGGTCCAAAATAAACCAATAAGAATGCAGTGGCACACCACCTATACAACCCAATAAAATGATGCCACTTATCCACCTGTGATTTGTCGTTGACCATTGTTGACCATGCCTAGCCACCTGCCACATCAGCAATATGGACTGCTCACTGTGTAATGACTCGGTAATTTTTTTTTCAAATTTTTCTTGTTTAGCAAAGTGATCAAAACACAATAACTTTCTCATATGAACTTCGTTTTTGACAAAATGATTTGTGTTAGGATTGTTTTTCCGAGATGGACGCAGTCATTCAGGTTTCAATCCATTCTATGAACTTTGACTTTTGAGCTAAATACTAAGCACCTGATCAAAGAATGAATTATGGACCAATGGCAACCATTCAGATCGACTTTGAATGGATCGATGAATGGTCATGGCATCATTTGAACCAATGTTTGAAGAATTCATATCATTGTATTACATCAATTATTCATTGTTGATTGCCATTGTTCCCTTAGTTGTGCTGAGGGGAAATTTGCTGACAAAGAAGACTATTGATTCTTGATTCTTCCACAGCTGTAGGGGGTTAGTTAGATGGTGAAAAATATTGTTGTCATTTCCTTGTTGACAATTGTCATTTTTTGTGTTTGATTAGTGTGATGGTGACAATGTTCAAAGAAATTCAGGAGTATTGTTGTACAACATTTTCCATACTTACAGGCCTCATTATTTGTTTTTTGGTTGATGGTGATGCTTCTATTTGAAGCCTTGTCTTGGTTCTTTACCGATACCTAGTTTCTTTGAAGCATTTTTTAGAGATGTTGACAGTGTTTTCCAGCCTTGTGCCTCTGCAACAATCCTACTATAGATATTGGCCAAACTCATTAAGGTTTCACGACTCTCATCTTCAGATTTTCGGTACTTCAACATTTCGAACTTCTTGCTTGGAGCAGGCCTATGTTCTTTCCATTCAGTGAATCGTTATGGGGATCTACAATTTCAACTCCATGATAATTTGAGCATTGGCATTTTTCTCTCTTTTGGGGGCGAGTTTTTTCTTACATGTTTTTCTCTCTTTCTCCACTTATAAGAGTTTGTACATGGGTAGCTAATCAAGCATTGTTGCTCAGATGCATTCTTTGTTCTTGTTTCTTTTCTTTAGTTACTCCCGATGTTTCTCTTAAGGGGGGTTGTTAGAGTTGGCTTTTCCAACGCTTCATTTCCCTATGAGCTAATTATGCTGAGTTGTATGCTCACATAAAGACTTGCATCTATCCAGTTGTTGTAGTTCTCCTTAACTAACTCTAAGACTCCTCCATTACTATATAATGGAGGTTTTCTATGTACTCTTACACAAAAATGTGAATAATAAAATACTCTTTTAGTATGAAGGAGACAAATGAAAATTGAGTTGATACTGTAGTGTCTATATTTTAGGTTTTTATAAAACTTATAAATATAATATTTGAAAATTCAATTGAATTGGTTAAAAGAAATATTTTTTGTATTTTTAAATAAGTTCAATTTTTAATAATATGATGAATTCTATTTTATTAATTTTAATCTTTTGAATTATCTAGTTATTAAGTTTAAATATTCTATATATTTTTTATTTAAAATATAAAAATATTTTTGTAAAATAAAATAAAATTATTTTAATAATTTTAGGCTTTATTTTATTAATTTTAATCCTTTGAATTGTCTAGCTATTAAGTTTAAATATTCTATATATTTTTTATTTAAAATATAAAAATATTTTTGTAAAATAAAATAAAATTATTTTAATAATTTATTAAGTTTAAATATTCTATATATTTTTATTTAAAATATAAAAGTATTTTTGTAAAATAAAATAAAATTATTTTAATAATTCTAGGCTTTTGAAATATTTAGTTTTTGAGCTTAAATAATCTCTATTTTTTTACTTGAGGTATATAAATACTTTCATAAAATTTAAAAAACAAATAATAGATATATATGTATATGACAAATTTATATTACATAACCTTTTAATATTAGTTAGTAATAAATGTTTCTTGCACATTATTCTAAGAATTACGTATAATGTAATATTTCATTAATTATTAATTTATTAATTAGAAAAAGAGATATACTATAAATTAAATTAAAATATGTATTAGATAAGTAATATCATACCATTAAATTAATTTTTTATATAATTTTTTTATATTTATATAGTTTATTTTATTTAAATTATAGAGTTTGTATATATAATAATTAATATATGATTCAAGATATATAAAAACCATGGAATTTAATATTAATTTATCAACTAGTACAATTCTATTACTTAATATGGTACGTTGATTTGTCTTATTTCAATATGTCAAATGACTTATAAAGGGGGAAATGCAGTATATCAACCACATTTACTAATGTGGTTGTGCTAGCTATTTAAATTATATATTTTGTATATATAATAACTAATAGTTGGAACTTGTTAATGGAGGGTGAGGGTTGAGATTTTGCTTTACAAAATGAGATAATTCAAGGTGTAGGGCCGAAGGGCCTTAGCCCCTCTCACCATATCACTGGATTCCTCATGCTACCATTCCCACGACATATACAAAATGCATGAAAAGAGGGTGGATTTTTTTGAATACCCTGTTGAGGGCCAAATTATTTGGAGATATCCACCCCTAACCTTACAACACTCAATGGAAGTTGGCACATGGTTCAATATCACTAGTTTGTTTGAATGGAAATAGCTTATAGGCTCTAAAGGTGAAGGACAAAGAGAGGGAAGGGGGTATTGTACTCAACTACGACCCCACCTCTAATAATAACAATAGGCTCAAATCTAAATACCTCGCTCCCTCTCGGAAGTGACAAAAATACCTCTCCCCATTTTTCAAACTCAACTTGTTGGTCAACGACATCCCATTCTCCTCACTCCTTTCTAGATGCTACCAAATCTATCTCGTGGTAGCCACATAGTATCTATCCCTCACCGAACCTTCTCTTTTGTTGTTAATGTTCTATCTAGTCTCTCAAATTCATATGTAGCCTTTCTAGCCTAAATATGCTTTGCAAAGGTAGTCAAAGCCACAAGTTCTCATTTCTCTCACCTCCACCTATTGATGACCCACCAAAATAGAAGAGGAAATGCATTAAAAGAGAGGTTGAGGAGTTGTCCCTGGTTCTAGGAAAGGGTGTGCAATTGAATGGGATTATTAGTATGAAAAAGGAGGTGGTGATGGGGAATTTTTCAAGAAGAAAAATATCCATGGCTATTCTATGTAGGTGGAAAAAGTAAAAAAAAAAAATGTCTTCTTTTAGATATTCCCCAAAATGCTTGATATTAGTCAAGAGTTGGAAGGGGTGGATAAAAAAGACATAATAGGATGAGAAAAGACTCTTGAACAAAAAATGGTTATGGGGATATTGATAACTCTATATTAAACCCTAGATAATATATTTGAATTGAAAAAAACAAAAATGTTGATGCACAATTAGGTTTAGCTATGAGGACTTCCCCTAGTGTTCTAGTAAAAATATGTCTTCAAGGAAATTTGGAATACATTGGGTCTTTTTTATGATGAAGATTATTCTTTTTAGCAAATAGGCTATATGGGAATGACACAAATTTTAGTGGGATTGAACCTCACTAAGAGGCTTCCAACTTCTATCTTAGGGACATTGAAGAACTAGAAAACTCGAGATTATGAGGGGCACCTATACAAGTGGAATCATTTCCATGCCCATGGATATCTAATTAAGGATTATTGAATTGGGTAATCTAGTAGCAGATGGATCATAAAAGACACATTAGATGTGGTTTCCCATCGTCCCTTGCTATAAAAACAAGGCCAATACACCCCAATACAAAAACATTCATCAAATACAACCTAGGAGGAGAAGATTTTTCCCCCACTTAACACCTCCTTTGGACCAATCGTCCTTTCTAAAATCATTGTTTCAGAACTAGGGCTTCAATATCTATCCCCAAAGGAGGGCTAACCCTCCAAAGGTATGACATTCGTTTGGTAGGCCCTTTATTTTCTAATTTTGATATATTTTTGAATCCTTTAATTTCTTAGCAATTTTCTACTCCTTTATCTAGAGATTACCCCATGAATAAGTTCCAAAACTTGAATCTCTTGACATCCTCCCCTTTTATTCCGCCTCAATTAGTCCCCCTTTTATTCCATATTCTATTATTATTGATAATATCTCCCTTCTTTCACCCTTTAGATCGGATCCCCTATAAGAACCTCCTACACGCTCCCTTGGGTACAACTTGAATTCATCTACTCAGCTATTTTTGAATTGTTTTCTTACCCATCATGATATCTGCAATTTTTCCAATTAGTTGGATTCTTTTGATTTTTTTTTCTTCCCAGTCTTTTTATGCTCAAGTCCCTAATTGTCTTTGTGGAAATTGGTATTTCCTTAATGGATTTTAGAAAATGAATATTTATGAAAACATTCTTCAGTTTATCGAACATGTCTTAATCAGGCAATAAAATACATTTTTCTACCCCTTCATAAATTTTTAACCTCTCAAGAAAAGGTGGTTTTGAAATAGATACCGAAGGTTTTTCGATAATAGGAGTTGAATTATTTGAATGTGTAGGAGTAACTTTTTTTTGAGTTTTTCTTTTTCAATGAGAGACCTTTCTTCTTCAGAGATATTTTCTTTTTCATTTTCTTGAATAACAACTGATGGGGACTACTTTTCTAATATTCTACCAGATCTAGGTTGAACATGTTCGGTTGTGTTATATTCTTTCCACAACTAGCCCCCCTAGCTAAACCAGGGGTTTAGAGGGGGGGCAGAACCCCCCCTTCATTGCATCGATTCGTAGTAGGGGGTCACAGGGGGTTTGAGGGGGGAAGTTAGCCCCCCTCTACGAGGTACAGGGTAGTGCGCCGGGGAATTTTTTAGTTTGGACCCATGGTTTTGTGCATGGTTTTTTCACATGTTTTTGGGTGCGTTGGTTTCCGGTCCATGGTATTGGACGCTTCGACATGTATATATATGTATTATAAAAATGAAAGGAACATAACAAAAAATCAATTTGGTAGTCCCAGTTTTGGGATCCAGTGAAAAATCTCTGTGTATATTTATTTTATGTGTTATGCTCTCACCTTTGTTTATTTTTTCTTTTTAGAATTCATATGCAAGTAAGTTTTGAATGAGGTTAAAACATACATAACATTGTTTATATCTAATGGAGCTATCATGTAAGTTTTAAAATTTTATCCTTCTATATTGTAAACATGTTGTGAGTTTTTATTATTGTTCGGATTTGGGAGTGATTGGGGAGGCAATTGGTTTGGACTTTGAGGAAATGGTAATGAAAGTTGTGGATTCAAATTGTGAGGTTGAGTTTGTTGAATGGGTTGAGGATAATATTGTGGAGGAAAAGTAGGATATGATTGTTGAAATTGTGGAAATTGAGTATATTGAGGATGTTTAGGGTACTTTGCATAAGGGTTTTTCCATCTTTATGACCAAGGTTGTGGCCAAGATTTCCAAGGAATTGGGTCAGTCCAATTACTTTGTGATGATTGTGCAAATGGTTGAGTGTTAAAACCTTGAGCTGTATTTGGATGTGGATTCTTCCAAGGTCTTTTAGAAATAAAAACAAAGAGGATCTACCTGATTTGGGACTCGTTATTCTTGATATATAGCTTTAAGACCTGGTATTGAGGGACATTCCTTTGCATCATGGTTCTCCACACAAATAATACAAGTTTCTACACTCTTTAAATAAAGAGGACATTCTCTCAAGGCATGTTTCTTTCTGCACCTAGGGAAAAAAAATGGAAAATGCAACATTTTCAGCTTTTGGCTTGTTTTGTATTTTAAGGGTGTAAATTTATTAACTAAGACTCCCTAAAATATCTATTTTAAAATTATCAATAAAATTCCCTAATTATGCTCTACTTACTATCCGATCTGTAGATTTATTAATTATTGATAAAAGAGGATCTCTTGGATTTCTTTCTATTCTTTCTTTGCCTCTTGAAATGTGTGTGCACAACTCACAAATTTCTCCTAGTGAAAACTGAGAAATGTCTCCCTTACCCATTAGATTGAGAAGATCAATCCACTCATCTCTGATGTATTTCAGTAAGAGAGCTTTCAAAGTTTCCTCATCTAGATTATTCGTGTTTTCTCTTTTAACATTATAAGCAAATCTTTCAACGAAGTCTTCAATATTTTCATCTTCTTTATGTACCATTTTAAATAATTCATCCTTAATATTATGGGGCATACATTTGTCCTTCTATATTTATAATAGTTTAGGTTTCATTTTCTCCCATGTTCTTATGGAGTTTATTCCTAAACTCATAAACCATTTTAATGGTGCATTTTTAAGGGTTGTAGGGAATAATTTCAAATTTTGAGCATCATGCAGATGATCATATGATCTACACAAGACTTCTAATTCAAAGAGAAATGTCTCAGGATCTTCACTCCATAATCCATGAAAATTTGGAAGGATAGAGCGTGAGATATTTTTCATTGGAAAAGTTGTATCTTCATTGAGGATGGGAAATCCAAAGGGTTCTGGATTTATATCTTCTCATCTTCATATTCCTTTTCCTCCACCTTTGCCGCCTCCTCTTCCACCTCCTATTACCCCTCCAATCCTGGGTTGTTCACCATTCAAATTATGTACCTCTCCTTCTCCTTCTCCAGCCATTGTAGATTCTTCAGAACTAGTATAGGGTTTTGGTTCTAAGATTGGGTTTTCAACTTCTTCTAGTTCGTCTAGTTCTTCTACTAATGGTTTGAAATATGTTTCTTCTTCCTCTTCTTCAATAGGAGCCTCCAAATCTTAAGCTAGAATTTTTTCTCTAGTTGAAGATAGGAAAATTACTCCTATTGTTGGTGATATGGGATCTTCTTCTTCTATTATGGCTTATTTTAATGAATTTGGTAAATCTCTAGGTTTGATTTCAGATCTTAATACCTTAGGGAGTTTATGTTTTCTTGTTATGGATGGAATTCAAGTTTGTGTGGGTGGTGTGGCAATACAAGGTCGTGACGGGGTAAGTGATTTTGATGGAATTAAGCTTTTTCCTCTACCTACAAATCTACCCCTAGAATCTCTTTCCCTATGCATATCATGTTTTTGTTTTTATTATTTTTTGTTTTTATCCAAAAGAAATCAAGACTTCTATTTACACCTCCCCAACAACGGCGCCAAAATGTTTGTCAGTTTATTTGTCTTCAATTGATTGCATAAATTATTGACTGCAGTTGGTAAAATTATGAAGTGAAAGTGAACAATATATGCTAGAAGCCTATCTACTAAGTTGGATTTCTTAATTGATTGAGTTATTAAAAATGTGTTTTTAAATTTCGTATTCCTATTTTAGAATATTACTATCGAATGAAAATAAAATGATTATGAATTTAAATCTATATTTCTTACTTGAAAAATGAAACCATAAAGAAATCACACTTGCAAAATTAAAACTATATTAACTCACACTTGCAGAATGAAAACTAAATTAACTCACACTTGTAGAATGAAAACTAAATTAACTCACAGTTGCTTCAAAATTGAAAGTTCAAGAAAGTAACTTGCAAACAAACCACTCTTCTTCTGAATTTAAGCTAAGAAAAACTTTTGAATACAAATGCTCTGAACATAAAGCTGAAAGAAATCTATATACCCAAATCTATAAAGAGAAACATCCTATGCTATGAAGTTGAAATGTTTTTAATGAAATTCCAAAGACATCACAAGGAAGTCGCTGGTATTTTGATGATTTAAATCAGCTTCAGAAATTATAAAAGAGAACTATAAAACTACCATAAGAAGATCAAAATTATAAATGTCTATGATTAATATTTCTATTTGATGATCCAAAAACAACTAATAGAGAACTTCGCTACTACTTTTCTAATCAAAAGAAATATCATTGTTGCTATCTAATCTAAAATTAGACTAAGAATTATGAAATGAACATATGCGAAAATACTACAGCAAATAATAACAGAAAGGGAAATCTATAAGTTAAAAACCCTCACTGTTTGTAGGGGCCCTCCACAAACAGGCGGTCTCAAGCTCCAACGAACAATTAATTGTGCATCAAGTCTTCAAAGGTGCTTCCATTAAAGAAAAACAAAAAGTTTTAAAACGAAAAAAAACACAAAGTTTTAAAATGATTACAGTCACCAAAAATTCATTCACGTTGTCCCCCTATTTTATCTTGCCTTACGGCATGTATAGAAGCCATTTAATAAATGTTTGAGGTTTTCATGCATACTTTTGGTTAACAGAGTTCTAATTCAACTATAAAACTAAGAAATAGATAATGATTCGCTCACGATTTTATATTCGGAAAAGAAAATCATGAGGCATTTTCATCTCAGACTCTCACTTGCTTGCTCCAGCCACATGTTCAGTTTTTCCTTTGACGAAATGATTCATAATTTCTTCTAATAATTTGGTCCAGATGAATAGGAGGAGATTGTTGAGAAGGTCAACCTCTTTTTTCTCATATCTCTCTTTCCTTGAATGACACCTAAGACCTTGTCCAACATTTTAGTTGGTTGCAGAAACAGATGTTAGCTGCAGAATTGCATGAATTTGGTAGCCAATGCAAAAATTAACATAATAATAAGGAACATTTAGGAAATATGAAAAAATCGGATAATTACTACCTTACCTATGTCAAAAACCTGCAATTTGATGCCTGCCAAGTTAAAAGAAATGGTGAAGGAAAAGGAAAATGATTGAATAAGAGTGTCAGGATGAAGCATTCATGAGGTTTTACACATTCATAAAATAAAACATAGTTAAAAATAGTAAATAAAAATACATCACATTGGAACATAAAAAATCTAAAACTGGTTTTGATAAATGTAAGAGCTTAGTAGAAACCCCTCAATGGACAACCAACAATATGATATTTGGAGCCCAAATATTGATAAATTTCCAAACCATTGTCTTGAAAACATCAACCCTAAACCTGATGTAGGGCACATTCCATCCTTTTATGTTATCATATCCTCATCCTCGCATGTGCAACTTTTCAATGGCAATGTACAAAATCAAAACCAAATTTCTTTTATAATCATTCAATTTTCCATTAGAGTTGTGGTTTACAATTTAGGTTGACACTGGAATAGGTGATCCACCACAATTCATCCTCACTGGTGTACTACACCCATTTGTGATAGTATAAATGAAGGTCGAGGATGCAATAATGGAGAAACAAAGAGATCGTGAGAAGGTTTGAAGTGCTCTAATGAAGGGGTGAGGCCAAGGTGGATATTTATGGTGTTATAATGTAGGGATGAGGCCAAGTGAAAATCCTGGATGAATATTTGTGGAATAAAATACCCACCAAAACTAGAAACTATATTGAAAGAAGTCCATGTGCTATAGTCCAACCCTTTTACTTGTTTTAAAATTTTGAAAATACAAACATATCTTTACAAAAGCCAAATTTCCATATGAAGCCCTACTGCCTACTACTAATCCAGATTTATGCACAAACAAATGAAATATAGATATAAAAAACAACATAGAGCTATATAGAAAACAAAACTTTAATTCATTAATAACAAAGTATCGAAAATGGTTACATGCAAAATGGAAATAAACTAGTTCGGGTGATGGTAGCTTATCTTTGAGAAGAGATGTGGCAGTTACATTCCTTCTAAATTGTGTTACAAAGAGGCTCAAAGGCCTATTTATTATTAAGAACTAATTGAAAACCCTATACATCCAAAAACCTAACCCTAGCAGATGAAGCACCAAAACATTGTGGGCCTCATTGGGGTAAATGAGTACATCAACTTCTTAGGGTTGTAAATTTGGCATACAATATTTGTTTGACATGTACAATACCTAGTTAGAAATATCTATCTGAGGAAAACAAATTTTTTCTACAATCACTTCACATAGGTAATGGATTAGCCTGTTATCCAAAAAAAAATCGTTTAGGGCCTCAAAATGGCTCTAGAAGTTCAGTACCCAAAAACTTCCAAAAATAGTAAATTGTGCTATAATTAAGGAAACTGAAAGTGTTGGGGGTCCAAGTGGAATAGTCGAGTGGAAACCAATATCCACCTAGATCATTCCTCTCCCCTTAGGAATCAATGGTCCCCATTGCGTTGCGTGCCTCAATGATATGGGAAACTTTTGATGAACTCGGTTAATAGTGAGCCACTTGCCTTAGTGTAGGAGTAGGCCAACTTTGATAACCTGATATAATTGGATCTTTGATTGGAAAGGAGTATTGATCTGTGTATTAATAATATGACTAGTTGTGGTCTGTCCCATGTAGATTGGGTTGAGATTTGTTGGTGTTAGCTATTTTACGATGTCTAATGTGTCCAGCAATGGTGGAAAGTATGGTCGAAGGAAGTCCACATTAAACATTGGGTGCATGACAAGGAATGGGTGAGTCTTGAGCTTGAAATAATTTTGAACCATAGCCTTGGTGATGTTGTTAGGCCCATATCGAAGAGGTAGGATATTCCGATAGGATCTGACAAGGTGTTGTTTCTGCAAATACAACCAAACTTTGTTGCCCACCTGAAACTTATCTGATAGTTGATGTTGATCATTTCATTGCTTGCACTTGGCATTGGACTTCTCCAAGATGTCATGAACTGATTGGCAAACGTGTTGGATGCATTCAATTAACCTAGTTTCTTTATCATCCTTAGAATATACATGTTTGGATTCTATCTGTGTAATCGCATGAGGCATGGCAACATCAATCAGACAAAATAATTGAAATCCCTGACCCACTTGAAAGGTAATACGACCAGTTGAGCTATGGAGAGATATTTTATAGCTATGTTTCACATAGGGAAGGATCTCATCCCAGCTTCATGGATGCTTGGATTTGTACATGTAGAGTATGTGCACTATCATCCGGTTTACAATGTTTGTTTGGCCATCAGTATAGGGATGGAATGCAAGCATCTTAGTGAGCTTGGTGTCCCATATTGTCCATAGGTTCGACCAAAATATGCTCAGGAACCTTCTATCTTGATATTATATAATGGTATGTGAGATCCCAAAATGTACCCACACCCATTCAAAGAAGAGTTTTGTAGTGTCCTCTGTTGTGATACTCTTCTTGTTAGTCACTAATATAACCATCATATAAAAATTTTCCACAACCACAAATAAGAAGTCATTACCATGCTTGGTAGAAGGGAGGCCAGATAGATAGTTAGTGGAGATGGATTCCCAAAGCTGGATGGGTGTAGGAAGAGGAGTGGACAAGCCTTGCTTCTTGATGGTTGGCTTGGCGATAGCCGATGCAGTGTAGGATCTGATATATTTTCCAACATCATGTCAGAGTTTTAGCCAATAAATATACTTTTTTAGTATGACCAGAGTTTTCTCCACACCAAAGTGTCTAGCGACTAGATTGTAGTCTGCCTCCCAAATCAACTTGGCATGCTTTTTTGAAGGAAAAAAGGTGGCCTAGGTAGCATAATAATTTGTCTTGGAGGTGGAAATTTGGAACTTTCTTACCATCCATTAGTATCTGGTATGTGGTGGTAAACTCTGGATCATTTTTATACAGTTGTCACCATCTAGATGTCTCATGGACACAAGAGTTGAGAACAAGAGTCACTGCTGAAACTGGCGACTAACTGTAGTAATCCACAACATGATTGGTACTTCCATTTTTTTATTTAATATTCAAGTGTAATTGTTGAAAATATGTGGACCACTTGTGATGGAAATTGTTCTACAAATTCCCTTTTGTCTCTATAAGACAAAGAGGCCGGTGATCATTTTGGATGACCGTCTCCTTCCCCAGAATGTAATGTTTCCATTGTCGGCAAACCTACAGGATATAATATATATCTTTATCATATGTTGGATAATTTTGAATTGTATTGAAAAGTGCCTCACTATTATAGGCCACTGGATGACTATGCTAGGTGAGGATTGCGCCAATAACATAGTCAAAGGCATTTGTCTTAATTTCAAGTGGTTGTTGTAGGTCTAGTAATGTGAGTATAGGGGTAGAGAAAGGGAAGTGCTTCAACTAAAAGAATGCCTTCTGTTGGAGCTTAAACTAGGAAAACTTTTCTTTCGATCCACCCTTCGTAATTTAACGCAAGGGCCAAGTGATATGGGAGAATCCTAACACGAACCTCTGATAAAGAATGGCAAGGCCCAGAAAGCTACGAAGCTCTGTTAGAGTGGTCGGGGCTAGCAATCATGAGTGACTAGAATCTTAGCTAGATCCACATGCACACCTTTATCATCTAGTATGTAACCCATATATTGGACCTGCCAAAGGTGAATTTCTCTAAGTTGGCACATAGTTTGTGTTTCCATAGGGTTTGAAGGACCCAACGAATGTGTTGCAAGTTCTCTTCCCAACTCTTTTTGAAGATGATTTTTTCATCTAGATAAATGACCACGAACAAGTTGGTGAAGGGCCCCAAGATGCCATCCATCAATTTTATAAGCATTGCATGTTCATTTTTCAACCCGAAGGGAATGACCAACCATTCAGAAAGGCATTCCTTGGATTTGATGGTGGTCTTCCATACACCTATGGGCTCTATTGGAACCTGGTGATAGAAAGACTTTAAATTGATCTTGATGAAATAGTTGCCCCCCTTGAGTTGGTCAATACAGCCATCAATTTATGGGATTGGATACTTGTTCCTAACATTGATTTTGTTTAGTGCCTGATAATCAATGCAGAGCCTCTAGGTCCCATCCTTTTTCTGTACAAGTAAAATCGGGATCCAAAAAGGTGAGGAACTTGGTGAGATATGCCCTTTTTGCAGTAACTCCTAGATATGCCACTTGATCTCTTTATTTTCCAAACGAGAGCAAAAGAATATCGACCCATTGGGTAGGGGTGCTCGTATAGTTAGATCGATCGAATGCTTGAACTAACAGTGCAACGGTGACCCCGTGGGTGAGGAGAAGATGTCCCTATATTATTCCATGACCTTATCCACTTGCTTCTACTACGTGAAGGAACCCATCCTGGGGGCCATAGATGTGGCCACTATCTTCCCCTTATTTTGAGAGAAAAGCAGAAAGAAAATAAATTCCTCAGTTTCGGAGATATCTTACTGCATTTCTTAGTAGAGATAAAATATATGGAAGTAGGTGGGGCTACCTACAATATCTTATATAACTTATTTCCCATACTAATAATAATAGTGTGAGACCTAGACTCATACACAACATAACCCTTCCACAAGTATGTTTGGCCTAATAATACATCACAAACTTCAAGAGGAGAAACATCACAAAATATCTCATCCGTGAAGGTTCAAAAATACATGTAATAAAGTAATAAAGGAAGAATAAAACCAAGATCATGGGAAACATATTTCAAGCTGAATGTTGGGAAAAACATCCTAGTGGGTGTTAATTTCGGTTATTATGGCTAAAGAAAATTGGCAAAGGAAATGGAAAATGCTTTGAAAAGGAAAAGAGGAATTAATTGGCGTTTTATTTATGAAAATAATGGAAATTAGGAGAAAAGGAAGGTGAAAGGTCACAAATTTACATGTGAGGAGGAAATGAAGGAAAATAATGGAAAATTTAAGAAATTAGAATCCTCGTTAATAAAAAGGCTTCTGCTGATCAGTTGGTAACCTTTTGTCAGTTCAGTTTTAGAGCTCTCTTTCTATTCTCTCTCTCTCTCCCACTCTTGGACACTTAGAGCATTATTGGTGCACGTTAGCATTGGATCAAGGAAAGAAAATGAAGGAAAAGAAGGCAAAGGAAAGCATGGATCAAACAAGGAAGAGAAACATCTAACAACTACATTAGGATTATTTGTAGGTATCTATTTGTATGTGTGACTTCCTTTGCTAAATTTAGCATGCATGGTACATGCATGTGTGTATTTGGTTCTCTTAGTGTCATTGACATGGGTTTTTCCAGGTGTGACAGTGTTATTCAGCCTTGCCTTGCCATTTCCAAATAGCCATGGTGTCATGGGTTCTCTTCAGTTTTGTTAAGCTAGATTTTTGGATGGTTTTGAAACTGAGTGAGTTGGTCTCTAAAAGAAATAACATAATGCCAAGAAATCCTTCAACTAGACTATCATTGTGGTAAAATTAGATTTTTTGTGCCTTGGTGGGCATAGTAATCCTCGACTGGTGAATGGTGGGATATACGATAAATCCTAGAGGTGTCTGCTCTTGATTAGGCCTAGGAATTCTTGACTAGTGAATGGAGGGATATATGGTAAATATTGGAGGGTGGAGTCTTGATTAGGCCATTGTATGGTGTGATATAAAATAAATCCTAGAGACTAGGATACATGAAACTTCTTCATGATGTAGGTGGAGAAATCCAGAGGCATCCATGCTTGTTTAGGGCCTAATGATCCATTGGGGATTGTGGTAAATCTTGACCAAAGATAGTTTGGTATGGTTTTGAGTCCCACATTCATGCTTGGAATATGGCATGGGGGTGATTGGCTGAAACAAATATTTGATTCAGCCAATATATGCTCGGGTGGTTTATGGAATTCCCAAACTTGGTTGGATTTTCCATTTATTCATAATAGTTTCTTATCCTTGGTATTTCATGTGTAAATTTATTGGCTTATATGTGGATTATATAGCTATTATATCCTTTTTATTTATGTTGGTTATGAGTATGTTTTATGACAGACTTGATGTATGGATCTCATCATGTTTTGATTAGTAATTGAAAGTACAATGAATATGTGACATAATAGATGATAATACAAATAATTTGGTATGGAAACAATGCTTCTTTACGAATATTAGAAAAGTATGAGACCCCTATGCTCAAATTTGTTGTTATGACCTACATATTGTATATTTGTGGCATATTTGGCAAAATGCATGTCATGGCTACTAGGGGTCTAGTTAACTCATTGATAAAGTGTTTCCGTTTTTATGTTTGTTCCAATGTCCTTTATCATTTCTGAAATTTTTATGAACTTTTGGGCAATGGCTTGAGTCCTCACATTGAAAAATTGGCACATTATCTAAGGTCGTTGGCTCAGAACTAGTTGAAAAGGTCCATAGGCATTGGGATGTCCTTGGTGTGGGAGAAACTTGAAGGCCTTAGTCACATGCATGGATTTTCATGGGAGCAGTTGGGGGTCCAGATTAGTGAAATTTCGAGTTTCTTCAGGGGTTTGTCACTTGGAAGGGTTGGTTAGCTCTTGAAGGTTCTGTAGCATGTGTGGAAGGTCAAATTGGCTTGACTTTTTCAGTTTCACTTCCTTAACTATACATGGGGAGTTCAGTCAAATCATAGTAGCCTCTCGTCACATGTTTACCCCAGTGGATGGATTAACTTGGGTAAATATGGGAGTAGCTTTTTACAGAGTGGTATCAGAGCATGGTTCAACAGTTGGACTAGATGGGCGAAATCTACTTGTCATGCATGCATGAAGGATGTATATGTTGTTGTTATGTATGCATGGTGATGGTCATTGTTATAGTTGTGTTTTCATGTAGAATTTGATGAGGTTGTTGCTAGGATTTTCTTGTCATGAATACATATTGGTTGCATATGCATTTTTTATGCATCCTCAGTGTCTCTATGTTCTTATGTATGCATTGTCCTGGTCATGGTTATGCATGTATAGTAGGTAAGAGATGAAATGTGATGGTAATTGTTGTGGTATTTTTTCATCATGGTGCTATTTGAATGTTATGATGTTGATGTGTTAGCTGAGATAGAGCGGGAGATGTAGATCACCAGAGGGAGATTACAACACTAGACCTCGGGGTAAGAGCAGATTGTCATACATGTTTGTATCTTAGGTATGCAAGTATGTTAGTTAATGGATTGGTACATGAATTAGGGTTATACACATGTTGTCATCTATTGTTGTTATGGTTACATATATTATAGAAGCTAGTGAATCAATATGGTCGTATGCACATTCGTCGGATAATCATGCGTGGTAGTAACTTCTTGGTCGTATGCACGTTCGTCGGATAATTATGCGTGGTAGTAACTTCTTGTTGTTCTATGTTAGTTAACTTGATGATTAGGGTTATTTCATTTAAGATCATGATGTTATATGTATCATGTTGATCTGGATTAGCCTATACATATGGTCATGGTTATGGTATTAAGGTATGAGTCGACATATTTACGATATTTTGTTGTACTAATCTACACTGAATGTGCAAGATGTGAATGTTATGCATGAATGTCAATTGATTATGAGTTTATGACATGAATGTTTTATCTAGTAACCATTATGGATATCATGACCTTATTTATGTTTGATTTGATGTGTTGTGAAGTTATATCATACTAATCTAGATTGATTGTGCAGACAAGATATCCTCCCCCGAGATCCATTATGGTATGAGTTCGATTATGTCATCTATTTGGTGTTTAACAGTTTGATTGTGCCATCTATTTCATTTATTAACATGGTATGTTTGCAAGTTGTTTGTATGTTTGATTAATTTCACGATATGAGTATGTGTATGTAAGATTGTATGAATGAATGATCTTGTTTTAAGATGGTTATACTAACACATATGTGTTGAGACAACTGATATGTACTTGAGTGTAAGTAGGTGATAATTTGGAACATTATGTATTATGACTAATGAATGTGAGTTAATTGTTGATTATCACATGATTGTTAGATTTGGTAAAGGGATATTTCAATTGATAGATATGTTGTCTTGATATTTGGAACATGTGACTGACATGTGTGTTTGGCACAAAAAAGTAAGATAACTAGTATATTTTTATATTTATTTATGCATTAATAGTTATGTGTTTATGGAAGTATGATGCAGGGGATTGCATGGAAAGAGACTGCCATGAAATATTGAAGAAGTCTTAGGTTGAGCTTTCCCTTGGAAGTTTTTGAACCATGGGGATTGAGTCATGGTGTTGTTGTTTGTTTGTTCTTTTCTTCTTTTGTGATTTTTTTTCTTGATTTGTAGTTTTGTTTATTTCTAGTGTATGGCTACACCACTTTGTTTGTGATTTTGTATTTCTATTGGTTTTCATGGTTTTCTTCTTGTTGGATTTCTTTTTCTTTCCTTTTATGTTTTGAGGGTCCTGGGATTTGATTGGGAAAGAGGGAAGTTAGTGGAGATTGGGGAGAGATGAATGAAGTCCGACAGGTAATGTAAGACCCAGATGAAGATCAATGCATGTATAAGGGTAGTTGAAGGAAAGAGTATGATAGTCAGTTGGATTGGTTGGGCCCATTGGGGTAAATGGGCAGTCGCAAGACAGTAATTCGAAAGGTAATATGTAAGGTAAGGTAAATGGATTTGAGGTGTCAGATGCCTTGGCTAAGTTGGGAATTTTTGTTTTCAATGTTTTGCATGTTGTGCATGGATAAAGAGAGTTTTCTTAACCTTGACCTTATGAGATCTGATAATTATCTTGTGATCATGATTAGGCTAATGTGTATATATGTATGTATGTATGTATGATTTTGTTTGATAGGGTCATCAAGGATCATGATTGTTTTATGATAATGTTTATATATATGTATCTATGTATCTATTGCACTATCTGATATGGTTTTTAGGGATAATTCTTGTGGAGGAATGATTTCTTATGCAAGTAAACGACATGAATAGGTTCCTGGTATTATGGGGAATCAACTGGGAAGAGTATCCTCGAAAAATTAATGAGGTTACTATCAGTTGGATATGAGGTGATATTATGTGTTTATACTATGCCTATGTTTACGTTATGGACAGGTAATCCTAAGAGATACATCATTGGAATGTAAACAACGTGATTCATAGCATGCTAGGAAAGGCATGGATGGTAGAGAGACATTGGAAGCAAGGTTTCTTGGTATAGATAGCTTTGTTTTGGATGTGAAGTGCAACTATTGTGTATATGTTGTGTGTTATCACCTGGATTGAACCTCAGGCTGAAGGAAGGCAATGCCAGGGTAACCACAAACCAATCTTAGCCAAGTAGCTAGCCCTATTAGGCCGGGAGAGGGCTCACTTTGTAAGGATCTCAGCCAATATGACTGGATCGGGAAAATGATTTTATGCTAAGTATAGTAGCACGAAATTTTGATTGAATTTTGAAGGGGTTTTGTTGGATCAGGAGGAGCTGGACAGTTTAGGTCTAGGGAATTAGGTCAAAATTGCAGGGTGTTTAATGGGGCAAGGTAGGCATAAGGTTTAGCACTCTAGGGCTTGATGGGTGAGGTGTTTAAGACTGGTGAGAGGCTAGGAAGAGCATGTTATTATCATGGATCCTTCCCAAACTGTAGAAAACATGAAATGGTGAATGTTTTCCCAAAGAAAAGCAGTGATGTAATGAATTCTGCCTATCAACTTGAAAGCATTCACTTAGAACCAATGAAATGATTAATGAAATATAAAAACATACTAACATATGATAAGAAGAGAAGAAATTGTACTAAAACTCCATACCACATGGATCCCATAAAAATAGCTGCAATTTTTATTAATCTCCTACTAAATTGCTACAAAATGATGTACAATCAAGGTCTGAGCATCCAGCTGAGTCCAACCCTTTACAATGAGAAAGAAGAAGAAGATATAGGCATTGTTTCAACCTCCTCCCATCCTCAGGGGTCGAATCCCTAATATGAGGAGATAATCTAACCAACACTGAACAAGAAACAAGAATATAGGCATCTAAACAACTTGCCTCTAAAAGTGAAAAATTGATTCATTTGAGCTCAAATTGACTTTTAATGTAATGAATCTACCCTCTACTACTAATTATCCATCATATTTACATGCCAAGTCATCATTTACAATGGTAAAACATCCTCCATGAGAGAAAATCCATGAACACAGTAAAAAAATGGAAAAATAGCCATCCTGTGCAAATTTGCCCTATGCGCAGCGCCACTGGCCCAACGCGTAACACCATTTTCATGTACCTTTCGGAGGCCTTCCCAACATCCAAATTGAGATGGATCATGATATATCATTGGAAAGGTCTTCAATTCTACTTTCCAAAACACTTGGAATTTCTTTATTTGAAGTTGATTGGACCCCTCAAAACTTGATTCTCCCAAAATTGCTTCTGTGTGTCAAAAGTGGCAGAAAGGTCATTTTTAGGGTGTTTTTTCTTACCTTTTGGTGGACCAGTTCTGCCCCAAAAACTTAGTAAATCCACAGAGTGCATGTAATCATCATTTTGAATCCAAAAATGCAAGCCATCTGTTCATTGGGTGCCCCTAGTAAAAGTGCAGCACTAGTGGCGTTGTGCGTTGAGCTTGATTTTCTGTGTTTAAAATTTCAAAATTTGCAAATGACAAAAGCTCTTCCAAACTTGAAAAAAATTGGTGAGAAGCACCATCATCAAGTATTTTTATGAGCCAAGGAAGCTTCAGCAAGCAACCTAAGCATATCCTCCTCCTTTTTGCCTTTTAGAGCCTGCCTTAGCCTAGCTTTCATCTTTTTGACCTTCATGTTGCAAATTTGTTTCGGGTCCTGTAATGGTAGGCCATGTGTATGATCATATGATAATCCCTATTGGTCTTCTACAATAGACTCTCTAGGTGCAAATTGACCCTCTCAAGCCAAGTTTCTCTATCATCCTCAATTTCATTCTCAATAGGAGTCAAAATGACCTGTGTCCCTTTGTCACTTTGTCGTTTCACCTGGAGAAGTTCCAGCTCCATGAGGACCTGCTTGTCACTCAACTAATTGTTCTCTTGTTCCAAATATGTGATGACATACTTGGCCCTCTCTAAATTGTCCATCAGATCTTGGACTTGAGCCTCCTTTTCCCGTATGATGATATCCTTTATTGTTTCTTCATCTTGAGCCTCTAAGTCAATTATTTCCATGCCATGATGAGGATAACACTGCTCTGGCTCATCATGCTCTCTCAAATCAAAGTCTCTTTCTTTCTCCTCATCATCAAAACCTTCCTCCATCATCTTTTCCTTCCCTTTATGTTGCTACTGCACCTATACCTGCTGTGTTGATGAAGAAGGCAAAGCCCCTTCCACATCTTGTGGAGCAAGCATTTTCCTATGGGTTGATGAAGAAAGCAAGGTCCCTTCCACATCTTGTGGAGCAAACAATTTCCTATCTGTTGCAAAAAATCTCATTGTTCCCCTCTGATATGTCATGTAAGTCCCGGGTACCTCAGTAGCTCTAGTATCTTTGGCCTCCTCATCTGTTTTCACCTAAGCACTACTAGAAGGTCCCCCTACTTCTTGAGACACTAGTGGAGGAACTTGAGGACCCCTCAAGATGTCATGAGCAATAAATGTCTCCCAAGAGGTGTTGAGGAGGCCGAGATGATGAAGCACAATCATCTTGATCAGGGAATAATGATAGAGACTTCTCATCTGCTGAGGGTATGGCTTTTTTTGCACAAAATGGGTCATCTTCTCAATATTCCTGAACAAGAAATAATGGAGGTTCAACATCTTCACCCTGGTAAAATGCATGAGAAGCCTGATGTGATAGGTGTACAAACTGGAAAATTTGCCCTCACAAGTGAAATATTCCACGATGAATTTCATCATGGGGGCATACTTGTCCTCAAGGAATCTGAAATGAAAAAGTATTTTTACCTAGTTTTTGTACCTGAGTTTGATATAAGGCTCACAATAGTGTTCATCCAGGTCTTGTGCCTTGTACCACTTCTCCCCTACATTTGGAATCATGGTTGCATCTAAAATGATGGAGGGTGAGACTGTGAATGTCACCCTAGCAAGAGACACCTTGTTGTCCCAAAGATGGGCTACAAAAAGTCTAGTGAGCTCAGGGTGGTGTTGAATTCTCTCTACCTGCTCATAGAACTCATAGCACCCAAGATGTCTAAAACATGTGACAGACAACTAAGAGGCCTACAAATTCTCTGAGGTTTATGGCTCTTCCTAGATAATTCTACCTCCCTTGTATGGTCTTCTCTTATGTCTAGGTCTATCTGCTGAACTATCACTGTCGGTGTTTTCCCCCTTCTCATAGTCTTTGTCTTCTCTATCCATGTTTGCAAATTTGAGGTTGTACACTCCAAGAAAAGGGATAAATGGGATGAGAAAGAGTGATTTATGAGTGAGGGGATGGGAGATGACCTTATGAGGTTTCTTGGTAGACTAGAAAATGAAGGGAAGGATATGAATTATGAAAGAGAGAGGGAGGGCTTGGTTTGTTTAAGATATTTCTATTTGGGAAGAGGGCTAAAGAGATGTGGATATTGTGGAATGATACAAGGAAAGAATTTAAAGTTTTAGTGATAGGTGATAGAAGGAATAATTGGGGTTTAGGGTTTGGGCATAACTAAGGGAGAATTCAGGGTTTCACATTTGCTATGGGGAATTATGCTTAAAAGTTTGATTGCAAACCAATAATATAGTATGGGAGGATAAATTACTTGTATGAAGGAAGAGAGGGTGCCTTGGGAAGCTTTTATGAAGTTTGAGGCCTTTCTGGCCCTTTTGCTTAATGCGCAGTGCCGACTCACAAACACCCAACACCACCTCCAGAAGCGTAGCGTAGTGTAAATTTACACTGTGGAAATCTCCAAACGCTCAGCACCAACTCTCCTGCCTAAAATGCACAGTGCCAGATTGTAGAAGTGCAGTGCCACTTCACCACTGCTCCAAATTCACAACGCCACCCTCAAGAAGCGCAGCACCGCTTCTCCTTTTCCCAAAACTCACTCAACCTTTCCTCTTCTCCTCACTTTTTGACTCCTTGCTTGCCAAATGAGAATGATGAACATCGAAAATGAAATGTGAGACCTTATATAGGAGTAAATTTTGATTTTTTCACTTGAAAACCCCACTTTCTAATGTTTCTTGACATTTTTCAAAACTCTGTTTTTAATGCCTTTTCTTCTTTGTTTCTTTTCAGGTGGATAATGCTCAAATTGAACTGATTTTTGCAGTGTTTATTGGTCTTACAACAAGGAGGTATGCTTTGGTGTAGTCAGGGTCATTTATTACATAAAGTGACTTAAAATTACATAATAAATACAAATTAACTCAAAATATTCTATTTTCACCTCAAAAACATGTTTTTGAGGTGAAAATTACATTAGTTTAAAAGATAATTATATAGTGACTATGACCTACAAGCCATCATGCTTGACTTATTTATCATCCTCATACCCTTGCATCCCTTTATATACACTTTTAAATCATGCTCTTGACCATGGAAATGAAACCCTAAGGCCTAATGAAACATGCCCTATGACCTAATGAAATCATGATTGCAAATTGACCATGAAACCATAACTGAAGACAACTTGAAGAAGGGTCAACATGTATAGTTTATGAGGGAGAAATTAGATTTTCTAAAAAGAAGACAACCACCAATGGATCAGTTTGACATGACCTAATGAAATGATGTAAAAATTTCAGTATGGGACCCCTAAAATGAAAATCTAAAGAGCAAATTTGATCCCTGATGGAAGTATGCAGATACTGACACTAACATTGGCCTTATTGGGGATGGTAACTCCTTGGAGGTGTCAAGAATGCCGTAGACCAAGTGCCTCATCCATTGGACAATACCGTCAAACAAACAAAAAGGTGAAAAATGACTCAATATAATCTGAAAACTGACTCACAACGGATTCTAAACTTTACTATAAACCAAATGAAGCAAACATGACACAAATCATTCAAGCTTTATAGCCTTCGCTTCGGCCCCCAAGTTCAGATGACAGTGTACTTGAAACCTTGCAAGGAAAAGAAAACTGGTATATACAATGAAGGTGAAGTTACTTCAGGGAGTAACATCAAAAGTAGTAGTGTTTTAGGAGCCTACCATTCAGAGGCCCTCCCGAACATTCCTGACCATCTATTTCCTTTAACAAAAATGCATTCTATCCTCGATAAGCTGAGATTTTATACGGTCCTTTCCATAAATTTTCAAACTTACCATGCTTTCCCTTTCCTCATTCCGTGCATCCCACTATAGCACTACTTCTTCCAGCTGAAACTTTTCTACTTTGGTTTTGCAGTCATAAATTTTCTTTATCTTTTCTTGTAACCAAAAAGTGTTATGAGAAACCTCTTCCCTTGTTTGCTGAAGGTGAATCATTTGATTAATTCTGCGCTGAATATCATTCTCTTCGTTGCTAGCTTCCTATAATAATCTCATGACCGTGACTGCAAGTGATGTAGGAAATACTGTATCAGTACCATAAACCAACTCAAAAGGTGACATACCTATTGATTTCTTGCTGCTCACTTTGTCAGCCCACAAGGCATTAACAAGCTTACGATACCAATTCTTCTTGTTTGCCTCCAACATTTTCTTGATAATATTCACCAAGGATTTATTTGATGACGCAACCAATCCATTGCCCTGCGGGTAGTATGTCATGGAATGAACTAATGTGATATTGTACTTGTTGCAAAACTCCATCATCTTCTTGGACTTAAATGTTGCTGCATTATCCGTTATAATCTTGTGAGAGCAACCAAAACAAGACAAGATATTGGATTCTAAAAATTGGATAATTACCGTGTCCGTGGCTCACCTTGTCGGAATGGCCTCAATCCACTCGGTGAAGTAATCGGTAGTTGTCAAAATACATCTGTGTTGTGCTGATGATGTGGGATGGATTTCTCCTATGAAATCAATTCCCCACTGCTGGAAAGGTGCATTTATTTCAACTGGTTTCAAATGAAGAGGAAGCAACTTCCTTTTTCCTTGAAAAACTTGGCATTCATGGCAGCCCATAACTGTCTTATATAAATCTGAAAACAAAGTTGGCCAATAATATCCTGCTCTCAACACTTCATTAGTTGTTGTTTTCCAAAACAAATGACCACCACAATCACCTCTATGAAAAACATTCATTATCTGCTGAGCTTTATCTTCAACCAAACAATTAAGTAGAATTCCTCCCGGATCTTTCCAATAGAGAGCACCATTTAAAATGTAGAATTTTGCAGACTTTAGTTTTAGTGATCTACCTTTACTTCTTGACATTCTAGGAGGTGGCGAAAGATGTTGAAGAACATAAACTATATCAGAAAACCAAGGTGATTTGAGAAAAATTTATGATACTTGAATGAGTGAGCCACCATATTCTTCATTTGACATTGCTGCAATGAGATTTATGTTTAGAGCATGAAAATTTTATTCAGCCATTAGTTTTGCCAAGCCTTGTCCTTTGATCAGTTTGGTAGGCTTAATCTCAAGATCATACTCCAACATTGCTTCTATCCACTTACATATTCTCCCCTTCGGATCAATTTTCATGAGAACATCCTTGATGGTTGCATTAGGAACATATGCTATAGTATGTGAATGCAGAATGTATACTCTAAAATCCTTCAATTCTTTTATAAGAACCATCACTTGTTTTTCAATGATATTGTAACACAAGGCAGCATCTCGAATAGTCCTACTGAAAAAAGGAATGGGTTTCTCCACCTAATCCCTATTTTGCATCAACACCGTAGCCATGGTGTGCTCGGATGCAAATGAAAATATAATAAAATCATGAGTATAATCCGGACTGATCAAGACTAGGGTTGTGGTCAAAGCAAACTTTACCAAGTTGAATGATTTCATGGCCTCCTCGGTCCATTTCATAGTGCTGTCCTTTTTCAACTTATTAGTTATTTCACATAAATGCTCAGCCAAATTTGGTATAAATCTATGTAAGAAATTCATCTTACCATTGAAATCCTAAATCTGGTTTTTGTTGCGCGGAACATCTATATGCTGGATTGCCTCCACCCTTGAAGGATCAATGCGAATACCATCTTTAGAAATTATATGACCAACGAGTTTACCCTCGTCCATGGAAAAAAGACTCTTTTTCGGGTTTAGAGAAATCCCAAACTTTCTACATTTCTGAAAGACAATCCTTAAGTGATGCAAATGCTCATCATCAAAACCAAGAAATACCATCAAGTCATCTAAATAAACTACTAAGAAAACATCCTTCTCATTAGCAAAATCTATGTCCATCGCCCGCTGAAAAGTGGCTCTGACATTCTTCAACCCGAATGGCATTTTGGCATACTGGAAATTTTCCCATGGTGTTGTGAAGGCAGTTTTGTCTTGGTCTCTTTCATGCACCAATATCTGATTATAGCCCAAGTAGCCATCTAGCAATGACATCCGTGATGCTCCAACTACTCTTTGCAGAATATGGT
Organism: Pinus tabuliformis; assembly: GCA_031772625.1. Classification (NCBI taxonomy): domain Eukaryota; kingdom Viridiplantae; phylum Streptophyta; class Pinopsida; order Pinales; family Pinaceae; genus Pinus; species Pinus tabuliformis. Next base: position 1,609,032,549 of record CM062817.1, on the reverse strand, counting down.
CCATATTAGGAAGAGGGTAATTATCCTTTAAGGACACTTTGTGGAGGTTTCAGAAATCTATGCACAACCTTATTTCTCTGGTATTCTTTCCTACTGGGACCAAATTTGAAATCTAATCAGAAAATCTAATTGGAACAATGATGCCAGCTTTAAACAATCTATCTACCTCTTTCTCGCTAGATGGTAGCAGCTTTGGATTGATTCTTCTCAGCTTTTTTCAAAAAGGTTTTTGATCCAACTTGATAGGAATAATATGTTGAATGATATACTTGTCATAAACTTTCAAATCTGAATAATCCCATTCAAAAACATTAGAAAATTCAAAAAGTAATTTAACATACTTAGCCTTTACTTCGAGAGACAATGTTTTTGATAACTTTACAAGATTAGGATGGTCAGTTGTTCCCAGATTTACATCTTCAAATCCTTTTTCTGTAGGAACCAAGGTCTGTTTTCTTGCCACATCATCCTAATCAAAAAGCTCCTCTAAAGGTATGAAACCTCTAGGAATAATATTATCCTTCAACTGTAAAACCTCCATCTGATTTACCTCAATATCTTGTTCATCGGAATCACAAACATCATCAATGAAAGCCTTCTTAAACTTTCCTTCATTCTGCAAAAAGGCATTAATTTTATTGTCATCCAAAAAAACTTCTCAATACCTCAAATTATCAGGAACATCAAGCCTATGTTTGACATGAATTTCAAATTTGTTGCTTAAATTCATTGGAATCTTCAAATTGCTGGCCGCAGTGGCGAGTAAATGTGCAATGATGTTTTGAGTCCAGGGTAACGCTGTTAAGGAATATTCTGGAAACATCCTCAAAATATCCAGAACTTCATTTTTGTAGGCTCTCATCCACATATGTTTTTCTTTATATTCCCCTTTTACTTGTTTTATCACTAGGTCTGAATCACCATAAACAGAAATCCTTTTCGCATCCAGTTTCTTGAAAATCTTAAGACCTGTAAACAAAGCTTCATACTCTGCTTCATTATTAGAGAAATCAAAAGCTAACTTGTAGGAACATACTCTAACATTACTTGGGACTTTGGCAGGTTGTAAAGCAGGGCTTCAAATCCAAATTCCAATACCAGCACCATCCTTACCCACATCACCATCGAAGTCCATGCTCCAAATGTTGGCTTCTCTAGATGCTGGAATTCTGTTTCTTTCTCAACCTTACCTTTGTTGGTTACTTCATTTTTCTACTCTTCACTGACCTTTTGCTGTTGTGTGGGCTACTCAGAAGAAACTGCTATTTTTTCTTTTTCTTGATTAAGAACTACTCTAAAATTCTTGGAAATTTCTGGTACATCATCTACTTCTACAAGCTGAATATATACATAATTCAATCCACTATCAGAGTACAAAACAAAGGACTCTAAATCACTATGTATAGCATTTATCGGATGATTCATAGGCTTCTCTCTACTAGTGATCATATACTTCATTTTCTTTTCCCGGTACAACTTCCTCAATTGACTAAAAACAAGGGTGGTAGCATAAGAGAAGTCAAGCTGTAAAGTGCCTTTGAGTTTAGCACTCCATGATCTAGATAAGAGAATACCAAATCGAGGTGGTATATCAACAACTACCACATCCATCAAGACATTTTTGGCTGGGATTTGATCTAAATAAACCACCAAATCTTTGACGAGACCAATGCAACAAACTATACTAGAGTCAAAGGAGTACAAATCATGATATTTTTGGGTGATATCTAGGCCCAACTTTTCCATAATGGCTTTGGGTATCAAATTGTGGGAAGCTCCAGAATCTAACATAGCATTATGGAGAATATACTCATGCAGTCTAAGACTCAGATAAAAGCGAGGGACTTCACTATCTTCGGGCTGACCTTCTATGGATGGAAAAAAAATGAGTTCAGGATGATCATCCTCGACATGCACAATGTTTGACAAAGGATCTATTTGCAATATTCTAGATACATGGTGTTTATAATTGTTATTCTTAACAAGCTCAATCAAAGGAATGGACACATTTAATTTAGCAATTTCACTTTCTAAATTAAAGGATGAAACTTTTTCTACCTCTTTGACACCAATGTCCTTCTTATCTGCTTACTCTTTCATTGCACTGTCTTTTTGCTGATTGTTCTTCTCGTTTGCAATGATACTTGTTGAAGGTACCTTGTTGGGATTTGAATCAGCAAGCTCTTTCCCTTTCTTCTGAGTGTTTGAGGAATGATTCTTGGATTGCACATCCTTTCTTTTCTGAATGGGATTGACCGGTACACCTTTGCTCCATAAAGAGTACTGCCTCTGCTGTGCAGTCAAAGTGTTCATATAACCACGCTGATAATCATTAGATTCAGCCTCCAAAACCACATCATTTTGATAAGATGTAATCCTCATCCCTTTGAATGTCTAGAACTTCTGTGTATTCTTCATCTTCGGTCATAAATATAGGCATACCTTTAGCAGTGAAAAAATGATTTGTTTCAATTACTGAATCTTCCTCATCTTCTTCTTCCATTCCTTGAACATAATTATCCTGTAAGGGAGTTCTGATCTATTGTTGTTGCACTGGTTGCTCTGGTGCCTTTTGTTCTCTCTAATTGATTTGAAATTGCGGCTATTATTGTGCTCTAAAATTTGGATTCTGGATATGTGTTTCAGGTCTATCTGTGATGGTTAACCAGTCAACCATCCTCTCCACTGTTCGAATCAATGTATCCATATTTAAATCTTAAGTAGATGCTTCTTCTTTCATGGTCACTCTTTACTCAAATCTCATTCTTGCTCTTTTGGCGAACAAGTTTTCTTCTACACTCACAACATTCTTTTGCATGTCTTCTAGTTTGGTAGGATCACGTTCTCGCAACTGATATGTCATATTAGGATCGAAACCGTCTGGAAAATTGAGCAAAGCTAGTCCCTCCGATGGTTTAATGTTCGTAGGAATAGCGTTGTATACTACATTAAACCTCACACAATAGTCTTGCACACTCTCGCCGACATTTCTTTTAATGTTCTCATACTCGGACAAAATCTGAAGTGGATTCTTCTTCACCTCCCAATGATCTAGGAACTGCCTATGGAGGATTGGTAAAGTGGTGATAGAAGCTGTGGGTAAATATCTGTACCATTTTCGAACTTCACCTCCAAAGCTTTGCAAAAGCAATCCCATCGTCACATCTTCAATCTCTACTTCATGGAGTTCAAATAAATCATTCATTTTATCTAAATGTTGTTGAGCTGTAATGGTTTGAGTGGGATCAAAGAAAGGTATTTTTGTTTGATAATCAACAAGCATGGCACCAAGATTCTGAGGTAAAACAAGGGGTGCATATCAAGGTGGGGGAGGTGGATTTAAAGCAAGGATTGGGGTACTAGGAGATGATGCAGTAGTTGATGGAGAACTGGGAGTAATAGGTGATTGATGGGGAATGGTAAGTTGATAGGGAAGTGAAGGTATAAATGGAGGTGGGGAATGAATTTCAGAGGTTGAAGGGAATAATGGTGAACTAAAGGTAGTGGACACTAGTTTAGAAAGCTCAGGGATCTTAACAGTAGTAAGGGATGATTGAGGGGAATTTAGAATATACTCATCAATTGACTGGTTTTCCATTTGGATTTTTACATCTGCAATAAACTCTGGATCTAGAACTATGTTGTCAAGTGCACTTTCAAACCTGGTTCTAAATAGGGAAAGGTCAAACAACAGATCAAAGGGAAGGTCTTCTAAAAACAACCACTCATCAGGGCAGGAATCTACTTTTATTGAAGGTGTTGGACTAACTAAACTTTCTTGTCTTTTGAGTCTTTTGAGTCTTTTGGAAATCAGGTTGGGATTATCCACTACTAGGGCAGGGTTTGGATCTGGATTGGCTCTATTGTACTTTCTCGAAGCCAATGTGCTCAAATTTTGAAGTTTTATATATTGCTTTACAACTTTCCAATTCAGCCTAGTAAATTCTAAGACTCATCATCCATAAGCTTAAGAATTCAAATGAAAGATACTACCGGGGTGATTAGTCTTTTTTCCCCAATATGGTCGCCGCTATGTTATCACTTGGATTGAAACTTAAGTTGAAGGAAGGCAATGCCAGGGTAACCATAAACCACGCTTAGCCAAGTAGCTAGCCTTACTAGGCCGGGAGAGGGCTCTCTCCGTAAGGATCTTAGCCAATATGACTGTATCAGGAAAAGGATTTTAGGCTAGGTATAGTAGCATGAAATTTTGACTGAATTTTGAAGGGGTTTTGCTGGATCAGGAGGAGATAGACAGTATACGTCTAGGGAATTAGGTCAAAATTGCAGGGTGTTTAATGGGGCAAGGTAGGCATAAGGTTTAGCACTCTAAGGCTCGATGGGTGAGGTGTTTAAGATTGGTGAGAGGCTAGGAAGAGCATGTTATTATCATGTATCCTTCCCAAACTGTAGAAAACATGAAATGGTGAATGTTTTCCCAAAGCAGAGCAGTGATGTAATGAATTCTGCCTATCAACTTGAAAGCATTCACTTAGAAGCAATGAAATGATTAACAAAATACAAAATACATACTAACATATGATCACAGGAGAAGAAAATATACTAAAACTCCATACCACATGGATCCCATAAAAATAGCTACAATTTTTATTAATGTCCTACTAAACTGCTACAAAATGATGTACAATCAAGGTTTGAGCATCCAGCTAAGTCCAACCCTTTACAATGAGAAAGAAGAAGAATATATAGGCATTGTTTCAACCTCCTCCCATCCTTAGGGGTCAAAACCCTAAGATTAGGATCTAATCTAACCAACAGTGAACAAGGAACAGGAATATAGGCATCTTAACGACTTGCCTCTAAAAGTGAAACACTGATTCATTTGAGCTCAAATTGACTTTTAATGTAATGAATCTACCCTCTACTACTCATTATACATCATATTTACATTCCAAGTCATCATTTACGATGGTAAAATATCCTCCACGTGAGAAAATCCATGAACACAGTCAAAAAATGGAAAAATAGCCATCTTGTGCAAATTTTCCCTACACGCAGCGCCACTGGCCCAACGCACAATGCCACTTTCAGGTCCCTTTTGGAGGTCTTCCCAACATCCAAATTGAGCTCATGATAGCTAATTCGAAAGGTATTCAAGTATACTTTCCAAAACACCTCTAATTTCTTCATTTGAAGCTAATTTGACCCCTAAGAGCTTGATTTTCCCAAGACTTCTTCTGTGTGTCCAAAAAGTGGCAGAAAAGTCATTTTTAGGGTGTTTTTTCACCTTTTTGTGGACCAGTTCTACCCCAAAAACTTAGAAAATCCACAGGGTGCATGTATTCATCGAGCTGAATCTAAAAATTCAAGCCATTTGTGCATTAGGTTCCCCTAGGAAAAGCGTAGCGCTAGTGGCGTTGCACGTTGAGCCTGATTTTTTGTGTTTAGAATTTCAAAATTTGCAAATAACAAAAAATCTTCCAAACTTGACCAAAATTGGTGAGAAGCACCATCGTCAAGTATCCTGATGAGCCAAGGAAGCTTAAGCAAGCAACCTAAGCCTATCCTCCTCCTTTTCTTCCTTTTAGAGCTCGCCTTAGCCTAGCTCTCATCTTTTTGACCCTCATGTTGCAAATTTTGTTGCGGGTCTTTTAATGGTAGGCCATGTGCCTGATCATCTAAGTATCACTATTGGCCTTCTTCAACATCCTCTCTAGGTGAAAATTGACCCTCTTAAGCCAAGTCTCTGTATCATCCTCAATTTCCTTCTCAATAGGAGTCAAAGTGACCTGTGTCTCTTTGTCACTTTGTCATTTAACCTTGAGAAGTTCCCACTCTATGAGGACCTGCTTGTCACTCAACTACTTGTTCTCTTGTTCCAAATATGTGATGACATACTTTGCCCTCTTCAAATTGTCCATAAAAGCTTGGACTTGAGCCTCTTTTTCTTGTATGATGATATCCTTTATTGTTTCTTCATCCTAAGCCCCTAAGTCAATTATTTCCATGCCATGATGAGTATAAAGTTGCTCCGACTCATCATGCTCTATCAAATCAAAGTCTCTTTCTTTCTCCTCATCATGAAAACTTTCCTCCGACATCTTTTCCTTCCCTTTGTGCAGCTACTACACTTGTACCTGCTTTGTTGATGAAGAAGGCAAAGCCCCTTCCACATCCTCTGCAGCAAGCATTTGCCTATGGGTTGATGAAGAAGGCAAGGTCCCTTCCACATCTTGTGGAGCAAACAATTGCCTATCAGCTGCAAATAATCTATTTGTGCCCCTCTGATATGTCATGTAACTCCCAGGCACCTCAGTAGTTGTAGTCTCTTTGGCCTCATCATTTGTTTTCCCCTGAGAACTACTAGAAGGTCCCCTTACTTCTTGAGACACTGGTGGAGGAATTTGAGGACCCCTGAAGATGTCATGAGCAATAAATGTCTCCCAAGAGATGTTGAGGAGGCTGAGATGATGAAGCACAATCATCTTGATCAGGGAATAATGATAGAGACTGCTCATCTGTTGAGGGTATGGCTTTTTCTAGACAAAATGGGTCATCTTCTCAACATTCCTGAACACGAAATAATGGAGGTTTAACATCCTCACCATGGTAAAATACATGAGAAGCTTGATGTGATAGGTGTATAGCCTGGAAAATATGCCCTCACAAGTGAAATATTTCATGATTATTTTTATCATGGGGGCATACTTGTCCTCATGGAATCTGAAAGGAAAAAGTCTTTTCACCTCGTTTCTATGTTTGGGTTTTATATAAGGCTCATAATAGTGTTCATCCAGGTCTTGTGCCTTGTACCACTTCTCCCTTACATTTGGAATCTTGGTTGCATCTGAAATGATGGAGGGTGAGTCTGTGAATGTCACCACAACAAGAGTCACCTTGTTGTCCCGAAGATGGGCTACAAAAAGTCTGGTGAGCTTAGGGTGGTGTTGAATTCTCTCTATCTGCTCACAGAACTCATAACACCCAAGATGTCTGAAAAAAGTGACATCCAACTGAGAGGCCTACAATTCTCTAAGGTTTGATGGCTCTTCCCGAATAATTTTGCCTCCCTTGTGTGGTTTTCTCTGATGTCTAGGTCTATCTACTAAACTATCACTATTGGTGTTTTCCTCCTCCTCATAGTCTCTGTCTTCTCTGTCCATGTTTGCAAATTTGAGGTTGTACACTCCAAGAAAAGGGATAAAGGGGATGAGCAAGAGTGATTTAGGAGTGAGGGGATGGGAGATGACCTTATGAGGTGTCTTGGTAGACTAGAAAAGGAAGGGAAGGATATGAATTATGAAAGTGAGAGGGAGGGCTTGGTTTGTTTGAGATATTGTTGTTTGGGAAGAGGGATAAAGGGATGTGGATGTTATGGAATGAAAGAGTTTATAGTTTTAGTGATAGGTGATAGAAGGAATAATTGGGGTTTAGGGTTTAGGCATAACCAAGGGAGAATTTAGGGTTTCACATTTTCCATGGGGAATTATGTTTAAAAGTTTGATTGCAAACCAACAATGTAGTATGGGAGGAAAACTTACTTGTATGAAGGAAGAGAGGGCACCTTGGGAAGTTTTTATGAAGTTTGAGGCCTTTCTGGCCCTTCTGCTCAACGTGTAGTGCCAACTCATAGACGTGCAGTGCCACCTCCAAAAGCATAGCGCAGTGTAAATTTACACTGTGGAAATCTCAAGACGCGTAGTGCTGGGCCCAAACGTGCAATGCCAAACTCTCAACATGTAGCGCCAACTCTCCTTCCCAAAATGCACATCGCCAAACTGTAGAAGCATAACGCCACTTCACCACTGCTCCAAATGTGCAGCGACACCCTCCAAAAGTGCAGCGCCACTTCTCCTTTGCCCAAAACTCACTCAACCTTTCCTCTTCTCCTCACTTTTTGACTCCTTTCTTGCCAAATGATAATGATGAACATTGAAAATGAAATGTGAGACCTTATATAGGAGTACATTTTGTTTTTTCACTTGAAAAACCCACTTTCTAATGTTTCTAGACCTTCTTCAAAGCTATGTTTTTAATGCCTTTTCGTCTTTGTTTCTTTTCAGGTGGATAATGCTCAACGTGAATTGACTTTTGCAGTGTTTCTTTTTCTTGCAGCAAGGAGGGATGCTTCGGTGCATTGGGGATCATTTATTACATAAATTGACTTAAAATTACATAAGAAATACAAATTAACTCAAAATACTCTTTTTTCACCTCAAAAACATGTTTTTGAGGTGAAAATTACATTAGTTTAAAAGATAATTATATACTGACTATGAACTACAAGCCATCATGCTTGACTTATTTATCATCCTCATACCCTTGCTGCCCTTTATTTACACTTTTAAATCATGCTCTTGACCATGGAAATGAAACCCTAAGACCTAATGGCACATGCCCTATCACCTAATGAAACTTTGATTGCAAATTGACCATGAAACCATAACTGAAGGTAACCTGAAGAAGGGTCAGCAAGTATACTTTATGAGGGAGAAATTAGATTTTTTAAAAGGAAGACAACAATCAGTGGATTAGTTTGACATGACCTAATGAAATGATGTAAAAATTTCAGTATGGGACCCCTAAAATGCAAATTCAAAGAGAAAATTTGATCCTTGATGGAAGTATGCAGATACTAACACTAACATTGTGAATATTGTATATTCAATTATTGTACCTATGGTGTTGTGTGTCTATTGTATATATGGTGTTGCCTGCATATTGCATATGTAGTGTTGGGTATAGATGGTTTTATGTACATGTTGGATATGCAGTGTTGTGTACATATTTTATTGTGCACATGATGGATATGCAATTTTGTGTGCATATGGTGTTGTGTGCGTGGTGGATATGTGGTGTTGTGTACATATGGTCCTATGTACATGTTGTATCTGTAGTTTTATGTACATATGTTGTTGTGTGCATATTGTACATGTGGTGATATGCACATATGTTGTTGTGTGTATGACTATACATGTGGTGTTGTGTGCCTATGGTGCTATGTGCATGTGGTGTTGTGTGCAGGTGGTGTTGTGTACATGTCATGCATGTGGCTTTGTGTACATGTGGTGCCGTGTACATATGATGCATGTGGTGTTGTTTACAAGTGGTATTATGTAGATGTTGTACAAGTGGTGCAGTGTACCTATGGCTTTGTGTACATGTTGTGTAGATGGTGTCATGTACATGTGATACTGTGTACACATTGTCCAAGTGGTGATGTGTAAAGGTGGTACTGTGTACATATTGTACATGTGGTATTGTGTGCATGTCATACATGTGGTACTATGTATGTGCATTGTGTATTCGTGGCATTGTGACATGTGCATTCATTTTGTTGTACTATGTGTACGTATGTGTATTGTGTTGTACACCATATGTAGGAGTATGTATTGTGTTTTGTTGTAAATTGGGTGTAGGTGAATGTGTTGTGATGTATATCAGATGTAGGTGTATGCGTTTTGTGGTGTCATACATTGTGTGTGGATGTAGTTGTTATGATGTACACTGTGTGTATGTGTATGTGATTGAAGAAAAGAAAAAGGAATTGGATGTTTGCTAGGTGTGGCAACCAATCTGGTGTGCGTATAGAAAGGATAAGGATAAAGGTAGAAGGGAAGGACTGATTAAAGGATAAGTATCGGTATTTTATTTCAGTTTTATTATGCATGTGATCTATGATTCTGATTTATGATGGCTACATGTGATCTATGATTCTGGTTTATGACGATGGCATGAAATTCATGATCTTGATCTATGATGGTTGTGCTTTGAGCTAACCAGATGTGATATGTTTATTCCTGATGATTTTGTCAAGAGTTGGTTTGGCTTGTTGTGATAGGAAGTGAACATAAGTACAATTGTACCTTATTGATGGGCCACCAATGAGGTATGATCTGAATTTATTTCAATTTAATTTGAATATAATGGAATTTATGTACTTGGTACAAGAAAACATGGAAAAATTCCCGGTTTGGGTGGTTGGAATTGGCTGTCAAGAATTAGTAGCAATAGCAAAAGGAATTGGAACAGGTAGGAGTATGTTGGTAACACATTTAAAAGTATGGTTGTGGTGGGGCACTGGTGCCCAACAATGTCCTTTGATTTCCATGAGCATGTTATGACCAGTATGATGCTTTTGTTGCAGGGATATGCCTTGCTTTTTGTATCTCCTGATGAGAGGAAACCTTACCAAGGGATGGATCGCCCGGGACAGGGGATGCCAAGGAACTTGGAAGGTGAGTGACTGCATTGGAAGTGGGTGACTAGATTTCCTTAGGGACTTTGTTTCAGAGAAGTGAAGGTGAGGGATAGTTTTTTTCATTAGAATTTCCATATGAAATCAGATGCACATTGGTAGTGTGCTTTGGAATAATGAGTAGGTAGTCATTCACTGAGATGACAAGTGGTGCAAGATTGTAGCGATGGATATTGGATGTAGGTTTGACTTTGGCAGTGGATTTTGTACTTCCTGGTAAGGAGGTGAATCTTGGTACAATTTTTTAGGGTTGAGGTGTAAGCTTATGGATTCCCTTGTTGCAGATACAGGTATCATATCCTTTTAATTGTTTGTTACGAAAATGTGCATATGTGTATATGTCTATATTATTACAAATATTGTCTCAAACTAGATTTATAAAGCTCCATAAACAATATGGTTATTTGTTGGTTGAAGAAAATGTGCATAAGTATATGTGGTTGTTATTGTAAATACCATGAGGTATGTTATAAAGCTCCAGTAAACGGTATGATTGTCTTGTTTTCAATAGGTTGTTCTTTGAAAATACTGCAACAAGTTGGGTTATAGAGCTCCATGAGTAGTATTTTTTGGTTTTCAGCAAGTTTGTTGGTTCTAGGTGTCATTGAATACCGAGGAAGGTGCTCCTCCAAGGGGGAGGGTTCTGTAACAACCCTAGTAAAAATTTCATGTAATAAAGAAATAAAGGAAAAATAAGACCAAGATCATGGGACACGTATTCCCAACTAAATTTTAGGCAAAACATCCTAGTGGATGTTCATTTTAGTTATTATGGCTAAAGGAAATTGGAAAAGGCAATGGAAAAGGATTTGCAAAGGAAACGAGTGATTAATTGACATTTTATTTAAGAGAATAATTGAAATTAGGAGAAAAGGAAGGTGAAAGATAACAAATTTTCATGTGAGGAGGAAATGTAGGAAAATAATGGAAAATTGAAGAAATTATAGGCTTATTGATAAAAAGGCTTATGAGGATTAGTTGGTAACATTTTCTAAGTTCAATTTTGGAGCTCTCTCTCTATTCTCTCTCTCTCTCTCTCTCTCTCACTCACTCTTAGACACTTTGAGCATTCTTGGTGAACTCTAGCATTGGATCAAGGAAAGAAAAGGAGGGACAAAGAAGGAAAAGGAAAGAAGGGATCAAGCAAGGAAGAGCAACATCTAGCAGCTAAAGTGGGATTCTTTGCAGGTATTGATTTGCATATGTGATTTCCTTGCTAGATTTGGCATGCATGGTACATGCATGTGTGTATTTAGTTCCCTTATTATCATTAGCATGGGTTTTTCTAGGTGTGACAATGTTCTTCAACCTTGCCTTGTAATTTGTGGATACCCATGGTGTGAGGGGTTCTCTTGTATTTTGTTATGCTTGATTTCTAGATGGTTTTGAAATTGAGTGAGGAGGTATCTGAAGGAACGAACAAAAGATCTAGGGATCCATGGACCAGACTGGGATTGTGGTAAAGCTAGAATTTATGTGCCTCGGTGGACCTAGGAATCCTTGATCAATGAATGGTGGGATACATGGTAAATCCTAGAGGTGTGTGCCCTTGATCAGTACTAGGATTCCTTGACCTGTGAATGATGGGATATACAGTAAAGCATGGAGGGTGGAGCCATGATTAGGCCTATGAATCCTCAACCATTGTGTTATCCATTATAACCCCTAGAAGTAATTTTTAGTTTGATTAGTCATTTTAGCTAAGGTGAAAGATAACAAATTTTCAAGTGAGGATGAAATGTAGGAAAATAATGGAAAATTGAAGAAATTATAGGCTTATTGATAAAAAGGCTAATGAGGATTAGTGGGTAACATTTTCTAAGTTCAATTTTTGAGCTCTCTCTCTACTCTCTCTCTCTCTCTCTCTCTCTCTCTCTCTCTCACACACACACACACACACACACACACACACACACTCACTCTTAGGCACTTTCAGCATTCTTGGTGAAATCTGGCATTGGATCGAGGAAAGAAAAGGAAGGACAAAGAAGGAAGAGGAAAGAATGGATCAAGGAAGAGCAACATGTAGCAGCTAAAGCGGGATTCTTTGCAGGTATTGATTTCCATATGTCATTTCCTTGCCAGATTTGGCATGCATGGTACATGCATGTGTGTATTTAGTTCCCTTGTTATCATTAGCATGGGTTTTTCCAGGTGTGATAATGTTCTTCAACCTTGCCTTGTAATTTGTGAATACTCATGGTGTTAGGGGTTCTCTTGTATTTGGTTATGCTTGATTGCTAGATGGTTTTGAAATTGAGTGAGGAAGTATTTGAAGGAATGAACAAAACGCCTGGGAATCCATGGACTAGACTGGGATTGTGGTAAAGCTAGATTTTATGTGCCTCAGTGGACCTAGGAATCCTCGATCAATGAATGGTGGGATACATGGTAAATCCTAGAGGTGTGTGCCCTTGATCAGTCCTAGGATTCCTTGACCTGTGAATGGTGGAATATATAGTAAAGCATGGAGGGTGGAGCCATGATTAGGCCTATGAATCCTCAACCATTGTGTTATCCATTATAACCCCTAGAAATAATTTTTAGTTTGATTAGTCATTTTAGCTATGACTTTCAAAGTTTCTCAAAATAGGGTTCATGATCATCGTGTTTTTGGTCATCATGTCATGATGTGAGGTCCATATAAGTTAAAAAGTGGTTTGTGATAAAGCTTCAATTTCAAATTTTATTCTGCCTTATGCTTATCAATCCATAATTGGATTTTAAATACTTTTATAGACTTTTGTAACAAATATAGTTATAAAAAGAGGGGATTTGCTACGAAAGTTTGTAATACTTTTGTAGCAACTCCCCATAGTAAAACTAGTTTTTTGTGACAAAATTGTTGTAGGTTTTCATGAAGGTTAAGGCACGTTTAAAACTCAGCAAGGGAGGTTCTAAAGGCATGTATTTAGCTTAAAAAGATCACAAAATACCTCAGAACTTGCAGAACTTGCAGAGAGGTAACAAAGAGGTGTTTTTTGAATTTGCTACAAATTTTTTTTGCTACGAAATTTCTGGAAATGACTATTTTAGTAGTCAACATCAAGCTCACTTTCTGACCAAATGGTAAGGAATTTTGTAAATTTGAAGGAGGTTTTTGTTGAACACGGCCTCATCTACAAAATCATCTCTCATTGTTTACACAACTATCAGGGTTTCGAGAATACACACTTATCTTTGAGGCATATTTTACTGAATTTTTCCTAGCTAGATTTGTTGCAGACATTTTAAAATTCAACTTGGTGGATGTCCATCTTAGCAAAGTCAACTAGGTCAACACATCCACGTGGCATGAGACACATCAACAACACATTTAGAATTTGGTTGGATTTGATAAGGTCCACCAACATAAGTTCGTTGAGCTCATTAAGATAGAAGAGTCCTATTTGTATTGAAATTTGGGCAAAATAGAAAATCCCGAAAGTTTCTGAATAGGTGTCAAATAGGAATCTGAAATGATTCATTCTAGCCCCAAGCGGAAGATTTTTTCATTAATGATAAGATGGATAGGTTGGTCTATATATTTGTAGCTTTTTTTTTTAACTAAAGGAGGGGATTGGCAATTTGAAGGAGGCCACTCTTTATAATAAAAAAAGAATTCTCAGTTAATACATATGTTGCAACAACTCTTTTTTACTACTTGAGACTCATGTGTTTGGCTTTATGTTTTATGTTTTCTCATCATGTTCTTTATGCTTCTATGTTTCTGCCAGTGTTCATGGAAATCTAATTACTCTGAATTCATGACAAGTGCTCCAACTTCCTTCATTTGTGGTGTATGACTATAAATGTTTATTTCATATTAGTTTTAAAGCGAGATATGCCTCATTTTCCATTAAGGACTGTTTTTGTCAATGATTTTCCCTTATGTGACTCCATGCCCAATGGTGGCAACCATCACATTCTCCACCTATAAAACCACTTAAAAGGAAAACAGAGTTAGTCATATGTAGCTTTGAGTTGATTAATGTGAAATTTGATATAATTTTTTGAGAGAGCCCTCTCAGATTGGAAGGGATAACTTCAAGTCAAAGTGGTTTGAAATTGTTATGCTAGGTTGAAAGTTGAAAAAACATAACTCTATTAGCTCAATGATAACATTTTGGTGAGTCTTCCGAGAGCTGAAAAGCTCCATTTCCTAGATTTTCTTTGAGTCTCTTCATTCTGATTCTTGAGGGTAATCGGAAATCAAAGTTTTCTGAAGGTTGTGATATTACCCTGGGGACTCCAATCTCAAAAGATGCAGAAGACTAGAACTTCATGGTGACTCCACTGCTTGAAGATCAGTAGCTTCAAGAAGTTCCAAGATGAGTTCTACTACAAGAAGAAATGCCAGGTACATTCTTACGGATCAATCTCACATCTATGGTTTTCCAAATTCTATGCCTTGTGTTGATTGGTAAACCCATCTTCTTGTGTTCAAAGATGAAAATAAAAATGATTCTAGTCTACATTTGGTTAAATTTCATATACATGTATGTAGACTGAGGGTTGAGTTTACTGAGGATTGTCTCATGAAGATATTTATGGCTACCCTAGAAGATAAAGCTAAAGTATGGTATGCAGGGTTACCATCAAGAAGCTTATGTTCTCTTAAATATTTCCATAAAATATTTTTTGGACATTATGGGAAGTCTCATCCTTCATCACCATTGTTTCAAGGTTGTTGTAATTTTTGGAAAGGTTTCATTCAATATCTAAAAAGTATTAATGATGATGTAGAATGTATGGATGATGATAATATATTAGAGGAACTTTATGAATTTTCTTCACAAGCAAGTTGTCATGATGATCAAGAAATTGTCCAAGTAGATTCCTTTTCTTCAGATGAAGATGAAATGGATCAACAATTTGAGAGTCAAGTAATATTACATGAAATCCATGAGGATTTGAAGCCTTTTCAATCTATATGCAGTCTAAGGTATGAGGAAAATCATTCAAATGGTTTTTTAGCCCATTCCTTTCCTGAGATTTTATTTCAAGAAGAAAGTGCTCAAGATCAGGTTGCTGAAAATACATGCATGAACATTATGAACAGTGTTGTAACATATGATGAAAGTTGTCTACCTAGACAAGAACTATTTTCCATTAAAAAACATAGTGATGTTGTCCCGGTTAAACTACATGAAAGTTCACTTTTAGGTAAACCCGAGCTACATGAAGAGCTGAATATACACATTTTACCTATTCTATTTGGGAATAATCCAAATGGCATGGATGATATGCATAAAGTTGTTTGTATAGGAGTGTTGATGCTTCTAAAATCATAACACCAACATTGGGGGATAACCACTCAGTCCGGACCTTAGTGCAGCTCCTTATCTATTTGATATGGTGGCTCCGATTGGATATTATGGGACCAATTTCCCAATAAAGTATGACTCGATGAATGAGTGTTTTAAATTTATAAAAAGATGATAGCTGGTTTAATCTATAAGCTCTAAAATATACAGATATATCTATATAACTTGGGTGATCTCATAATAATGCGATTCCTGATGATTCCTAGCAGACAAATAATAATATAGATTATTTACTTATCCATAGAAATATGCATTTAAATAATGATTATTTTGTTTAAGAAATTAAACAAAGTAATGTGAAAACATATCGCATAACATACTAATATTTATCACTGACATGTGTAAACAATATAACAATTATAAATCATTCAGAAGTGAAATAATACATTGTTTGAAACATGTGAATACATCAACAATAACAAATCAATAATGCTAATTACATAAAACAAGACAAAAGAATAGTGATAGAAGTACCAAATGCATTTGAGTCTCGTTATGCAAGTGATACTCTGGTTCAATCTTCTTATTCTAGAAACTCCATGGAGATACAAAAATGCGAGTCTTTATGAAGCTCTTTCACAACAAGTCTGAACCTTGATCCACGACTTGTAAAAAATAAATTAAGAAGTGTAGAAGTGCAAACTTCTAAAGTCTAGTTTTAGAAAAATTGAGGACCCTTTCTAAAATGACATGAAAGGGTCTTTATAGTAAAATTAAAAAAAAAATTGTCCATAAAAATTACTGAGGGTTGTTGGAAATACCTTCATCAAAATATGGGATTTGAATTTGAAAAATAGAATTGCGGTAAGCTTTGAAGAGATTCATCACATCTAAGCTTTCTCTTGCATCTTCAATTGACAAATTAAGAGCATGTTTTGGATCTTTGTAGGATGACTCATCCTGGACTATAATTGTCCTGCGTATGTGGCATCTGAGAGCTCGGGCATCATGCGATCAATGGCATCAACAAGGCATTTTATAGTCATTTGTTGGTTGTGTGGCTTGACAAAAAAGGATCAATGTGCATCCCAGTTAAGACCTTGTACTCTATTAAGCTGCTCTTCCTTGGTGTCCAAATCTTGCTTCCATTGCTTCTCTAAAACTTTCACCTTTGGAAGTTTTCCTGGGGAACAATCAGAAATTAAATTGGCACCATATAAGTTATCATTTACCAGTTCAATAACATTATTCATTATAGCCCTAGCCATGGAGGTAGCTCTTTCTGCTTTTATCAACTATGTTTCCCATTCACAATCTCTTTATGAGACTCTTTAATTTTAGGTAAGTTAGCATCTCTTCTATCTTCTGTGCTTTGCCAGGAGAGATAATTTGTGACTTTATCATCCGCATATTCAAATTCTAACCTGGTATTAACTGCTTGGTCAATCAGTGATGTCGTTATGATGCATAATGGATCAATAAAAGATATTTTCTGGCAGAGTAGATTCAACTGTTGAGATAAAGCCTTATTTGCCTCTAAGGCTTCCTTTTTGAACTCTTCAATCTTGGGATAATCTTTGAATTGTCCTAAGGAGAATTGTAGTTGTGTGATTTGCTCTTCTTTAGATTTAATCTCTTGTTGATGCATAAATTTAAGCTGCTCGAGCTCTTGAGACAGTTGTTGTTGTCTCTGAATGGCCTGCTGGTCAATTTTCTGCTTTTCTAGGTTTAATTGTTCTTCGAGCTGCTCATTCTTCTATTTCTCTATTGTTAACTATTCCTCAAGATGATTAACCTTTTGCTGCTCTGCTGCCAACTGTTCTTCAAGCTTATTAATCTTTTGATCCTTTTCTTTGATCAATTGATTCACTTCAGTTGCCTTATCAATTGTAGCAGTTGTGTATGCCCCTGCAAATTGAGATAACTTAGTCAAATCCTTAGAAGGATTGACCTCTGAATCTTTTCATAGGACATTCATAAATTCATATTGAGAAGTTGTGGATGATGTTTGATCTAATTTCCTCTTTTTTCTCTGCCTCTTGACTACAACCTGGTGTTTTGGGCTGTAAAACACATCCAAGGGTGGAATCTCCTCAATATTCAATGTAATCTCCCATGAAGGATTTTCAGGGATTATTTCTATCTATTTTCTAGTTGTTTCTTTGCTGGGTGTCTCTTCAATCACAATATCAGGAATAATGGGCCGTTTTGTTTCAGGAGGCGCAGGTGTGATAATGTTTTGAGGATCATTCTGACTTTTGATCTATTGATCAAATTGCTCCCATTCTTTAATCAATATGGGATCAATGTGAACATCAATGTTTAGTTTTTCATTAGCCTTATTGCTTGTCTCAAATTCTCCAGAAACCTTCTCAATTACCTGTTCTCCGCTGTGTTCTGCCCATTGAAGGATTGGTGTAGTACTTGACAAATCCAGAGGTACTGTTAGTGACCTCGGTGTCCTGTATTCAATGAATTTTCCCATTTTATTAGCACTCAATTTGAATTTTTCCAGATGACTTACTATTGACAATAATTCTGTTGAAGGAAACAAGTCATCAAAATCATCTTCCTCATGTAAGAATTTATTAACTTTCATCTGAGTGGTGAAATTGAAAGCAACCTTCTTTGGGTCATATTGTCTTTTAGGAATAATGGCTAGACTCAGATCCTTTGTCTTTCTTGCTTCTTTCTCGGCATGTTTAAAATCATGTAATGAGTAAGTGCTGCAGCGAAGAGGAAATGTAGGTCACAACTGTTTCTTGGAGTCGTTAATATTTCTAGTCATCCCTTTTTCTACTATCTGGTAGGCTACCTCCCTGGCCAAAAGCTTATCTGAAATGTAAAGTGGAAGGACATGAGGATCAGTAATACTATCAAAAACCCTAACATAGGTAAATGTCCCTTCCCCGAACCAACTGTCAATTGAGGTTAAATCAATGCTAGCCTCGTTAGATAGCTGAGGAGAAGGTTTATTAAAGATAGCTTGATGGACATGTAAAATGAAACCATGGAAAATCCTGTATAAATGATTCTTGTATTTAGACTTCCATAAGTACTTATGGTAAATATGAATGGGGGTTGTATCTTGAACAATCCATTTCCAACCTAGTATGGGAAAGTCAGAATTAAAACAGATTGTGTCAACTATGTAAGAACTAGTATGGAATGGGGGCATAACTCGAGTAGTGACAAATATGTTCTTTCTATAATCTAGTATTTGACTAGCCATTTTGTTCGATAGGATAGTTGCCCAGTCCATGACAAAGGAGTTTATCGCTGCTTCTATCAATGGAACCATCTCAATAGAAAATCTAGCAGAATCGGGGCTTCTAAAGAGTCTACACATCATAGCAGTAGCATAAAAATACGGAGATGCCAAGGAGTCCACGAAATACATACCAGATGATTCATGTTTGTGATTTTTAGGAAAGTGACTCCATTGCTTGATAGGGTCTGATTCAATGTCATTCTCCTTGGCAAAAGCTTCCAGGAATGCTTTGTTGTAGTATCACTGGGGATTTGATAGGTGATACATTCTCTTGACATCTTCTGGTTTGAAGGATCTAAACATCCTTCCATTAGCTGTGAAGAAAGCTCTATCTGTTATGTTAATGCTCTCAATTACCCATATTACCATATCATTATATGGTATAATCTTTGCGCGGGTCATTATTTGATGGAGGAAAGAGCTAGCTAAATCATTGAGTGTGTTTTCTGATTTATTAGTTCCATCAACCATTGATTCTCCCTTTATCTCCTTCGGATCTTCGTTTTCAAGCAAAGTATATATGCCTTCCCATGAGGTCTTTCCAAAGCCTAAATAGGTGGTATCTGAGATTAACGCCAATTTTCCATGTCCTTCTTCCACTGTAAGGGGAGACTTTTCCTTTTGAGTTCTCTTAGACATCTTAACTACCTGCGTGATTCTGGATTTACATTGCAAAATGAGAAAGAGGAGTGTGATAGGCGAAAAACTCTGAGAGGAGCCAATACAACTAATTACAGACTAAAAGTAGTTATGTGCATCAAAAGATCTCATATAGTACATAGTCACAAAGGATGAAATCCTTAAAGGATTGTAACCATAACTGCCTCTAAATGCATTACCGTATCCTCATAACATGAACTTTAATGCTGAATTAATATATGTCGCATCACAAGTTTTCCAATGGTCCTTTTAGAACAGGTGTCAAAACTCTGCGATTTTGTGATTAGCGATTGTATTATTTTAATACGTCTAGAGTCATCGCAGATTGCAAATCGGGAGTTACAAGGGCTATGTTTGAAAGAGTTCCTTGTATTATTGCGATTGCGATGAGTGATGAGCTGGCACATAGAGTTGGCGGGTTCGTTTCAAACTTGGAAAATCATGTTTTTCTTTATACTTGATTTAGCATTATATCGTGAGTGCTCATAGTATATGGTACTTATTTCTATTGGGAGTGCAGTATGCAATATGCGATTGTGATAGTCGCATTGCATCGCAAAGTTTCAATGGAACCGTTTCAATGTTTTCCTATGGATTGGCACGATGCAATATGCGATAAGCCTTGTTGCATCGCAAGGTTTCTACAAAATGCCTGAACTTATTCCTCAAAATTACTGATATGAAAAATGCAATAGTTATATGACATCGAATGTTTATAAATGGATTTTTCAATTTAAAATTTTGCGATGAGGCATTTGTGATGACTTTGATCGCATTGCAACTTTTCAAACGGATGTTCTTTGGTCTTAAGCAATTGCGATTTGTGATGAGCAATTCCAAACACTCATCAATCAACTTTTATATGACAAGTATGGAAAATCTATTTTACTCAAAAGGTTTTGTTGCTTTTTATATCCTAAAGGGAACCTATTTCTTATTTAGCATCTTTATACTAAGATAAAAAATTTGAAATGGGGGGGGGGAATGGGCGGGGTTGTTGTATAACACAAGAAGGAGTTGTTACTGTTTAGAATCAAGATGACAGTCCTCAAGAAAAATTACCAAAGGTCAAATCAAAATTGTTTGATAAGCAAAAGATTAGTTTTGATGCACGCAATATGGATATCATGTTTGAAGATGTTAAAAAATGTATGGATGTTTTGTTGATTTACATGGAAGGGAAGACAAATCTGTTGTTGTCTTTTTATTTGATGATGTTCTTGGAATTGAAGGCATAGGTCAAAAATAGGTCATCAGTTATGAATGAATTCAGCCCTCGTGGTTTTACTCATCAAGAAAAGGTGATTTTTCATGATTATCAAGATTGTTTGGTAAGTCTATTCTAGTCATTAGTGAAGGTGGAGTTTCTTTCATTTATAAGCTCAGGTGATGGATTCGGTTTTTATTGTGAGTTCTCAATAGATGTTCCACTTAAATACAGTCAAGCAGCCCAAGCGTTGAATCAACTCTTTGACTGGTTATACTGAAGCTTTCATATTGCTTGAATTAAGCAGTTGGATTTTCAGCTATTAGAGTAGGATTGGTATGTACATAAATAAGCTTGTTAGGCAAGCATCTCTTTTAGCATTTATTTTGAAGATGGTAGTTGCAATTTTCAGTTTATACAGTTTTTTTTCTTCAAAAGCATGTCAAGGGTCGAATTCAGGCTGAATAATATGACAAGAGGTCGAGAACAACCTAATGAATAGGCAAGTAGTCTACAGGACTGAAGCTATGTTTCCAATCTCCATTGGAGTTCGAGTAATGAAATTGTTACAAGAATTGGAGGAAGAAAATACAGTTCAATGAAGGATCAATCAACTTATTACCTTTAAGGAAAAAAAAAAGTCTACAACAACTATCATCAATCCAAAAATAGGTTTGAGCCCGAAGTGAAGGCCATAAGAACTTGGAGAGGATATCATCATTTTTCAAGTTTTCAATAACGCAACTAGTTTATTGCTTCTTTGTTGCACCACAATGGCTCAACATCCCCATTGGAGCCATTTTTATCCATGATAACCCCTAGAAATAATTTTCAATTTGATTAGTCATTTTAGCTAGAGTTTTCAAAGTTTCTCGAAATAGGGTTCACGCTCATTGTGTTTTTGGTCATCATGTCATGATGTGCAGTCCATATAAGTTAAAAAGGATTTTGTCATTGTTGGCATTATGATTCAGGTTTGGTGCTATGGCACAGGTGTTGTACTTGATGGAAACTCACCCAAGTGGAAAATCTCTATTCTGGCTCTCAAAATGATGGAAAATAAAGGGTTCGCAGGTACACCATTCAAAAGGTGCGGGCCCACAAGCACGCCATTCACCAAGTGCGGTCATGTCCGCAGGTTATCTGAACAGAAGGTGCGGACCCCAGTCCACTCACTCCAATGTAGAGAAAGCGTGCACATGTGGGAATTCTTATGTCTGGCCCATGGTATTTAGCCCAACGTTCATGATCCTATGGTTTTGGCCCGTGGTATAGGATCTAAATTATTGAACCCCGGTTTGGATCCCTTGTATTGGTTTTTGATGGTTTTGTCCCATGGTGTGAATAAGGGCTTGCCTATAAAAAGGAAAGGAGATCACTTGGCTAGTCACTTGTGAAATTTGAATATCTTAAGATCTGAAATTTTGGGTGATTGGTTTGAAAAGCTAGATCTAAATCAAGGTGAAATTTAAGGCGAATCTATTGATTGGTCGTGATCTCTCAGGTGCATGATTAGATCTGTGGATCTGACTGTCTGTGGCACACTGGAGGACTGTTAATTTGGCTCTATTCAGAGGTCTGCAGACGATCCACAGCGCAGGTGCAGGGGTCCGCAGCACAACAGAAGGCACGGTGCGGGGGTCTGCAGCGAAGCAGGAGGCGTTGGTGCGAGGTACACAGCGCAGTAGAAGGCACAGTGCGAAGGTATGTAGAGGAACAGAAGGACCAGGTGCGGAGGTATGTTGTCAGGCAGACAGTGCAGGTGTGTATTTGCACAGAGCTACATAGTGTAGTAGAAGGAGTAGGTGCAGAGGTACGCAGAGCAGAAGAAGGACCTGGTGCGGATCTGTGCAGTTTAGACACAGAAGAGCTACGGATATTCACAGTTTTCTATTGGTGAAGTTGCAGAATTTTCTTGAAATACTTGTTGGCTGCCTTTTATCTATTGCTGAAGAGTTCTCGGTTTAGATTACTGGTATTGCTATTCTGGTTACTACATTCTGAGAAGTTATTGGTTGATTCTTGGTTGATTGAAAAAGGAGATTGGTTGATTCACATGTACTTGATGATTATTTGATGTTTATGGATCCAGTTTGAAAATTTATGAAAAGTGGTCCTTGGAAGAAAAGGAGTAGGGGGATTGTAGCTCCCTTACAGGAGAGACTGGAAAATGAGAGAGGGTTGTAGCTTTCAGCAGGTTGCAGCCTGCGTACTGGTAAAGGACTGCACCCGTACAAAATCATTGTAAAAGAAGTTTCTAATTGAAAGAAGATAGAGACATATTGCAGCAGGTGGTTTTCACCCACATTGGGTTTCCACCTCATATATGGTGTTCTTTGGTGTGATTATCTGTTTTTCTTGTTCTTGCTCATCATTATTATATGGTACTGACATACAAACTAATGATCAATATCTAAAGAATAAATTAAAGTATAAATCTGGAAGATATATTGAAAAGAATTTGATAATACTAATTCACACCCCCCTCTCAGTATTATTTCCAACAATTGGTATCAGAGCAAGTCCTTCTGAAGAAAATTGATCGCTTGAAGGAAGATCCATCATCATGAGCAACTATGAAAGAGAAGCATCTATCAAGCTACCAATTTTTGACAGGACAAACTTCGTATATTGGAAGGTAAGAGTTACTGCCTATCTTCAATCTCCTAGTACAGAAGTCTAGGATATCATAGATACAGGGTACACTTTTCCATCAGCAACTCCTACAGATCTGGCTGAGAAGAAAAAATATGAAACAAATGCAAAGGATGTCAATACTCTACTAGGATGTCTATCTCAATCAGAATTCGTGAAGATTATGCAGTATAAATCCGCAAAAGAAATATGGGACAAGATTGTTCTGAGCTATGAAGGAGATGATCAGGTAAAACGAGCAAAACTTCAAACCCTCAGAATTCAGTATGAAAATCTCAGAATGCACAACGATGAAAGTGTGGCTAACTATTTCCTTCGTGTAGATGAGATCGTTAATTGTATGAAAAATTTGGTTGAAGAAATAAAAGAGGCTGTTGTGGTTGAAAAGGTTCTAATATCTTTGTCCCCTAGGTTTGAATCTAAAGTTTCTGCAATAGAAGAAAAGGAGAATCTACGAAACCTTACCATGTCTCAGCTGCATAGAATTTTGACTGCTTATGAAATGAGGAAAGGAGGACCATCAGACAGGAGAGAAGCTGCCTTCAAGGCTTCCGGTAAAGGAGATTACTATGAGTCAGGACACGTGTTAGAAGAAGAAGAAGAATCAAATTTTGTCAAAAACCTTCAACCGGGTGTTGGACGATTCCGAGGTAAGTTACCTTTCAAATGATTTGCTTGTGGAATAGTCGGTCAATATGCTGCCAAATGTCCTCATAGGATAAGATTGACAAGGGGAAGGAACCTGTTATATGGAACAAGAAACAGAATGCAAATAAGAAAAGTTATTACACTCATGAAGATGGTGATGGACTTTCAAATAATGACGAATATGAACGAGGTAATAATTATAAACTTTTAATGGCTTTTGAAGATGATGATTATATGGATGCTGTAGATGAAGAAGGTATTTATGAAGAGATTTCTAATCTCAAAATTTTCTTAGAAGATAAAAATGTGATTATTGATTCTCTGCAATGTCAACTGGCTGAAAGGGAAAAACATCATGAAAAATTGGAATGTGAAATTGTTAGTCTTAGAAAAGAGATTGAGAAAAAAAAAGCTCTTAATCTTAAATTTGTTAAAGGATCTGAAACTTTGGATGAGATTATCAATGTGCAGCGTTCTCCACTAATCAAGACAGGTCTGGGATATAATGGAGAAGCATCTCAAGCATCCAACTCCAAAAGTTATCTTGACGCAGCAAGGAGGAGCGAGCAAAGGCCTAATATAAATCATCAGGTAAATTAGGGACAGTTTACCTCAAGAACGAACAAAGACTATCAAGAAAATCGGGGATAAGCTACCTTAAGGACAAACAGAAGCTACAACTAGTCACAGGTAAAATCTTCCCAATTTTCCTCAAGAATGGATGTTAGTAGAAACTACAATCGGTTGGATAATCGCAGGAGTTTCTTCAATGGCCAATGTTTCTCTTGCCATAACTTTGGTCATAAAGCAGCTCAATGTGTTGCCTATAAGACAATCATGACTATAGAAGCTCAAAAACAAAGAAGTATGACTGGAATCACGAAAAGGACCTATAACAACTTTTCCGCCCTTGAAAGTGAAATTGAATGTTCTATTTGTAATAACTTCGGTCATGAAGAGTCTGAATGCAGGAGCAGGTTTCAGAAGACAACTTAGAAGGAACAAACCTCAAATGCCAGAAAATGGAGAATAAAGGAACCGCAACCAGAAAGATGTGGGATAGCTTTATATGCAGAAGGACAAGAAAATCAATGGTACATCGACAGTGGATGTTCGAAGCATATGACAGGTGATAAAGAAGAACTTCAATCACATAGTGCTTTAGAAAAAGGAAAGAAAGTTTCTTTTGGAAATGATACCCTTCTAGTCATAAAAGGAAAAGGCACTGTTCAGTTGAAAGAGAAAGTCAAGGCTAGAAATGTTTTGTATGTTGATGGCTTGAAGCATAATCTACTGAGTGTCAGTCATATGTGCAATCAAGGAACTGAGGTAATATTTCGATCAAATGGATGTAGTGTTCGTGATATTGATACAGGAAAAACTGTGATCAAAGGCATAAGAACTCCAAATAATTTATACATATTTGAAGAAGGACAACAACAATGCTATTTGAACAAGAATGATGAACACTAGTTATGGAACCGGAGGTTGGGGCATCTAAGCTTTTCACAGATAAGGAAAGCATGCAAATACCAGGCAGTTCGTGGTCTTCCAGACATTAGAATTCTAGACAATACAATAGGCAAATCGTGTCAGTTTGGTAAGCAAACCAGAACTAACTTCCCTGAGAAGGAAGGATCAGCTAGCAGGCCTCTTGAACTAGTCCATACAGATGTATGTGGACCATCTAGGAGAAGGTCACCTCAAGGAGAAGAATACTTTATATTATTTATTGACGACTTCTCCAGGATGGTTTGGATAGGACTTATGGAGCACAAAGATGAAGCCTTCGAAAAATTCAAATCTTTCAAAGCCTTGGTTGAAAACGAATCAGATCACAAAATTAAGTGCCTTAGGTATGATAGAGGTGGGGAGTTTACCTCAAATGAATTTTATAATTTTTGTGAAGAACATGGAATAAGAAGGGAATTCTCTACAACTAGGACTCCTCAGCAAATTGGAGTAGTGGAAAGGATGAACAAAATGGTTCAAAAAATGGCTCGTGCTATGCTTGATGAATTTGGAACTCCCGCAACCTTCTGGGGTGAAGCTGCATTTGCGGCGGTCGTTATTCTCAACAAAACAAATGTCTGGGTGAACAACACTCAAACTCCTCATGAGCTCTGGTATGGTGAGACTCCTTCAGTAAAACATTTCAAAATCTTTGGAAGCAAATGTTATATTAAGAATAATGATGAACATCTTGGCATGTTTGAACCTAGAGCAGATGAAGGGATTCTCCTTGGTTATTCTCCTCACAGCAAAGCATATAAGTGTTACAACAAAAGACTTGGAAGAAGAGTTGATAGAATTGATGTAGTGGTTGATGAAGAAGGAAACATTTCTAGGCAAGTAAATTATGAAAATATCGAAGAGGATGAAGATCATCCTTCAAATCAGACTGATGATGAAGAAGAACCTCAAGAGGCAGCAGAGGAACAGATAAGGATAGAAGAGAAGACTCCATCCAGGTATGTTCAAAAGAATCATCCAGAATCTCAAATCTTGGGGCAAAAGGAGGCATGCGTACAAACAAGAAGAACAATTGTAGAAGCTTCAAGCTATTTGGCATTACTCTCCTCCACTGAACCACAAAATGTAAGAGAGGCATGCAAAGATGAATGCTGGGTCAAGGCAATGGATGAAGAACTTGAGTAGATCGAAAAGAAAAACACTTGGGAGTTGGTTCCTAGACCAAAAGATAAGAATGTCATAGGGACAAAAACGGATCTTCAAAAATAAGTTGAATGAAAATGGGGAAGTAATTAGAAATAAGGCCAGACTTGTTTGTAAAGGGTATGCTCAACAAGAAGGAATAGACTTTGAAGAAACTTTTTCTCCCGTTGCTAGACTTGAGGCCATCCGAATGTTCCTTGCTCTCTCAAGCTTTTAGAAGCTCAAAGTATTTCAAATGGACGTGAAATCAGCCTTTCTGAATGGAGACTTAGAAGAAGAGGTGTACATTGAGCAACCAAATGGTTTCATTCTTGGGAATGATCCAATTCTTGTATGCAGACTAAAAAAGGCTCTTTGTGGTCTTAAACAGGCTCCAAGGGCTTGGTACTATCGTTTGGACAAATATCTTCATCAACAAGGCTTTTCAAAGGGATCAGCAGATAGCAATCTTTATATAAAAATTGAAAATGACAAATTGTTAATACTTGTTGTGTATGTAGATGATATTATCTTTGGCAGCAATGAAGAAACTATGAGTCAAAGCTTGGCCTTGGTGATGCAGAAAGAATACGAAATGTCATTACTTGGAGAGCTGACATATTTTCTTGGTCTACAAATCCAACAAAATGAAGGTGGTATCTTTTTGTCTCAAACCAAATACCTCAAGAAGATCTTGAATAAGTATGGCATGGAAGATTCAAAACCAGTATGTACCCCTGTGGTTACAGGATGCAACCTCAATGCAAATGATGAATCAGCAGCAGTGCATCAACCAACCTATAGATCCATGATTGGAAGTCTACTTTATTTGACAGGTACCTGACCAGACATCATGCATGCAGTGGAAGTAGTTGGAATATTTCAAGCAAATCCCAAGGAAACTCATCTTCAGGCAGTTAAGAGAATCTTCAAGTACCTTCAAGGAACTCAAAATTATGGCTTATGGTATCCTAGAGATACAGATCTCGCACTTCGTGCTTATACAGATGCAGATTGGGCCGAAAGCATGGATGACAGGAAGAGCACAAGTGGTGGTGCATTATTTACGGGTTCCATATTAGTATCTTGGTTAAGCAAGAAATAGAGTTCGATTGCTTTATCTACAGCTAAAGCGGAATATGTGGTTGCTGCATCTTGCTGAACTCAACTCCTTTGGATGATGGAGACCTTGCAGGATTTTCAAATCACTTGTACACCACCTATCTCCATCCTATGTGATAATACAAGTGCTATCAGCATTTCAAAGAACCCATTCATGCATTCAAAGACCAAGCATATACCTATCAAATACAATTTTCTTCGGGAACAAGTGCTTGAACAAAAGGTCAAGTTGGAGTATGTTCCTTCTAAGGAACACGTTGCTTATATACTCACCAAACCATTGCCCAGGGAGACCTTTGAATACCTTAGGCAAAAGCTGGGGGTAGTTGATGCATCATCTTGTTGTTGAATCTCATCTCTTTTAGAGATTGTTGGTTGTACACGAGTTTCATATGGGGTATACGCGTACATTTGCTGGGTTATGGATTGGTCGAAGATCGAATGGCATAGGTTCAGGGGGAGCATATATTCTTCTAATAATGCATTGTTGGCATTATGGTAGAAGATCTTGGAGGAGAAAGTACAGAAGGAGAACATGGATGTTGATCTGAATATTGCTGCTAATATGTCTCTACCTCTCTTGTCAAGGTCATGTATGGTGTATAGTAGATTATGGTTCTTCTTGAAGAAATTTTCTTTTGTAGATCTAGTCTATAGTCAGGGGGAGCTCTTTCAGAAATTTCAGCAGGCTCTCAGGGGGAGTATGGATTGCAAAGGAAGAGAATATCCTGTCTGCCCTTTTCCCTTGATGTCAAAGGGGGAGAATGACTTTGAGGATCTTGGGGTTGCCATCAAGTCCAAAGGGGTAGATTGTTGGCATTATGATTCAGGTTTGGCGCTATGGCACAGGTGTTGTACTTGATGGAAACTCACTCAAGTGGCAAATCTCTATTCTGGCTCTCAAAATGATGGAAAATAAGGGGTTCACAGGTACACCGTTCAAAAGGTGCGGGCCTGCAGGCACGCCGTTCACCAAGTGCGGTCATGTCCACAAGTTATCCGAATAGAAGGTGCGGACCATAGTCCACTCACTCCAATGCAGAGAAAGCACGCACACGTGGGAATTCTTATGTCTGGCCCATGGTATTTAGCCCGACGTTCATGATCCTATGGTTTTGGCTCGTGGTGTAGGATCTAAATTATTGAACCCCGGTTTGGATCCCTTGTATTGGTTTTTGATGGTTTTGTCCCATGGTCAGAAAAAGGGCTTGCCTATAAAAAGGAAAGGAGATCACTTGGCTAGTCACTTGTGAAATTTGAATATCTTAAGATCTGAAATTTTGAGTGATCTGTTTGAAAAGCTAGATCTAAATCAAGGTGAAATTTAAGGCGAATCTATTGATTGGTTGTGATCCCTCGGGCGCATGATTAGATCTGTGGATCTAACTGTCTATGGCACATTAGAGGACTGTTAATTTGGCTCTATTCAGAGGTCCGCAAGCGATCCATAGCGCAGGTGCGGGGGTCCGCAGTGCAGTAGAAGGCGCAGGTGCAGGGGTTCGCAGCACAGCAGAAGACGTAGGTGCAGGGGTCCACATTGAAGTAGAAGGCGCTGGTGCAAGGTATGCAGCATAGCAGAAGGCACAGTGCGGAGGTACGCAGAGGAACAGAAGGACCAGGTGCAGAGGTACGCTGTCAGGCAGACAGTGCAGGTGCGGATCTGCGCAGAGGTACGCAGTGCAGCAGAAGCAGTAGGTGCGGAGGTACATAGAGCAGAAGAAGGACCTGGTGCGGGTCTGCGGTTTAGACACAGAAGAGTTGCGGATATTCGCAGTTTTCTATTGGTGAAGTTGCGGACTTTTCTTGAAATACTTGTTGGCTGCCATTTATCTATTGCTGAAGAGTTTTGCATTTAGATTACTGGTATTGCTGTTCTGGTTACTGCATTCTCAGAAGTTATTGGTTGATTCTTGGTTGATTGAAAAAGGAGATTGGTTGATTCACATGTACTTGATGATTATTTGATGTTTATGGATCCAGTTTGAAAATTTATGAAAAGTGGTCCTTGGAAGAAAAGAAGTAGGGGAGTTGTAGCTCCCTTCCAGGAGAGACTAGAAAACGAGAGAGGGTTGTAGATCTTAGTAGGTTGCAGCCTGCGTACTGGTAAAGGACTGCACCAGTACAAAATCATTGTAAAAGAAGTTTCTAATTGAAAGAAGATAGAGACATATTGCAGCAGGTGGTTTTCACCCACATTGGGTTTCCACCTTATATATGGTGTTCTTTGGTGTGATTATCTATTTTTCTTGTTCTTGCTCATCATTATTATATGGCACTGACATACAAACTAATGATCAATATCTGAAGAATAAATTAAATTATAAATCTGGAAGATATATTGAAAAGAATTTGATAATACTGATTTACCGCCCCCTCTCAGTATTATTTCCAACAGTCATAAAGTTTCAAATTTAAATTTTTATGTGCCTCACACTTATCCATCCATAATTGGCTTTTAAATAATTTTACAGAATTACACAACAAATCGAGTTATAAAAATAGGGGATTTTCTACAGAAGTTCCGAACAGTTTCGTAGCAACTCCCCATAGTAAAACCAAATTTTTGCTACAAAATTGTTGTATGTTTTCATGATGGTTAAGGATGGTTAAAAGTAAGAAAAGGAGGCTCTAAAGTCATTTATTTAGATTAAAACCATCAATAAAGACCTCATAACTTTTAGAACTTGCAGAGAGGTAGCAAAGGTGTTTTTTGAATTTTCTACAAAAAGTTTTTGCTACAAAATTTCTGGAAATGACTGTGTTAGTAGTCAACTAAAAGCTCATTTTCTGACCAAATGGTAATGAATTTTGGAAATATGAAGGAGATTTTTGTTCAGCACGACCTCTTATACAAAATCTCTCTCACATTTTATGAAACTATCACAGTTTGGAGAATACACACTTATATTTGAGGCCCATTTTATCGAATGTTTCCTAGCCACATTTCTTGCAGAAATTTTAAAATTCGACTTGGTGGAGGTCCATCTCAACAAAGTCAACTAGGTCGGCACATCAATGTGGCATGAGACACATCAACAAAACATTTATCATTTGGTTGGATTCGATAAGGTCCACCAACAAAAGTTTGTTGATCTCATTAAGATAGAAGAGTCATATTTGTATTGAAATTTGTGTAAAACAAAAAATCACTAAAGTTTCTCAATAGGTGTCAAATAGGAATCTAAAATGATCGATTCTAGCCCCAAGTGGTAGATTTTGTAATTAATGATAAGATGGATAGGTTGGTCTATATATTTGTATTTTTTTTTACTAAAGGAGGGGGGTCGACAATGTGAAGGAGGCCACTCTTTGTTAAAAAAAAAAAATCTCAGTTAATACATATGTTACAACAACTCTGTTTTACTACCTGAGACTCATGTGTTCGGCTTTATGTTTTATTTTTTCTCATCATGTTATTTATGTTTCTATGTTTCTATCAGTGTTCATGGCAATCTGATTACTTGGAATTCACGACAAGTGCTCCAACTTCCTTCATTTGTTGTGTATGAGTGTAAATGTTTATTTGATATCACTTTTAAAGCTAGATATGCCTCATTTTGCATTAAGCATTGTTGTTTGTCAATGATTTTCCTTTATCTGACTCCATGCCCAATGGTGGCAACCATCAAGTTCTCCTTCACTTGTAAAACCACATAAAAAGAAAATAGAGTTAGCCATCTGTAGTTTTGAGTTGATTAAAGTGAAATTTGATATAATGTTTTGAGGGAGCCCTCTCAAATTGCAAGGGCTAACTTCCAGTCAGAGTGGTTTGAAATAGTTATGATGGGTTGAAGGTTGACACAACCCAACTCTATTAGCTCAGTGATAATACATTGTATGGCGGGATATATGGTAAAACCTATATACTAGGAGATAGGAAAATTCCTCACGGTGTAGGTGAAGAAATCCAATGGAATCCATGCTTGCTTAGGGCCTAGTGATCTCGTGGGGATACTTGTAAATCCTGAGGAAACTTCATTTGGTTTCATTATCAGACCCAAATTCATGCTTGGAATATGGCATGGGGGTGATTGACTGAAAAAAATATTTGGTTTAGGCAATCTATGATTGGGTGACTCATGGAAGTCCCAAACCTAGTTGTATTTTGCATTCATTAATAATTATTTCTTCTCCTTGGTATTTTCTTGTGTAAATGTATTTTCTTATATGTGGATTATATGGCTATTATATCATTGTTATTTATGTTGGTTATGAGTATTTTTTATGACATACTTGATGTATGGCTCTCATCATGTTTTGATTAGTAATTGAAAGTAAAGTGAATATATGACCTAATAGATGATAATGTAGCTATTTTGATATGGATACAATGTTTTTTTGTGAATTCGAGATAAGTATGAGGCCCCTATGCTCATTTATGTTGTTATGACTTGTAGATTGCATATTTGATACATGTTTGATAAAATTCTTGTCATGTCTAGCAGGGGTCTATTTAAGTCATTAATCAAGTGTTTGCATTTGTACCTTTGTTCTGATGTCATTTATCCTTATGAAAGTTTCATGAAGTTTTGGGAAGTGGCCCGAGTCTTGGCCTTCAAAAATTCGCATAGAATCTGAGGTCACTGGTTCATAACTAGCTAAAAAATTCTAGAGTGGATGGCATGCTCTTGCTATGGGATTGACTAGAAGGCCTTAGTCACCTACATGGCTTTTCATGGGAGTGGATGGGGGTCTAGATTAGTGAAATGTCAAGTTTCCTCAGGGGTTAGCCACCTGAAAGGGTTGCTTGGATCCTAAAGGTTTTGTAGCATGTGTGGAAGGTCAGATTGGTTTGGTTTTGTCAGTTCCACATCCTTAACTATACATGGGGACTTGAATCACACCATAGCATCCTCTCATCACATGATTAACCCAACGAACCGGTTAACTTGGGTAAATATGGGAGGAGGGTGTTATACTTCTACTGAGATGATGTTCTTTTGGCTTCTGTTGTCAAAAATTAACTGCAATGGTGACCCCTTCATTGACATATCTTAGTGGAAAATATGTTCCCCTTCCTTTGCATCTTTGAGCTCAATCTTCTGTACCTTGATGGTGGCAACAATGGTGCTAAGATTTGCATCAATTATGTTCTTCCGTCTATTATTCCCCTTGTCTGGGTGCAACTTAGAGTTAAGACATGCATTTGAATATGAAGCCTTTAGCTAGACCACTAGTGACTACTTGGCATGACATTCACTTGTGTTGTGAGTGGGGCTCTTATGGAACTCACACCACTTCCCTGTGTCCTTCTTCATCTTTGTGGTGTTTTTCTTTGCTTACTACTTCGATGGGTTGTCCTAAGTCACCTCGCCTTGGATTTTTCCTTTGTTCTACAATTTGTGGGCACTTTTTCCTTGCTTTGTATTCGCAGATTCAAAGTCTCACGTCTTCGGTTTAAATTCCTGCTCAACCTTGACAATGTATCGAGATGTGGTGCCCAACGAGGAGATGTCCAGGAAGTTTATCTCATCCTGGATGCATTTGTGTACAAATTCATGGTATATGAGTACCATATGCCACTTAGAATCCTTGATACCCAATTATGTGCAAAGGGTATGAAATGTATTTGTTGACTTAGACACGTCTTGGTCCCTTCCCTGTCGCAATATGGTCCATTTTATATACTTATCTTTATAGCTCCCAACAGGGTAATATTGTTCCTTGACGGCGTCTCTGAAGGATTTAAAAGTGGATATAGTTGAAAACAGTGAGGGTTCCCTATTGTCCTTTTTCTCACAGTAGGTTTTTTATTTTTTTTCCTGATTATTCTATTTTGTATCAGTTACTTTAGCCCAATTTACTTCTTCATTAACAATGCATCCAATTATTAGCAATATAACCAATCATAAATGTAACTGAAGGAAGAAAAATATATGCAGTCACAAAGAAGACATCAACACAACCATAAGAGACAATAGATTGGTGTAAGACTAGAGAAAAACCCCACAAGGGGGAAACCCTTTCAAATATTCTACTTTAATAGATCGTCATAAAAAGTTTTCAACAGAGAGCACAATGAGCCGAATACATATATTTGTAGTGGAAATTTACAAAAGAGATATAGAAATATATATACCAGTAAAGAGGAACCTAGATATATCAGATCATTGAAGCCAACTGTCAAACCCAAAGTCAAAACCATGGACGCTCTCAACAAAATTGACTGTGTGCATCTGAAACACCCTGGACGCTCTCTCTGCCATAGTGTGAGGGTGTTTGTAATTTCTCAGACACTCTTAGGAAGACATTGTGCATACGTCAGGGGTCAAACTCACCAAATCTACTCTAAAACCCTCGAATGTTCTCTTCTAGTTTCTATATGTGCGTCTGGGATGACCTGGACACTCTCAGGACCACTCTATGCGAGTGTCTAGGGATCGACACCTTAAGATCTGCCTTCGAAGCCTTAGACGCTCCCATAATATTTTGTGCCAACTTCTAGGGGTATCTTCATGTTGTCTTAACCACTGTGTGCCAGTGTCGAGGGACTAAAATTCCCAGCTTTGTGCCAATGTCTAGGAATCACAGAAGCCTACATCAAAGTGAGCTTTGCTCCTGTGATTTTGGACCATTGTGCGAACTCCTTCTATCAGACCTACGTGAAATAAGAAAAAATAGAAGAATAGAAGATGGCTTGATCAGTGTGATGAAATGAGCTTGATGACGCTTCTATTTATAGGTTTTCCTGAGGGTCCACTTGTTGTTTAGTCCGACCTAACCAATTCCACATGTGCTTAGGGCCGACCCATTCCATAATACATATATGAATAAAATAATTCAAAAATCAACTTCCACTTGACCAAGTAGGGTGATCTTTAGGTTGATTTTGGTGCTCTCAAAAATAATAATTTAATTCAAGAATCATCTCAAACATCTGAGCTATCCAATGTGGAATTTGACCCTAGTTGCAAAAATTAACACTCCCTCTCAACTAGGAATAATTGCACCTGCTAATATTTGTCAGTTGATATTTATATCATCTTGTCATGTTGTGGTCATGATTTGACTGTCTTTTCTCAACTCTATCTAATGAAACTTTCTCGAATCTAAATGAATAAGAATTGGGGAGCAATAACATCCACCCATACCAAGCAATAGGATAACTCATCATAGAGGGGAGCACATTTTCAACCATGGAATCTCATTGGGGACCTCATCCTCAACCCAGAACCTGAAAAAGTGGAGCACCATCTCAACCTGATCCTATTTCCTATAAATCTTCCCATCAATGACTCTCAATAGTCATGTGGTAGAACACCTGTATCATAATCAACTTGGGTTGTACACCCCAAGTACACTCTCAACTCATTGGCCAAATGAGGAATGGTGTTCCCCATAAGCCTTGCTTGTGGGTGTTACATAGTATTTTGTCACCGACCCCGCATCCCCTGATCTCAGGTAGAGTCGGTCCCTGAATGGGATATTCTCTGTGTCATACATCAAAATATGTGTCCACATCTTCTATATCACTCAAGAAGATTAACCATGCTTATTAATCCTGAAGTTGACCCTTTTTACCTATGTTTGAAGATTGTCGTAGGACATCAGTATCCTGTCTACGACGATGGACCAGAGTGAACAAGGACCTTGTGACACCGTCAAAAGAGTACATTTGTTCTCAATGACAATCAGATTTTAGGGATGTCACAGTCATCAGTATCCTACCTGCAACGATAGCCCATAATGCACTAACACCTTGCGACGTCATCTCTGAGTCTTAGTGTTTGACCTGCGTGGACCCAGATATGGCAAATTAGTTCAAACAGAATACTTATGTGTGGTTCTAGAGTTGGTTTTTGGGTCAAATAAGTTCACCTCTCCTCATTTCAGATGGTGGTTCCGCATTTTGAGTAACCTCCATTAAAGATAAGCTTCCTATCCCCTCATTTGTGGAGGTTCCTCCTCTTATAAAAGCATCCTCCATGACTATGATCAGCTAGTTCAGAGTTTTTAGAGTGCTAGTTGAGCTTTTGGTGTGCTAGTTCTTAGCTTGTTGGATTGATAGCTTACAATTTGGATTGCCTTTCATGTTGTGGATTGAGAGTGCAAAATGGTTTTGTAAGAAGGAAGCCTTGTTGTGATTGCCTTAGTGTCATACTTGTGCTTTTGGGTGAGAGAGAGAGTCATCAATCTTCCTGGGAGACCTTTAACAGTGAATGCTTATGGAGACATACTGATCAGACCCTTCAAGGAAGCTTGTGATGTCAAGGCATGGTTGTAAGCTTTATTGTTGTTTACATTAATATAATCAATGGTTATTTCCTATATCATGTATGAAATGTATTTTGATAGCTTATGGTTCCTTGACTCTATAAGTAGATAGTTCGTTGTTGTGCTCTATTATGTGTTTTTTCATTTTCGTATGTTGTTTCAGGTGAATCATTCATTAAGGAGAAGAAAGTGATAGCTGAAGCGACGTGACGAAGACTTCATCAAACACCGATATAATGTAGGCATCTTTAATGATAACCATTTAAGGAATTAGCTATTTTCTTTGTCTTGCTGTGACTAGACCCACTCTAGGGCTAGAGGAGTTGTCTCTCCACAGAGGGAACTTTCCTACATCACAAGTTGGCGACCATACTGGGGATATGACTTCTGTGTTATCTCTTGATTTTTCTCTTGTTGTTTTCGATTGAATTACATAGCGTCTCTTTTTTTTGGGACTAAAACATTAGTGGTTTGGATCACTTGAGTCAATCTAGTAGTCCACATCATTGTATGAGTGATAAGCCTAGTGTCTTTCAGCTATTTTTGCCTTGTTTTCCCTCGTTATTGAGATCATTTTTGTTTAATTCCTAACAGCTGTGACGAATCACTCATGTTCTCTTTACCCTCACTGTATGTGGTGGATTTCTCGTCATACAGCTGCGATGATTCCTGAAATTGGATGGTCTCTGAAAACAGGTGTACTCTTGTGACGACGTCTTTGAAAACAAGTGTACTCTTGCAAAGACGTCTTTGAAAATAGGTGTACTCTTGTGACTATCTCAGGTTATCAATATTGTGCCTATGACGATTTCTGTAGAGTTAATTTTTACAGCCTTGCCTCCTGAATAGACCAGTGTAGCTTGTCCTTTGTTGTTTCTTTCACCTTGTTCAGCTTGTTTTGATTCTGTCTACTGAGGCATGTCCTTCTCGGTTCCATTTGTATGAAATTTGACTTTTTGGACTGTGTGACCTAGGTCTTTTAGGGTTCCGTCAAGAATTCACTGGTTTTGGGTTGCTTGTCCTTTCAAGTTTCTGAACTACATCCACAACAATCTTGTTGATTGGTTTGAAGTTGTTCTCTTACTACTTGTCTATCTTCTTAGTTGATCCGTAGTGATTGGTCATCAAACTCACTCGTTGTGTTGATTTGATTTCCATTCGCTATTGAAGCATAGATTACATTTGCCTTTTGATCAGTCAGGTTGTGCATAAACTTGTTTGTTATTTATTCCAAAAATAAAAAACAATTTCACTCATACAGTATATGAAAATGAAAGCATGTTTGCATGAGTAGATTCTTTATGATTAGGAATTAACAAGCAAAATTTAAATATTTCATTTTTTGTCATAGTAGTTGTGATATAAGTGGAAATTGATGCATTGTGTTTCATATTTATTGGAGCACTTGCTTGCACTACTATTCTTGCATTTTCTTGTTATTGTCTTTGTTTTCTCTGAAATGAACTCCTTACCCTCATTTAGGTAGTCGTTCATCAGATGAAATGGTTTTTTCTCATCTAGTTGCATTCTAGGAGTGTTAAAGATACATTCGGTAGGGCTTTGAAATTGAGACTTAATTCAAGATTAAATGTTAAAATCTATTGAATGAACTTAAAAATGCATTGGAACCTAATTTTCACATATCTAGAGGTCTAGGCTAGAGACGTGTTATGGTGTCATTAAACCTAGTTGCTATTGTTTTCACTAAGGTTGGGTGATTCCTCCTTTTGTGATTCAATAGGTACTAGTATGGATTTGTGCTCCCCGTACTGTCGAGTATATATTGGGAGACCCCACTAGATTATCATCCTATTATCCATAGGAACCCGAGTCTACTGCCTTATGAATTGTAACTTACCAAACACAATATTCAAGAATATTTACTACTGTACAAAAAGTCTTTGGTCATTTCTCTTTCATTTTATTACCAAGGTGTATATGCAATTTTACAATTTTTCTGGTAAACCTCTTGCCTAGAATTCCAGAGCAGTCACTTTCATTCCTTTTCAACTCTTTAAAAGAAAAAGGATCATCTGAGCACTTGTCCTTTCAAGATCATTAAACTTTGAAAGTGATAGAGTCACCTTTCGTCCTTTTCTCGACTCTTAAAATATGAAAAGGCACAGTTTTGTTTCAATGTCGTAAAATTAACTGCCCACGAAATATTCCTGGTTAAAGTTAGCATTCCTTTCAAGGTCGATTCCAATGGAAACATTTCCAGAGTCTACCAGTCAAGGTCTCCCCCCAGATGGGAATCCTGGTCTTTTTCCTTCTTTTGGAAATGTTGGTGCTCCTTATATGGCAACGTTGTCCTTGCCTGGGTTAATGATTGGTTTACCTATTTTGTTGTTTTCAACTTCGGTGGTCTCGAGCGTCCTGACTCCTCTTTCGCTGTCTCTTTCATTTGAATCACGAGAAGATGATTGTAGGGTTGACCCTTCACCTTCTTCCCCTAT
Source organism: Pinus tabuliformis (assembly GCA_031772625.1). Taxonomy (NCBI): domain Eukaryota; kingdom Viridiplantae; phylum Streptophyta; class Pinopsida; order Pinales; family Pinaceae; genus Pinus; species Pinus tabuliformis. The sequence continues at coordinate 1,608,994,196 of CM062817.1, read as the reverse complement.
TTCTTCATCCTCCCCTTCTACTTCGCTTGGTGAAAGTTCTAACTCTAGTAACCAGGAGGCTAAGAAGAAGAAGGAGTTAGATAAGTGAAAGGCCACCTGTGCAACTATCGCTTTGAGTACACCTCTGGTAGAAAAACCTTCTAATCCTCCACAGAAGGTCAAATTTCCTTGTAAGCTGTGCAAGGGTGACCATTTCTGTCGAGACTACACTGGCATTCCCAAAGTCTTGGAGGTATGGTCTCAGATTTCAGATCGACCATCCTCATAAACCTCTAGAGATCATGTTGATGCTACGCTCTTGGCCGGTGATGGTAAGAAGAAAGGGAATATTAGGTTTTCCTATAGGTTATGTGAAGGTGAACACCTCCTTCACCTTTTTCCTCATGGATAAAGCATCCAAAGGTTTGGAAAACCTGGCAGTTCCTTAGCCCCAACTTCCTATTGGTTATCAGAGGCTTTCTTCTAATCCTCCCAAGATTGGTAAAGAGATTGACATGGATTCATCTCTTGCCCATCCCGCTCTTCATGAGCCTGACCATGTTATGTATGTTCCCGACCAACCATTGGTCGAAGAGAGTGTTGGATTGGTTTCGTCACCAATTGTTCCTTCTGTTCCAGAAGAGCATAATGATCATACTGCTCTTGTTCTTATCGTCTCATCAAATTCTCATGAATCCAAAAGTGACCCTCCTATCTGTGCTGCTCTGGAGAATCCTTCTTCTATTCCTGCAGAGCATGGGGGAAATCATATGATACCCCCACCAAGTAGTTCTATCATTTCCTTCGATTGGAGTCACTTGACGGCTTTCTACCTCCCATCTTATTGCCTTTCGAGATCATAGTACATGCTTATAATATGGTAGTACTTGGCACCCTTTTGGATGAAGGTGCGTCTGTTAACCTCATGTCTTCCACTACATGGCAAGCTTTGGGCTCCCCATAGCTTGTGCCTATCACCTAGAATCTGTTGGCTTTCGATGGAGGAACCAGTCAACCCTTAGGGATCCTTCCAAAATTCCTTATTACTTTGGGAGGTAAAACTATCTATATAGATGTGATGGTCATCCAAGGTGTGTTGGATTTCAATATTCTCGTTGGCCACGACTATATTTATGTCATGGGAGCTCTTGTTTCTTCGATTTTCCTTGTCGTTTGTTTTCCACATGACGAACGAATTGTGACTATAGATCAATTGTCGTTCTTTAGTCACTAGGTACCTCCTTTTCCACCATCATCCCCTATCAGCTCTTCTTTTCCAATAGTACCTTCCCCACTACAGGTCAATTATGTGGCTACCCATTCCACCTCCATGAATGATCACGCAGATGATCTAGTACATCATGTACTGGGGGCATTAGGACCCGATCTGTCATTTGTACCTGAGGACCTGTATTCCTCCTGGAATGTGGTCCTTCCGTCTGGTGAAGACCTCTTGGGAGCCTTGTTTTCATATGGTCCATGAACAAGGAGTCCCGATGATGGTTCTTTTCTTATGTTGACCTTGTTAAAAAATGAAACGAGTATGGAGCATAGTTCCTTGTCTTGTGTCAAGCTCGTTAAAAAATGAATCAAGGCATCCTGAGGATAGTTTGTTCTTATGTCAACATCGTTAAAAAATGAAACAAGGGGCGATGAGCATATTTTTTATCTTGTGTCAAGCTCCTTAAAAAATGAAACATGGGTCGTGAGGATAGTTCGCGATCTTATGTCAACCTCATTAAAAAATGAAATAAGGCATATGGAGCATAGTTCCTTGTCTTGTGTCAAGCTCGTTAAAAAAATGAATCAAGGCGTCTTGAGGAGAGTTCTTGATCTTGTGCCAACCTCGTTAAAAAATGAAACAAATGTCTTGAGGATAGTTCTTTCACTGTGTCAACCTCGTTAAAACATGAAAAAACTCCCTTTTCCCAATCGAGTCTTTGATTGAGATCTTATTAAATCCCAATCGAGTCTTTCCTGGATCTCGAAAGTGAACCTTCATTACATCCACCTAGTTGAATGAAATGAAGCTTGGGGGCATGTACCTTGATTCAATCATTATGCTGGGGGCATGTGAAACTTATTCAAGCATAGTTTGTTGTTTCAAGCTTGTGTAAACATGAAGCAGAATCAAAGTAGAGTTATCCATGGTTCGAGCTTGTGTAAAAATGAACCCACATTCGATTTACATCTTGTGATTGCTGTTTTTATCAGCTAATTTCTACTAGATGAGCGTTGGTTGTTTCATTCCATCGTTGCAATCTCTTTGGCCGATCATATGCTTTCACTTGGTTGTTTTTCCTTTCCTGAGGGACTGCAGGGATGAGTGGTTTTATTATCTAGCCTCTTGACCATTACATGTTTTGAGCAGTTCCACCATTGCTGGAACCGGTTGCTACCCTTTATACCACTCATTCCTCTAGGACAAGTCACCTTTAAGCTCTTTTCTGACTTGTAAAAGTTGAAAATATTGTCGAGTATTTTCCCCTTTTTGACTCATATTAAAGGAAATAAAATGGGGGGTCTACTTTCAAGCTCTTTTCTGACCCTTTTTAAAAACAAAAAGATTGTTGAGCTCTTGTCTTTTTGAACTCATTAAAGGCTGTGAAGCGTCCTTTGCCTAGTATAAGTTTACCTCTTTTACGGACTCGGATGGATTACTTATGAAAAAGGTATACGTTGATCTATCATAGTCAATAGGTTCCCTTGGCTATTGTTTTCTACCTTTTCGAATTCGAGGGACAAATTTATGAAAAGGGACCTCTGGAGTTTTCTTTTCCGTGTCTTTTTCAAACTCTCTAAATATGAGAAAGACTATGAGTTTTACCTATGTCGGAATCGTTAAAACCTAACGCCATTGGACTCGTCGCCATAGTGATACCCGAGCTTCTCCTCCTTATGGCTCATTAAAATTTCTCTCGATTTGATTTGTCCAAAGGAAAAACTTATATTGCAAGCGTATGCTATCCCCTTCAAGCTTTTGTTTCAAAAATAATTGGGGTACGCGCCAGCAATGGTGGGGGAAAATTTGGAAATATTCTGTTGATTACTTACGGCAGCTTGTCGCTCTTGAACATCGACACTTTTTGCTTCTCGTCGAGTTTTGGGATATCCTCATTTCATCATTCGCCTTCCACGATTTGCGTTCTTCATTTTGCCTCATTCCATTCGATCCCTACTATCTTTGCATCACCTTCGATCCCTTGGTACCGAAGTGCTGCCACATTTTGGATTTTGTCGCTGATACGTTCAAGAGCTTAATCCTTCTGCAGTTTGCACCCTTACATCCTCCTCTGATTCTCTGTTTCAACCATCTACATCTTGTTCCTTTGTCTCACGTTGTTGATGTGGGAAACATTATGGCCCTCCTATGACGAATCACTTCCTATCAACATCAAACTCTCTAAATATGAGAAAGACTTTGAGTTTTACCTATATCAGACTCGTTAAAACCTAACGACATTGGACTCATTGCCATGATGAGACTCGAGATTCTCCTCCCTAGGGCTCGTTAAAATTTCACTGGGTTGGATTTGTCCAAAGGACAAACTTATATTGCAAGCATATGCTATCCCCTTCAATCTTGTGTTTCAAAAGTAATTGGGGTACTCCCCAGCAATGGTGGGGGAAAATTTGGAAATATTCTGTTGATTACCTACGGCAGCTTGTCGCTCTCTTCAGATTTTGAGATATCCTCATTTTATCATTCACCTTTCAGGATTTGGGTTCTTCATTTTTCCTTATTCCATTTGATCCCTGCTGTCTCCGCTTGACCTTCGATCCCTTGGTACCAAAGTGCTACCACATTTTGGAGTCGTGTCGCCGATATGTTGAAGAGCTTAATCCTTTTGCAGTTTTCACTCTTACATCCTCCTCTAATTCTCTATTTCAACCATCTACATCTTGTTCCTTTTTCTTGCGTCATTGATGTGGGAAACATTATGGCCATCCTCCAATGGATCACTTCCTGTCGACATCAACTCATTATCCAGGAAGTTGATCTAGAGACTCTTTTCTGGTACCTTGGAGCTTGCATGCCTCAATGGCAAGTTATTTGCACTCGACGACATGATTGCATCATTGGTCTTTGATCAGGTGATTTCACAAGTGTTTGACTATGGATCATTGTTCACACTTTTTAGATTGTACTAGCAGTACCTTGAGAACCATTGACATTATTGGTGGTCTCTCTCGTGCTTGTTAATGGTTCACATCATTGGTCGGTAATCAAGAGATCTTTAGTATGCTCGACTTCAACACATTTATTCGCATATTAGAAATTGTACAATGGACAGGTCGAGATTCAAGGCCCTGGGCTCAGATTACACAAGTCCAGGTTGCATGGATTATTTATACATGACTCTTTTTGTTGGATTGTTGCGACCATACCTATGTTTTCATATGGTCTTTTCTACTGGATGGCTGCATCCATACCACAGACCAGTTCTATTTGTCTTTTGGATGGTTGTGCCCATACCTTGACTACATGTAGTTCTTTCACTATCAGAGATATTAGTTGTACTTACGTCTGAAGGTTCTCTGTGATGGTGTTACGATTCAGTTATGGTTTCGTAAAGCATTTCACCCCTTCCACTCTCTCGACCTTCATGTTCTAGGGGGCATCTATTACACATTATTTTGTCATCGACCCTACATCCCCTGATCCCTGGTAGAGTTGGTCCCTGAAGGGAATTTTCTCTATTTCATACATCAAAATATGTGTCCACATCTTCCATATCACTCAAGAATATTAACCATGATCATTAATCCTGAAGTTGACCCTTTTTACGTATGTTTCAAGATTGTCGCAGGACATCAGTATCCTGTCTGTGACGGTGGACCAGAGTGAACGAGAACCTCATGACATTGTTGCAAGAGTAAATCTATTCTCAACGATGGTCAGATTTTAGGGATCATCGTAGGTCATTAGTATCCTACCTACGATGATATCCCATAATGCACTAACTCCTTGCGACGTCATCTCTGAGTCTCAATGTTTGACCTGTGACAACCCAGATATGGAAAATTAGTTCAAAAAAATACTTTTGGGTGGTTCTAGAGCTGGTTGTTGGGTCAAATAAGTTCACCTCTCCTCATTTGACATGGTGGTTCTACCTTTTGAGTAACCTCCCTTGAGGATAAGCTTCCTCTCCCCTCATTTATGGAGTCTCCTCCTCTTATAAAATCATCCTCCATGACTATGATTAGTTAGTTCGGAGTTCTTAGAGTGCTAGTTGAGCTTTTGGTGTGCTAGTTCTTAGCATGTTGGATTGATAGCTTACAGTTTGGATTAACCTTCATGTTGTGGATTGAGAGTGTAAAATGGTTTTGTAAGAAGGGAGCCTTGTTGTGATTGCCTTAGTTTCATACTTCTGCTTTTGGGTGAGAGAGAGAGTCATCAATCTTTCTGGGAGACCTTTGAGAGTGAATGCTTATGGAGACATACTGATCAGACCCTTCAAGGAAGCTTGTGACGTCAAGGCATGTTTGTAAGCTTTAATGTTGTTTACATTAATACAAATAATGGTTATTTCCTATATCATGTATGAAATGTATGTTGATAGCATATGATTCCTTGACTCTATAAGTAGATAGTTCATTGTTGTGCTCTATTATGTGTTTGTCATTTTCATATGTTGTTTCAGGGGAATCATTCATTATGGAGAAAAAAGAGATAGCTGAAGCGATGTGACGAAGACTTCATCAAACACCAGTATAAGGTAAGCCTCTTCAATGATAAATATTTAAGGAATTAGCTATTTTCTTTGTCTTGCTGTGACTAGACCTACTCTAGGGCTAGAGGGGTTGTCTCTGTCTGCAGATTGAACTTTCCTACATCACAGTGGGTATGATGCCAACCGGGGTAAAATCTGCAAAGACCAGACAAGGGAGCGTCATTCTATGACCCTATTAAGATAGGGGTGCAACATTGCCAACCCTATGGGTAATAGATAGGGGTCCACAGATCCCTCAACCCCAAGAGGCCTCTATCTTAATTCCTCATCCTGGGAGCTCAAATAGGGCAGGAAGAGTTGGCTCAGTGACCTCGATCAGCACTATCCCTTATCCAGAGGGGCCATATACATTAGTCCAAGTTTCACTCTGAATACTAATAACTTTCGTTTCGGTAATGCCTTGGTGAGAATATTTGCAATCTATTCATTTGTTGATATGTGATGGAGCCTGGAAGCTCCTCTCTGCGCCATTTCTTTAATAAAGTGATATCAAATCTCAATGTGCTTGGACTTGTCATGGAACATGAGATTCTCTTCCAAATGGATCACACTCTTGTTTTCACAGTATATCACTATAGTTTAGGACCTGCTGAAATAACTCTCCAACTACCTTCCTCAACCAAACTCCTTCGAAGCTAGTTATGCTAGTGGCTATGTATTCTGCTGTGGCGGTGCTCACTTCTACAAACTTTTGTTTCCTGCTCATCGAGGATATCATGGAAGATCCAAGGCTAAAAAAAAATCTAGATGTACTCTTTTTGTCGATAAAATTTCCTTCCTAGTCAACATTGGTGTATCCATGAAGTTGAACATCTCCAGTAGAATATCTTAGGCCAAGTGTGATTGACCCATGAAAATATCTCAATACATGTTTCACAGCTATCCAAATTGCATGGAGAGACTTAGTCATGAATTGACTCAATGTGTTTACCTCATAGAAAATATCGGAACGGGTGTTCATAAGGAACATCAGAACCCCAAACAGTTGTCTATAATCCTATGGATTTTCCAAATCAGGTCTTGCAGCTTCTCCACATAATTTCTTGAAGTTCATTTCCATTAGTGTAACCATGGATTTTCATTCAATCATAACAAATATTTCCAACAACTTTACAACGCCTTTTCCTTATGAAAGGAAAATCTCACTAGGCCTTTGCCACACCTCAAGGCTTAGAAAGTAGTGCATGAGGACAAGGACCTTCATCTCAAATTTAGAGTCTAGCTCCCTCTTACACTCGATTATGAGAGGCTCACTACATGTCAAGAATAGATCATCAACATATAAAGCAAAAATCAATGGCTACCTTCGACTACCTTGAAGTATAGGTTAGGACTGGCATTACTTCTTGTGAATCCAAACTTCATTAAGTAATTGTCAATGCATGCATACCAAGCTTTGGGAGCTTGCTTCAAACAATGAAGTGCCTTCTTCAACCTGTAAACATGTGCTCCTTGATATTCCACTTCAAATCCCTATGGTTGTTCAACATATACTTATTCTTGTAACATGCCATGCAGGAAAGTAGTCTTTATGTCCATCTGATGAAGATTCCATCCTTAATTGGCAACAAGGGAAACTATTGAACAGATGGTTGTATATCAAGCCACGGAAGAAAATATGTCATCATAATCTTCTCCCTCTTTATGAGAGAATCCTTGACCTACGAACCTTTCTTTGTATTTCTCTATTATGCCATCAATTCTGTATTTGATCTTGAATAGCCACTTTGAATTCACAATAGACTTCCCATTCGGTCTTGGTACAAAATTCCATACATCGTTTTTCACAATTGATTCATATTCCTCAGCCATATGAACTAGTAAGGGTGGAAATAAGAATGTATTTAAATCGATATACATCATTGCTTTCATACCTGGGAGCCCTTGACTTCTTTTAGGAGAATGATCTTCTTCATAGTATCTTGAGGAGTCTCTTCTTCTTCTCTCATGTCTTCTATCGTGGTTCTTCCTTGGATTGTTTTTTCTTCATTTATTATTTGTGTTGCTTCTGGTGTTGTAACGTGGCCTCTTTCTCTTCTCAGGATAGTATCGATCACAATGACATTTCTTGTGGAAATTGAAGCATCCAATGTGAGATAACAATCCGTGATTCCTCCTTTTTTTTGAGAAGGAGGCTTCCTTGAAGGACCTCCTTTCCCTTCTTCCTTTTTTCATGAGTGATATATGCAGCTGGCTCTCTCTCTTCATGCTCTTGAATCCTTCCTCCTGCTATCATCCTTGATTCTTCTATAGTAAGCTTCCCAAAATTTTCATCAAATGATGGAAGGACATTGTTGTTGTTGATTGTAGTAATGAAGGTTTCCCAAATAGGAAGGAGAGATCTAAGAGTCACAAATACTATTTTCCTATCAGACACATTTTCTCCAACTCTCTGCAATTGATCTCTAAGGGAAGATATCCTCATAATATAGGGTTGAACAAATTCTCCTTTTTTCATATTGGTTTCCTTCAATTCATCTTTCAAGGTGATGATTTCATTCAAGTTAACGATTTCATACATGACAGATATCTTGTCATACATCTCTTTAGACTTTCATAAATTCCCAACGTATGCAAGTAAATGATCTTGTAAACCATTGGCTATAATTTTGTTTGCTTTGGACTCACCATTCTTGAACCTGTTCTTGAGGGAAGTGGAAGCATTTTTTAAAGGCTTGGGCATCCTTCCCTAGATGTATTCTAGCATATCATTGTTGTCAGCTTTGATCTTCAATCTAACTTTCTATGCAACAAAGTTTGATGCATCACTCAACTTTTCATGCTCCTTGAAGGTATAGGACGACATATTGACCTTGAATAGGCAATCTTCCTTTTGAAAATCAAGGCTTCAATGCTTTTTCTATTTTGGGCTTATCCTTTACGTAGGCTCTGATTCCATGATACTTTTTTCTGATTGATCTATGTTGTATCAATTACTTTAGCCCAATTTACTTTTTCATTAGCAATGGATGAAATTATTAGCAATATAACCAATCATAAACATGACTGAAGAAATAAAAATATATGTAGTGACAAAGAAGACAACATCACAACCATGAGAGATAAAAGATTTTTCCAAGACTAAGGAAAAACCCCACAAGGGGGAAACTCTTTCGAATCTTCTTCTTTAATAGATCGTCATAAAAAAAGTTTAGTAGAGAGTAAAATGAGCCTAATATGTATATTTGTAGTAGAGATTTACAAAATATATCTACATATCTACATATCTATATAACAACAAAGAGAAACCTAGATCTATCAGATCATTGAAGCCAATTGAAGCCAACTTGTTGACATAGATTGTCATTGATGTCAATATGGCAATATTCGAGGAGCCAGAGGAGGCAAAACAGAACTATCGGAGGAGCAAAACAGAGAGGAGAAAAAAAAACCCATCGGAGGAGAAAAATAGAGCTATCAGAGTCATAGAAGGAGTATCGGGAGCAATGTATGCCAAAAAAGGACTATCGAGAGAAATGGACGCCAACAAATAACTATCGGTGGTAATATATGTCACTGATGCCAAAAGTAGAATACATATATAAATGCAGATGAGTTATAGGAGGCGGAAAACATATATATATATATGTGTGTGTGTGTGTGTGTGTGTGTGTGTGTGTGTGTGCAATATACACTATTGGAGGCGAAAATAGTGTATATATCAGAATACACTATCGGAGGTAGCAAATATACATATATCAGAGCATAGAGGCGGAGTATATGTATATATCGGTGATATCATAATCGATGGGTTCTACAATGAGCCACTACCCGAAACCCCTGACAGTGACATATATGTGTGGTCCCAGCAAGACATATCTGTCTGTGTGTATAAACAGGTGAAGTCTACTAAGTGTGTCGAAGCATGGTTTTTAAGTGTATTTCATATATTCGAGCTTTAAGTCTTGCCATGTTAAAACATGCAAATTCGCAATATATATATATATATATATATATATCATACAATTGCGATATGTTGCGGATCCGTTGCAACATTATGCAATGGTTTAATATTAGATCACATCCGCCCATCAGAACTCACATATCACAATATACAAAGGGGTGTCACCTCTGAAAGCGCCAATTGCGATATATGTTGCGGACCTGATGAAACATTACAGTTTGGCTCAATTCCATAGTGCATCCATAGGAGAATCTACCATCGGCCATTCGCGATGTCACGATCTTGACTTATAAAGGACCTCTGGAAGCCACGAGTGCTAATTGCGATTACACAGCGGACCAGATGCAATTATAGATGTGGATGTAATGATTTTTAAGTCCGCCCTTAAATGTTTAGGTCGATTTTTCCATATATTCCTGTGTATTTCAAATAATTGTATTGTGGGGGGCTTTTTAGGCCAAAAGCCTATAGTAATGGTTCCAATAGTTCAGTAGGCCTGAACGATGCCAGTTGCGATTGCGATGGTGATGTGGTAGGTGGGGCCTCCTTTTTGGTATTGTCTCTCTAATGAAATCTCTCAGTAAGTAATAAAGTCTTGTGTATGCATATTCTTATTGAAGAAGGGCCTCTGTTACAGTTTTTAATATGCAACAGTTTTCTGCTATGTATTTCAGTCGTCGCTGTTGAATCAACATGTCCCTAGAGTGTTGGTGAACACGAAGAGACAGAGGAAGCCAAAAAGCCAGGAAGTCGAAGGACAAGCCAGCACAGAGGAAGCCAAAGCGATATAAAGAATCGGGAAGCCGAAGAGGACAAGCCAACATAGAAGAGGCTAAAGCAGCCATTGAGGAAGCCGAAGAGCCAGCGAAAAGAGGAAACCAATAGTCAGAGGCATTAGGAACACATAAAACAAGAAGAACAAGGAAAGGTGTGAGGGTGTGAATAATTAGAGCAAGAGAAAGTTTAAGTTCAGGTAGAGGCAGGAGAAGCCTGAGAACAAGAGTGAAGAATAAGCTCAGCAGGCTTGGGAGCATAGAACTACAACAAAATAGTTTATAAAAATTGATCGTACAGGGTTGGAGGCTCAAAACTAAAAGGATTTGAATCCTTAGGAGTTGGTGCTCCTAAGTCCAGGACTGTTGCCTTGGCAAAGCATAGTTGGTGCTCTGAAGGTTGGAGCCTCACAAAAGTCCAAGTTGGTGCTTAGAAATTGATTGCAACCATTCATATATTGTATCTATTTCATTGCAATGTTTGTGTTAATAGAAGCATTTATTCCAGCTATCTATTTTTGTGTTCCATATATAGATGTTTTGGTGATAAAAAGAACAATTAAAAATAAATATTGATTCACCTCCCCCTTAGTATTTCCAACAATTGGTATCAGAGCGGGCCTCTTCATATTAGCTTAACAGCTTGAAGAAGGATTCGTAGTCATGATGGGAAATCGTGAAGCATCAAGAAAACCTCCTCTGTTCGACGAGACCAATTTTGGTTTCTGGAAAAAGAGAATGACCTACTACTTAATGTCCCTTGGACCTGAAGTCTGGCATTTCATTCTAAATAAGTAACCAATTCCTTCCACTCTTCCAACAGATCAAGACGAGAGGAAAGCCTACATTGCAAATGCAAAAGCCTTGAACTCCATCATTGGTGGAATCATTGATTCTGAGTTTACAAAAGTCATGAATTGTAACTCTGCTAAATAAATGTGGGATAAGCTAATTAGCTTATACGATGGGGACTCAAAAGTCAAGAAGGCAAAGCTTCAAAATCATAGAAGGCAATTTGAAAGTCTGAAAATGAAAGATGAAGAAGATATTGCATCATACATTCTCTGAGTAGCTGAAGTGGTGAACTCTTTTAAAGGATTGGATGAAAATATTGAAGAGAGTACCACTGTTCAAAAGGTCTTAATATCTCTTCTAGACAGATTTGACTCCAAAATAAGCGCTATAGAAGAAATAAAGGATCTAGATACTCTCAAGATGGATAAACTCCATGGAATCATCATTGTCTACGAGATGAGAAAAGGTGGCCGAAGCTCCAAATATGCAGCATTCAAGGCTTCAAAATCAAAGAAGGAGAAAGAAAGGAATGGCTGTATTGATGACTCTAATGTGGAATCCAAATTTGCACAATTTGGATGAAATTTGAAGAAAGGATCTAAGCTAAAAGATAAGTACCCTCTTATCTGCTTCAAATGTGGAAAAATAGGTCATTATGCTGCAAAATGTCCTCATAAGCATGATAGTGATGATGAAGAGAATTCTAAAAGAATGGTATACAAAATGAAAGGGGTCAATAAGAAGAACCTCTTCTCTAAGAAATATGATTCTGATGAAGATGAATTTGTAATCATCAAAAAGAAATCAGATGAAGAAAGCGACCATGCCGAAAGCCAAGAAACATTATTCATGGCATTTACAAATGATGATGACTGAGGGATAGAAGGAAATGTAGATGAGCTGTTAATAAGTGCCATTGAGGAAAATGAGAAATTACGAAATAAAATCATTTCTCTCAAGGTAGAAAATGAGGAAACAAAGAGAAGGGAAGATCTATTGGAAACAAAGCTAAAAGAAAAAGAAGAAACTTGCGAAGAACGTGAAGCCGAAATAGTATCTCTAAGGAAGAAATTGGAGCAAGTTAAAAAGGGTTGGAAAAGCTCTCAAATGCTTGAGACTATCCTAAAAATTCAAAAACCTCAACATGAAAAATCAGGAATAGGTTTTAAAGGAGAATCATGAAGCACTAAGAATAGTGTGAAAAGCTATGCCGATGCACTTTCTAGCAACTTAAAAGAAGAAAGAGTATCTCATCAAAGGTGCATCCCAAATCCAAAGAATGAAGAGAGAATCACTCCAAAGAAGAATGTGGATTCGAATCATGGATATTACAACAGATACAAACTAGTATTCCATCAAAGGCCCATCTCAAATCCAAAGAATTAAGCGGGAGTAATTCAGAGGAAGGAAGTTGATTCAAACTGTGGCTACTACAACAGCTACAAAACTATCTTTCTTGGACATGGTTTCCATTGTAAAAACTTTGGTCATCAAGCCAGAGATTGCATGGCTCGTAAGAATGAAACACCAAAACTAAAGAATCAAGTAATCAAACCATATGGCCCCAAAAGGTAGGGACACATCAAGACCTACAGTTGATTTGATCCCTTGATGACATTTGATGTGATTTGCCCATTCTGCTACAATAATGGACATTACGAACAAGATTGCCCACTCGAAAGAGGAAAAGCAAGAAGTGAGAATCCCAACATGGATAAATGTGGCCTGGCTCTATATGCACAAGATAATGAAAATCATTGGTTTGTGGATAGTGGGTGCTCCAAACACATGACAGGGGACAAAAGGAAGTTTGTCTCCTTCAGCAAAAAGGAAGGAAATGTATCCTTTGGAAGTGTATTTGCTAGAATTGCTGGAAAAGGAACTGTTACTCTTATCAATGGAAAAGGAAAAGCCCGAAATTCTCTACTAGTAAACGGGCTAAACACAACCTCCTGAGTGTTAACAAAATCTATGATCAAGGACATAATGTTGTCTTTAGCACCAAAGACTATGAAATAAGGAACTCTTCCTCAGGGGAACTTGTGGCGAAAGGGGTTAGAACACCAGACAACATTTACATTCTGAGCAAGATTCAAGAAAATAAACGGTACTTAAGTCAAACAGATGAAAGTTGGTTGTGGCACAAGCGACTTGGACATGTAAGCTTCGACAACTTGATCAATATCAACAATATTAAACCTGTACAAGACATTCCAATGTTATTCAAACCAAAATAAGGAATATGTGGTCCATGTCAACATTGAAAGAAAACCAGAACCAGCCACAAGACCAAGGAGTTCTCTACATCAAAGCCTTTGGAGATCATCCATGTTGATTTATGTGGACCAACTAGAAATCGGGCACTCCAAGGAGAAAGGTACTTTGTTTTATTTGTTGATGGCTATACAAGAATGATGTGGATATTTTTTATAAAATATAATATGAAGAATTTGAGTGTTTTAAGAATCTTAAAGCTCTTGTAGAAAATGAAAAGGACACAAAGATTAAGTGCCTCATAACAGATAGAGGGGGAGAATTCACATCAAAATAATTTAATGAGTTCTGTAAAATACATGGAATTAAAAGAGAATTCTCTGCTGTTAGAAAACCCCAGTGGAATGGGTTAGTTGAAAGAAGAAAGAAAATAGTTCAAGAAATGGAAAGAACAATGCTATTAGCAGCAGATTTGCAGCCAAAATTCTGGAGAGAAGCAGTCAAGACAGTTTTCTATACCTTGAATCGAACTCAATTAAGACCACATTATGAAAAACTCCTTATGAACTATGGAAAGGAAGACCTGCTTTAGTAAAGTACTTCAAGATCTTTGGAAGCAAGTGCTTCATCAAAATCAATGATGGCTCACCAAGAAAGTTTGATTCTCGGGTTGATGAAGGGATATTCCTTGGATGCTCTACACGGAGCAAAGCCTACAAGTGTTACAATAATCGACTAAGGAAAATAGTGGAAAGAAATGATGTAAATATTGATGAAGACCTTCCAGAAGAATAAATTGAAGAACACGAAGCTGATCCTTTCATTGAAGAAGAAGAACCTAAAAAAGAAGAAATAGATCAAGAAGAAGCCAAAGAAAAAGAACCACTTCATACCCCTTCAAAGATGAAGGTTCTCCAAAAATATCATCTAGAAGAGCATATTATTGGCAATAGAGATGAACAGATGCAAACCCGAAGAAGGATGATAAGTACACCAAAGAAAAATGATATTTCTCTTCTATCCATGATAGAACCAGAAACATATACTCAAGCAAGTAAGGATCATCATTGGGTAAAAGCCATGGAAGAAGAAATGTCCCAAATTGAGAAGAATGAGACATGGGAGCTAGTACCTCGTCCAAAGGAAAAAAACATTATAGGAACGAAGTGGGTATTCAAAAACAAAATGAATGAAGATGGACAAATCATCAGAAATAAGGAAAAGCTTGTTTGTATAGGCTATTCACAAATTGAAGGAATTGAATTTGAAGAAACATTTGCACCAAAAGCTCATGTGGAAGCTGTCAGGATGTTCTTGGCATTTTCTTGCTCAAAAGGATTCAAAATCTATCAAATGGACGTAAAATCAACATTTCTGAATGAGGAACTCAAGGAAGAAGTCTACATGGAGCAACCAGAAGGGTTTGATCTAACAAAACGAAAATACTTAGTTTGTAAGTTGAAAAAGGCATTATATAGGTTGAAACAAGCTCCTAGAGCTTGGTATGCAAGATTGGATCACGATATACAACAACAAAGCTTCAAGAAGGGAGTGGCAGGAAGTAATCTCTACATAAATATGGATGAAGCTAAGTTACTTGTCACACTTGTTTATGTTGATGATTTGATTTATGCTAGTAATAATGATGAGATGAGCCATGAATTTTCTCAAAACATGTCAAAAGAGTTCGAGGTGTCGATGATAGGAGAGTTATCTCACTTCCTTGGACTACAAGTATCTCAAACCAGAGTAGGATTTTTTATATCTCAAGCCAAATATCTTAAAGACATGCTTAAAAGATATGGAATGGAAGAATATGCACCCATGAGCACACCTATGACCACAAATTGCAAGCTGAGAAAAAATGATGACTCCCCTCCAGTAGATGCAACTCATTATAGGTAAATAATTGAAACCCTTCTATACTTAATTGCTATGAGACTCAATATAATGCAGGCAGTAAGAATGGTGGGAAGATTTCAATCAGCTCCTAAACAATCCCATTTTCTAGCTGTGAAAATAATTCTTAAATACCTGAAAGGAACTCCTAATTTCGGTCTTTGGTACCCTAAGAGCTCAACTCTAACTTTAACTGCATACACTGACGCTGATTGGGCCAGAAGTGTAGATGATCGAAAAAGTACTAGTGGAAATTCATTCTTCCTGGGAGACTGTTTAGTATCTTGGCTCAACAAAAAACAGACATCCATATCATTATCCACAGCTGAAGCTGAGTATATAGCTACAACAGACTTTTGTACTCAAATACTATGGATGAAGGAAGCTCTAAAAGATGTCAGCATAGGTACAAATCAACCAATTACCATCTATTATGATAACACAAGTGCTATCAGTCTTAGCAAAAATCCAGTGATGCACTCAAAGACCAAACATATACCAATCAAGTATCATTTCCTTCGTGAACAAGTAGCTAAACAAAACATCATCTTGGAACATATCAATACTAAGGAGCAGATAATTGATATTTTCACAAAACCTCTTCCTCGAGAAGCATTTGAAAATCTTGGTCAAAATATGGGGGTTATCTCTTTAGCATCACTCAAGTTCATTCATAAAGACATTACAGGATAGGGGGGGCAATTCTACCGGGGGAGCAGTTCGACAGGAAGAGTCTGTATGCATTCCTTTCCCATTGATGTCAAATGGGGAGAGAAGAAGAATATTGCCATCAATAACAAAGGGGGAGATTGTTGACATAGATTGTCATTGATGTCAGTATGACATTATTAGAGGAGCCAGAGGAGGAAAAATAGAGGTATCGGAGAAGCAAAATAGAGAGGAGCAAATAGAGCCATCGAAGGAGCAAAACAGAGCTATCAGAGGCATAGAAGGAGTAACGGGAGCAATGTATGCCAAAGAAGGAGTAATAGGAGCAATGTATGCCAAAGAAGGACTATCAGGAGCGATGGATGCCAAAGAAGAACTATCGGGGGTAATATATGTCACTGATGTCAAGAAGCAGAATATATATATATATATATATATATATATATATATATATATATATATATACACATAAGAGTTATAGGAGTTGGAAGCGTTAAAAGAGGTGGAAAACATATATATATTCAATATAGACTATCGGAGGTAGAAAACATAAACATATATGCAATATACACTATCGGAGGCAGCAAATATACATATATCAGAGCATAAAGGTGGAGTATATGCATATATATCGGAAATATCATATTTGGTGGGTTCTACAATGATCCACTACCCGACACCCCCGACAACAATATCTATGTGGAGACCCGATGAGACATATTTGTCCGGGCGTATAAACAGGTGAAGTCCGCTAAGTGTGTCGAAGCATGGTTTTTAAGTGTATTTCATATATTCGGGCTTTAAGTCTTGCCACATTAAAATATGGAAATTTGCTATATATATATATATATATATATATATATAGATATATATATATATATATATATATATATATATATATATATATATATATATATATATCTATATATATATATATATATATATATTTATATTTATATATATATCTATATCATATAACTGCGATATGTTTCGGACCCACTGCAACATTATGCAATGGTTTAATAATATATCGTATCCTCCCATCGGAACTTGCATATCGCAATATACAAAGGGGTGTCACCCCTGAAAGCACCGATTGTGATATATGTTGCGGACTCGATGCAACATTACAGTTTGGCTCAATGGTATATCACATCCACAGGAGAATCGACCATCAGCGATCGGCGATGTCACGAGCTCAACTTATAAAAGACCTCCAGAAGCCGCGACTGCCGATTACGATTACACAGCAGACCCGATGTAGTTATAGATGTGGGAGTAATCATTTTGAAGTTTTCCCTTAAGCGTTTCGGTCGGTTTTTCCATATATTCCTGTGTAATTCAAATAATTGTATTGTGCAGGGTTTTTTTAGGCCAAAAGCCTATAATAATGGTTCTGATAGTTAAGTAGGCATGAAGGATGTCGGTTACGATTGCGATGGTGATGTGGCAGGTGGGCCCTCCTTGTTGGTACTGTCTCTCCAATGAAATCTCTCTGTAAACAATAAAGTCTTGTGTACACATATTCTTATTGAAAAAGGGCCTTTGTTATAGTTTTTAATATGCAATAGTTTTCCTCTGTGCATTTTGGTCGTCGTTGTTGAATCAATGTGTCCTTGGAGTGTTGGTGAACATGAAGAGATGGAGGAAGTTGAAAAGCCGAGAAGCCAAAGGACGCGCTAGCGCAGAGGAATCCAAAGAGATATGAAGAAATAGGAAGCTGAAGAGGACAAGCCAGCGCAGAAGAGGCTGAAGCGAGCTTTGAGGAAGCTAAAGAGCCAACAGAAAGTGGAAACCAATAGTCGGAGGCATCAAGAACACATAAAATAGGAAAAAAAAGGAAAGGTGTGAGGGTGTGAATAATCAGAACAAGAGAAAGCTAAAGTTCGGGCAGAGGCAGGAGAAGTAGGAGAACAGGAATGAAGCATAAGCTCAACAGGCTTGGGAGCAGAGAACTACAACAAAACAATTTATAACAGTTGATCATAAAGGGTTGGAGCCCACGAGGTTGGAGCCTCAAAACTGAAAGGATTGGAATCCTTGGGAGTTGGTGCTCCTAAGTCCAAGACTATTGCCTTGGCAAAATAGAGTTGGTGCTCTAGAGGTTGGAACCTCACAAAAGTCCAAGTTGGTGCTTGGCAACTGATTGCAACCATTTATATATCGTATCTATTTCATTGCACTTTTTGTCTTAATAAAAGCATTTATTCAAACTATCTATTTCTGTGTTCCATATGTAAATGTTTTGGTGATAAAAAGAACAATTAAAAAGAAATACCGATTCAGCCCCCCTCTCAGTATTTCCAACACAAATATCAAACCCAAAGTCAAAACCCTAGACGCTCTCAATAAAACTGACTGCGTATGTCTGAAACACCCTGGATGCTCTCTCCACCATATTTGAGGGCATCTGTAACTATACAGAAGCTCTTAGGAAGACCTTGTGCATGCATCTAGGGTAAAACTATAATATGTTATGGATCCACTGCAACATTATGCAAATGGTTTAATATTATATCGTATCCACCCATCGGAACTCGCATATCGCAATATACAAAGGGGTGTCACCGCTGAAAGCATCGATTGAGATATCTTTTGCAGAATCGATGCAACATTACAGTTTGGCTCAATGCTATATCACATCCACAGGAGAATCGACCATCGGCCATTAGCGATGTCACGAGCTTGACTTATAAAAGACCTCTGGAAGCCGCGACTGTCGATTACATTTACACAGCGGACCCGATGCAGTTATAGATGTGGGTGTAATGATTTTGAAGTTTGCCCTTAAGCATTTCGGTCGATTTTTCCATATAATCCGGTGTATTTCAAATAATTGTATTGCGCGGGGTTTTTTAGGCCAAAAGCCTATAATAATGGTTCTGATAGTCAAGTAGGCATGAACGATTCCAGTTGCAATTGTGATAGTGACGTGGCAGGTGGGGCCTCCTTGTTGGTACTGTCTCTCCAATGAAATATCTCCGTAAACAATAAAGTCCTATGTACACATATTCTTATTGGAAAAGGGCCTCTGTTACATTTTATAATATGCAATAGTTTTCCTCTGTGTATTTCAGTTCTCACTGTTGAATCAACGTGTTGTTGGAGTGTTGGTGAACACGAAGAGGCGGAGGAAGCCAAAAATTTGGGAAGACGAAGACAAGACGACGCAGAGGAAGCCAAAGCGATCTAAAGAATCGGGAAGTAGAAGAGGAAAAGCCAGTGCAGAAGAGGCTAAAGTGAGTATTGAGGAAGCCGAAGAGCCAACGAAAAGCGGAAACCAATAGTCGGAGGCATCAAGAACACATAAAATATGAAAAACATGTAAAGGTGTGAGGGTGTGAATAATCACAGCAAGAGAAAGTCGAAGTTCAGGGAGAGGTAGGAGAAGTAGAAGAACAGGGTTGAAGCATAAGCTCAACAAGATTAGGAGCAGAGAACTAAAACAAAATAGTTTATAACAGTTGATCATAAAGGGTTGGAGCCCATGGGGTTGGAGCCTCAAAACTGAAAGGATTAGAATCCTTGGGAGTTGGTACTCCTAAGTCTAGGACTGTTTCCTTGGCAAAATAGAGTTGGTGCTTTGTAGGTTGGAGCCTCACAAAAGGCCAAGTTGGTGCTTGGCAACTGATTGCAATCATTTATATATTGTATCCATTTCATTGCACTGTTTGTGTTCACAAAATCATTTATTCTAGCTATCTATTTCTATGTTCCATATATAAATGTCTTGGTGATAAAAATAACAATTAGAAAGAAATATTGATTCACCCCCCCTCTCAATATTTCCAACACAGCTATCAAACCCAAAGTCAAAACCCTGGACGCTCTCAGAAAAATTGTCTGCATGCATCCGAAACACCCTGGATGCTATCTCTACCACTGTGTGAGGGCGTCTATAACTATACAAAAGCTCTCAAGAAGACCTTGTGCATGCATCTAGGATAAAACTCACCAGATCTAGTCCAAAACCCCCAAAAACTCTCTTCTAGTTGCTATGCGTGTGCCCGAGATGACCTAGATGCTCTCAGAACCACCATGTGTGAGAGTTCGAGGATCGATACCTTCAATCTGCCTCTAAAAACCTGGACACTCCCATAAGCTTCTGTGCTAGTGTCTACAGGTCTCTGGACACTATTTTCACCACTGTGTCGCAGTGTCAAGTGACTAAAATTCCCAGTTCTGTGCTGGCATCCAGGAATCATAAAACTTTAGATCAAAGCGAGATTTTCTCCTGTGATTCAAACCCTTGCATGAAATCCTTCCATCAGAACTGTGTGAACCAAGACAAAATAGAAGAATAGAAGATGGTTTTATCAATGTGATGAAATGAGCTTGAGGTCACTTCTGTTTATAGGCTTTCCTGAGGATCCACTTTGGATTGAGGGTGACCTAACCAATTCCATGTGTGCTTAGGGATGACCTATTTCATAATACATGTATGAATAAAATAATTCAAAATCAACTTCTGCTTGACCAAATAGGGTGATCTTTAGGTCAATTTTGGTCCCCTCGAAAGGAGTAATTTAATTTAAGCATCATCTTAGTCATTTGAGATGTCCTATTTTAAATTTGACCCTAGTTGTAAAAATTAACAATATTTCCCACCATTCCATGACATGGGGGGTGACTTTGTGGAGCGCAAAAGTATTATTTTCCCTATCGGAAAAATCATGAACCAAAAAATATACTTCCAACATATCTAACCATTTATATATGAAATTTGTAGCTATATAAGCTTTAAATATAGGGATGTTGAAGTTAACTTGTACATGGAAGGGGGAGGCACCTCTAGGGTAACTGTTGGATGAGGATGCGTCACCTGTTGGCATCCATTGAAGGATTTGGGAAAAGTTATCCATCATCTCATTCCTTTTTCGCTTCAGGGCTTCTTATATCAGTAGCTTGATAATATCTCCTACTCGCTCATATTTCTTTTCTTCCTCCATGGGTGGTCATTGGTGTCAGCAAGGAAGGTCTTGCAAGGTTTCAACCAATTCAGGTCCCAACTCCTTATACCCCAACCTAGTTGGGGACATCCACAAAACAATAGAGAAACAAAAGAACACTATGATATAGCTAATCCAAATTTATGTAAGAAAGAAATGAAATACCAATATAAACAACAATATAAAGCTACAACGAAAACATAAATTTAATTCATTAATAACAAAATACTAAAAATTATTACATGCAGAAAGGAAATCAACTAGTTTGGGTGATGGTAGCTTATCTATGAAAAGAGATGTGGAGGCTACATGCTTTCTAAACTATGTTAGAATGGGACTCAAAGGCCTTTTTATTATTGAGAAACAATGGAAATCACTAAACATCCAAAAACCTAACCCTATGAGATGAAGCTGCAAACGTTTGTGGGCCTTGTTGGGGTAAATTGGTACAGTAACTTCACGGCATTATAACTTTGGGATACGATTTCCATTTGAAGTGTATGATACCACGTTAGAAATATTTATACAAGGAATACAAATTTTGACTACATGATTTAATTCAAGGCTCTCACTTTGCCAGTTTTCCCAAAAAATGTCGTCTAGGGCCTCAAAAAAGCTCTTGAAGTTCAGGACCCAAAAAACTGTCAAAAATAGTAAATTGTGCTACAATTAAGGAAACTAAAAGAAACAATTTTGGGGCTCCAAGTGGAATAGGAGGATGGCCACCAATATCTACCTGGATCTACATGAAACCATAGGAGTAATCACCACTCCACACACATGCCCAATTCTTGTTTTGATGGCACAAATACATATGGTACTTTAAGCCCAAAAAAGAGAATAACAGATTCCCATATTAATATTAAAACTATAACCACAACATTCCCTCTATCTATAATGTTTAAAGTTCAATTTTATTACCTTATTTTTAGCCAAGGTTGGTAGATAGAGAACAATGTCCAAAGGTTATGTGTTCACTATGATTAGAACAAACTTTGCTAACCCCTTATGTGTTGTTCCTCTGATATGATAATGGTCAATTGATCATGCCAAAGCATCTAAGATATTTATTTTAGGGGTTTTGGTTTTGTTTTTTATGGAGGACCAATACATAGAACAAACTTTAAGAATGATGTATTAACTCTTTTAGATTGTACTAATAGATAATCAAAGGGCTGTTATTTGACTTCACATGATGATTTGAATTTATAAGGTGTTTAGAAAGAATAGTAAAGAGTAATGATTAATTTAGATTTCAAAAAGAAAGATAAATTATCATCAGTGGGAAAAACTTTGTCTAATGTTCAAAAGTCAAACAAACTATGCTTAAGATTACATAAAATGCTGGCAATTTGTTATGCTCTTAACCTGCAAAAAGATACCCAAATACAGAATATGCGAAGAAAGATACCCAGAACATAGAATAGTGAGAGATAACAGCGAATATTTTATTATTTAGAAAGCAATCTTCACTGGCCTCTTCGAGGGGGAATCCTCCAATAGAGCAGAGCTCGATACAAAAATAAGACACGACGCTCCTCGCAGGGAGTCTCTATCCTTTATATATGACTCATACATGCAATACCATGAATCAGTACCATGGGTTTTATTAATACCATCTATCTAATACCATGGCCCATTTGCAACTAACTGTGGTCCCGTCATTAATTGGAGGTTAACCACTTACAATTATTAATATGGGCTTTATTGACTCTTTACTATGACTCGATCCCACTACATAAATAAGGGGGTTAGGGTGGGACCCTAACATGTCCTCCACCTTAATAATAGCCTTGTCCTCAAGGCTGAAGCTGCGGAAACTACTGAAGAATAGTGGCTGGTTCCGAAGTTGCATCTTCCGGAGAGGTGTCTTTCCACTTGATGAGAACTTCCCTATTCATGCGGCCACGTAAGTGCCTTTCTCGTGTGTCTAGGACCTGTTTAGGTTGGAGCCAGATTGACACTTCCTCATCCAATTCAGGTAGACTGGTTTGAATTCTGCAATTGTTCCCAATCACTTTCTTGAGGCATGAGACATGGAAAGCTGGATGTATTTTTGCAGTAGGCGGCAAAGCCAACTTGTAGGCTACTTATCCAATGCGTTGAAGTACTTGATATGGTCCGTAGAATTTTGGAGATAGTTTCTGACAACCCTTGTCTTTGAGTGATGTTTTCTTATATGATTGTAACCTCAAAAAGACTTGATCCCCTTTTTGAAATTGGCGCTCTGAGCGATGCTGGTCTACCTGTTGCTTCATGTGGTTTTGAGCTTGATGAAGATTCTCTCTAAGATGGGCGAGCATGGTTGCACAGTTTTGTAGGAGTTGATCCACTGCTTGTACCTTTGAGCACCCCTTGATATAAGAAGTAGGAGAAGGAGGGAGTTGACCATATACTGCTTCATAGGGAGTCATTTTGGTGGTGGCATGATAGTTGGTGTTATACCACCATTCAACCAGAGGTAACCACTTTACCCAAAGATGTTGCTTTTCTGAAGTGAAACACCTAAGGTAGGTTTCCAGACATTTGTTGACGGCTTCAGTTTTACCATTTGTTTGTGGATGATAAGAAGTATTGAGTTTTAGTTGGGTATCTTGTAGCCTGAGGAGTTCCTGCCAAAAATTACTGGTGAAGATCGGGTCGCGATCGGACACAATAGAAGTTGGAATGCCATGCAATTTGAAGATCTGATCCATGAAAGATTGAGTGACCAAAGTCGGTGTAAACAGGTGGGGTAGGGAACAGAAATGAGAATACTTCAAAAGTTTGTCCACAACCACCATGATGACTGACTTGTTTCCTATCTTTGGAAGACCTGTAATGAAATCAATAGAAACCTCTGTCCATATTGCTGTCGAGATAGGCAACGATTGTAATGTGCCTGGTGCTTTGACAATCTACCCTTTGTGGCGTTGACAGACATCGCATTCTGCTACAAAAGTAAGGATGTCCTTTTTCATGCCTGTCCAAAAAAATGATCTTCTGGTGCGAGCATACGTCTTCTGAAAGCATGAATGTCCTGCAATGGGGGATGAGTGCAATTCTGCCAAAATGTGACTTTTGAGGGTGGATGTTGGTGATATTACGACTCTGTCCCTGTAGCAAAGAATCTCATCCTGCCACGAGTAGCCCTTGGTGGAATTTGGATCCGCTTGCAATTGAGAAATGAGTTAGGAGAGCCCGAGATGTGAAAACCATTCCCTGCGAGCCTCTTCAATCCATTGCGGAATGGGAAGGGAAATTGCTAACAAGGTACTTCCCTCAAATTAGCGAGATAATGCATCTGGTACACTATTTTCTTGTCCTTTCTTGTAAATGATCTCATAATCATATCCTAGCATTTTGGCGAGCCATTTATTTTGTTGTGGGGAGGATAGGCGTTGCTCCAAAAAATATTTAAGACTGTGATGGTCTGTGCGGATTTGGAAACGTCGCCCCAATAAGTAAGGTCGCCAGGTCTCTATTGCATATAAAATGGCCATCATTTCCTTCTCATAGGTAGATTGGCCCAGATTCTTCCCACTTAGTTGTTGGCTTGTGAAGGCCAAAGGTCGCCCTTCCTGCATTAAGACCGCCCCAATACCCATACCCGAAGCATCACATTCAATGACAAAAGACCTGGTGAAGTTAGGGAGTGCTAAGACTGGAGTGGAACACATGGCATTTTTGGGAGCTGTAAATGCCTGATGTGCGTCCTCATTCCAGAAGAATGAATTTTTCTTCAGGAGTTGAGTGAGGGGCTTCACTATGCGACCATAATTGTGGACAAATTTGTGATAATAGCCTGTGAGACCCAAAAATCCTCTCAGGCTCTTCAAGGGCTTAGGTTGAGGCCAATCCTGCATTGCCTGGATCTTTTTGGGGTCCACCTTGACACCTTCACGCCCCACAATGTGGCCCAAATACTCAAATTCTTCCATGCCAAATGAACACTTGGACATCTTAACAAATAATTTATGCTTGCGGACCAGTTGCAAAAGTAGATCTACATGCTGAAGATGTGCAGCCCAAGTGCAACTATAGATGAGGATGTCATCGAAGAAGACAAGGACAAATTTCCTGAGATATGGTTTGAGAAGGTGGTTCATAAGGCTCTGAAAGGTAGATGGAGCATTTCAAAGACCGAATGGCATCACCAAGAACTCATAATGGCCTTCATGAGTTCGGAAAGTAGTCTTTGGAATGTCGACTTCCTTCATGCGAATTTGGTGGTAGCCTGAGTGCAGATCCAACTTAGTGAAGAATTGAGCCCCATTGAGTTCATCCAACAAATCATCAACCACCGGGATGGGAAATTTATCTTTGACTGTCAACTTATTGAGGGCCCTAAAGTCTGGACACATCCGCCACTCCCCATCTTTCTATAGCACCATGACCACCGGTGATGAATAAGGACTAATGCTGGGACGAATGACACCTGCTTCCAAAAGTTCCTTGATTATTTTTTCTATTTCATTCTTTTGGGTGAACGGATATCTGTATGGGCACACATTTGGGGGTTGGGCCCCTGGAACCAAGGTGATGCTGTGATCATGTTCCCCTCTCGAGGGTGGAAGCTCATGAGGCTTGTCAAAGACCAGCAGATGGTTATTTAAAATCTGTTGCATCTTATGATGAATCGGCAGAGACTTGGTTTTGACTGCCTGGATGGCATTAAATTGAGCTATAACTCCATGATGGCCCTTTTTTAGCAATTTTTCCATCCTATGCGAGCTGATGATAGAGGGAGCTCCTGCCTGGAGCCCACGGAGGGTATGTGTGGAGTTGTTCTGCTTAAAACTCATATATAACTCCTAAAAATCCATTGTGATTGGCCCAAGGGTGTGAAGCCATTCAGCACCAAGGACAACGTCGCACCCTCCCATGTGTATGGAAAACATCTGGGTCTTCAACTAATAATCCCCCATTTGAAGTTTGACATTTTCACAGCGGCCTTCACATTTCATTGTGCCCCCATCCGCAATTTGGACTTGGAAGTTAGAAACTGCTCGTAAAAAACAATTCACTACTTCCGCAACTTTTTGATGGATGAAATTATGTGTACTTCCACTATCAATCAAGACTACTACTGGGCGATGTTTAATAAAACCTCTGATTTTGAGAGTTTGAGGTGAAGAAATCTCGGCCAAATCATGCAGCGAAATAACGGGTTCGTCAAGGACATTGTCCTTTTGGTTGTCCTCTTCTACCGCCTCATGTTCCTCCAGTGGTGGATCTTCCTTCGAGGAGCTGTAATCAGTGGCATCAATTTGAAAAAAATTGGGCTCCTTGCATTTATGACCTGGGGAATATTTTTCATCATAGTAGTAATAGAATCCTTGCTTTCTTCTTTCGGCCATTTATGCAGGTGACACCTTTTGAACCTTAAGTGTTTGAGTCGCGTTGTGAGCTTGTGGGGGGTGACCCTTAGCTGTGAAATTTGGGCGACTGTACTGGGCTGCTAATGCACGTTCCACGTTACGAGCTACCTTGCAAGCCTCTGTCCATGTGGGATGGTGGTGCAGTAGGACGTGGGATTTTATGGCTTCTTTAAGACTGCTAATAAAACGTTCCGTGTAGAACACATCTGAGAGACCCCTAGTGCAGAAGGCTAAGGCTTCAAAGGCTGTAACATATTCATCCACTGTGCCAGTCTGTTGGAGCTTAGTAAGACGACCCAGAAAAGAAGATTCCTGGTCAAAGCGGTCTGTAAGAGATTTTTTGAAGGTGTTCCAAGTCACAAAAGGTTCATTGCAATGTTGATTCCATTCCCACCATTGCCACCTTTCAGTGTCCAAGTACATGCTCCCTACCATAAGCTGAGTCTTATTATCTAAGATGTTATTCATATTGAAATACTTCCCCATTTGTGCTATCCATGCTGCCGGGTGAGAACCATAAAATTTATGCATATCCAACCTGGGAGGTAGCGGATGGGATTGTTGGTGGGGGCCCCAGAGGTGAAGAGAGTGGCTAGACTCACCCTCACTGTGTCCATTGCCAATATACACCTCCTCGTGGGCTTCCTCCTTGCCCTTCGGGATTATGCTAGTTAGTCTGTCAAGCTGAAGTTGGAGGGATTGCAAGGTTTGTTCTAGTTTGTCCATCCTCTCATTGGCCATAGCTTGGGCTCTAGTTTCTACCATGCACCGTCCTGATGTTCTTGAAATTTGGGACTGCCCAAAAAAAAATTCACTAAGAATTGAATGGTACCATCGTGCTCAGCTCGTCATCCTGATTCTGATGGGGTAGATCACCAATAAGCGCCCTGGAAGATCTCAAACTTTTTTTTCTTTTTTTTCTAAAATCTCCTAATAGAGTTTTACTCCTTCCTTAGGAATACTGCAGTAACCGAATCCTCAAAATGTCAATGCTGCCAAAAGTCCTGCGAAAATCATGCCCCGGTATAGGAACCCCACACAACTACTCAGATTCGATGGGTCTGAGAGATCTGAATGGTCGATCGGATAGCTCTGAGCGGCGGAACAGATTGTTGCTGTAGATCTAATGGATCTAATATATCGGAATGGCTGGTTGGAACTGCGGGAATGATGTCTGCTGTTGCTGCACCCCTTTGCGCAAGCAGATCTGGCAGAGATGATGTGTGATCCCAAGATAGAAAAGGGAACTATTGTCTCGAGGAGTGTCAGGTGCTACAGATCGCAATATACATAAGGGTCTGACAATAGTACTCAGCCCAATGTTTCAGGGCTCTAACTAAGGAGGATCAACCCTACCCTTAGCCGTACAACCCAACTACCCTATTGTATGGGCGAGTAATCTCTCCAAGTGCTATTCTTGGTGTACTGTAGCAACAAGACGGCTGACAGTTTATCTATGGCGAGGTTGTAGAGGAGCTAAGGGGCTTCCGATATACCGAGAAGGTACTTGGAAGACAATCCATACGCGGTTCTGTCTAATGCGCTACTACTCGAAGCGATACCCACAGGGGTTACAAGGGAGTCCAACAAGCGTGACCACCTCTTGTATTTCCTGCGTGCATGCCTCCCCAAATCCGCAGGTTTATGTGCTCAACGACAGATCCCATGGTTTAAAGACGCTGGAACACGTCTCTAGCCAATTTTTTTTTTGCTAAGAAATGGAGATCCCATCGACCCTGGAAAGTGCTCTGATACCACTTGTTATGCTCTTAACCTGCAAAAAGATACCCAAATACAAAATATGCAAAGAAAGAGACCCAGAACATAGAATAGTGAGAGACAACAACAAATATTTTATTATTCAGAAAGCAATGTTCACTGGCCTCTTCGAGGGGGCAACCTCCAATAGAGCAGAGCTCGATACAAAAATAAGACATGACGCTCCTCGCAGGGAGTCTCTATCCTTTATATATGACTCTTGCATGCAATACCATGGATCAATACCATGGGTTTTATTAATACCATCTATCTAATACCATGGCCCAATTGCAACTAACTGTGGTCCTGTCATTAATTGCTGGTTAACCACTTACAATTATTGATATGGGCTTTATTGACTCTTTACTATGACTTGATCCCACTACATAAATAAGGGGGTTAGTGTGGGACCCTAACACAATTTCATGATTTAGAGGGAGTTGTTTAGAGAGATAGTCCAATATCTCAGTCTCTTTATCATAATAAATTCAGAAAATAATTTTAAGAATAATTGTAACGCATTTATTGTCACTTGATATCTCTGTAAAACTTAAACATATGCAGAATAAAAATAATGAATTAAACACATGAAAAACTTACAGAATAAGATGAAACTATATGGGACCAAATTCATAATCCTTTTCTTTATTATCAGTGATCTAGAGATAGCTTGTACATCAATGCTTTTACGAAATTTCTTATGGAAATGTACAACCTTTAGTAACTCATTTAAGAGAGTTATTTATACAAGTTCTAAACAAAATATCCTAAATTGATTACAAGATAGCTGGAAAGAAGATAGGAAAATAAAAACTGATGCATGATGTGTCCTTATTAGATAGGAAGTTTTGATGACTGTTCCTTCAAAATCTATTGCTGTTGTCTTCATGTTGGAAAGAAAAGTTAATCAATTGTTTCACACAATTGATCCCATCTCTTCTCACTAGGTATCTCGAGATTTACCATCCTTCTAAGTAACTCATCAACTTCGGTATATCTCTCAAAATTGGGTTTTGTGATAAAAAGATGACCAATTTCATATTTAATGGAGAGGTCTAGGCTTAAAGCTTGCAAAAACTCCTTGCCAATAATATTCCTTGTTATCCATGCAAATTGACCATTGTCTAATGCAATGGTATAAAGCCTTTCATAGTAATCCTCTAATTTTACTAGCGGATCATTTGATGATACTATCTCTAGTAAACCTTTCTTATGTAATATATTGAATTTAGAGTGAAACCTCCTGACTGTAGTGTTCAAAGCATCACACTTTGTTTTTAGATGAGTTAACAGATTCTTCTTCACTAGGACTTTCTTAATTTCCAAAATAGTAGTTGTCCTATTTGGAATGTTCATCTCTTGTAACTGTTGCCTAGTTTTAGAGTTTAGTACCCTGATCATTCCTGATGCTTCTTTGGGTTTTGTGCCCAATGCTACCTTCTGGGTCTCTATCTCTACTTTTCTTTTAACAATTATTTCTTTCTACTCAAAAATGATTTGTATGGATGGCCATACTTCTATTATAGAGGAGCTAACATCTAACCAGATATCTTATTTGGCTTGGGCCAAAGTGTTTGCCATTAGACTCTTACTTTCCAACTATTTAACCTTAAGCTCTAACCTATGTTACTTTTACATTTCTTCTACATACAAGGTATCATTTTTTACCTTTTGTGACTCCAGGGCTTGGAACTTCTGGAGTAACTTCTCATTTTGTTGTTTTTGTGCTTGTAGCTCATGTGATAATCTTGTTGTTTCACCTATTTCTAAAGATGAAGCAATGTCAGTAGGAGATGAGCTTAAATTTTCACCTGTCATTGGAATTGTTGTCACTAAGGTCACAACAAGCTGTGCTGTCTCTTTTTCCTTCAGAAATTATTATATCTTCTCCTCCATTTTCTTGATTTGTATGTTTTGTTCAATAATGAGCTTTAACATCTCCTCCCTGTGCTATTCATTTTCTGCCATTTCTTTGGTCTGTGGATCCTTAGTTGAAGGCAGCTTCAACTGTTTCTTCAAGGCTGTAATCTCAACATTCTTATTTTGCAGTATTTCTTCAATTGCTTTATAGTCCTGGGGATCATATCCAATCTTGATAATGATATCTTCTAAATATTTTAATTTGTTATCTTTAGACAAGGATGACAAGTTTTCAATATTAAGCTGTGACTGTACATTGGACAAAGCAGTTCTGAGCTTGGAAAGGGACATGGCAGTTGTAGGCATTGTTGAAAATAATGTAGAAATTCCCACCATAGGTCAATAGATTATGAAATATACTAAAACAAAATACATGATCTACTTGTACAACACTTCGCGGAAGATTAATCAAATTGAGCAAGATCAAGAGAACACATATAACTGAGAATGAGAAATCAATCATACATAACACAGAAGAAATATCCCGGGGAAAGCCTCAGCCTCAAACCCCAATCCCTGTATTATCATACAAGTAGAAATCTTCTTCAAGTTACAAAAAGAATCAGCTCTCAAGCTATCCTGCTCTCTCTGGAATCAAACAATACAACTCACAGACTAAATAGACATAGTACATGTCCTCCTAAAGCCCTCCAAGCCTCCTATTTCCTTGCGCAATTTTTCTTGGGGTCCAATGATGTCACATGTGTGAATTGGCCTCATCGCACTCACTAAACCTAAAGAAGTAACTGCGCAATCCTCAAGGAAAGAATTCCTTCTGCATGCAAGGAATATTAACAATGGATTATTCTAGAAACTGATAGTACGTTGCCCCTCCATCTGATCTCAACTAGGTCTCTGTCTAAACTGACATGCATGAGTTATTTATGAGAGAATACTAAGTTATCTAAAGTGCAGTAGTTACATGCATGCAAGCATTAACTAACTGAACTTACATTAATTCAACAAACTGTTTGAATTAATCTAATTGTACTTGACTCAGTTAACTAAGCCAACTAATTACAACTCAATATTACAACTCATCCTTATCTCTTTAAATGATGGATAAATTCCTCAATTAATGGAGAAAATGTTGCATGTCCCCACATAGACATCATGTTTGATTTTCCTTAACTAATTAACTCAAGATGAATTAATTAGTTATTTTACAGACAACTGCTAAGATAAAATTCGAATTTTACTTCACTATTTTAGTTTAGGGATTGACTAAAATAGGAAGGTATCCTGCAATGCTATTTGTAGAATGCTATTTTTAGCACTTCCATTTTTCCATCCATTGTTGCTAAGATCAACACTGGCCGAGCTGCGATTTTTAGCAGTGTTATTTTTAGCAATTCTATTTTTAGCATTTCTTACTGTTATTTTCAACACTCCCTCTCAATAAGAAAGGGATTATTAGTAACCCAAATTCTATTTCTGTGGAACTCGAACTTACATTTTGACAATGTGTTAATCAAAATATCTGCATCCTGTTCCTCGGTCAAAACATACAACAACAACATGATCCTCTTGACCGCACAGTCTCAAAGATGGTGATAGCGGATATCAATGTGCTTCAACCTGTCATGAAAAACTGGATTCTCAGAGAGTTTGATACAGCTCTGGTTATCGTAGTAGATCACTATAGGATCCATCATCTGATCAAAAAATCCCACTAGAAGATTCTGCATCCAAATGGCCTCACATGCAGCCTGACTAACAGCCATGTATTCCGCCTCTACTGAGCTAAGTGCAACTGATCTCTGTTTCCTGCTGTACCAAGAAATTGCAGTTGAACCAAGCTTGAAGATTCCTCCAGAAGTGCTCTTTTGGTCTAATGGACTCCCTGCCTAATCCACATCTGTGAAGCCCTAAAGCTTCACTCCCTTTGTCCGTCTGTACTGCAATGCGAACTGAGATATGCCTTTGAGGTATCTCAGCGAACGATTCACTGCCTTCCAAAACAACTTGGTAGGCTGAACCATAGCTTGACTCAGCTGGTTCACCACAAAGCATAAGTCAGGTCATGTGTTCACTAGATACATAAGTGAACCAACCAACTGCCGATAAACAGTAGCAGCTACTACCTTAGCTGAAGTAGCATCCTCCTTCCTCCAGTTCCTAGCTAGAGGAGTCTACATGGGTTTGAACTTCTCCATGTGAAAGCACTTGAGTGTCTCATTGGCATACTTGCCTTACACAAATACTTCTCCATCTTTCTTCCACACCTCCATGCCTAGAAAGTAGTGCATAAGGCCCATGTCCTTCATCTTGAACTTTCTTGCAAGGTCCTCCTTGCAACATTGTATCAGCTGATCATCACCTGTCAAAATCAGATCATCGACATAAAGAACAATGATCAATGGTTTACCTTCTACCATGATGTGGTAAATGCTCACATTTGCTTCACTCTTGGTGAAGCCCAAAACGGTGAAATAACTCTCGATCTTGGATTACCAAGCATGGGGTGCTTGCTTCAGCCCATATAGAGCCCTCTTGAGTCTGCACACATGCAACTCACGATTGAAGGTTTCAAAACCTTCTCGCTGCTCAATGTACATCTACTCCTCAATCTTCCCATTTAGGAATGTTGTCTTCACATCCATCTAGTCAATATTCCACCCCATATAAGTTGATAGTGCCAATATCGATCTAATTGATGAGTACCTTACTACGGGAGCAAAATTCCCATCGTAATCAATCCCCTCAACCTATGAGAAACCATGGGTAACAAACCTTGCCTTATGTTTCTCAACACTACCATTAACTACATGCTTTACCTTGTAAAGCCATCTAGAACTCACCACTAACTTTCCCTGAGGCCTCGAGACAACATCCCACACACTGTTTTGAATGATAGAGTTGTGGTCATCTACCATTGCATCAACCCAGACTGGTTACTGCACTGCCTCCTTGAATGAAGAAGGTTCAGTATCTACGCACTCCCCAACCAGGGCCATGTACCCGGTGTACCACTTGGGTGACCTCCTCTGTCTGCGCTGAGAAGACGGTTGTCCCACATTCTCTCGCACATCCAACATTAACCTATCAACTTCCCTTGAGCGTTTCTGCCCATCTCTAGAAGTATCAGCATGAGTGGATGTCTCCACTCCCGAATCCTCTGCATGCAGCTACTCCACATCAATTTAAGGCTACTCCTCCTTAGGAACTGAAAGTTCCTCATCTAGATGCGACTCAAGCTCCCTCTCAAGTGATAAGCGCATGACTCTTTTCTCATCAAACTTTAGATCCCTACATACCATAGTCCTCTGAGTGGAAGGTAGGTACACTCGATAGTTGTGGGGTGTATCTGTGTACCCCACAAGTATTCCCAACTCAACTGTTGGGTCTAGCTTCTTCCTGGAATATTTGGTCACATGACATCAAACTGATGATGCAAAGATTCAGAAGTCACTTACATCAAGTCGCTTCCTGGAATAGGCCTCCATAGGTGTCTTCATTCCTAGTATACGATGCAGGCTTTTGTTCTGCAAGTATACTGCTATATTGCATGCCTCAGCCCACAAATGCAGTGGTAGGCTTTGGTCATGCAACATTGTTGGAGCTGCTCCCACAATCGATCTGTTCTTACTTTTGGCCACCCCATTCTATTGTGTGATGGAGTGGTGTAAATTCCCGTTTAATTCCTTCTACAGCGTCGAAGTCTTTAAACTATTGGGAGACATACTCTCCACCATTGTCACTATGCAAGGATTTTATTTTCTTTCCCATTTCTTTCTCTAACAAGGCTTTAAACTCACAAAACCTCAACAAGTTTTGATCCTTCTTTTTCATAAAGTAGATCCAGCATCTAAGAGAAAAATCATCAATAAAAATAACATAGTACCTTTGTTTAGCAGTGGAGTCTGTAGATAAAGGTCCATAAACATCTGAGTGAACTCGCTCCAGGATTGCTCCAGCTCTACTGTCTTGACCTGGAAAGGAGGATTTCACATAATTACGCAACGTACAACCTTTGCATGTAGTCTTCTTCTCAAGTTTTCCCTTGGTTAATCCGGTAGAAATCTATTCCATGATCTTTAGGGCTCCATGGTGCAAATGGCCCAGCATACTATGCCATATCTCGCCAATATATTGGCTCTACACCATCTCAGCTTTGGAACTCAATGCAACACATTCATCTACCTCTAGCTTGTAGAGATTCTTAGATTGAATCCTTATTCACTTTGTCTGTCTAGTATCATTATGCCTCAGGAATACCTTTCCTTGACTAAAGACTACATCATAGACTTTATCTTCTAGCATAGCGACAGACACAAGATTCTTCTTCAGACCTGGTACATACTTTATATTAGTCAGGGTGAGGGGAGCTCCATGCTCCCTCTGAAACACAACCATACCTTCACCTAAAACACAGTACTTTCCATCATCGCCCATCTCGATCCACATCTGGATATCCTTATCCTCCAATGTATTGAAAAGATTCTTGTCACTTGACATGTGGAATGAAGCTCCACTATCCAGGCACCACACACATCCCACCATGGATGAAACCATGCATGCGATAAGCAAGAAATCTATCCCAAACTATGAGGCCAGTGCCTTACTATCAGATCCCTTCGGGGAACCCTTCTTGGATTTCTTCTATGGACAATTCGTAGCATAATGGCCCACTTTGTGACAATGAAAGCATCACACTTTCGATTTGTCAATCTTCTTCCCACCATGGGAAGAATTGGATTTGGAATTGGATGCATTCCCTTTCCCTTTCCTCGCCTTACTTGCTAAGGCTAGATTTTCCTCATCATCTTAGTTCGATGAGGATCCATATCTGGTGCTTCTTCTTATTTCCTCTTGCATCAAATCTAACCAAAGTCATTCCCAATCTGGTAGTTTTTTCTCCTCCATTAAACAAGTCTTGGTAGCTATGACAGCTCTTAGGAAGATCGAGGAGTGCAAGAATCACCATGTCATCATCAGCAGTCATGATCCCTACACTTCCAATCTCATCCCTGCAGGTGGTGAGATTGTTTAGATATGCAGAGATCGTGTCACCCTTTTCACACTTGATCTTACGAAGCTTGTCTTTCAGCGCCAGCTTCCTCCGATCGTTGTTGTTTTGATATGGATCTTTCAATGTTTTCCACATAAAAAACAGTGTCTCCTTCACATGGAAGCTCCAGACAATGTGGTCTTGAACTCCCTCTAAGAGGATTCTCCTTGCTCTATCCACATATTTCTTCCATTCCGCCAGTTGAGTAGCATCAGTTGGCTTGCGGAATTCTTGATCAATGAAGTCCTTTAGACCGTTATCCTCTAATGCTGCCTCCATGCGATCCTTCCAGGCTATATAATTCGAGCTGCCATCAAGGGCATACTCGAGTCTTAAACTAATGAACACTATATGTGAAATTGAGATGTGATAAGAACTCGATTTCTATATTCAGGAACCACAAACTTCCAACTTCTCCTTCTTGTATACTGTTCTTCACCTTGATCACCTTTGCTTTGATACCATGTAGAAATTCCCACTGTAGATCAACTAATTATGAAATATACTAAAACATAATACAAGATCTACTTCTACAACACTTTGTGGAAGATTAATCAAATTGAGTAAGATCAAGAGAACACATATAAATGATAATGAGAAATCAATCATACATAACACAGAAGAAATAACTCGGGGAAAGCCACAACCTAAAACCCCAATCTCTATATTATCATACAAGTGGAAATCTTGTTCAAGTTACAAAAAGAATCAGCTCTCAAGCTATCCTGCTCTCTCTACAATCAAAAAATACAGCTCACAGACTGAATAGACATAACATATGTCCTCCTCAAGCCCTCCAAGCCTCCTATTTCCTTGCACAGTTTTTCTTGGGGTCCAATGATGTCACATGTGTGAATTGGCCTCATCACACTCACTAAACCTGAAGAAGTAACTGCACAATCCTCAAGGAAAGAATTCCTTCTGCATGCAAGGAATATTCACAATGGAATATTCTAGAAACTGATAGTACACTGCCCCTCCATCTGATCTCAACTGGGTCTCTATCTGAACTGACATGCATGAGTTATTTATGAGAGAATACTAAGTTATCTGAAGTGTAGTAGTTACATGCATGCAAGTATTAACTAACTGAACTTACATTAATTCAAAAAAATGTTTGAATTAATCTAACTCGACTTGACTCAGTTAACTGAGACAACTAATTACAACTCAATATTACAATTCATCCTTATCTCTTTAACTAATGGATAAATTCCTCAATTAATGGAGAAACTGTTGCATGTCTCCACATAGAATTCATGTTTGATTTTCCTTAACTAATTAACTCAAGATGAATTAATTAATTATTTTACAAACAGCTGCTAAGATCAAATTCAAATTTTACTTCACTATTTTAGTTTAGGGACTCACTAAAATAGGAAGGTATCCTAAAATGGCATTTATAGAATGCTATTTTTATCACTTTCATTTTTCCATCCATTGTTGCTGAGATCAACAATGGCTGAACTGCTATTTATAGTAGTGCTATTTTTAGAAATTCTATTTTTAGCATTTCTTGTTGCTATTTTCAACAAATAACATCTCACTTGATTTCCTATGCAAATCCATTTGATCAATGGGATGTATCTGGTTCACATAAAATGAGAAGATGGTCTTCTTGTAGTCTGATGTGGATTTGGGAAATGGAATCTGAGCCTGCAAAAAGGCCATTTGCATCCTTCCTCTTGTTATCATTCCAAAATTTCCAAGGGTTGTTCAATGTGTTAAAAATAAATATTGGAGGAAACTACAAACCTACTTTGGAGATTAGGATCTAGCCTTCCTAAACTCAAATAGGGCTCTCTCTATATGATTTAAATTTGTTTATTTTAATGGATTTTAGGCTAGTTATGTGTGCTTAATTGTGTTGATTTTGATTGTGTTGGTGGAATTAGTGACTTATAGGAATAAGTGCTTTTCCATTTTCCATTGGGATATGGGGTCAGTAAGGCTTTGGAAATAGAACAACAAAAAATTATAGAGAAAATGTTATAGGGCAAGATAGGTGAGCAATAGCAGATCTAAAGGCTCGATGGTGAAATGACTTTTCAATCGGGATCAAGGAGCAATTAAAAATTCATTAAACCAGAAAATGAAGAAGGATGAAGAGAATCAATTGGGATAAGAGGGAAATTAAGAGTTCTCTAAACCAAATATAAGAATGAAAGATAGAAATGTATAACATTAAAAGCAAAGTGTAATATTTAAGCAAATTTTGCAGTAACATCCCTATTATAACATTTAGAATTAGAACACATATGAATTAATGGAATACTTAGAAAAGAACATGAACAAATGAAATTTGTACTTTACTGAGATAGCTCAACACATGAATCCTGTAAAGAAGTTTATTTATAACTTGTCTTGTCTGTCAACTGGAATTTTGGTACAATAACCCTTAGGTAATAGATCAGTCAGCTACAACCATATTCAGAAATCCACCCACAATACTTCAAATTATGAAGTATTTATACAAAAAACTATTACAAAATATCATAAACTAATTTAGGAATTATTCAAGAAAAAAGAAATATCTTCATGCAAGAAGATAGAGACACCTAAGAGACTAAAGGCTAGTTGTCCCTGCTTTTATTGATTTTGATGTTTGTTGTTTTGATCTTTTGTTGCTTTCTCTCTTTTGTTGTTGCTCTACGCTGGTCCTTTTTTTATGATGTTGAGTGTCTTTTACACTGGCTTTATCTTTAAACTTTGTTTTTGACTTTTAAACTTTGTCTTTCAATTCATACTCTTTAAATTAACTGATCTATTACTCTTTTACTATTTTACCTTGACTGCTCTTGACTGCTCTATTTTCACTGTTTTACCTTTCATTTTCGCAGTAAATCATTCAACTTTTCCCAAGACTCTATATCTGGTAATTTAATATTTACCATTCTTCAGAAGATTTCATCAGCTTCTGTGTATTTTGCAAATGTAGGTTTGTTTATAAAGAGATATTTTATTTCATGTTGGAGGTAAAAGAGATTCTAAAAAGTTTGATAGAGCACTTTTCCTATTGGAATTCCTTTCATGGCTGAATTGTTTGCTTGTTCCTTTGCCACTTCTCTGATTTTATTATCACAGTATTCATGCTTCATCAATCTGTCATTGATAACCAAAGGATTTGGCAAGCCTTCTGCCTCAAGACATCAAATTTCACCATAAATCTAGTTATTGCAAGCTCCACGTTTTGATACTTTTCTTCAAGTTGTACCATCAAGTTCCTCTTAGAAATGACCTTTCTCACTTCTAGAATTGTTTCAATCCTCTCACTTATGCCAATCTCTTCCAATTCCTGTTTGTTCTTGGAATTAAGAAACTTAATGATTTCATTGGCCTCCTCTGGCATCTTACCATGTTCTTCCTTAACTTTTTGAATAGCTTCAGTAGCTTCCTTGATTAAATCCTTTTGCTCAAAGATGACTTGGATGGATGGTCAAATATCATTAACAGAGTTAATGATATTGGTCCACAGCTACTGCTTTGCCTGGGCAAGTAGTTCTTTCAATGTCAATTCTTTCTCTAACTTCTGTATTCTTTCACTCAATATGTTTGAATTTTGTGTTTCATTTTTATGCATGATTTGGACCAATTTCTTTTCATCTTCTATACTTTTTATTTGATACTTAAGTCTATTTATTTCATTTGTTTGGATGGACATATCCTGCATAACTTTGATTAATTTACCTGCTTCATCACTAGGATGAGCTGCTATTGTTGTTGAATCTATTGCTGATGTAGTGGCTGATGTAGATGGAACTTTTGTAGTAACTGTAGGAATGGTATTGTCAGTAACTGCTTCCATGCTGACCTTCTTTTCCTTCACCAATTTATCCATCTCATTCTCCATTTCTTTTAGTTGAGATGTCAACTGAAGGATGAGATTCATCATTTCATCATTTTGGGCTTCATTTTCCTAAATTTCTTTTGTTTATGGATGTTCAGTGGGAGGTAATTTTTGTCACTTCTTCAATGCAACAATGTCGTCATTCTTCTTTTTATGAGTTTTTTTGCTGCCTTCATGTCATTTGGATTATAGCCAATTTCAATAACCAAATATTCCGGTGATTTAATTCTATTATCCTTTGCTTATGAGGATTCCTTCTCTAGTTTTAATTGTGCTTTGATATTATCTAGAGAATTTTGTAGTTTTTGTACCCTCATAACTTTGTTGGTCATAGTTGAGTATAACATTTCTCTTGCTTCCTTGTGAAACTCAATTTGATCTATAGGATGAACATATTTTGTAGGAAGCTCATAATCTATCTTTTTGTAATCTGTTGATGACTTAGGATGCTATACTATGCGCTACAAAAATGTCATCT
This sequence comes from Pinus tabuliformis, assembly GCA_031772625.1. Classification (NCBI taxonomy): domain Eukaryota; kingdom Viridiplantae; phylum Streptophyta; class Pinopsida; order Pinales; family Pinaceae; genus Pinus; species Pinus tabuliformis. The sequence goes on along the minus strand of CM062817.1, from coordinate 1,608,954,905 downwards.
GCATTTTCCATGTTTTGTAATCAAATGTAAAAAGTAATGTGTTCTCGCTGCCAAGAGTCTGCTTCAAGTACTGTGAATATATTTCAGCTTTTATTTCTTCATTTTTGGCCTTAATATCTTTGTATCTTTCTTTGATGTCTATTTCTCTGTCCATTGGTTTACTTGAAGAAGGGACTTCAACACTATGCCGCTTCTTGATGATATGAGCACTAGAAGTTGAAGGCTGATGAGTTTCCTTTGAAACTAATGGAAGTGCATTTTCTTTAATTACAACATCTGTATCAATGATCTCAATTGTACCAATTACTTCTTGTTGCTCATTTGTTGGATTCATCATTTTTCTTTTTCTATACATAATTTCAAATTTTTTATCTGTTATATCTTTGTTTGAGTAAGAACCTTCTTCTCTAGTCCTTTTTGCATTTCTATCCTATAGGGTTGGAGTATGTAGAATGGAACTCGTATCCATCTACTTCTTAATATCTAGTAAGGTGTTTTCCAACCACTCTGCATGAAAGGGCTCAATTTAAACTCGAGTCTTAGTTTGTTTATGACACCCAAAGGATCATACTACCATTTGAAACTATCACTGAACTTCATTCTTGTAAACATCTTTCTACTTCCTCTCCAGCATCCCTATTGTTGCAGATAAAGGGACCAAGCTGGTTCTTCATTTTAAACTGTGTTTTATTCTTAGGCGATAGAAAATTAACATCATCTGAATTTATGATTTGCCTGATATATTCTAGTGAAAATATCCTCATGGGGAGATATTTGGGCAGCTTATATGGAGTAAGTTGACATCCATACACCCTAATTTCATTGTAGTTATGGTATAAATACCAGTCTCCTGTTCTACTATGTTTTGAAAAATATAAAACTTTATTTATTTCATCACTGACACTGGGTTGATTGCTACTGCTTAGCATGTCAACAACTGGGTGAACAAATGAATCAATGAAATCCTTGTAGCTGAAACCCGTGGAATATTTTTGGATTAATGGTGTCCAAAAGATAACAGATCTAGGATTTCCCTTAGTGTCCAGTTTTTGGATGTTAAATGTAAATCTTTCTGATTGGAAATATAGAAACATATGGAACAATACTGAATACTATTTGAATACTCTTTCATCTAGAAATCTGATCAATTGATCATGGATTTTGTCTGCTAAGAATTGGGAAAAATTGAAAACTGTAGATGGAGGGTTGCCTTGGCAAAAAATATAAAGGAAAGCAAGTATAGGTTTATCTACATGTTCATTAGTAGTACATCCTAGAATATAGGACATCATGGTTACAATTTGTCTGGCTCTCTCAGAGAAAATGGTTGTAGAATATGGAGGGTTGTTTGTAGGAACTTGAGCCTTTTCTAGGAGGAAAGACTGGAAAATTTGGGATCTCTTGGAAAGGTCTAGATTTAAGTACATATCTATTAGGTTTTCAATAGAAAATGGGGCTTCATTAGGCTTTGGATGGATTTAGAACATTTCATTTATTGATCTTGTAGTGACTGTGAACAAAATTTTCTGGTTATGAGAGACTATGGCTCTTTCACTTGGGAAATAGCAGAGTTGGCATAGGTGGATGATTTCAGGGAACTGGTATACCTGTGGGAACAAGTATTTGGGTAAATTTGACTCCCATAGATGAATATCATCATTCTGGTTGAGGAATTTATCCTTTCTCCAGCAATGGAGTTTTAATAGATTGTTAGGGGGGGCTGTGTCTTCGATCTGGAAATCTCTATTGGCCATTGGGAGGTGGTCAATATCTAGGTGAGGAGTTTGCAGGGGTTTTTCATTCAGAATGCTTTGGGAAGCCATAGATTTGTTTATTTTATTCAATTTATCACTATCTGGCTTAAGAAGTAGGCTTAGGACCTCTGGAATAGTGTGAAAAGATGAATACAATCTGCAAAAAGGGTTTGGATGTAACAGTGGCTTTCTTTAGGTCAGCAACGCTTTTAAATTGGTTCAATTGATTAACCTATTAGAAATGTTGTGAAAAGCTTAAGTACAGGCCTTCGGCACTTCAGGAATACTTGCAAAATGAATATTTGATATGCAGAAGGGTTCTCTGAGGGCAACAAAGGCTTTTTGAGGCTTCAATGGCCTTTATGTTGCTTCAAATCAGAGTCGGCAATGTCTTGTGGTAGCATAAGTTTGAATTCTAGTTGTAAATGGCTTAAAATAGTTTAACATATATTCTGGTGCTTTAGAATAGGTTGACAGAGGCTCTCTTCTACAATCCTTAATAGAATAATAGTGAAAAGATTGGAAAGGGAGGCTTCTTTCAGTTTTAACCAAGAGTGGTTAAGCTTTGGGCACGACGTTAAATTTACATAGCAAGGTGGTTTCGTCTGACGCGAGGAGGTGATAAGGTGGTTTATCGCATACTGTTATTTTGGAGGGTACAATATAATGTGGGGTTGCCATGTAGCAAAAAGGCGGGCGAGCAAAACAACTTATCGCGCATACTTTTGTGATGTTAAAAGTTGGATGTCAGAGTGTGTGATATGGAATGCAGGCCATTAGATCTGGAGGTGGGTGATTGGAGTGTTATCGGATGGCAGAGTTGTGAGGGATGAGTCAGAGTGCGGGGTTGGGTTAATTAAAATGTAACGTAGTTAATTAAAAAGTAAATATGGGAATTAATATATGGGATGAGGGTTAATAAAATGTGGGACCTGGGAAGATATTACAACGGGGGTTTAATAAAATAAAATATAGTTTATCAAATTAAAATGGGGGTTTTAGTGGGTTAAAATGAAAAAAAGGGAAATTGATAAGGGGAGAATGATTTTTAAAAGGAAATGTCTAGGGGAGGGTGTAAAATAAAGGGAAAAAGGGTTATTTTACAAGGGAAAATGAGATGAAATAAGGGAAAATGTAAAATGAAGGGGAAGGGATATTTTTTACAAGGGGTAAATGATTTTGGAAGGAGGTTAGTAATATGAAATAAACCAATTGGTGCTTTCCATGCCTTGTGAAAGCTGCTTCTGCCTACCCATCATTTACCCTAACATTTTTTCTTCATTAACTAGGTGCATTTGAGCTTGCTGACCCTTTACTTCTTTTTCTTTTGTAAGCAAACTATCTAATTCCAACCTTATGACTTTCTAATGGCTCAAATTAAACTGTTGAGATCATTATTATTTTTGACCTAACTACTGATCTACCAATATTAAATAGTTTGGCTAGATCTTTATTCTCTATCTATCAGCAGGAAATTTAAAGCATGAATGAATCAAGAATAAACTATTTGACCATCATGGATTGTGGAATTTTGGACAAGTTTCACACAATGTTATTTTGCAAAGTAAAGTAAAAAGTAGTGGCATTTGAATTTGCATCACTTTCAGAATCTATTTTTATCTCTTTTTGGTGGGGTTTATACTTTATACTTTTTTATCCTTTTCTTTTATTAGTTCTTTGATTTTTCGTTTAGGACTTCACCCTATTTACCTTTTTTATTTTCAATATGGGAAAACATTTTGTAGAAAGCAAAAGTATGTACAATATTACACGACTAATCATAGTCAATTAAAAATTATAAATCCTATTATTATAGGACCCTAACACCTCTTTCACTATCGAAGGCAGAGAGAAGTCTATGTTGAGAAGTGGATGTTTGTTTCCAAAATTGACTGTAAACTTGAGATTTAAGACTTTCATACTTTTGCTTGGTTTCCAAAAATGTTGAGAAGATATTAGTATCTCCTGCTGAGTTGATCTCAGTTGATTGGATAATCTCCATAGATTCAGTTGAAGAAGGAGTTGAAGAAGTAGAGGGAGGCTTGGGATCACAGGTCCCTGCTGATGAAACATCTTCCAATTATCTAAGATCAATTATCTTTGGTGGCTTGCTTCTTGATGACATTGACAGCCCAATTTTCAACTTCTTTTGTAAGATATAGTGCTCTTTACCTTGTTCTATAGCTGATTGAGTTTCCTCTCTGGCTCTTTTATGCTTAGTAATATGTGTAGCTAGAGTCTTTGTCTGAGGAGTTGATATAAGCCGTTCATCAACATCAGTGAGAGTACCTTCAGACCATTGCTCCTGGTTCATGAACTTCTCCAATTCTAGCCTGGGAGTACGGTTGTAAGGTGTTGCCTTCAACTGCACTTTGAGAGCTGAAATAATCCCAAAAAGATCATAAGACCAAGTGAAGCTTGGTTGGAGGTTCATGTTCTTTAGCAATCTGTCTCCTTTAATACTTGCAGACCTAGTGTTACAAATGAAACTCCCTACTTTGGCTTTGAGTTTAAACTGTGATTTCTTCTTGCATGAGACAAAATGGACTTCATCCATATTCATCATTTGCCCGATGTATTCCAGCAAGAATATTCTCCTTGGCACATACTTAGGCAGTTTGTATGGAGCCAACTCACTACCATAGATCCTAATGTCACTGTAATTCTGGTATAGGTACTAGTCATCAGTCTTGGTTTGCTCTAATAGGTGCACTGGCTTTTTAATTTCTTCTCCATTTATGGGCTCTGGGTGGCTGTTGAGTAATTGGACAACTGGATGTATGAAGGAATCAATGAACTGGGAGAATGTAAATTTAATGATCCTGTTATTACTAGCTCCGTCCAGTGAATCACTGATTGGTTCACTCCCTTCTCATTTTATCTGTTCAGCTGAATAGGCAATAGATCTCCCTATTGAAACAAAATTAGATGAATTATAACTGAACTGTACCTGAATACTCCTCGCGTGGTCAAATTCATAAATTGTTCATGTATATTATCAGCCAAAAAGTGGTTATAATTATATGAAGGCATGTTGATATTCTTTGCTAAAAATATAAAAGAATCCAAGGATGAATCCATTAATAGCTTGGTCATTTTCAAAACCTAGAAGGTATGATAACAAAGAGATAATGTGTCTAGTTGCTTCAGGGAACATGGAAGATGAATATGGAGGATTTCTCTTAGGTAATTCGACATCTTCTGGTAGGAAAATTTCAAAGATAAGAGCTCTCTGTTGGAAGGTCAGTTTATTGTAGAGGTCCATGAGAGGTACAGGTGAGAAATGGCTAAGGGAATCAGATGGAGGTATCATTAGCATCTAGTTTATGCTCTAACCAGTGATGACAATCAGGATTTTTCTATTCTGAGTCATTACTATTCTTTGCATAGGGTCATACCTAGATTGACACCAAGAGAATAGATCAGGGAATTGATGGGTCTTAAGAAAAGAAAATAATGGCAGAAGTGTCTCCCAGAAGAAAATGGAATCCTCCTTATTGGCATATTTCAGTTTTAACCATGAATGTAATTCATAGAAATCAAATTCACATTCAGAGTCATTGATCTTGAAAAGGGAGTCTACAAGTGGCATATGATCTGGATCAAGGGAGACTGTGGAGGGATTCCCTTCTTCGGTAGTCTTTTGTATCTTTGCTTTAGGAGGAATCACTATTGCAAGGGAAATTCAGACATTGTTTTTAATTTAAAATTGATGACAGTGGCAAAATCACACAGAGTGACAAATGGTGCTTTTGGTTTATGGATGGAAGCGAAAAGTGTCAAATGTTGGAGCCAAGGAGGATTTATAGGTTCAATTGGGCTCAATTGTCTATTTAGATCTAGTCGTAGGCATTCAATTTGAAGGGGAAATGCGAATTAATGCTTAATGGATGTTTAAATGGATATGCGGGTACAACAATGGCTTTGGAGCATATGGGAAACAGTATTATCACGTGGCGGGTGGTGAATGGGTAAGTGAAAAGGAATGGATTATGTGGAGGTTCGTTATTGGATGGAAGATAATGGATACACAAGGTGCGGGAGAAGTCAATGGTCGCATGGAAGAAAAAACGAAAGCGAATTTTTTTTGGGGGGGGGGGGCGAGGGTCATAATGGTTTATGGTTTCGGGCTTTGGGGGTCTGAAACATTTTGGAGGTGCCACATTGCAAAAAGTGACAGCCATGAAAACTACTTTTCGCCCCTCCCCCCCCCCCCCTTTTGCGTTAACAGGAAATGACCAGGGGGGGGGGCGAAAGGCTTCCTCGGCCATTGATTCGGGCAGAGTGAAGGAACTTCATTGAAAATTACGCATTGGTTATCGATGCTCGATGTGTTGTTTTGTCATTTCCGCCAACACGACAAAAGTGTCATTTGTCACTTATTTTATAAGGTCGTCAAGCTTTATTACAACAATTAAATCATAATTAAAGAAGTTAAGCATGAGTAATCAAAAAGAAATTTTTCAAAGGTGCATTTGAGCCAGCAACCTTAATTTATTTTCTAAGGAAAATATTTTTCTTTTGCTAATTGTCTATCATTTTTATTTTGCCTTCCTCTTTTAGAGAAAATACCCTATCATTTTATTTGATATGGAGCTGCAATAATAATCACTCCTAACATTTTTATTTTCCATCTTGTTTTTGGTCTATATCCGAACTTATCATTTTTTATATGGCATTTTTGATTTTTTATCTAATAGCTAACTTATCAAAAACAAAAATGTTACAACACTATGCAGTGCTTTGAAAACTGCCATAGGAAACACACACTCAATAAATCTCCCCAAACAAATAAGTATCTAAATAACTGTAGTAGTAGTGAATGAAGTTACTTTCCTGTGCAAATTTCTTCAACGATCTAACCTAGATGCATCCCAAACATCATCTTTTATTGTTGTGTAGAGCTATGTAGCGGTCACTGGCCTAGTTTTCAGATTTACATTTACTATTTCTTCTATATGATCATAGCAAATAAAATGAAAAACATCAATGAGATGCCATTGTTGGAGCCTCCTCTAAAACCCTGAACCCGATTGGAAAAAAAAGAGAATAAAGCGAGAGAGAGGAGGATCTTATCGTCTTGTCTGAGACATTACTTGTTGCACATGTGGCAAAGAAGGCTACTTCTTGCTAGTTGACTTAACAAATGAGGTAGAAGCAATGCTTTGGCAATGTGTGTTCCCATTGAAACCCTTCACAAGTCAATATGGACGCTTATACCTATTGATAACTTAAACCCTAATCACGCTAAGATTCATACCCTCGAATCTGAAGCCCTCTCACTAGGTAAGGCATGTTGGCATTCTTCTACACCAATGTCAAAATTTTAGCTTCGAGGAATAGAAGAAACAAACCTCAAACCATTATCGGGCTCCTTATGGAGGTGTAACATGTTTCTTCTTCAAAGGTGCACCAGCCCTCAAAACCAGACTTCATAAGAACCAAAATTAGGCACATCCGTTAAAAAATATGCACCTCTATCCTAGTTAAAAGACAACTAACTATCCACGTAGAGTCATTTTGTCTTAAATTTTATATTTAAGGAGACTAAAATAAATTTTATTTATAATTTAAAATAATTAAAATAAAAATATAACTTTAAGTGAAAAAGTTTTTCAGTGTAAATCACATGATAATACATTTGTCGACACATTTCGAACCAACAAGTGTGGTTCATCGTCAGGACAAGTTGAAGAATAGATCATGGCTACATATTAAATAGGGAGAGCAGATCTTCCAATGGCTAGGTTTGACAGAAAAATGGCTATATTAGACTGGACAGGACAAATGGCTATAATTGACCCAAAAATGAATAGATTTGACTATTCAAATTGTTTAATTATAAATAGTCAAATCTAGCTATTTTTGGGTCAATTATAGTCGTTTGTCCTGTCCAGTCTAATATAGCCATTTTTCTGTCAAACCTAGCCATTGGAAGATCTGCTTTCCCTATTTAATATGTAGCCATGATCTAATTCTTCAAGTTGTCCTAACCATGAAACACACTTGTTGGTTCGAAACACGTTAACAAGATCTGCTCTCCTATTTAATATGTAGCCATGATCTGATTCTTCAACTTGACCTGGCCATGAACCACACTTGTTGGTATGAAACACGTTGACAAATGTATTATCATGTGATTTACCCTGAAAAACTTTTTTTCTTAAATTTAATATGTATCACATAAACCTCAATTCAAAAATATAACACTTTAAGACAAAAGATTTATTTTCCTACTGTACTGTGATAAGATTGGGATGGAATAAGAAGATGACGTTCAAATTAGTAGTATTATAATGGAATAAGATTGGGATGCAAAAAGAAGCTGAGGTTCAGATCACTGATCACCCATTTGGGTTTTTTAATCACTTAAATAATAGAAAAGTATTCGTTGCATGGATAACGCATGAGTCCTTTGGTGCTTACATAAAGCATGAGTTTACATACTTGAAGAACGGGAACGGTGTGTCATGGTGAATGGCAACTGAGATGGAACATGATCCTTTCCTAAATCAAATGGGGATATGTACAATTGTGATACATATCAAACCCAATAAAATAATTGCAACAAACAATTTTCAATAAAGCAAATTATTGGAAGATAATAAATATTAATAAAATATATTTGAGAATTCAAACTGGCTATTGAACTTCAATCTGTTATTGATTATTGAATTTCAATTTCATACTAGAAATTTGACATGGCGTGATAAAATTACAGAAAACATGAATTCACTTCCGGATTCCGGGGAGTGAGTGATGACGATTTTCTCCCATTTCATTATCGGTGCGTTGGCCGTCCCGGAGAATCATAAATATGGTTGTTTCACGACGTTAAAAAACTTATCTAAAAGGTTCATGCACTTTTATATTTTTTAATTGATGGTTTAGATTGATTTTTGAGAATATGTTTAACATATGTTTTTCTGGGAAATATGCTTCTTCTGAATGCTTATCAATAATTGTAGCGTGTTAAAAAGTTTGTTAGGGTGTTTTGATTCTAAATAAATTTAAAATTTTAGATTTTTACCATGTGGCTCTGTAGTGTCTTAAAAGATTTGTTAGGTTGCATTGACTTTTAATAAATTTAAAATTTTAGATTCTTGCAATATGTCCTCCAACCAATTTCTTAGGGATTTGAGATTATTTCAATTCTAATAAGTTGGCAAATTTTATTTAGCAAAATGCATCATTACTTTTAATAAATTTTAAAAAATATATCCGTGCCATGTGGCTCCTTGCCAACTAATTTTTTAGGGATGTGAGATTATTCTAATTCTAATAAGTTCCTCCATAATAAGTTCCTCATTATTATTTATTATTATTTATAATATTCAGTTATATAAGCAAATGTTATTTAGCAAAATGGTCCATTTTAGAATAAGATCTGTAATTTTATAGTTGACTCAGAACGGTTTTATACATGGCTAAACAAGTAAATGTGTGAAATGGTAAGGCATTCTTCCTATTGCAATAGTTTTTTGTTATATTGATGAAACCCTTAGCTATATTAACCATATTAATATTTTTAATACAGTTGTACTAGTTTATTAATAATTTCTTTTTTAAAGTAATAGTTGACAGATAGCTGTAAATAATGAATTAAATTTATTTTATTTCATTATTATAATTATTAATATTTTAATCAAGATGAAAATGAAGAACAAATAGAAATAACTAAAATTAAATAATAATATGATCAAACTAATAATAAAGATAAAGTAAAATAAATAGAAATCATAAATTAAATTAGTTTTACTATTATTATTATTTAAATGGAAAAAAATTCTTTTAGAAATAACTAAAAGTAATTAAAATAAATAACATAAGAAAAATAAAAATAAAGACAAACTTAAAAATAAAATAAAATAAATAAAAATCATGAATTAAGTAAGGAAAGTCTTTTTATTCTTATTCAATTTTAGCTATTTCTATAAGGGTTTTTTAATTTAAATAATAATAATTGGAGGCTCTGTCCTCATCCCCACATCCACAAGCTTTTCAATAAAGGAGTCAAGCAAGGATTCATTAAACTATGGACTTTGAGCCTCATTATCCATATTTTTAAAAGTGGGGATATAAATAACCCCTATAATTATTGGACAATTATGATCTGCCCTCTCTTAGCCAAGTTATATGGTAGTATTTTGGAAAAGAAGTTGAGCATATGGTTTGAAAGCGAAGGTAGGCGAGCTAAAGGCCAAGCGGGTTTTAGAAGGTATCACTCAACAACAGACTACCTTGTTACACTTAGGATCATTGTGGAGGAATGTCGTAATGATAAATCCAATATCTTTTGTTGCTTTGTGGACTTTAGAAAGGCTTTCGATACGGTTCCTAGAAACAACTTTTGGAATAGATTAGAAGAGTTAAAGGTTCTTTTCGAGTTGAGAGCTACCGCTATAAGGTTATACGAGAATGTAATTTCCAAGTTAAAGAGAAATGAATGGTGTTCGAAAGATATTAAGTGTAATATCGGAGCTAAACAAGGTTGCCTTCTCTCCCCTACCCTATTTGGCATTTACATTGACAAGCTCGAAGGTTATTTAGAGGAAGAAGAATGTGCTGGCACAATTTTAGGTGGGATAGTCATCATCCTTCTTCTCTATGCTGACGATATTGTTCTCCTCGCAAGGTGTCCATCTGATCTTGATAAACAACTTAGACTTCTTAAGGATTTCTGCTCTACCATGGGTATGATTGTTAACACTGACAAAACAAAAGTTATGATTATCAAATCCAAGAAGGACACCTACACTAATTTTATGTATGACAATAATAACTTGGAGGAAGTGTATTCTTACAAGTACCTAGGAATTGATATTCATCACAAGCTCAACTGAGAAACGAATTAATGGGGGGTGGAAAGCTTACTTTTTTCTTGAAAATAATTGTAAAATGGCAAACTTCATAATGTGGGATAAAAAAATTTCCTCTTTGAAACTTTAGTCACTCCTGTTATCTTATATGGATGTGAGGTTTGGGGTTGCAGCATCTCTAGAGAATCCTAGAGAAAGATTGAGCAAATCCAGAAGCGCTCTATAACGTATAACCTGAAAATTAAAAGAAATACACCCTATCCTATTCTCCTTATAGAAGTATACCTTTCCCCTATCGAGAGCCTAGCTATGACTAGGATTTTGTTGTACAAGTTCAAGCTCAATAACATAGGAGATCACACACTTCCTAAGCTAGCTTTGTTGTACAAGTTCAAGCTCAATAACATAGGAGATCACACACTTCCTAAGCTAGCTTTAAATTCCAGCCAAAACCACCTAAGGCTTAAACGAGGGTGGTATAAAGACACGAGGGCCTGGTTAAACCATTGGGAGATTAACGAGAATGATACATTGCAAAACATTAATAACATTAAAAATATTGTTACTTCTAAGTTCAAAGAAAAAAGGTGGTGTGAGAAAGATTTAGCAGCTAAAAGAAAATTAAGTTATTATAAGAAGGTCATCAACCCCACCCTAGAAGATCAAAAGTATTTCTTTGTTTTAACTAGTTCAAAAAAGAAAATTAATATAACGAAGATTAGAATGAACTCTCATGAGCTCCATAGTGAAACATGTCGTCGGGAAGTTCCTAAAACATCATGGATGGAAAGGATCTACCATCTCTATGAGAATAGGAACATCGAGGATGAAAACCACTTCCTCTAAGAGTGCCCTGCGTACAACCACATTAGATCTCAATTTCATAATCTTTGTCACAACACTGACCTCTCTAGCCTCTTACGATGTCAAAATTATAGTGAGCTTGGAGGCTTCTCTCCGAGCTTTTTGACCATAGGAATAAAATCTTAAATCAAACTAAATAATTTGTTTCTTTAGGTCCGATAAACCAAAATTTGGTTATCAATAATAATAATAATAAAATTAATTTAATTCATCATTTCTATTTATTTTATTTTATTTTTAAATTTGTTATTTATTTTGACCATATTATTATTTAACTTTAGCTATTTTTATATGAATTTCTTTTTAATTAAAACAATAAAGGTAATGATAATAATAATTTAATTTAATTAATTATTTATAACAATTTTTCAATTGTTATAAAAAAATTGTTTATTATAAATAATAATTCTTTAGTCAAAACTAGTTGTTATATTATAATGGCTAAAAAACATCTCTATATATCTTTTTAATTTGATGTCAAGATTTAGTTCTCCATCTTGTCCTGAAAAAAGTGTGACAAAAAAATTATGTTATGTGATTTTCAACGAAATATTTCTTAGCATACAAGTTATGGATCACATAGGCTTAAATTCAGAAGATATTTATTTGTCTTTGTCATTAGTTAGAAATATTATTGTTTTCTTAAATGTTGGAAAAATAATTTGTTTATCTCAAAGATGTTTTTATCAAGGTTGTGTATAATTGATTACAATTTCCTCCTATTTCATAATAAGTGGATTGTTTATAGTGGAGAAAACATATTTGTTTCTCACTGTTAATAAAAACCTTATTTGTCTTTGTGTTTAGATGGAGAAGGTACATGTAAAGACAACTTTCTTAGTGTGTGCTAAATTTATATTTATTGTGTTTAGCTGGAGAAGGTACATGTAAAGACAACTTTTTTAGTATTTGTTAAATTTATATTTATTGCAGATTCTGAAAATATCTTAGAATTTAATTAACTTAAGAAAAGTCAAACAATTGAATTTGCAATACACAATTAAATATGTATTTTTTTTCAGATGAATATATATATATTCAGTCACGTGAAAGTTACATATTCTTCATGACTCTGTATCCTAAACAACAACAATTGAGAGATAGTATATTGGTGCATATCTGCGATCATGGAATCATACATTTGTCCCTATAGCCAGTCCTAGTAGCAAAATCTAGTCTATACTAAATGTGGATTTCAAATAGATCATAATATAGCAGTAATGATATGTTTTAACTGATGATAGACAATATATAGCACATTTAAAATGTTGTCACTAGTTATAAAAAAACAAAGAATACCAGAGGAGATCTATATGATATTAAAAAAAAATGTCAAGATTAGAAAGCTATCTTGTTAATGGCAGAATGCCGGCCTCCAACCAACTCTAATCCATTTTGATCTCTATGGGAAGACCATCTAATCTATCCATGACGCTTCTTAATTCTCATCCTTGATGTCTATGTGAAGACCATCCAATTTATTCATAAAACCTTTTTGGGACCGTCCGCATCTCTATTGAAATCCCTGCTGATATAATAGACATAAAAGACGCCGAAAGAGAAGTTGAACTATTGAATCTGCAATACACAATTAAATATCCCTGAATATTTATTTGAAAGATCTTATCATCAACATTGTGAAAGATTCAGTTAAGCTGAAAGTCCAAATGTAAAAATATCATTTCACCATCAAATAAAGTAAAAATATCATTTCACCATCAATTTTTTATTTTCTTTTGGTTTTTCCTCCGAATTTCCAAATGATTTCAATTTAAAACACGGCTGTTTTCTGGGAAAAGAATTGCTGAGAGCAATTGGAAAGCATCACTGTAAAAACAATTATTTTCCATTCTTACGATGGAATACATAACACTGTTGGTTTATATGGAATCATTGTGGCACCGAGGCTTGTAAAAAAAATACATGTATGGGCGGCTGAATATAATAGTCACCCGCGACTGCATGCAATTTACTGAAGGTTCGCGTTTTTAAATCCCATCCATCTCCAATTGGCATCAGCGGACAGTTCAGAGTACGCCCAATACCCAACCAATCGTCATCAAAGATCCTAAAATAATAATCGAAAATATAATAACATAAATAATATATGAAACATAATAGCATATTAAAATACAAACAAACTTTTTGATGTTATTATGATAATATGAAGATAATAAATCTGAGAACATATATATTAGAATATGGCAAAGGGGAATCCCGGTCGGAATATTTCATGCAATTAATTTTAAATGGCATAACCTATTTAAAATTAAAAAACAAAATTTATATAGGTTGATAAATTAATATTAATTATTATATATATTATATATTTTACTGGTCTATAATAATTTAACTAGTAATTGTAGTAGATGTTGCAATGGAAACGCCATAATTCAATAGCATATAACACTAATTAATGTTTCTTTGACAACTTTTGAAAGGCAGAAAAATATCAAGAAAAGGCAAGGACCATGTTACAGTGAAATCTTACATCTCGCTGCCTCCTAGTAGTACCAAGCTCTAAGTAGGACCAAACTCTAATCTTTGAACTCTATTGGAAAAGTTCAGTGAGCACAGAGTTTCTCCTATGTCATTTGCATGGGGACTAATTTGTACAAAAAAAGTCTTTGAGTATAATCCTGAATGAACATGCATCATATTGGTGTTAGAGGCAAATGAATTGAACTTGATACAGCGAAATTAAATTTTAACTTCTGGTTGTAACATGGTTTTAATAAGAGTCTTGCTTTGTCTCAAAATATGATCGCTGTCAAAATCCTAAAGAAAGATATCGAATACAGAGGGGTGAAAATGTGGATGGACCAACAACAACAAAAAGACAACGTAGATTGAGGGATGGTAAGAAATTTGCATTAGGTGAAATTTCAGAAACATATGATCGTTGATGGTAGAAGAATAAGATCATTTTGGAGATTAATTTTTTTTACAGACTACACTTTTTTTTTAATATTTGAAAACATCAAAACCAAATAAAATCTTACCAAGAAACATTTTTTTAATATTTGAAAAACATCAAAACCAAATAAAATCTTACCAAGAAACATGACCGAGATGTTATCTACCAACCACCCTTTTTAGTAACTATTTGGATGTGAGGGTAGTATTATTATATGTTGTGACCAACCTACAGAAACATGCAAGAATACAAATTATAAAAAATATGCACAAGAATGCACGAGTGCAAGCAAAAAAAACACGGTATTGTACAACCATAAGCCATCTAAAAAAGTACCTAAGATGCCATATTTTATCTAAAACACAACACAAGATATTCTAACAACCTTTCCATTTTCAGTTATTTGAGAGAGAAATAGCCACTTGGGATGTTCTGAATCTTTCCAACAAGGAATATCTTCAGGTTGATTAGTGCCCAAGAAACGTAAAACACTTATGATCAATATTTATATTTGTTTCTGTCCCTACATCTACGAAACTGCTATAAAGTACATAACCAATACTATATTCCGAAGAATAGTACAAACCTGGGTGCTAAATAACGACTGTAAAAGAAACCTTTGTTGTCATGAGTCCAAGTAATGGTTGAAACTTTCACCTGTTTTCCAATTGCAAAATTTGAAAACAGTTCTATATAATCAATAATTAATGGTTCAAAAGACTTATAACGACATGATATACAGAAGCTAGGTTAAAGAAACATATAATCAAAGGTTGTAGTATTGTAGGTGAATTTGCTAACTATTATTTTTATGCAAAAAAAAAATTTATTATGCAAAAATGCCGGCAGCGGCTCACCACCGATCTCAGTGATACAACAATTTTCATGTTTGTGTTGTAGTTAGCACAGAAATTTTATACTCTTTGATGATATTTTATAATGTAGCACAAGGGGAGTATTTTAGCTAACGTTTAGTCTTTCTTAATGTTGTAGCTCATCTCTTCAAATGTAACTACTACTAATTAAGGTTATGTGGCACCCTCATCTTAGTGGAAGATCTTTTCAATATCTAAATGAGATCATCTTTTGTTTGTCTCACTGACATAGTTTACTATGCTCTAATCTATCAACAACTAAAGACTCAAACATGTCATGGCCTAACTTAAGTAATTCCACTATGAGATGCAAATTCTCGTTTCCAAAATAGACATTCATAACAAGAGTGTTGAAAACATTAGCATTCGGTAGCCCAGTTTACACAATAGGCATTCTATCCTATCTTTGTTGCATTCATCCCTTGATGTCATCATGATTTTTTATTCTAGTTGCCTTAAGCCTCACAAAATAGGCATCCATGACATTGACTGTGAGAAACTGTCTGTGACCCTGTTTCCATATTAGGAACACCATCCTAACTCCATGGCATTCATCCCTTGATGTCACCATGCTTTTTTGACCTTAAACCTCACAAATATAATTGTGAATGCATACATTTGTGAATAAAGAACTACAAAAACTAATGCGAAAACACAACTAGGCAATTTCATCTACTGAAGGAAGTCTGCGTACTCTTGGTGGAACCCAAGGATAAAAACATGGAAATATGTGAACTGTAAAATTTAACAGCAGTAATGAATGACATGTAAGTACATGATATTATCAAAAGATGTTGAGAATTGTCTCTACAGAATGTCAGCTTGACTTGACTAGCCATAGTTTTCAGCCTTGAGGCTATTCAACAATAATGCATGTTTCCAAATTCTTCTCTCAATAGACTAAGAGTATGGAATATACTGTGGAGTGACCATTCCGGTGGGAGAAAAATACCGTTGAGGATCTATAACTGATTTTTGTAGTCTTCTAAAGCAGTCAAACTTGGACTTGCTTCCACTCAATAGTAGTTTTGAAATGTGCATGGGTACTTATAAAGTGTGTTTACTGAGGAAGGCCGAAGACTGAGGGAGGAATAATGATTAAGTAAAGAGTAGAAATATTTGTCTACTTAAATTAGGGTTCATTCTGGAATGATTTTGACCTCTGCCTTGCTATCAAAATAGGTTCGCCTATTTTAATTTGCTTCTAAATATAATATTATAAATTTCCTTCTTAAGCTGACTTTTCCCCTCGAAACTCGAATTAAGTAAGAATTAGGATGTGATTATGCACAATTGTTCCTTCATGCTCTTTTTGTGACATCTTTCTTGACCTCAGTTAGAATGCTGAGAAAGCTGAAACTTGGCCCAAGGATGTTAACATGTATTGCTCTCCCCGTTAACGACAGTGTTAATCCAACGCTCCCCGTGTGTTTCATGGATCCGTTAAATCTAACAATGTGTCTGTTTAATAACACCTGCGTGTTTTGGTGTAATGGTAATCATGACTCCAACAAGTGGTATCAGAGCCGAAGGTCTCGAGTTCGAAACACACCTAGCTCACGTTGAGGGGGGAGATTATTGTGATCCCCGTTAATGGCGGTGTTAATCTAACGCTCCCCGTGTGTTTCGTGGATCCGTTAAATCTAACAATGTGTATTTTTACTAACACCTATGGGTTTTGGTGTAACGGAAATTGTGACTCCAACAACATGGTTTTAGAGGATTGTTTATCATAAGCTAATTTTGTTGTTCAGATCTCTTAGAAAAATTGTTCTTGCTAGATCTTTTCAATTTAGAAGTTACAACTGTTGTTCAACTTCATATCTTGGCTGGAATACCAACTTTTTACTTTTTGGTTTCCCTTTATGATGCTTACAAACATAAGCTATGACATCCTTGGACCTCAAGGTAAAATACTTTTTAGTGTAAGATGTAGAAATCGAAGGAATCACTGAAAAATATCAGTCCATTGGAGACTTGTTTTATGTGCCATTGCACTCTTTTAGGTGGGATTGCTTCAAGGAACCTGTTAAAGAAGAGTCTTAGATGAAATATTTTCTTATTTCAAGTCCTTTAATAGTTTCAACTTTTGGTTTTAGCCAACATTTTGGAAGAATGGGCACTTTTCAAATTTGTTGTAGTTTTGCATGTTTCCTTCTTTAACTCGCACATTAGACAACCTTTGTTGCACATAGATAGAATACTAGCATTTGATATTTGTTAGAAATATGGAATAGGTCATGAGGTAAAATGGCTAAGAGATGTTCTTTTAAAAATCTATAAAACAACAACAAAAAGACGACGTAGATTGAGGGATTGTAAGAAATTTGCATTAGGTGAAATTTCCGAAACATATGATCATTGATGGTAGAAGAATAGGATCATTTTGGAGATTATTTTTTTTTTATAGGCTACACTTTTTTATAATATTTGAAAAACATTAAAGCCAAATAAAATCATACCAAGAAACAAGACCCAGATCTTATCTATGAACAAGCCTTTTTAGTAACTAGTTGGATTTTAGGACAATATTATTATATGTTACGATCATCCCACAAAAGCATGCAAGAATACAAGTTATAAAAAATATGCACAAGAATGCAGGAGTGCAAGAAAAAAAGACATGATATTGTACAACCATATAATTGAAATAGCCATCTAAGAGTAACTAAGATGCTATGTTTTATCTAAAACACAACACAAGATATTCTACCAACCTTTCCATCTTCAGTTATTTGAGAGAGAAATAGCCACTTCGGATGTTCTGAATCTTTCCAGCAGAGAATATCTTCAGATTGATTAGTGCCTAAGAATTGGTAAAACACTTGATGATCAATATTGATATTCGTTTATGTCCCTGCATCTAGCCTTTTTCCTTCTCTATCAGGGAAAAACATAAGTAACTAAGAAACTGTGATAAAGTAAATAAGACAATCAAAGAAAGTAAATAAGGAATTGCTATAAATTACATAATAAACACTATATTCCGAATAATAGCATAGACTTGGGCACTGAATAACGACTGTAAAAGAAACCTTTGTTGTCACGAGTCCAAGTAATGGCTGAAAATTTCACCTGTTTGCCAATTGCAAAATTTGAAAACAATTCTATGTAATTAATAATTAACGATTCAAAAAACTTATAACCACATGATATATAGAAGTTGGGTTAAAGAAACATGTAATAAAATGTTGTAGTATTGTAGGTGAATTTGCTAAGTAATATTTTTATATGAAAAAAATTTATTATGCGAAAATGTCGGCAGCAGCTCACCACCAAATCTCAGTAATACAATAATTCTCATGTCTCTGTTGCAGTTAGCACAAAAATTTTATACTCTTTGTTGATATTTCGTAATGCAACACAAGCGCAATATTTCGGATAACGTTTAGTCTTTCTAAATGTTGTAGCTCATCTCTTGAAATGTAACTACTGCTAATTAAGTTTATGTGGCACCCTCATCTTAGAGGCAGATCTTTTCAATATCTAAATGAGATCATCTTTTGGCTATCTCACTAACATAGTTTACTATGCTCTAACCTATCAACAACTTAAAATTCAAACATGTCTTGGCCTAACTTAAGTAATTCCACTATGAGATGCAAATCCCCATTTCCAAAATAGACATTCATAACAAGGGTGTTGAAAAAATTAGCATTGTGTAGCCTAGTTTACACAATAGGCATGCTATCCTATCTTTGTTGCATTCATCCCTTGATGTCATCATGATTTTTTAATCTAGTTGCCTTAAGCCTCACAAAATAGGCATCCATGACATTGACTGTGAGAAACTGTCTCTGACCTTGTTTCCACATTAGGAACACCATCCTAACTTCATGGCATTCATCCCTTGATGTCACCATGCTTTTCTGACCTTAAACCTCACAAATATAATTGTGAATGCATACATTTGTGAATAAACAACTACAAAAATTAATGCGAAAACACAACTAGGCAATTTCATCTGTTGAATGAATTCTGTGTACTCTTGGTGAAACCAAAGGATAAATACATGGAAATATGTGAACTATAAAATTTAACAGCAGTGATGAATGACATGTAAATACATGATATTATCAAAAGATGTTGAGAATTGTCCCTAAGAACGTTAGCTTCACTCGCAGGCCATAGTTTTCACCCTTGACGCTATTCAACAACAGTACATGTTGCCAAATTCTTCTCTCAATATACTGAGAGTATGGAATATATTGTGGACTGACCATACCAGTGGGATAAAAATACCGATGAGGATCTATAACTGATTTTTGTAGCCTTCTGAAGCAGTCAAACTTGGACTTGCTTCCACTGAACAATAGTTTCAAAATGTCCA
Organism: Pinus tabuliformis; assembly: GCA_031772625.1. Lineage (NCBI taxonomy): Eukaryota > Viridiplantae > Streptophyta > Pinopsida > Pinales > Pinaceae > Pinus > Pinus tabuliformis. The sequence goes on along the minus strand of CM062817.1, from coordinate 1,608,935,346 downwards.
TGGGTGCTTATAAAGTGTGTTTACTGAGGAAGGTTGAACACCAAGGGAGGAATAATGATTAAGAAAACTGCCGAAATATTTTTCTACTAAAATGGGGTTCATTCTGGAATGATTTTGACCTCTGCCTTGCTAACAAAACAGGTTGGCCTATTTTAATTTTCTTCTATATATAACCTTATAAATTGCCTGCTTAAGCTGAATTTCCCCTTGGGGACTCGAATTAAATAAGAATTAGGATGTGATTATGCACAACTGTTCCTTCATTCTCTTTTTGTGACAACCTTCTTGACCTCAATTAGAATGCCGTGAAAGCTGAAACATGGCCCAAGGATGTTAACATGGTTTTAGAGGATTGTTTGTCGTATGCTAAAGCTGTTGTTCAGATCTCTTAGAAAAATTGTTCTTGCTAGATCTTTTCAATTTAGAAGTTACAACTGTTGTTCAACTTCATATCTTGGCTAGAATATGAATTTTTACTTTTTGGTTTCCCTTTAGGATTCTTACCAACCTAAGCTCTGACATCCTTGGACCTCAAGGTAAAATACTTTTCAGTGTAATATGTAGAAATCGAAGGAATTGTTGACAAATATCAGTCCATTGGAGACTTGTTTTATGTGCCATTGCACTCTTTTAGGTGGGCTTTCTTCAAGGAACCTGTCAAAGAAGAGTCTCAGATGAAATATTTTTTGATGTCAAGTCCTTTAATAGTTTCAACTTTTGATTTTAGCCCACATTTTGGAACAATGAGCACTTTTCAAATCTGTTGTAGTTTTGCATGTTTCCTTCTTTAACTTGCCAATTAGACAGCCTTTGTTGCACATAGATAGAATACTAGCATTTGATAGTTGTTAGAAAGATGGAATAGGTCATGAGGTAAAAGGGCTAAGAGATGTTTTTTTAAAAATCTATAAAACAACAACATTTATTACAGAAAAATGCAGGTTGATAGGAAACATTTTGTTTATATGGAATATTATACTTACATTTTTCTTAGCAATTTCCTTGGTTACATGTTGCATTAAATAGGGATAAGAGAAATACTACTTTTTTTATAACTAGGTTGAGCCTTGGCTAGGGCGCACCCCAATGTTGGATGGAGGAATAATCTATCCACCTATGGGACGCTATCACCAGGATTGTATGAAACTCGACTGAGCTTGGCCACCCCTTGGGATAGTTTAATTCTCCAAATGTTCACAGAAAAATATTGATTACACAAGAAATTTCCTTATTTCTACGTATCTATCAGGAATTATGTGTTTAGATGTGATCAGAGAATTGGTCAAACATCTCATAATCATTCTTTAGACAGTTTGACTTCTATTTATAGAAGCAATGGTGGAGTCCTGACTACACTGTCATTATTTTCTTATTTACATTTTGTTCATGTTTTTCTCTTTTGACCAATAGTTTGTAAGGTTGGAACAAAATGGTATGTGAGACAAATTAGAAAAAGTTGATTTGTCTGATTGACAAATCACAAAAATTACAACTATAAAAGAATATACATTTTGTTCATGTTCTGCTCTTTTGACCAATAGTTTGTGAGGTTATAACAAAATGGTATGTGAGACAAATTAGAAAATGTTGATTTGTCTGATTGACAAACCACAAAAATTACAACTATAAAAGAATAATATAGGTTCCAATTATCTCCCTCAAAGCTACCTCAGCTTACTGTTACGCTTATCTATATGGATGTTTTGTTCAGATTTCAGGATCCCTCCAGCCAATAGCTGCCAATGTTGGTTTGGATGTCCAATGTTTTTTACATTTTGTTCATGTTTCGCTATTTTGACCAATAGTTTGTAAGGTTGGAACAAAATGGTATGTGAGACAAATTAGAAAATGTTGATTTGTCTCATTGACAAATCACAAAAATTACAACTATAAAAGAATATACATTTTGTTCATGTTCTGCTCTTTTGACCAATAGTTTGTGAGGTTAGAACAAAATGGTATGTGAGACAAATTAGAAAATGTTGATTTGTGTGATTGACAAATCACAAAAATTACAACTATAAAAGATAATATAGGTGCCAATTAGCTCCCTCAAAGTTACCTCAGCTCACTGTTACTATTATCTCTAGGGATGTTCTATTCAGATTTCAAGATCCCTCCAGCCAATAGCTGCCAATGTTGGTTTGGATGTCCAATGTTTCACCAATGGTTGTTTTGGTTAAAATTTTTAACTAAGTGTCTTGATTAGTAGCATAAATACCTTTGTCTTACCAGATTTTAATTGAATATTTTTGTATCTTAACGCAAAACAATATGAAATCATAATTATTAATAACTATTGAGGATAAGTTTTGTTGTTTTCTATGCACAAGTAACATATGTTGCATTATTTTTGTAAAGCCCATGCCCCTTGATTGTAATATCATGACTTGGAACTAAGAAAGAAATTGGGAAATGGTGACTCATAGTACTATATGATGACTTTCAAGTGATAACTTGAGCTATAAATTATGAGTTGGAATCCTCCTAGAGTTATTATAATTTATACCTCTACCTCTCTCTAGTGCAATGCCTTCTCCACAACCTTTCTGCCTCCATTCTTGTTTGATGCTCCAGCCTCCATGCACTCACTTCCTCGACTACCTAATGTGTGTTCTCATTTTGACATGCCTCGAGATCCACCTGCCAATCAAAAGCTTCCAGACTTTTTATTAAGGATATCTATTATCAACTTCAAGTCCCCTTCAAAAATACTATTCTTAAATCTTACCTTAAGGCCTTCCATGATGCCACAAATTCAGCCTTATTGTGCGCCTTTCCAAGAAACTGATAATTGACTTTTAGTATAGACTTGGGCATTGAATAACAACTATAAAAGAAACCTTTGTTGTCATTAGTCCAAGTGATGGTTGAAAATCTCACCTGTTTTCCAATTCCAAAATTTGAAAATAGTTCTATATAACCAATTATTAATGGTTCACAAAACTTATAACCACGTGATATACAATAGCTAGGTTAAAGAAACATATTGCAAAAGGTAGTCCTTATATCCCATTTCTCTCTACTAGAAGATAAATGACAAATCATTTTTTGTGTCGATTGTTAATTATAATCTGTAAGGATCACGTACAAGCACCTCGTGATAGTTGTCTACTACAGATTCATCTCTCCTTGCTTCTGGATAATCCAAGCATTCTTCAGCTTGCAATGAACCCATATTAAATTCAGGAGCTTGGCACAACCTAACTGAACGGTTAATAAATAAGGGAAAACTGCTTTTTGTATTAAGACTAATGCCCTGCTAAACGAACTTGCATTGTGTACATGTTAATAAATAAGGGAAAAATACTCTTTGTATTTAGACTAATGCCCTTCCAAATGAACCTGCACTGTGTACAGAGATATGCAATTAATAATTAGGAAAATGTTAATAAAACCAAATTTATTTCCCAAAGCGATAAGAAAAATCCGAACATGAAGGAAAGCCAAATCCAGTAAGGTATCCAGTACTGCTGAAAAATGCTCAAACAAGAGAATTAGTAATGGCTCTAAAATCTGGTAAGGTATCCAGTACCACTGAAATGCCCAAACAAGAGAATTAGTAATGGCTTTGAGATTCATACAAATAATTGAAAATTATTATATACCTTGCCACTTCTCTTGCACCCCAAAGATGAAATTTTATGGAGATATTCCAGTGTAACTTCTTCAAGAGGAACACGGGGCAACATGCAGGCACAATTCATGTTATGGGCTTAGCCAGTGGCTTCAAAAATGTGTCTTCCTAAGCTGGGTTTGGCAGCTTCAAACCCACCGTGGCTTTTCTTTCCCATGAACCCATGTTCCGACTGAAACAAAAAGTTTTCCTTTGCCTCTATATTCCCTATTTCTCTCCACAACACTATTTCACACAAGGAGAACCATTTACCTTCATTCTGCAACACAAGTTCACAGCAACCATGGCCGTCTACCTCCATTCTACAATGAAAGCTCGTTGCAAGCCAATCTACCTTCATTCTGCAACCCAAGCCATGGCATGGAAGTCTACCTTCAGGGTTCGCTGGTTCTTGAAAAAGATACGGCAAGCCATGGTTGTCTATGTTCACTTGCAATGCATGCCATGGCCCTCTACCTTCACGGTTCCCTAGTTCTTGAAAATAATGATGAAGTTTAGATTGTTATTATTATTTTTTCAGTTATAACTAATTTTTTTATTAATGGTGGTAAACATTTTAATTTTCTAACATCAAATCAAACGGATCATAGTTTGATAGGTAAGATAAGAGGAGAGTGGATTTCAGAGAGAAACGACTTACGACGTAATTATTATTTTTTAATTTAATGAAAAAATTGTGATTTTATTTGTGTGGTAAACTAAATTAATTTTAAAGATATATGTAGCAATTAGTTTTCTTTCAAAAAAATTAACCTATTTTCCAAAAAAATTTTGTTAAGTTCTTCAAAACGGTTTCAAAATTTCAAGACCCAAAAACTGCACAAATTAGTAAATTGTGTTACAATTGAGGAAACTGGAAGTGTTGGGGATCCAAGTGGAATAGGTGAGTGGAAACCAATATCCACCTAGATCATTCCTCCCCCCTTAGGAAGCAATGGTCTCGATTGCGTTGAGTGCCTCCACGAGATGGGAAACTTTTGTTGAACTTGGTCCTTAGTGAGCCACTTGTCTTAGTGCAAGAGTTGGTCAACTTTGACAACCCGATACAATTGGATCTTCTGTTGGTGAGTGTTATTGATTTTTGTGTCCATAATCTGATCTGTTATGGCCTATTTTATGTAGTTTGGGCTGATATTTGTTGGTGTTAGCCGTTTTTCAATGTCTAATGGGTCCAACAATCGTGGAAAGTATGGTTAAAGGAAGTCCACATTAAACACTGGGTGCAATACAAGGAATGGGTGAATGTTGAACTTAAAAGCATTGTGACCCGCACTCTTGGTGATGTTGTTGGGTCCATATCGGAGAGGTACTATATTTCCATGGGCTCCAACAAGGTGTTTTTTCTACAAATGCAGCCAAATTGTTACCCACATGAAACTTAGTTGACACCTGATGTTGATCATGTTGTTTCTTGTACTTGGCATCGCAATTCTCCAAGATGTCATGACCTGACTAGTGGATGTGTTGGATGTGTTCAATAAACCTAGTTGCTTTATCAACCTCACAATATACATGTGTGGATTCTATTTGTGTAGTTGAATGAGGCATGGCAACATCAATCACAAAAGATGGTTGAAATCCCAACCCTACTTTAAAGGGAGTGCGACTAATCGAGCTATTGAGAGATCTTTTATAGATGTGTTGCACATAGGTAAGGCTCTCATCCCAGGTTCATGGATGCTTAGAGATGTACATGTAGAGTATGTGCACTATCATCTTGTTTACAATCTTTGTCTGGCCATCAGTCTAGTGATGGAATGCAGGGGACTTAGTGAGCTTAGTGTCCAATATTGCTCATAGGCTCAAACAGAATATACTCAGGAACTTGCTATACTGATCATATATAATGGTATGTGAGATCCAAAAATGTACCCACGCCCATTCAAAGAAGAGTTTTGTAGTCTCATTTGTTGTGATACTGTTCTTGCCAGTTGCTAATATAGCCATATTAGGAAATTTATCCATGACCAAAAATAACATATATTACCATGTTTGGTAGAAGGGAGTCCAGATAGATAGTCAATATAGATGGATTCCCAAGGCTAGATGGGTGTAGGAAGAGGAGTGAACATATCTTCCTTCTTTATGGTTGGCTTGGCGATAACACATGTAGTGTAGGATCTGATATCTTTTCGAACACCCCGTAGGAGTTTTGGTCCATAAAAGTACTTTTGTAGTATGACCACAATTTTCTCTACACCAAAGTGTCTAACAGCCCAACTATAGTGTGCCTCCCAAATCAGGTTGGCATGCTTTCTTGAAGGAAGACAAAGGTGGCTCAGGTCACATAACAATTTTTCCTGGAGGTGGAAATATGGAACTTTATTCCCATCCACTAGGATTTGGTATGTGCTGGTGAAATCTTGATCATTTTTACATAGTTTACACCATCTATATGTCTCATGGCCACAATAGTTGAGAACGGTAGTCAGTGCTACAACTAGCGACTGGCTGATGTAATATGCAACATGATTAATTCTTCCCTTTTTTTATTGAATGGTCAACTGTAATTGTTACAAATATGTGGACCACTTCTGATGGAAATTGTTTTGCAAATTCCTTTATGTCCGTATGAACTGAAGAGGTTGATGATCATTGTGGATGATTGTCTCCTTCCCCATAATGTAATGCTTTCATTGTTGGAAACGCTACACGATAGAATATATCTCTTTATCATATGTGGGGTACTTTTGAATTGTATCGGAAAGTGCCTCACTATGATAGGCCATCAGATGACTGTGTTGAGTGGGGATTTCACCAATAGAATTATCAAAGGCATCTGTCTCAATTTCAAATGGTTGTTGGAGGTCTAGTAATGTGAGTACATGGGTAGAGAAAAGGTGGTGCTTCATCTCAGCAAACATCTTATGTTGGAACATGGACCTGGAAAATTTTTCTTTTTCTCCACCCTTGGTAATCTGACTCAATGATTGAGTGATACGGGACAATCCCAACACAAACTTCTGATTAAAAATGGTGAGGCCCAAAAAGCTATGAAGCTTTGGTAGAGTGGTCGGGGCTAGCCAATCACGAATGACATGGATCTTAGCTAGATCCACATGCACAATTTTCTCATCTATGATGTAATGCATATATTGGACCTGACTTGTGCCAAACATGCATTTCTTCAAGTTGGCACATAGTTTGTGGTGCCACAAGGTTTGAAGGACCTAAATAATTTGTTGCAAGTGGTCTTCCTAGCTCTTGTTGAAGATGAGAATGTCATCTAGATAAAAAATCACAAACTAGTTGGTGAAGGGCCCAAAGATGTCATCCATCAACCTTATAAGAGTTTCAGGGGCATTTTTCAACCCGAAAGGCTTGAACAACAATTCAAAAATGACTTCCTTGGAGTTGAAGGTTGTCTTCCATACATCTATGGGCTCTATTGGAACCTGGTGATAGCCAGAATTCAAATCAATATTGACGAAATAGTTGGCCCCCCTTGAGTTAGTCTAGAAGGTCATCAATCTGTGCGATTGGATACCTGTTCCTAACAATGATTTTGTTTAGTGCCTAATAATCGATGCAGAGCTTCTAGGTCTCATCCTTTTTATGTACAAGTACAATCAATCTCAAAAAAAGTGAGGAACTTGGTGAGATGTGACCTTTTTGTAGCAACTCCTGGATATGCCACTTGATCTTTTAATTTTCCAAAATGGAATGGTCGTATATCAACCCATTTGGTAGAGGTTCTATGAGAGTAAGATTGATCGAATGCTTGAAATTACAGTTCAAGGGTACTCTTGTGGGTGAGGAGATGTTTTCCCTGTATTATTCCATGACCTTATCCACTTGCTTCTACTACGTGGAGGAACCCATCCTAGGGGCCATAGATGTGGCCATGATCTTCTCCTTACTTTGAGAGTGAATCAGAAAGAAAAAAAATTCCCCAGTTTGGGAGATGTCTTGTAACATTTCTTTGTACAGATTAAAGATATGGCAGTAGGTGGGTCTAGCTACAATATATTATATAACTTATTTCCCATAGTAATAATAATAGTGTGAGACATAGACTCATAGACAACATAACTCTTCCACAAGTATGGTTGGCCTAATAATACATCACAAACTTCAAGGGGAGCAACGTCACACAGTGCCTCATTCATGAAGGGTAACAAATCCATGTAATAAAGTAATAAAGGAAAAAATAGACCAATGTTATGAAACCAGCTCAAGAAAAGATAGAAAAGAAAGATTAACGCCTTAGAATTCAGCCTCTTCGAGGGGGCAACCTCCTTTACATTACATAAATGAACAATTCTTCGATGATACAAATGAAAATACTTCCTTTCTATATATAGGAGTCTAAGTGGTCCCAATACAATCAAAGCCTACATAACAATAATATTGTAGGGCACAACAGTAACAATGGTGGGCTTCTATGTGGCATAATAGTGACAATATGGGCACTACATGGGTACATCAATATAATAAGTGGGTTATACTAATAACAAGAAGGGGTTACACTAGTAGTATAGGGGCCTAACATGCCCCTCTCCTTCAAAAAGCGTTGTCCTCAACGCTTGAGTAGTTCTTGATGCTTCTATATAAAATTCTTGTCCTCCCATGTGGAATATTCCGCGGGTAAGTTCTTCCATTTGATGAGATACTCTAAAATTGATCGATTTCGTAGCTGTCGGGTTCTTGTTTCTGTGACTGCTCCAGGTTCCAATATGATTTTTCCTTCCTCTTCAATTTCTGGCAATATTGCTTGAATTGGGATCTTTTGCAACTTTTGAATAAGTGGCCATACTTCTTCGTTCTTCTTCCATTCATCCGTTGCTTCGTTTATCCAATTTGGTTGGATAATATAAATAGCACAAAACAATGCTTCCACATCCTCATCCTTGAAGCGTCTTCCCATTCGGTAAGGTCGCCATTTTTTAAGTGCATGTAGTATTGCCAACATTTCCTTCTCATCAATAGCTTGCTTGAGATGTAGCAGTAAAAATACCGAATCACTCACATCAAAACATTTTTCACTACGATGTTGATCTACCTGTTGTTTCATTTGATTTTGCACCGAAGTGGCGTTATCCTTTAAAAGTTGGAGAACTTGTTGTTGATGCTCGATATGATCTTTCTCTACTTGAACCTTTTTCTTCTTGATATGTCCTTCTACCTTTTGAGGAGTGGTAATTTCTTCCAGTCCTTTAAAAGATATGGTCGGATTCATTTCTTGATGCTCGATGTGATCTTTCACTTCTTGAACATTTTTCTTCTTGATGTGTCCTTCTATCTTGATAGTTTGAGGAGTGGTAATTTCATCCATTGAATTACAAGATATGGTTGGATTCATTTCTTCTTTCTCGATGTGATCTTTCACTTCTTGCACCTTTTTCTTCTTGATATGTCCTTCTATCTTGAGAGTTTGAGGAGTGGTAATTCTTGCCAATGCTTTACAAGATATGGTCTGATTCATTTCTTCTTTCTTTGGGGTGGTTTCCTGACGTATATCCTCTTCTTTTGATGTTTCTTGATCATTTTCTTCCTCCTCTTCATATTCTATGTAAAATAATTTCTTCTCAACACACCTATGACCTTTAGTGCATTTGCTATCACAATTGTAACAAAGCCCTTTTTCTCTTTTTTCTTCCAATTGTTGTGGTGTAACCCTTGTAGGTTGTGGAAGGCTGGGAGAAACAACACTTCCATCTTTATAGTTGTGAGGGGTATGCTTCCTGGTTTCCATAATTTTGATTTCCATTATGTCACAAAGCCCTTTTACTCTTTCCAATTGTTGTGGTATTGCTCTAAAGAAGGTGTTGCTCTTTATATCCTCATAATGTGCTATCATTTCCTCCGTGAAAATTGACCACGTAACAAGTTTTTTACGAGAACAAAGCCCTTTGTACCATAAAAATTGATCTGGTTCTAAATATGAAGATGCAATACATACCTTTTGTAACAGTTGTACACCATGTATATCAAAATATTGCTCCATCTGAAGTATCCAATTTACCGGATCCTTGCCATCAAACTTCCTCATCTTGCTTTTTCTTGATTTTAGGAGCTCTACCTTGAAACGACTGTAACTCTGTACTTTCGGATCTTTAAGTTTTGAACTTGTGACTTGTATTAGCCCTCTGTGTCCTCTTTCCAATGCCACAAGTCTGATCCAAATTGGATTCTCCAAGAAAAAGTTATGCACAATCTCCCGCAGTGACCTGATTATAGACTAGTTCAGTAGAGCGAACTTGTATGAAGTGCCACGTGTCACTGTTTCAAAATTTGACTCTGAAAAATATATAAACAGAAACTGCAGTCCGTCCTCTTTCTGTAACTTCTTACAAAATTTCAATCCGATTCTCAGAAAGAAAGTTATGACAATTTTCCCCAGGTCACCTGTTTTGAGTGTAATTCAGGAGTCTGCAGAAAGACCAAATTCCGCAGATCATATCTCCGAAAATATCACGCAAAAAGAACTGAAATTTGGACCCAAGGTTCAGCGCCAATTCTTCTCAAATGGGTTTTTTTTTGCGACTTCTAAAACGTCACAGAAAAAAAGTTATAGCGAAAATGCCACGATGACCTGTTTGGAGCAGCGAAACCCTAGAATCCAAAGCTCTGATACCAAATGTTATGAAACCAGCTCAAGAAAAGATAGAAAAGAAAGATTAACGCCTTAGAATTCAGCCTCTTCGAGGGGGCAACCTCCTTTACATTACATAAATGAACAATTCTTCGATGATACAAATGAAAATACTTCCTTTCTATATATAGGAGTCTAAGTGGTCCCAATACAATCAAAGCCTACATAACAATAATATTGTAGGGCACAACAGTAACAATGGTGGGCTTCTATGTGGCATAATAGTGACAATATGGGCACTACACGGGTACATCAATATAATAAGTGGGTTATACTAAAAACAATAAGGGGTTACACTAGTAGTATAGGGGCCTAACAACCAAGGTCATGGGACACATATTCCAAGTTGAATGTTGGGCAAAACATCATCATGGATTTTCATTATGATTATTATGGCTGAAGAAAATTGGGAAAGGAAATGGAAAAGGATTTTAAAAGGAAAAGAGACATTAATTGGAATTTTATTTATGAAAATAATCGAAATTATGAGAAAAGGAAGGTGAAAGGTAACAAGTTTTCATGTGAGGGGGAAATGAAGGAAAATAATGGAAAATTGAAGAAATTAGAAACCTCATTGGTAAAAAGGTTTATGATGATCAGTTGGTAACATTTTGTCAGTTTAGTTTTGGAGCTCTCTCTCTACTCTCTTTCTCTCTTTCTCACTCTTGGACACTTAGAGCATTACTAGCATTGAATCAAGGAAAGTAAAGGAAGTAAAAATAAGACAAAGGAAAGCATGGATCAAGAAAGGAAGAGAAGCATCTAACAACTACATCGGGATTATTTGCGGGTATCCATTTGCATATGTGATTTCCCTGATAAATTTGGCATGAATGTTACATGGATTTGCGTATTTTATTCTCTTATTGTCATTGTCATGGGTTTTGCCAGGTGTGACAATGTTCTTCAACCTTGCCTTGTCATTTCCGGATAGCCATGGTGTGATGTGTTCTCTTATATTTTGTTAAGCAATATTTCCAGATCGTTTCCAAACTGAGTGAGGTGATATCTGAAAGAAAGAATAGAAGGCCAAGAAATCCTTGAACCAGACTGGGATTGCGGTAAAGACCTCGGTGAACCTAGGAATCCTCGACTGGTGACTAGCGGGATATACGGTAAATCCTAGAGGTGCGTGGCCTAAATCAGGCCTAGGATTTCTAGACTAGTGAATGGCAGGATATCCTATAAATATTGGAGCATGGAGCCTTGTTTAGGCCTAGGGATATTCAACCATTGTATGGAAGGATATATAGTAAGTCCTAGAGACTAGGAGACAAGAAAATTCCCTAGAGTGTAGGTGAAGAAATCTGGTGGCATCCATTCTTGTTTAGGGCCAACTAATCTGTTAGGGATTGCAGTAAAGCTTGAGGAAACCTAGTTTGGTTTGGTTCTGAGTCCCACATTCATGCTTGGAATATGGCATGGGGTTGATTGGCTCAAAGAAATATTGGGTTCAACCAATCTATGGTTAGGTGGTTCGTGGAAGTCCCAAACCTGGTTGGCTTTTGCATTCATTCATAATAATTTATTCTCCTTGGTATTTGATGTGTAAATGTATTGGCTTGTATGTGGCTTATATGGCTATTATATCCTTGTTATTTATGTTGGTTATGGGTATGTTTTATGACATACATGATGTATGGATCTCATCATGTTTTGATTAGTAATTGAGAGTATAGTGAATATGTGGCATAATAGATGATAATTCAACTATTGTGATATGGCAAATATGCTTCCTTTTGAATCTTAGCTAAGTATGAGACCCCTATGCTCAGATCTATTGTTATAACCTGCAGATTTCATATTTGTGACATGTTTGATGAAATGCATGTCATGGCTAGTAGGGGTACAGTCAAGTCATTAATAAAGTGTTTTCATTTGTACATTTGTTGCAATGTCCTTTATCTTTCCTGAAAGTTTCATGAAGTTAAGGGCAGTGGCACGAGTCCTAGCCCTAAAAAAGTGGCATAGAATCTGAGGTCATTGGCTTAGATCTAGCTGAAAAAGTCCATAGTCAATGGAATCCCCTTGTTGTGGGAGTGACTTGAATGCCTCAGTCGCATGCACGGATTTTTAGGGGAGCGATTGGGGGTCCAGATAAGTGAAATGTCAAGTTTCCTTAGGGTTTGGTCACCTCGAAGGGTTGGTTGGCTCCTGAAGGTTCTGTAGCATGTGTGGAAGGTCAGATTGGTTTGTTTTTTTCAGTTCCACTTCATTAATTGTATATTGGGAGTTGAATCGCATCATAGTATCCTCTCATCACATGTCTACCCCAGCGGACTGGTTAGCTTGGGTAAATATGGGATGAGAATTTTACAGAGTGGTATGAGAGCATTGTTCAACACTTGGAGTAGATGGGCATAATATGTTTAACATGCATGCATGAATGATGTATATGTTCTTGTTATGTATGCATGGTGATGGTCATTGTTACAGTTGTGTGGTCATCTAAAATTTGATGAGGTTGTTGTTGGGATGTGTTTCTCATGAATGCATATCAATTGTATATGCATTTGTTATGCATGTCAGTGTCTATATGTTGTTATGCATGCATTGTCATGGCCATTGTTGTGGTATTTTTTCATCATGATTCTATTTTGATGTTTTGGTGTTGATGTGTTGGCTGACATAGAGTAGGAGATGTATATCACCAGAGGGAGATTACAACACTAGACCTCGAGGTAAGAGAAGATCGTCATATAGGTTTCTATGTTGGGTTTGCAGGTATTTTAGTTAATGGATTGTTACATGCATTAGGGTTATATACATGTTGTCATCTATTGTTTTATGGTTATGAGTATGACAAATGCTTGTGAATCAGTATGGTCATATGCACATTCATCTGATAGTCATGCGTGGTAGTAACTTGTTGTTGTTCTATGTTATTTAACTTAATGATTATGTTATATGTTGTTGATGAGTATGTTATATGTTAACTTGTTTATAGTATATGTTTGTTAACTTGATGATTAGGGTTATTTAATTTAAGATCTTGACGTTATATGTATTGTGTTGATCTCAATTGACCAGTACATATCGTCATGGTTATGGTATGCAGGTATCAGCCGACATATTTGTGATATTTTGTTTTACTAATATAGAGTGACTGTGCAAGATGTGATTGCTATGCATGAATGTCAATTATTTATAATTTTATGATGTAAACGTGTTATCTAGTTATTGTTATGGATATCATGACCTTATTTATGTTTTAGTTGATGTGTTGTGAAGTTATATTGTGCTAATCTAGATTGATTGTGCAGACGAGATATCTTCCCATGCGATACATTAAGGCATGAGTTCGATTATGTCATCTGTTTGGTGTTTGAGTGTTTGATTATGTCATCTAGTTGATTTATTTAACATGGTACGTTTGCAAGTTGTTTGAATGTTCGATTAATTGCATGATATGAGTGTGTGTATATAAGATAGTATGAATGAATGGTATTGTTTTAAAATGGGTTAACTAACACATATGTGTTGAGACATCTGATATGTACTTGAGTGTAAGTAGGTGATAATTGTAGCATTATGTATTATGACTTATTAATGTGAGCTGATTGGTTATTATGACATGGTTGTTAGACTTCGTAAAGGGTGATTTCAAATTGATAGATATGTTGTCTTGATCTTTGGAACATGGGGCTGACATGTTTCTTCATTTACAAGGTAGCATGTTTGGGAAAAAAAGGTAATATAACTAGTATATTGTATATTTATTTATGGGTTAATAATTATGTGTTTATGGTAGTATGATGCAGGAGATTGCATGGCAATAGATTACCATCAAATATTGAAGAAGGCTTAGGTTGAGCATTCCCTTGGAAGCTTCAGAACCATGGGATTTGAGTCATGGTGTTGTTTGTTTGTGCTTTTTTTTCCTTTTGTGATTTGTTTTTGCTTGATTTTCAGTTTTTTTTGTTTGATTACCAGTTTTGTTTATGTCTAGTGTATGGCTATACCACTTTTTTTGTGATGTCGTATCTCTATTGGTTTTCATATTTTTCCTCTTGTTGACTTTCAGCTTATTTCCTTTTATGTTTTGAGGGTCTTGGGATTTGGTTGGGAAAGAGGAAAGTTAATGGAAATCAGGGAGAGTTAAATCAAGTCTAACAGGTAATGTAAGACACGGCTGAAGATCGGTGCATGTATAAGGGTAGTTGAAGGCAAGGGTATGATAATCATTTGGATTGGTTGGGTCCATTAGGGTAAATGGACAATGGTAGGATGGCCATGAGAAAAATAATGAGAAAGGTAAAGTAAATGGATTTGAGGCGTCAGATGCCTTGGATAAGTCGGGAGTAGTTATTCTCAATGTTGTGCATGAATAAAGAGTTTTTTTAACCTTGACCTTATGATACCTGATAATTATGTTGTGGTAATGATTAGGCTAATGTGTCTGTGTGTATATGTGTGTGTGTGTGTTTCGTTTTTTGATAGGTTGTCAGGAATCATGATTGTTTTATGCTAATGTTTATATATATTTATGTATCTATGTATCTATGTATATATGTCACTGTCTAATAGGGTTGTGAGGGATTATTATTGTGGAGGAATGATTGCTTATGAAAGTGAATGGCCTGAAGAGGTTCCTAGTATTATGGGTAATCAAGTGGGAAGAATAGCCTTGACCAATTTATGAGGTTAGTATCATGTGGATATAAGTTGATATTATGCGTTTATAATGTGACTATGTTTAAGTTATGGACATGTAATTCTAAGAGATACATTAAAGGAATGTAAACAACGTGATCTGTAGCATGCTAGGATAAGCATGAATTATAGAAAGACACTAGAAGAAAGGTTTCTTGGTAGAGACAATGTGGTTTTAGAGGTGCAGTGCTATTGTTGTATATATGTTCTACATATTGTATATAAAGTGATTGTACCTATGGTGTTGTGCGTCTGTTGTATATATGGTTTTCTGTGCATATTTCATATTCATTGTTGGATATAAATGGTATTATTTACATGTTGGATATGCAGTGTTGTGTACATATGGTGCTATGTACATGTTGTATATGTAGTGCTATGCACATATGGTTATGTGTGCATATTTTACATGTGGTGTTATGTACATATGGTGTTGTGTGTATGATTGTACATGTGGTGTTGTGTGCATGTTGTGTTGTGTACATGTTGTAGATGTGGTGTTTTGTGCAGGTGGTTTTGTGTACATGTCTTGCATGTGGCATTGTGTACATGTGGTGTCGTGTACGTGTCATGTATGTAGTGTTGTATACATGTGGTATTGTGTAGATGTTGTACATGTGGTGCGGTGTACATGTGGCTTAGTGTACATGTTGTGCAGATGGTGTCATGTACATGTGATACTATGTACATGTTGTCTAAGTGATGTTGTGTATAGGTGGTAATGTGTAAATGTTGTAAATGTGGTACTGGTGTACATGTGGTATTGTGTGAATGTCGTACATGCCGTAATATGTATGTGCATTGTGTAGTCATGGCATCATGACATGTGGATTCATTTTGTTGTACTATGTGTATGTTTTTGTATTGTGTTGTACACCATATGTAAGAGTATGTATTGTGTTGTGTTGTACACTAATTGTAGGTGAATGTGTTGTGACGTATATGAGGTGTAGGTGTATGCATTATGCGACATTGTATGTTGTGTGTGGATGTACGTGTTTTGATGTACAATGTGTATATGTGTACGTGATTGAAGAAAAGAAAAAGGCACGTGGTGTTTGCTAGGTGTGGCAACTGACCTAATGTGCGTACGGAAAGGATAAGGATAAACGTAGAAGGGAAGGATCTATTAACGGATAAGTATCAATATTTCATTTCAGTTTCATTATCCATGTGATCTATGATTCTAATTTATGATGGCTACATGTGATCTATGATTTTGGTTTATGATGATGGCATGTGATTCATGATGAATACACGAATATGGCTAATATCAAGCTTGATACCTATGAATATTTCTTTGAGGGTAATTTTTTCTACCGCTTGATGAGGCACCCTATTTGGAACATATACAACAGTAGATGTAGCTTCTGCCCAAAGTAACTTTGGTGCCTTTTCATCATGGAGCATGGTGCAGGAAGCTTCTACTATAAACATGTTCTTCATTTTAGTTAAACCATTATGTTCAAGAATATATGGCACAAGTGTTTCCTTCTTTCTCCCTTCTTTCCTGCAAAATGTTATGAATTCATTTGACATGTATTCCACTACATTGTCAAACCTTAATATTTTGACTCTTTCCTATTTGATTTTCCATCAAGGCTTTGAATTCCTTGAACATATGAAATGCTTCATCTTTGTGCTTATGGTAGTATATCCATCTTTTTCTTAAGAAGTGTTCAATGAAGGTGATGTAGTAGAGATGACCACCAATAGAATAAACATGCATCAAACCACATATATTGGAATGAATGAGATAGAAGATTTCATTTGTCTTGTTCTTACTAGAGGGGAATCGTCCCCTTATTTTCTTTCCACTTGCACAACCTAGACAAACTCCATCATGATGAGCTTATGTTGGCATTATGATACAGGGGTTTTCCTTGATGGCAACTCACTCAGATGACAGATCACAGTGCATCAGATCAATAGAAAAGAATTAATGATAAGACTAAAAAGAATGAAGAAAGAGAGGTATATGCAGGTTCATCTTGACAAATAGGCATATACATGTGGGTTAACAGACCAAAAGGAGCGTATAACATACACACGCACTTTCAGAAGAGGGAAAGCACGTACATGTTGGAAAACTAAGTTTTTGGTCCATGGTATTTTGATCCATGGTATTGGTCCAAGGTATCTGGTCTGAGGTATTGACCCTAGGTATTTGGTCCAAGGTACTAGTCCTAAGTGGTTTTGGGCCATCATATTGAGAAAGGCCTAAAACTATAAAAGGAGGGGAAGATCATTAGGCCAAGTGTGCAAGTATTGAATATTTGATGAAGTGTGAGATTCAGTCTACGGGTTATGGGTTTGTGATGCTTTACTTGATCTGAACTAACGATGCACCTATGTGGATGATGATGGATGATGGATCGAGATATTAAGGCTTGGAATGTATTATCATTATGTGGTTTGATCATGGATAGAGTAGATCTGAATACTGACGCATGTTTTATTCTGCAAATGTTATGATCTGGGTATAACTGAGTTCTGAAATAACTATGAAGTTGTTAAGTTATTATTTGGAGATCTATACTTGTGTTCTCTTTGGTAAAAACGCTTATACACGCTGGTTCGATTCATTAGAGTAGCATACACATTATGAACTTTGATATCTGAATTTGTAGATGGTTCTAGTGGTTGTTGCAATGTTCTGGGTTCTACTTTGTGTTTTGGTGACTGTGTGATTCAGTTGTGGGTGATTCAGATATTGATGATTGAGTATTTAATGATTGGTTAATGCAATGGTTGCATTGCAGTGGTGATTGATTTTGAGCTTCAATGTTGTTGATGGGTCCAGTATGAAAATTGTATGAAACGTGGCCTTTCAGATTGTGGTGTTGTGTTCCAAGTGTATCTTGTCTGAAAATTTATGAAACATGGTCCTTGGAAGAAAAGAGAAGGTCGTAGCCTTTTGTAGGCCAGTGCTTACGTATTGGTAAATATATTGGCTAGTACAAGAGCCAAGGGGTTGTAGCTCCCTTCCAGTAGCAGTTGGAAAACAAGTGAAGTTTGTAGCCTTTAGTAGGCTGACGCCTATGTACTAATAAATATATCGGCTAGTACAAGAGCTGGGGGTTGTAGCTCCCTTCCAGTAGAAGTTGGATAATGAGAGAAGGTTGTAGCCTTCTACAGGTGGGTGCCTGCGTACTGGTATGAGTCTGCACCAGTACAATATTGTAAACATGTTTTTCTTATATTAAAGGAAGAAAGCAACAGGTGGTTTTTGTTCTGCATTGGGTTTCCACCTTATATCTTGGCGTTCACATGTGTGATGATCTGTTGTGTTTTTACTGCACCTGGTTACTATTTATATGGTTAATGAGTTTCTGATGCACTAATTAAAGATCAACATCTAATGAATTAAATGAATCATAAGTTTGATGGATATACATTAGTTGCATTAAACACAGTTGCGTGTACACGCAAGTTCCCTTAACTTAAGTAGCGCATATGAGTATGATTATGGAAATGAAAAAGTTATTGACTTGCTTATACTGATTCACCCCACCCCCCCCTTAGTATTATTTCCAACAATTGGTATCAGAGGAGGTCCTTTGGTAGAAACATGATCGCTTGAAGGAGATCCATAGAAAGAATGGGAAAGAAGCTAAAGAAGAAAGCACCTCAGAAGAAGAACACAGCTCAAAGGAATGGTGATAGTAGGAGAGACAATTGACCATTAGAAGGAAGCAAGGATTCAGATTCCAAATCACCTCATGATGACAACAAAATGAAGCATCAGATAAAATCATAGATCAACAAGATCTATTTAACAAAAGAAAGTGTGCCCTCAAAGAAAAAGTTACCAAATTAAGAGCTCAACTGGAGTGTGCCTTCAAAGTAAGTCAAATGCTACAGGATGAAGTGATATCATTAAAAAATAAGTAAAATGAACAACAACCTCAAGCAGATAAAGAACAAGAAAATGAGATTCTCAAATTAAGGCAACAAGTGGAAGAAGGAAGAAAGGTTGAAGAAATATTGAAGAAGAAATATCTACAAAAGGAAGAACAACATTAGGTTGAGGTAAATATCTTAAAAATTAAATTAGAAGAAAAAGATAAACTGTTACGATTTCAAGACAGTACTAAGATTTTGGATGATATTCTTAGTAGTCAAAGGTCTCCTACTATCAAAACTGGTCTTGGTTTCTATGAATCTATTGAAGGTGAATATAGCTCACAGGGTGAGGAAAGGAACTCTAATGCAAAACCAGAAATGCTCAACAAGGAGATAAGAGGTCAACCCCATCAACAACCAAGGAAAGAAACCCTTCAAAGAAAATCTTTTACTCCAAGCTATGGAAGTAATAGATGATTATTTTATCCGATAAATAATGTTGAATAATTCATATGTCATAATTTTGGACATGTTGCAGCCAGATGCAGAAGTAGAATGGTTCAAGACCGTCATACAGAAGGATCATCACGTTCCAGGTACTTTAAGGGATATTGTTTTGCTTGCAATATGTTTGGTCATAAAGCCATTGACTGCTACAGAAGGAATATTAAACATGTAAGATGTTATGCATGTAAAAAGTTTGGACATATCGCAAAGGAATGTAGGAACAAAGTACGGGCACCATGCCAAAAGGAGAAAACATCATCAAACTCGAAGATATGGAAGAAGAATGAAGTACAATTAGAAAGATGTGCCATAGAAAAGTATACAGACATGACAGACTCAGAGGGAGCTAAAAGTGTCAAACTTTAGTGTTCTGAATTTTATATGCAAATTTCATGAAGACAAGTCATGTATATGTTCGTTTGAGGAAAAGTAGTGGGACAAACCGAAGAAGAAGGGTCTGATATGGTTCAGTCAATTATTTTCTCTATTTGATGATGGTTACAATCTGCTGATGTTGTGTGGAAATGTGTTGGTACTCATAAGATGTTATTTAGAAGTGCTTTTGATCCTCACAAGTTAACTTGATGTATACTTGATTGGTGATGATGCCTTCATACTTCTTGTTGATATATGCATGATCAGATCTGACAGTGAAAAGATTGAATAGGTTTAGGGGGAGCATATGCTTCGAATAATGCATTGTTGGCATTATGGTTAGAAGTCTTTGGTGATGATGCTTATGTGGCTAAATGATACATCTTGCTATCTCAGATGATACTTGGGGTCACATTGTTGGTATTCAGATTAGATTCATGGATGATCACTTAAGTGGCATATTATTGTTGGTCGGCCAAGGGAATGGTATTGTAGGTTACAAGTCTGGATGATGTTGACAGATGCTTATGGTGCAAATAATATATGGTGTATGATAGTTGATGACTATCATGGTATTGTTTAGGTCTTTGGTCTAAATGTCATGTATATCTTTTAAAGACCCATGAGTCATATGATGTAATTTGTACTCCGACTATGCATGGGAAGGATGATGTAATAATTTCTATTTCAGTCATGTATAAACATTTGGTATATCCCCACTTGGTTGGGTGGCTGAGTCAAAATTGGTGTATCCGCACTTGGTTGGGAGATTGATGTATGTATGAGTCATTGGTAATAGGAAGGTTATACTCACCTAGCTGAGTTGTAGAGTCATGTTATTATTTTAAAAAATATTCTTGCAGACTATGCATGTGCTCAGGGGGAGCATGGATAGATTGGTACATCTTAGCCTGTACAAAGGGGGAACTCAATTATACAATTCAGCATGTACTTAGGGTGAGTATGGACAACATAATGTATATCAAAGGGAGAGAATATCTTGGTTCGCCCTTTTCCCTTGATGTCAAAGGGGGAGAGTGACTTGGTGTTGTTGTTTCCATCAAGTCCAAAGCGGGAGATTGTTGGCATTATGATACAGGTGTTGTCCTTGATGGCAACTCACTTAGATGACAGATCACTGTGCAGTACGTCAATAGTAAAGAATTAATGATCAGACTACAAAGAATGAAGAAAGAGAGGTATACGCAAATTCACCTTGACAAAGAATTGTATACATGCGGGTTAATAGACCAAAAGGAGCATATAACATACACACACACTTTCACAAGAGGGAAAGCACGTACATGTTGGAAAACTAAGTTTTTGGTCCGTGGTAATTGGTCCATGGTATTTTGATCCATGGTATTAGTTCAAGGTATCTGGTCCGAGGTATTGACCCTAGGCATTTGGTCCTAAGTGGTTTTGGTCCATGGTACTGACAAAGGTCTAAAACTATAAAAGGAGGAGAGGATCATTAGGCCAGTTGTGCAAGTATTGAATATTTGATGAAGTGTGAGATCCAGCATGCAGGTTATGGGTTTGTGATGCTTCGCTTGATCTGAACTAAGGATGCACCTATGTGGATGATGATGGATCCTGGATTGGGATCTTAAGGTTTGGAATATATTATCATTATGTGGTTTGATCATGGATAGACTAGATCTGAATACTGGCACATGTTTTATTCTACAAATGCTATGATCTGGGTATGACTGAGTTCTAAAATAACTAAGAAGTTGTTAAGTTAGCATTTTCAGATCTGTACACGGGTTCACTTTGGTAAAAGCGCATATACACGCTGGCTCGGTTCATCAGAGTAGCGTACACATTATGAAATATGATATCTGAATTTGTAGATGGTTCTAGTGGTTGTTGCAAAGTTCTGCATTTTGCTATGTGTCTTGGTGACTGTGTGATTCAGTTGTGGGTGATTCAGAGATTGATGATTGAGTATTTAATGACTGGTTAATGCAATGGTTGTATTGCAGTGGTGATTTATTTTGAGCTTCAATGTTGTTGATGGGTCCAGTATGAAAATTGAATGAAACGTGGCCTTTCAGATTGTGGTGTTGTGTTCCAAGTGTATCCAGTCTGAAAATTTATGAAACGTGGTTCGTGGAAAAAAAGAGAAGGTCGTAGCCTTCTGTAGGTTGGCACCTACGTACTGGTAAACATATCGGCTAGTACAAGAGCCAGGGGGTTGTAGCTCCCTTCCAGTAGCAGTTGGGAAACAAGTGAAGGTTGTAGCCTTTATTATGTCGGTGCTTATGTACTTGTAAATATATCAGGTAGTACAAGAGCCAGGGGGTTGTAGTTTCCTTCCAGTAGAAGCTGGAGAATGAGAGAAGGTTGTAGCCTTCTACAGGTGGGTGCCTACATACTGGTATGAGTATGTGCCAGTACAAGATTGTAAACAGGTTTTTCTTATATTAAAGGAAGACAGTAGCAGATGGTTTTTGTCCCGCATTGAGTTTCCACCTTATATCTTGGTGTTCATGTGTGTGATGATCTATTATGTTTTTACTGAACCTATTTACTATTTATATGGTTAAAGAATTTCTGATGCACTAATTAAACATCAACATTTGATGAATTAACTGAATCATAAGTTTGTTGGATATACGCTAGTTGTATTAAACACAGTTGCGTGTACACGCAAGTTCCCTTTACTAAAGTAGCGTATATGAATCTGATTATGGAAATGAAAAAGTTATTGATTTGCTAATATTGATTCCCCCCCCCCCCCCCCCCCCCCCCCCCCCCCCCAACTCAATATTATTTCCAACAATTGGTATCAGAGGAGGTCCTTTGGTAGAAGCTTGATCGCTTGAAGGAGATCCGTAGAAATAATGGGAAAGAAGCTAAAGAAGAAAGTACCTTAGAAGAAGAACACGGCTCAAACGAACGATGACAGCAGGGGAGACAATTAGCCTTTACATGGAACCAAGGATTCAGATTCCAAATCACTTCATGATGTACAAGAAAATGAAGCATCAGATAAAATCATAGATCAACAAGATCTATTTAACAAAAGGGAGTGTGCCCTCAAAGAAGAAGTTACCAGATTAAAAGTTCATCTAGAGTGTGCCTTCAAAGTAAGTCAAATGTTGCAGGATGAAGTGATATCATTAAAAAATAAGTAGAATGAAGAACTACCTCAAGCAGATAAAGAACAAGAAAATGAGATTCTCAAATTAAGGCAACAAGTGGAAGAAGGAAGAAAGGTTGAAGAAATTTAGAAGAAGCAATATCTAGAAATGGAAGAACAACATCAGGTTCAGGTAAATATCTTAAAAAGTAAATTAGAAGAAAAATATAAACTGTTATGATTTCAAGACAGTACTAAGATTTTGGATGATATTCTTAGTAGTCAAAGGTCTCCTACTATCAAAACTGGTCTTGGTTTTTATGAATCTGTTGAAGGTGAATCTAGCTCACAGGGTGAGGCAAGGAACTCTAATGCAAAACCTAAAATGCTCAACAAGGAGATAAGAGGTCAACCCCATCAACAACCAAGGAAAGAAACCCTTCAAAGAAAATCTTTTACTCCAAACTATGGAAGTAATAGATGATTATTTCCTCCGATGAATAATGTTGAATGTTTCATATGTCATAATTTTGGACATGTTGCAGCCATATGCAGAAGTAGAATGGTTCAAGATCGTCATGCAGAAATATCATCACATTCTAGGTACTTTAAGGGATATTGTTTTGCAGGCAATATGTCTGGTCACAAAGCCAATGACTGCTACAGAAGGAATATGAAACATGTAAGATGTTATGCATGTAACAAGTTTGGACATATAGCAAAGGAATGCAAGAACAAAGTACGTGCACCATACCAAAAGGAGAAAACATCATCACACTTGAAGATATGGAGGAAGAAGGAAGTACAATCAGAAAGATGTGGCATAGCAGAGTATACAGACATGACAAACTCAGAGGGAGCTGAAAGTGTGAAACTTCAGTGTTCTTAATCTCACACGCAAGTTTCATGAAGACAAGTTGCGTATATACATGAGTTTGAAGCTACACAGTCGCATATATGTTGGTTTGAGGAAAAGCAGTGGGACATACTGAAGAAAAATGGTATGATATGGTTCAGTCAATTATTTGCTCTATTTGATGATGGTTACAATCTGTTGATGATGTGTGGAAATGAGTTGGTACTCATAATATGTTATTTAGAAGTGCTTTTGATCCTCACAAATTAACTTGATGTATATCTGATTGATGATGATGCCTTGATACTTCTTGTTGATATTTGCATGATCAGATCTAACAGTGAACATATGGAACAGGTTCAGGGGGAGCATATGCTTCGAATAATGCATTGTTGGCATTATGGTTAGAAGCCTTTGGTGATGATGCTTATGTGGCTAAACGATACATCTTGCTATCTCAGATGATACTTTGGGTCACATTGTTGGTATTCAGATCATATTCATGGATGATCACTTAAGTGGCATATTATTGTTGGCTGGCCAAGGGAATGGTATTGCAGGTTACAGGTCTGGATGCTGTTGACAGATGCTTATGGTGCAGATAATATATGGTGTATGATAGTTGATGACTATCATGGTCTTGTTTAGGTCTTTGGTCTAAATGTCATGTATATCTTTTAAAGGCCCATGAGTCATATGATGTAATTTGTACCCCCACTATGCATGGGAAGGATGATGTAATAATTTCTATTTCAATCATGTATAAACATTTGGTATGTCCCCACTTGGTTGGGTGGATGGGTCAAAATTGGTGTATCCCCACTCGGTTGGGAGATTGATGTATGTATGAGTCATTAGTAATAGGAAGGTCATACTGCATTAACTGGGTTGTAGAGTCATGTTATTCTTTTAAAAAATATTCCTGTAGACTTTGCATGTGCTCAGGGGGAGCATGGACAGATTGGTACATCTTAGCATGTACAAAGGGGGAACTCAGTGAAAGATTTCAGCATGTACTCAGGGGGAGTATGGACAACATAATGTATATCAAAGGGAGAGAATATCTTGGTTCGCCCTTTGCCCTTGATGTCAAAGGGGGAGAGTGACTTGGTGTTGTTGTTGCCATGAAGTCCAAAGAGGGAGATTGTTGGCATTATGATACAGGTGTTTTCCTTGATGGCAACTCACTCAGATGATAGATCACAGTGCAACAAGTTAATAGCAAATAATTAATGATCAGACTACAAAGAATGAAGAAAGAGAGGTATACACACGTTCAACTTGACAAAGAAGCATATACACGTGGGTTAATAGACCAAAAGGAGTGTATAATGTAGACACACACTTTCACAAGAGGGAAAGCGCTTACATGTTGGAAAACTAAGTTCTAGGTCCATGGTATTTTGATCCATGGTATTGGTCCAAGGTATCTGGTCTGAGGTATTGACCCTATGTATTTGGTCCTAAGTGGTTTTGGTCCATGGTATTAAGAAAGCCCTAAAACTATAAAAGGAGGAGAAGATCCTTAGGCCAGGTGTGCAAGTATTGGATATTTGATGAAGTGTGAGATCGAGTATGCATGTTATGGGTTTGTGATGCTTTGTTTGATTTGATCCAAGGATGCACCTATGTGGATGATGATGGATGATGGATTAGGATCTTAAGGCTTGGAATGTATTATCATTATGTGGTTTGATCGTGGATAGACTAGATCTCAATACTGATGCATGTTTTATTCTACAAATGTTATGATCTGGGTATGATTGAGTTCTGAAATAACTGTGAAGTTGTTAAGTTAGTATTTTGAGATCTGTACGCAGGTTAGAATTGGTAAAAGTGTGTATACATGCTGGTTCAGTTCATCAGAGTAGCGTACACATTATAAAATATGATATCTGAATTTGCAGATGATTCTAGTGGTTGTTGTAGAGTTCTGGGTTCTGCTCTATGTTCTGGTGACTGCGTGATTCAGTTGTGTGTGATTCACAGATTGATGATTTAGTATTTAATGATTGGTTAATGAAATGGTTGTATTGCAGTGGTGATTGATTTTGAGCTTCAGTGTTGTTTATGGGTCCAGTATGAAAATTGGATGAAACGTGGTCCTTGGAAGAGAAGAGAAGGTTGTAGCCTTCTGTAGGCCAGCACCTACATACTGGTAAACATATCGGCCAGTACAAGAGCCAGGGGGTTGTAGCTCCCTTCTAGTAGCAACTGGAAAATGAGTGAAGGTTGTAGCCTTCAGTAGGTCAGCGCCTACATACAAGTAAATATATCGGGTAGTACAAGAGCCAGGGGGTTGTAGCTCCCTTCCAGTAAAAGCTGGAGAACGAGAGGAGGTCGTATCCTTCTGGAGGTGGGTGCTTGTGTACTAGTATGAGTCTGCGCTAGTACAAGATTGTAAATAGATTTTTCTTATATTAAAGGAAGACAACAACAGGTGGTTCTTGTCCCACATTGGGTTTCCACCTTATATCTTGGTGTTCATATGTGTGATGATCTGTTCTATTTTTACTACACCTGGTTACTGTTTATATGGTTAATGAACTTCTGATGCACTAATTAGAGATCAACATATGATGATTTAATGGAATCATAAGTTTGTTGGATATATGCTAGTTGCATTAAACATAGTTGCATGTACATGCGAGTTCCCTTAACTGAAGTAGCATATATGAATCTGATTATGGAAATGAAAAAGTTATTGATTTGCTAATACTGATTCACCCCCCTTCTCTCAGTATTATTTCCAATAGCTTGAACATTGGGGATACCCGAGGCCAATTTATTCAATTTCAGAAGTACATAATAGTGTATATGAGCCAGTCTGTGGTGCTGTAACTCACTGAGATGATTGTTATTACAAACCAATGTTAGAAGAGGTCTTCGAGTGACTCAATAGAGTCCTTCAAATATCAATCCTAATGTGAATGCATCTCTCATAGATGAATCAGCAGACCAAGTCAAAAAAATTCCTTTGATGAAGGAAACCCTAATCCCTTTATCTTCCAATGTGAATATAGATACCAGATGCTTCATTAATCTTCGTGCATCCTAACAACATGTAGTAGAGATAATTCCCCAGAATTTAACTAAAACTTGATAGATCGAAAGCCTTTCACAAGATGAGGGAAGTTGTCTCTAAGAATGATCTTCAACTTAGTCTCCCTCTCTACCACATTATAGTGGACTTCCTTGTATCTAGACAAATTATGCGTGGTTGCACTATCAACCAACCAACTATCCTATGAATCTGGTGGAGAAGAACTAGTAAGGGAAGAAAGAAGAATGTATTCATATTTATTTACATCATTACTTTCATACTTGAGAGCCCTTGACTTCTTTTGAGGAGAATGATATTCTTCACCATTGCTTGAGGATTCTCTTCTTCTTCTCTCATATCTTTTATCAAGGTAATTCCTTTGGTTTTTTTTTCTTCTTTTGTTATTTTTATTGCTTTTGGTGTTGTAACATGGCCTCTTTCTCTTCTCGGGACAGTCTCGAGCATAATGACCTTTCTTGTGGAAATTGAAGCATTGAATATGAGATAATTATCTATCATTCCTTCCTTTTTTATTTTGAGGATGAGGCTTCCTTGATGGACCTCCTTTTTCCTTCTTCCTTTCCTCATGAGTGACATATGTAGCAGGCTCTCCCTCTTCATGATTTTGAATCCTTCCTCTTGCTATCATCCTTGATTCTTCTTGAGTAAGTTTCCCAACAATTTCATCAAATGACAAAAGGAAAATGTTGTTTCTAATTGTAATAAAGAAGGTTTCCCAAATACGAGGGAGACCTCTAAGAGTCAAAACTACTAGTTCCTTGTAAGGTACATTTTATCCAACTCTCTGCAATTGATCTCTAATGAGGGAGATCATCATAATATAGGATATAACAACTTATCCTTTGTTCATCTTGGTTTCCTTGAGTTCATATTTCAAGGTGATGACCTAATTGAAGTTGTTGGCTTCATACATGACAATTATCTTGCCATACATCTTTAGACTTTCTTAAATTCCCAACATATGTAAGTAAATGATCTTATAAACCATGAGTTATAATTTGATTTGCTTTGGACTCAACTTTCTTGTACTTGTTCTTGAGGGAAGGGGAAGTATTTTTTGGAGGCTCAGGCATCCTTCCCTAGATGTATTCCAGCACATCATTGTTGTCAGTTATGATCTCCAATTTGAATTTCCATGCAATAAAGTTTTATGCGTCACCCAACTTTTCATGCTTCTTGATGCTAGAGGATGACATCTTGAACTTGACTAGGCAATCTGATTTGTAAAAATGAGGGCTTAAATGTTTGTCTTCTTTTGGGCTTATCCTTTACCTTAGCTTTGATTCCATGTTAATTTTTTTTTATTTTTTATGTTGTATAAGTTTCTTAAGCCCAATTTACTTTTTCATTAACAATGCATCCAATTATTATCAATATAACCAATCATAAACGTAACTGAGGAAAGAACAATATATGAAGTGACAAAGAATAAAACAACACAACTATAAGAGACATCAAATTGGTCCAAGACCAAAGAAAAACCCCACAAGGGGGAAACACTTTCAAATCTTCTTCTTTAATAGATCGTCATAAAAGGTTTCCAATAGAGAGTACATTGATCCGAATACATATATTTGTAGAGGAGATTTACAAAATAGATCTACAAATATAGAGATCTATATACTAGCAGAGAGAAACCCAATTCTATCATATCATTGAAGCCAACTGAAGCTAACTGTCAAAACCAAAGTGAAAACCCTGGATGCTCTCAGCAAAACTAACTGTGTGCATCTGAAACACCCTGGATGCTCTCTTTGCCACTGGGCGAGGGCATCTGTAACTGCTTTCATATGCTCTTAGGAGACCTTGTGTGTGTGTTTGGGGTCAAGCTCACTAGATCTGCTCCAAAACCCTCAGACTCTCTCTTCCAACTGCTATGTGTGCATCTAGGACACCCTCGATGCTCTCAAGACCACTATGTGCGAGCATCTGGGGTGAGTGTTGTGGGGAAAAGTATCCGATGCGGATGACCCTATCCCTACTCTAAAGGTGACAGTCTTTAGCAACAACTGAAAGTAAAGTTTTGATGATTCCTTTATGAAAGTACAGAGAGAATGAAGAAAGATTAACCAACCTGGTGTCTTTCGCTTAGTCGATCCTTGTCCTCTCTCTTTGTCTCTTGTTCCCAGCTCCTTGCTCTCTTTGCCGGTCCAGCTACACACAGATCCTGCACAAAACAAGAGAGCAAACTACAAGATACAAGTACTCATAACTGACGCATGGATTAGAGTGAATCAAATATACATGTAAATACAATACATCAATGCAATACAAGTATATAGGAGAACATGCAAAACTTTATTGATAGAAGTAACAGGGTTCTGAGAAGGTTACAACCAATGATGGCTCCAATCCAGCGGCACCTCCCCAGCAGCAAGAACTCTCTTCTTCACCTCTAGTAAAACAATCACCCAATAGCTCTAACTATAAACCAACAGCACCTCCTTGCTTTACACAAAATTCCAGCCTCCTTAGACCTCATAGAAGAGCTCTATATATAGGAGAGAAGAAGAGAGGATGAGTCAGCTTGAGACTGACATGAAGCTGCCTTGTGTCCTCTCCCTCTTCAGTTAATCTTCAGTTCTTGAGTCCACTTGGAGATCCTTGCTTACACATGGTGATCAAGTACCTCTTACTCATCACAGGGCGAATCGCATGAACCAAGTGTCAGTTTGGAAGCTTCCTGGGCAGTTGACACCTTGCAGAATGACTGTGCCACTTGGCCAATCTCGCCCAGCGCAGGTAGCCTTCATTAGATTTGACTTCCAGCGCAGGTACAAGGAGGAGCAGCTGCATTCCAGCGCAGATGCTCAGTGGAGCAGCTGACATGATCCAAAATTAGCCTGTTTTGAAGTGTTTTCAGGTGGAGAACTGATTGGAAGTGCTGTTGTTTGATGACCTTGTTTTTTTTAGGGGTAAGAACAACATGTTTAGGGACTGAGGATCCCTGTAATTATTGACATTTCATGCTCCATGTCGCGAGGCACAAAAATGTCTATAACAGTTGCCCCCTAAAGTATGAGGCCGTTTATCGGGTGAAATGCTTTATCTAGAGGGTCCGAAGTTCATTCCAGTGCTGAGAAGGCGCCCTGTAATACAATACAATACAATACATTATTTTTCATTCTGTTTTCATGATCTAGCTGAGGCGGGCATTCCCATGCTCAGCTTTTATAAATACATTTTGGTACATATGACAGACGATCGTCTGAAGGTAGACTGATAATTTTCTGCTGAAATTATCATCCTTTGAGTAGGATGATCATCTGTTGCAATGATGTACATGACAAATGCTTTTATATTTCCTGAATATGTATCGCAGCCCGGATGGATGAAACTAGATCCGGGGTCTTCAAACTCGTTCGATCTTCACTCTAAGTACAAGTCGATCCATGTGAGAATTTTGCTGAAGTCGAACATGGAAAGACATCGCTTGATTACCGGTCAATAATGAAAACCGTTAACAAGCGCGAGAGGAATCACCAATAATGACGATGACCCTCAAGGTACTGCAGTACAATTCACGTGGCGTGAATAAAGGACTTGGCGTCGAATGCCACGCAAAATCTTCTGGTCGAAGGTCATTGATGTATACCTGTCGCCGGAAGTGAGAAACTTGCCATTGAGGCATGCAAGCTTCAAAGTACTGATGGGAGTGTTCCTAGATCAACTTCTTGGATAATGAGCTGAAGTCGACAAGAAGCGATCCGTCAAAGGAGGGCCTTAATGAATCCCACATCAATGACACGGAACGGAGCTAATGACTTTAGTGGAGGTGAAAACAAACTGTGACATATGATTCAGGGTGGCGATCATGAATGGATGAAGGATAATGTATGGCAGTGGATGGGACACGGTTGACACTTTCAGAATGACCCCTCTTGAACATATAACGACACTGATGCGATGGATCGGTAGCATTACCCCAAATGTGGATGGTTTGGCGAAGACCATGGTGATGAGACCGGTGAATGAAACAACCCAACCCGATGTGGTACGGAGGAACAGTGTCATGTTCAAGAGTGACTTGCTACCATTAAACTTTAATGTTCTCCCAATTTTTCCCTAGTCATTTATGACCAGTACCTCTTTATTTTTGTCAAGCTTGAGGAGGATAACATATGCTTGTTCTATAACCTGCCCTTCGGGCAAGCCCATCGCTATGATTTAACGAGCCTAGCGATAGGGAAACTCGTTCTCGTCTAAAGACAAGTTTGTCGCTATTTAATCATTTTAACGAGTCTAACGACAAAGAAAACTCGGTCCTTTTCATTTTTAGAGAGTCTGAAAAGGTACGGAAAGTCAACTCCATAATTCCTTTTTCGTCAGCAAATCCCTTAAGTCCGAAAAAGTATAAAACAATACAGAAGGGATGGCTGTTCGGTACTTTTAACGAGCCGAACAAGACAAGCGCTCGATCCTTTTGTGCAATAATCCCTCAGGTCCAAAAAGATTAAAATTTAGAGGAGGGATAGCGTTCCGGTCATTTAACGAGCTGGAAGGCCAAAACTCGGCAAACTTTTCATATTTTACGAGTCAGTGAAAAGAGCTGAAAGAAGACTCGTCTTTTGAGGAACGAGTGATAAACAGGGATAGCTACAGATTCCAGGTACAGGTTGGAATTTTCCAATCACGGCAGTGTTACGAGGATGGCTAGGTGGAATCACTCTTCGCAGCTGTTTCTCAAAAGAGGTAAACACACAAATGGAAGTGAATAATCGGCCAAATGAACGGTGGAGGTGATGGATGACAACACGATCAAGGCTCTTATGGCTGATGAATTTGCGATACCAAAAGGTTATTTACCGGTTCATTTTTTATTTTTTTTATGAGCTTGAACTCTGGGGGAAACTTTTGCTCACACTTTTCTATTTTTTAACGAGCATAGATTCAGTCATAAAACTGCTCGAATTTTGCAGTTATTTTTTAACGAGCATGAACTATATGCTAAAACTGCTCGATATACCAGTCATAAAAAGAACGCCTCCCGTAAGGACCAATTTTTATAGAGCTTATGCCTTACCACAGCTATGCTCACTTTTGGCAAACTTTACTTTTGCCCCACAGGCTTCTTTCATGCAAGTTTGGAAACGGCTAATCTTAAGACCAGATAAATAACCGCCCCTAGCTTGCACTCCAGAAGGTTTGCATGCCCCCAGGTATAGGATAGAATTTCGAGGCTGCCCCTCCTCTCCCCTACCTCTGCTTTTCTTTGGGTGTTCACAGTTACTTGTCATCTTGCCAATCTAATGTTAACGATACTTGTCTTCTCGTTATTCTAAGGGGTCTTACGCAGTACTCAGGCTTCCTGTCGGCCCACTTTTAACAAACAGCTATTTGTGACAATGGAAGAACACTACTCAAAGATAAAACATTGGTATTATTGAGGGAGGCTTGCCTCTTTCTTATTATTCCAAAGACGGTTTGATTTGCTGCCGCAAATCAATCTCTTTCTTTGGCGGTGTCTATCATTGGGTTGTCCAAAGATGGTTACCTTCTGTCGAAACAATATAGTCCCCTTCCTTGTAGGCTGCCCCTGCTTATCCTTCAAAACATATGTTTCGATGGGCGAGGCTTGAATTCAAGGATGTTTACTATCTGTTGCAATAAGGGAATTCC
The DNA here is from genome assembly GCA_031772625.1 of Pinus tabuliformis. Taxonomy (NCBI): domain Eukaryota; kingdom Viridiplantae; phylum Streptophyta; class Pinopsida; order Pinales; family Pinaceae; genus Pinus; species Pinus tabuliformis. Next base: position 1,608,903,106 of record CM062817.1, on the reverse strand, counting down.
TACTTGGGCATTGCCCACTTTTTTAGACAAAGGTGAATGACTCTTTTGTCAAACACATAACTTTAACAAAAGATTATTATTCCAGAACAACCCCACTTCCTTCCACGGACGGGGTACGGACTAGTCATATTCTTCTGCGGAAATTCTTCCTTATACCCGGGGTTTCTTCTGCCCGAAGCAGACCAGGGTGCATGCCCCCTGGGTTCCAGTCTTTCTTTCCGAATCACTCGCACTCATCGGGAAGAAGGACTGGGGGTGGAGGCGAATCTTGAGTGAACAGACCATTTAGGAATGGTATTTGACTATTTGCAATGCGAGATCCCGGAAACGAAAGTTGGTCTACGAGCTTGACCACCCTTCCTTCGTGTGGAAAACACATTACTCTAAAGAGTGAGGAGACTATCGCTCCCATGAAATAAATATAGTCCCGCCCAAGGAGTAGGTTATAATCCAAAGGTCCTTGGACGACCATCACGTTCATCTCGACGGTCTTCCCTTTCAATGTAACAGGTACATTGGGGAGGATCCCTAATGGTCGACTGGTTCCTTTATCAAAACCTGAGAGATTTCTCAACTCAGGTAAAAGCGCTGGGGAACCCAGTGCTTTCCAAGCAACAGAGGAAAGGATACTCACAGACGCCCCTTCATCAACGATAATACCATCCATGATCATTCTATAGATCTGGACAATGATTCTGAATGGTACACTGGCTGGTAACCGGGGTCTGCCTAGTTGATTCCAATCAAAGGATACAACCAGGTTGCTTGGTGGTGGGACCGAATATACGGCCGGATATGACTCTGATGATGTTCCTTCCTGCGATAAAGGAATGGGCGCATTGCCCTGACGCTCATCGGAGTCGGTGCTGATGAAAAGAACCTGGATGGTGTCATCCTTATTCTGTTCAGTGAGGGTGTCGCATGAAGATGACTCTTTGGCGACGGTGTCATTTGAAGACGGGTCTTCAATGACGGAGTCATTGGACGATAGAACCTCTGAAGGAAGAACTGGGTCAACTGCCATTTCGACCTTTAGACTTTCGTCTGGTCTGGATTCAGTAGGTTCATTCTCAATGACCGACACTTCAGCTGACCACTTGAGCGGGCCAGCTGGATTTTCAACTATCGAGGGATTAGGCACGAGTTTTTGGTATCCAGGAGGAAGTCGCAACGGTGAAACCGGGCGATCTTCCAAAACTCTCTTTGCCTCATCTAAGAATGGACATTTTTGGATGGCATGATTACCTTCACACAATAGACATGGTGATCTTGGTCCCCTTCTTCGTCCTTCACTCTCATTAGTCGACGGATTGCAATCAACATGACAACCAGAGGTTGATGCTACCGGATTGTGCAACCTTGGGGACCAGTCCCTTAGTATCCGGGGAATACAAGGACAATCACGATGGAAGTGGGTCCCTTTGCAAATGACACATGGCGATTTAGGCCCGGTCGGTGCAGTGTGTGGGTTTTTGTCAGCTTTCTTCTGCTTGCCCCCAGTCGCCTTCGCCATAGGCTCCTTCTGCTTCTTTTCTCTCTTCTTCTTTTCCTTCTTCTCCTTGGGAGGCTGACTTTTGCCAACTCTACCTTGCGAAGATGAAGGATCAGAGGAAGTATCATAAGAAGTGGAAGGCTGGTGGGTAGTTCTAGATTGTTCTGACTGTTGATTCGACTGCTCAGGATTAGTGGCGATCTGGACTACATTAGTTGAAAAGAACCATACAGGGAGGCCGATTGTCAACCCTGGAAGTGACAATGTAGCCATATGAGGCGCACCAACATCTCCCCAAGAGGAGAAGGGGTTTGGACTTCCGCCAAGGTTATTTCCTTGGTTGGTGGGCTCCATACTTTTCAACTGAAAGATCAACGTGGGAATAACAGGTGATTATGTTCCGCTTAAAATAAATTTTATTAACGACGCTTTTAGACACAAACTTGCTTTTTCATGTTTTAAGAGTCGAGAAAAAGCTAAAGATGACTCTAGTCGCCTTCGATGTTTTAACGAGCCCGAAGTGACAAATGCTCGGTTGGACTTTTTCAGTTATAGAGTTTGAAAAAGGCCAAAAGAAACTGCTCTGGAGATCTAGGCAGAGGGTGTGCCAAACCTTTCGCGAAACCACAGAATACGTTTTACGGTATGGGTGGTCGATCTTCGTGAATGCTGTGTTCACTGCATCGCGATCAGTAGGGCGGCCGACACGGTTTCCTAAGGATAAAGGATAAAAGCCTATAGGGGTCTCCCAATATACGCGACGGTACGCGGGAGCTCAAGTCCGTGTTAGTGCCACCGACTCTCAGGAGGAATCACCCACCTTCGTAGAGATCGACAGTCACTATGTTTAACGACGCCGGAACACGTCTCTACCTAGACCTCTAGATGTTTGCGTTAAATTCCAAAGCGTTGTTATGTAAATTGAGTTTATTTTAATGTTGATCTTTCTTAACAGTTTTCCTTTCAGGTTCGCCACGAGATGTATATATACAACTTCCTATATGCAATCTAAGAATGAGAAGCAAATCTTTTCAATCTTTCAACTTTGAAAACCTTAATCTACTGAGGGAAAAGAAAGACACAACTTTTTCCACAGATCATAGAACACACACTAAAATGCACATTTTCCTAAATCGTCAAGCACACAGTCAAATGCAAAATGCACAATGCATGTATTTCTTTTCGTTATCCTTAATGTTGATGTAAGACAGAAAGGAAACTGTTGTATAATTTTGAATCTAATTTCAAGTAGAAATAAACAAGCTTGTCCACCATCAAAAAGACACCTTATGATAGACTTGTTTAAAACACAGGAAATGTATAGATTCAAACCATAAAGTGAAAAACAAACAAACTCAAACAGCCATGAACAGTAATAAAACTAGCTCTTAAGATCACAAAGACACTTTTACAGTTCAGGATCTAAGAGGTCACAACTATACTGGTTCGTTTTTCACAATGGGAAACTGTAACTGAAACAAGAAATACTGAAAGAACATTCACAGTTTCATCACACAACTGAGGCGGAATAATGTCAAGGAGAAGTGGTCTACAGCAAGTACAATTACCAGCAAGCAATCAGCTAAAAATCAGTGAAAACAGGGTCAAGACACAAAGGGAAAGCTGAGCAAGACAATGGCTAACTGGACCAGCGCAGGTTCTAGTCTGCCAGTTTGACTCTCAGCGCAGTTCCCGAAGGGAGCACCTGCGCTGTAATGCAGACTGCCTGTGGACAGCCTGCACTGACACACGAGAGTTGCGTCTGCAAAGAATTCCGGGTCATAAAAAGCTCAAAAATGCACTTTTTTTGCTGAAATAAAAAGCTATAGGTCAAGTACAGGCTAAGGGATGATCAAGAGGATGAAGATCTATCACAAAGAGTAAAGAGTCTTTTGTAGATTAGCTCTTTAAATCTTGAATTTGCTCAGCAAATGAGCAAGAGTAGCAGTCCCTCTACTTCGCTTTTGATATAGTCAAAAGCTTTTCGATTTGGTACTCTTTTCTTCAAGAAATGAATAGCAAAATACTACAAACACCAACAAGATACTGGGTTCCCCAGCGGAGTCACCAGTTTGTTGTGGGGAAAAGTATCCGATGCGGATGACCCTATCCCTACTCTAAAGGTGACAGTCTTTAGCAACAACTGAAAGTAAAGTTTTGATGATTTCCTTTATGAAAGTACAGAGAGAATGAAGAAAGATTAACCAACCTGGTGTCTTTCGCTTAGTCGATCCTTGTCCTCTCTCTTTGTCTCTTGTTCCCAGCTCCTTGCTCTCTTTGCCGGTCCAGCTACACACAGATCCTGCACAAAACAAGAGAGCAAACTACAAGATACAAGTACTCATAACTGACGCATGGATTAGAGTGAATCAAATATACATGTAAATACAATACATCAATGCAATACAAGTATATAGGAGAACATGCAAAACTTTATTGATAGAAGTAACAGGGTTCTGAGAAGGTTACAACCAATGATGGCTCCAATCCAGCGGCACCTCCCCAGCAGCAAGAACTCTCTTCTTCACCTCTAGTAAAACAATCACCCAATAGCTCTAACTGTAAACCAACAGCACCTCCTTGCTTTACACAAAATTCCAGCCTCCTTAGACCTCATAGAAGAGCTCTATATATAGGAGAGAAGAAGAGAGGATGAGTCAGCTTGAGACTGACATGAAGCTGCCTTGTGACCTCTCCCTCTTCAGTTAATCTTCAGTTCTTGAGTCCACTTGGAGATCCTTGCTTACACATGGTGATCAAGTACCTCTTACTCATCACAGGGCGAATCTCATGAACCAAGTGTCAGTTTGGAAGCTTCCTGGGCAGTTGACACCTTGCAGAATGACTGTGCCACTTGGCCAATCTCGCCCAGCGCAGGTAGCCTTCATTAGATTTGACTTCCAGCGCAGGTACAAGGAGGAGCAGTTGCATTCCAGCGCAGATGCTCAGTGGAGCAGCTGACATGATCCAAAATTAGCCTGTTTTGAAGTGTTTTCAGGTGGAGAATTGATTGGAAGTGCTGTTGTTTTATGACCTTGTTTTTTTTTAGGGGTAAGAACAACATGTTTAGGGACTGAGGATCCCTGTAATTATTGACATTTCATGCTCCATGTCGCGAGGCACAAAAATGTCTATAACAGTGAGACACCTTCAAATATGCCTCTGAATCCCTAAACGCTCTCATCAGTTTCTATGTCAGTGTCTAGGGTTCTCTAGATGTTGTCTTGAATACTATGTCCCAACCTCAAAGGAATAAAATTAACAGTTATGTGCCAACGTCTAGGAATAAAAAAAATCTAGATTAGAGCAAGCTTCGCTCCTATGATTTCGGACCCTTGTGTGAACTCCCTCTGTCATACCTATGTGAACCAAGACAAAAGAGAAGACTACAAGATGGTTTGATCAATGTGACAAAATGAGCTTGAGGTGGATTCTATTTATAGGATTTCCTAAGGGTCCACTTTGGGTTGAGTCTGACCTAAAAATTTCCACATGTGCTTAGGGCCGACCTATTCCATAATACATGTATGAATAAAATAATTCAAAAATCAACTTTTACTTGACCAAATAGGGTGATATTTAAGCCAATTTTGTTCCTCTCAAAAAGAGAAATTTAATGCACGCATCATCTCAATCATTTGAGTTGTACAATGTTGAATTTGACCCTAGTTGAAAAAATTAACAAGGTTTCTGACGAGTCCATGACATTGGGGGTGACTTTGAGGAGCAGAAAAGTATTATTTTCCCTATTGGAAAAATTATGAACCAAAAAAATCCTTCCAACATATTTAACCATTTATCTATGACATTTGCATCTTTCTGACCTTCAAATATAGGGATATAGAAGTTAACATATACCTTGAAGGGAGAGGCACCTCCAAGGTAACTGTTGGATGAAGATGTGTCACCTGTTAGCATCCACCGAAGGATCTGGGCAAAGTTATCCATCATCTCATTCCTTTTCCGCTTGAGGGATTCTTCTAGCAACAACTTTATAATATCTCCTACTCCATCATATTTCTTTTCTTCCCCCATGGGTGGTCGTCAGTGTTAGTGGGGATGGTCTTGCAAGGGTTCAACCAATTTAGGTCCCAACTCCTTATACATTGACCTTGTTGGGAACATGCAAAAAAAAAATAGAGAAAGAGAAGACCACTCTAATACCACTAATCTGGATATATGAAAAAATGAAATGAAATACATATATAAACAACAATATAGAGTTAGAATGAAAACATAACTTTAATTCATTAATAACAAAATACTGAAAATTTTTACATGCAGAACGAAAATAAACTAGTTCAGGTGATGGTATCTTATCTTTGAAAAGTGATTTGGTGGTTACATGCTTTCTGAATTGTATTGGAATGAGACTCAAAGGATTATTTATTATTGACAAACAATAGAAAACACTAAACATCCAAAAACCTAACCCTAGGAGATGAAGCAACAAAATTCTGTGGGCCTTCTTGGGGTAAATTGGTACATTAACTTCACAAAGTTATAACTTTGGCATGTGATTTTCATTTGACATGTATTATACTTTGTTAGAAATATCTATCTAAGTAATACAACTTTTGACTACATAGCTTTTTCAAAGATTATCAGTTTGTCAGTTTTCCAAAAACATGTTGTTTAGGGCCTTCAAATGTCTCTCGAAGTTCAGGACCCAAAAAAATGCCAAAAATAGTAAATTGTGCTACATTTAAGGAAACTGAAAGAAACAATGTTGGGGGTCCAAGTAGAATAGGCGGGTGGCCACCAATATCTACCTAGATCAACTACATACCTTGATCTTGCTTATCCGGAAGTCAAGTTTACTCCCTATATTTATCAATATCACAACACATGAGTAATCACTACTCCACATGCATGGCCTAGTGCTTGTTTTGATGGCACAAATACATAGAACACTTTCTGTCCAGAAAGGAGAATAACATATTCCCCTATTAATATTAATACTATAACCACAACATTCACCTTATTTGTAATGTTTAAAGTTCAATTTCTTACCTTAGGTTTAGCCAAGGTTAGTAGATAGAGAACAATGTCCAAAGGTTGTGTGTCCACTTAGATTAGAACAATGCATAGCCCCTTATGCAGTGTCTTGAAAACTTCCATAGAAAACATACACTCAATACATCTCCTCAAACAAATAAACATCTAATTAACTGCACTAGTAGCCAATGAAGTTACTTTCATGTGCACAGTTCTTTAACGATCTAACCTAGATGCATACCAAACAACATCTAGTATTAGTGTGTAGAGATGCATACCAAACAACATCTATTATTTACATTTACTATTTCTTCTGTCTAATCATAGAAAATAAAATGAAAAACATCAATGAGATGCCATTGTTGGAGCCTCTTCTAAAACCCTGAACTGGAATTGAAAACAAAGAGAATAAATCAAGAGAGAGGAGGATCTTACTGTCTTATCTGAGACATTATTTGTTGCGCATATGTGGCAAAGAAGGTTACTTCTTGCTGATTGACTTAACAAATGATGCAAAAGAAATGATTTGGAAATGCGTGTTCCCGTTGAAACCCTTCACAAGTCAATATGGACAATTATACCTATTGATAACTTGAGACATTCGTCTCTTACACCCTAGTCACGCTGAGATTCATATCCTCAAATCTAAAGCCCTCTGGCTAGGTAAGGCTTCTTGGCATTCTTTTACACCAATGCTAAAAATTTAGCTTCTGGGAATTTGAACCATTCTGGGGTTCTTTATGGGGGTGCAACAAGTTTTTCTTTAGAGGTGCATCAACCCTCGAAACCCTCCGAGTTGAAAGGCAACTAAGTATCCACAGAGAGTTATTTTGTCTTAAATTTTATATTTAAGGAAACTAGAATACTTATAAGTTTTAATTTAAAATAATTAAAATTAAATTATAAGAAGAAAGAGTGTGGTATCTTTCCTTGGCTTTCCTTGACCTTGCTTTAGAAAAGATTTATTTCATATTTATTTCCCACGCTAGTAGTGTTATAATGTGATAAGATTGGGATGAAGAAAGAAGATGACGTTCAGATCACTAATGACATATTTGGGTTCTCTAATTACTTAAATAATAGAAAAGTATGTGGACAACGCATGAGTTTACAAAGTTGAAAAACTGAAATGGTGTGTAATAGAGGATGACAACTGCGATGGAACATAAGGGATATGTAGTATTGTGATATATATCAAACCCCATAAAATAACTACATCAAACACAATTTTTAATAAAGCAAATTATTGGAAGATAATAAATATTAATAGAATATATTTGTAAATTGAAACTGGCTAACTACGTTCAAAACTATCTTCAATCCCCTTAATACATTTATCTGTTATTGATTATTGAATTTCAATTTCATACTAGAAATTTGACCCGGTGTAGTAAAATTACAGACAACATGGATTCTGGGAAGTGAGTGATGACTATTTTCTCCCATTTCATTATTGGTGCGTTGGCTGTCGTGGAGAATCATAAATATGGCTGTTTCAGAATGTCAAAAAACTTCTCTAAAAGGTGCATGCACAGTTGAGGTTTTGAGTATTATTGTTTTTTTAAATGGTGAAATAATGATGTTTTTTTTTTAAAGATGTTATTAAGATGTTATATGATTGATGAACATTTTTTCATATTTTATTATATTGGCCGGCTGTCGTGGAGAATCATAAATATATTTATTTTACAATGATAATAAAATATTTATTTATATTTTCAAATATTTTTTGGTGAAAATTATAAAAGAGAAATTTGTTGATTTTATTTTTTATTTTTTAATTAATAGTTTAGATTGATTTTTGGGAATATGTTTAAAATATGTTTTTTTGGGAATATGCTTAGCATATGCTTCGTCTCAATGCTTATTAATAATTGTAGTGTTAAAAAGTTTGTTAGGTTGCTTTGACTTTTAATAAATTTAAAATTTTAGATTCTTGCCATGTGGCTCTATAGTTCAGCTCAATGCTTATTAATAATTATAATGTTAAAAAGTTTGTTAGATTGCTTTCACTTTTAATAAATTTAAAATTTTAGGTTCTTGTCATATGACTCCGGCCCACCAATTTCCTAGGGACTTGAGATTATTTGAATAAGTTTGTTAGGTTGCATTGTCCTTTAATAAATTTAAAAGTTTAGATTCTTGTCATATGGCTCGGCCCACCAATTTCCTAAGGACTTGAGATTATTTGAATTCTAATAAGTTCGCATATTTTATTTAGCAAAATGCTTCATTACTTTTAATAAATTTTAAAAGTTATATTTGTGCCATGTGGCTCTTTGCCAACCAATTTTTTAGGGACGTGGGATTATTCCAATTCTAATAAGTTCCTCCATGATAAGTTCCTCATTATTATTTATAATATTCATTTATATATAAGCAACTGTTATTTAGCAAAATGGTCCATTTTAGAATAAGATATGTACTTTTTTTTCTCAAGTTAAAGTTGACCCATAACCTTTTTATACATGCTTAATCAGGTAAATGTATACACCCATAAGGCATTCTTCCTGTAACTTTTTTTTGTTATATTTATAAAACGCTCAGCTATATTAACCATATTAATATTTTTAATATGGTTGTATTAGTTTATTAATAAACATTTTTTTAAAGTAATAGTTGACAAATCACTATAAATATTGAGTTAAAATTATTTTATTTTATTATTATAATTATTAATATTTTAATAAGATAAAGTCAAAATCAAATAGAAATAACTAGAATTAAATAATAATATAATCAAACTAATAATAAAAATAAAATATATAGAAATCAATAATTTTTTTTTTTTTTTGTAGGCTGGGGTGGGACTCTCCGATTTACATGTCCATTATGTACCCCTCTACAGGGGAAGGGTAGCCCAAGATTTGAACCCAAGATCTCCGGTTCGGTAAGACTTCATTTCCACGGACCTTGCCGCTTGAAAGTCTTTTTTATTTTTAGTGAGTTTATTTATTTAATTTTTTTTATTTAAATAATAATAATAAAATCAATTTAATTGATGATTTCTATTTATTTTATTTTTTTAAATTTATTATTTATTTTATTATTTTGGCCATATTCTTATTTAATTTTAGTTATTTTTATATAATTTTTTTAATTAAAATATTAATAGTAATAATAATAAAATTAATTTAATTTAATTCATTATAATGATTTTTCAATTGTTATAAAAAAATTATTTATTATAAATAATAATTTTTTAGTCTAAACTAGTTTATAATGGCTAGAAAACATCTTTATATATCTATTTAATTTGATGTCAAGATTTAGTTCTCCATCTTGTCCTGAAAAAAATATGACAAAAAAATTATGTTATGTGATTTTCAACAAAATATTTTTTAAGATACAAGTTATGAATCACATAGCCCTAAATTCAGAAAACATTTATTTGTCTTTGTTATTAGTTAGAAATATTATTGTTTTCTTAAATGTTGAAAAAATGGTTTATTTATCTCAAAGATGTTTTTATCAAGGTTGTGTGTAATTGATTACAATTTCCTCATATTTCATAATAAGTGGGTTGTCTATAGTGGAGAAAACATATTTGTTTCTCAATGTTAATAAAAAATTTATTTGTCTATGTTTAACTAAAGAAAGATACATGTAAGGACTACTTTCTTAGTATTTGCTAAATTTATATTTATTACAGATTCTCGAAATATCTTAGAATTTAATTAACTTAAAAAACTGAAACAATTGAATATATAATAGACATGAAGATGGCAAAAAGAGATCGAACAATTGAATCCGCAATAGACATCAAGATGCCAAAGAGAGGTCGAACAATTGAATCCGCAATACACAAAAAATATGTAATAGGCATAAAGATGCTCCTCAATATTGCTATTTTTTTAACTATTGATAAAATGATTTATTTATTTATTTGAAAGATCTTATCATCAACATTGTGAGGGATTTAGTTATTTGAAAATTCCAAATGAAAAAATATCTATCCTACACTTGAATTTCCCCATCAATTTCTTTTTTAATTTTCTTTTGGTTTTTCCTCTGAATTTCCAAATTATTTTGAGTTAAAAACACTTGCTGAGAGCAATTGGAAAGCATCGCTGTAAAAACAATTATTTTCCATTCTTGACAATGGAATACATAACGCAGTTGGTTTATCTGGAATCATTCTGCCAGCCAGGCTTATAGAAAATATACATGTATGGGCGGCTAAATATAATAGTCACGGGCCACTGCATGCATTGTAAAAATATCTATCCTACACTTGAATTTCCCCATCAATTTTTTTTTTATTTTCTTTTGGTTTTTCCTCTGAATTTCCAAATTATTTTGAGTTAAAAACACTTGCTGAGAGCAATTGGAAAGCATCGCTGTAAAAACAATTATTTTCCATTCTTGACAATGGAATACATAACGCAGTTGGTTTATCTGGAATCATTCTGCCAGCCAGGCTTATAGAAAATATACATGTATGGGCGGCTAAATATACTAGTCACCGGTCACTGCATGCATTGTAAAAATATCTATCCTACACTTGAATTTCCCCATCAATTTTTTTTTTTTTTTTCTTTTGGCTTTTCCTCTGAATTTCCAAATTATTTTGAGTTAAAAACACTTGCTGAGAGCAATTGGAAAGCATCGCTGTAAAAACAATTAGTTTCCATTCTTGACAATGGAATACATAACGCAGTTGGTTTATCTGGAATCATTCTGCCATCCAGGCTTATAGAAAATATACATGTATGGGCGGCTAAATATAATAGTCACCGGCCACTGCATGCATTTTACTGAAGGGTTGCGTTTTAAAATCCCATCCATCTCCAGTTGGCATCAGCTGACCATTTAGAGTGCATATCCAACCAATCGTCATCGAAGATCCTAAAATAATACATCAAGAAATATAATAACATAAATAATACATCACGAAACATAATAACATATTAAAATATAAACAAACTTTTTAATGTTATTATGATAATATGAAAATAATAAATCTGAAAACATGATATATATTAGAATATGGCAGAGGTGAATCCCGGTGCGAATATGTCATGCAATTAATTTTAAATGGCATAACCTATTTAAAAATAAAAGATAGAATTTATATATGCTAATAAATTAATATTTACTATTATATATACTATAAAAGATAAAATCTATATATGTTGATAAATTAATATTAATTATCATATATACTATAGTTTTATTAGTGTATAATAAATTAATATTAATTGTTATATATATTATAATTTTTTTGGCAATAAATTAATTATTATTTTTTAATTTAATGAAAAAATTGTGATTTTATTTATGAGTGGTAAACTAAATTTATTTAAAGATATATGTACCAATTAGCTTTCTTTGCAAAAAACAAATAATTTGTTTTCCAAAAAAATTTAGTTTAGGGCCTCAAAACGGCTCTTGAAGTGACACCCAAAAACGACAAAAATTAGTAAATTGTGTTACAATTGAGGAAATTGAAAGTGTTGGGAATCCAAGTGGAATAGGTGAGTGAAAACCAACATCCACCTAAATCATTCCTCCCCCCTTAGGAAGCAATGGTCCCCATTGCCTTGAGTGCCTCCACGAGATGGGAAACTTCTCTTAAATTTGGTCCTTAGTGAGTCACTTGTCTTGGGGCAGGAGTTGGTCAACTTTGACAACCCGATACAATTGGATCTTCTATCGGTGAGTGGTATTTATTTGTGTGTCCATAATCTGATCAGCTGTGTCCTGGTCTATGAAGTTTGAATTGATATTTGTTGGTGTTAGCCATTTTGCGATGTCTAATGTGTCCAAAAATGGTGGAAAGTATGGTTGAAGGAAGTCCATATTAAACACTGGGTGCGAGACAAGGAATTGGTGAATGTTGAACTCAAAAGAATTGTGAGCCACACTCTTGGTGATGTTGTTAGGCCCATATCAGAGAGGTAGGATCTTTCCATGGGCTCCGACAAGGTGTTGTTTCTACAAATGCAGCCAAACATTGTTACCCACATGAAACTTATTTGACATCTGATGTTGATCATGTTGTTGCTTGTACTTGGCATTGGACTTCTCCAAGACGTCATGACCCAACTGGCGGACGTGTTGGATGCGTTCAATAAACCTAGTTGCTTTATCAACCTTAGAGTATACACGTGTGGATTCTATTTGTGTAGTTGGTTGAGGCATGGCAACATCAATCACAAAAAATGGTTGAAATACGAGACCTACTTGAAAAGGAATGCGACGAGTCAAGCTATGGAGAGATATGTTATAGTTGTGTTGCACATAGGGAAGTCTCTCATCCCAGGTTCATGGATGCTTGGAGTTGTACATGTAGAGTATGTGCACTCACTAGTAGAAATTGAGAAATTAGTGACTAGGTGACTAAAAAAGTTAGTCACCACAGCTTTTCTAAGTGAAATACTACAAAAAATGAGCAATATTACACTACTACACCAAGGGCACTTTTAAGACATTTTTTGAAGACAAAAGAAATCTTTTGTCTTAAAAAGTCAGTTTTTATTCTAATTACTTTACATTAAAATTTAATATCATCTGAATTGTCTTAAATATAAAATTTAAGAAAAAAACAGTTTGAGACAAAAATATTTTAAGACAAAGCTTTATATTTAAGAAAAAAATAGCTTAAGATAAATATATTATAAGACAAAAAAAGTTTAAGAGAAAGTATTTTAAGACAAAACTTTATATTTAAGACAAAAATTTTAAGGCAAAAACAGTTTGAGACAAAAATATTTTAAAACAAAACTTTATTTTAAGACAAAAATAGTTTAAGAAAAAATTATTTTAAGGCAAAACTTTATATTTAAGACAAAAAAATATTGAGACAAAAATATTTTAAGACAACTTTATATTTAAGACAATGGGCACTTAAGACAAAACTCATTTAAGACAATTAACAATTAAGACAAAAACATATCAATTTAAGAAAATATTATTTAACAACTACAAAATTGACTCTGACAATGCACCCTAAGTCTGCCAACTTGCAGGCTACTACTATATCGCACCTATACCAATGCTTCTATTTCACTTTCCATTCATGTTATCTTATATAAAGACAATGACTTGTTGGGCTCTTCATTTTGTCGGGGTAGTCGACTTTGAAGAATGTGAAAATTTTCCTTGGAAAGATTTCCCAAACACTAATTACTCTTTTGTCCCTTCGATCTCTATTGATACGATTACAGACAACTTGTATGTCATTTCATTTGAAAATCCTATATGGAGGGGAACTTTAAGATAATTTTTTAAGACAAAATAAATCTTTGTCTTAAAATTTTCAATATGACGTGCTAGTAAAATAGGTAAAGTATTAGGGGTTCATGTTTATGATATTGATGGGTTCTTCGAGAAGTAGAGTGATGGAGGTTGACAACAACTAATGGGATTTAGGGCGATGGAGGCCAAAAACAGAGGTGTGTGTCATGAGAGGAGTGATGGAGGCACTTTTGATGAATGTTAATAGGTGGTAACATAGTTGGAGTACTTTTCGGGATCTCCATCGATTATGTTTTAATATGTGTTTTTTGACTGTTTTATTTATTTTGGATGCTGCTTATATCCGTTGGTTGTTGTTATTAGCACATTTTTGTGCTATATTGGCAACATAGATTAGATTCACCTAAAGAATTGTTGAAAAAGGCAACAAGAAGTTCTCAATTTGATTTTTCCTAGATTAAATTGAGAAAATTTGAATTTCCACATCAGTAGGCAACTTGGATGCAATTAGCTTGTATGACATGGTTTGTGTCACCCATTTTACTCAATAAATTTGAGTTGGAGGAGTTAGAGTTCATTTAAGCATGTGTGATTGCTAATCTGTAGCAATCAAAGTCAATTATCTCAAGTTGTTTTCAGTTAAACTAGTTCTAATTTTTGGAGGAACTAGTGGAAGGCTAGTTGTGCAGTGGGACTTCAGTTAAATGTAGTGATAATCTATTTAACTGATCAATCAACCCAAAATACCTAGTGCATGCAAAGAATTTGAGTTCCCTAGCTATGGTGGAGATTCCAAAGTAGTGTAACATTAGTTGTAGACTAGTCTTGAGCATACTGGTGTTGCATATAGTCACATGATCAACCTTAGGAATTGTGCAATCCATTTTGGAGAAAAACCTAAATAATAGGGGCCTAATTTCTCAAGGAACTGCACAAGGAAATAAGGGCTCAAGCAGAGGTAGAAATTAACAAAGTTTGGGTTTGAGCTTCTTAGTGAGTAGAGAGATAAGTTATTCACTTACAAGTTGTACAAAATTCATTAAAGCAATTGTAATACATCTATATTCATAAGATTGATGCAAGAAGGCATTGTACTTATTAGAAGATTGCTTTCCCTAGGAAAAATATTGTGTGTGTGTGCTTTATTTCTTATTGCATGTCTAAATATTTTTGTTCTAAATTGTGAATTAACTTCTGTAGAGCAGTAGAGTAGGTTTGTGTCTTATGATTTTGAAAAAACTTCATGATAAGTTGCAAATCTACACCATAATTTCTACATCATATCATAGCAGGATTCATATTAGAGCAGGAATTTTGAATTTCTTTCTCAGCAGGTTCGTATTTGCAGTTCATTGTAGCAAGATCTCTTAAGAATTGAAAATATGACTTTCAACAGGCTGAGGCTAGAGTATGCCTTGGAAGAAAACTATAATTTTATTGACTGGAAGGATCGCATGGAGGAGGTATTGAGTGGTAATGGATTACTAGAGTACATCAAGAAAGATGTTACAAAACTAGTAGATCTGATGCCCAAAACCTTGCTAAGTGGAAGAATGTTGTAGCCAAGGTGTGGATAATAATATTGGAGAGAGTACGAGACCACATTGTTAGCAATCTCCATGGAAAAGAAACTCCTTATGCAATTTGGTAGGCACTGGCAAATCTGTTCTAGAATAGTAGTGACCACAAAAAGTTGGTGCTCAAGGATAAACTTTGAAATATCAAGATGTAGAAGAATGACTTTATCCTACAATATCTAAGGAGGTTCACACAAGTTCGTGATGAGCTTGCAGGAGTTGGTGTTACTCTTTCAAAGGATGACTTGGTAAGAATAACCCTTCTGGGCCTTCCCAAAAGTTGGCATAGCTATCAAGATTAAGTGAACGGGAGGGAGAAACTACCGAATTGGGAACACTTATGGTACGATTTGGTATAGGAAGAAATAAGGTAGAATATCAGAGATGGGATGATCCCAAAAAATATTTTCCTTATGATGCATTAAATAATTACATATTAAGCTTGCATTTTAACCATGAAATTAGAAGTGCATAAAGAAGAGGAAGAGAAGAATAGCAAGTCACACATAGAATACACATGATTGATATCTGAGTTCATCCATGAAGGGTTGTGCCTCCAGGCCCTACTCGAATTAGTCAGGAGGCCGTCATTTCATTAGATGGAAAAATAATGAAAGTACATCAAAAGTCAAAATGAAAACCTTATACCTCCAAAATTGAAGAAGACCAAAAATTGTAGATCTCTGATCGAGAAACGGACAACACATTCGAGTTCATGGTGTTGAGAAATGTTGAAACCATATAAAATTTGTCGAAATTTCACAAAGTGAAAATATGGCTCCTTGGAGAAATTGCCCAGATCATGGTTTTTTCCCCCTCCCTGCACTGCTCATGGTTTCACCCCTTGCAATGGATTTGCCTTGAATTGCATGCATGCCTCTCTCCTCCCAACACACTGATAAAATAGGTTCATTTAATGTTTGGAATGCAGATCCACCAAAAAGGTGGTTTGGCGCAATGGCAACAATAACAAAGTTGTTGAGGAGGGATCGGGGAATCAAATCCTGCCCCTCCACTTTTAACCATATAATATGTTACATAGTTTATATGGGGGGGCGGGTATGCCGGTATCGGGCGCCCACTTCCCCCATTTCCACTAGCGTCGTGAGGTGGAGGGGCGATGGGGTTGACAGCCCCTGCCCCCCACTATTTTAAACTGTGGTCATTGTGAGGGCTCCGGGGTGGCGGCGTCATGGCTACCCACCCCACTTAATATATATTTTGTTTTTAGGAATTTCAGTGGGTACCGGGGGTGGTAGGTTCATGGTCGCCCGCCCCACTGTTAATATTTAATTGTGTGGTGGTTCCAGGGGTTCCGGGGTCATGACCACCCGCTCTATTTAATATTATATATATATATATATATATATATATATATATATATATATATATATATATATATATATATATATATATATATATATATATATATATATATATATATATAGATATATTATAACCACCAACACATTTTGGGTTTTTCCAGAACCTTAGGCATTAGGAGGCAAATTAACGAACCCACAAATTCACCCAGAAAACTAGCCAGATTCTAGTGTTGGGTTCTTGCCAAATTGCGCCCTCCTTAAGCTTGCCACATGGGTAAGTCAACCCACAACTTTGACTGATTCTATCTTCTTCATACATGCTCGGATTGGAGTGTTGTTTGCGCCATTGGAAACAGGGTGACAAGAGATTCGATCTGATGTCAAGTTAATTTATTTTCTACCACTTTGAATTTTGAGCCTTTTTCCATGCCCATGGTGTCTGGAGATCGACCTGGATCAATCCTCCCCACTGAGGAGCTTTTGGTCCTCCAAAATAATTTACACTCAACACATTGTCTGTGTCCTTTTTAACCACCTACATGCGAAACTGGTACAACTTTTGCAATCGTGCAGACCACACATGACTCAACAACCCTTCCTTGCGAAGAGTTTATAACACACACTAATTGGCAAAGGATTACATAAAACATAATCAATACCTCAACTATTAATAAGGAAAGGCCAAAATATCATTGTTGTGTTTTGAAGTGATGGGAAGCACAACATCACTTTTACATTTACTTGCAACATATGATTTACAATGGTGGCCCTAACAAGCTGCCACTACCTGCAAAAAACGAACTTAATAGGGTGGACCACTGTGAATGGGGTGGATTTATTTGTTGAACATGTTCACCTTTCGGCCCTTCTAGTGATGTTCCTAGAGCATGGAGCATTGGAAACATGGTTTTTTGGTGTCCCTCTTTGTTTTAATGACTACAACAATTATTTTTCCTCCAAACTTTCGGGGTTGCCTTGGGGTGCTTTCCCTTGGTGTTCCTCTGATACATGTACATAGGACCCTCACTAGAGCTGGAATATGAGGAAGGAATTTCATCATCTTTCATTGGCTAGTTACTAGTTGTATTAGAGCTTTCTCCCATCTCCCTTCTGGCGTATCCAAGTCCTGCACGATGTGGCAATTCCTCGACTTCGATGTGGTTTATAATGCCTTGGCATTCAATGTCAAGGCCCTTTCCTTGATACCCCATATTCTTCAATCATTTGGATCCAATCCCTATAGTATGTTTTTCAAAGGTACTGAACTCATCATCATGAAAATCATATGAAATCGAAGAGTCCCTTTTTACCTCTAGATAGCAATGTTGTAGCTTTTCGAAGGCCTCATCCTTGGCTTGCAGCCGACGTAGTAATCTTTGTTTTTCTTCCCTTTCCTCCTGTAGAAGCCTCCTCAGCTCAACATTCTCTGCTTGAATGCAGTGGTTGATCTCCTGAAGTTCTTGGAGTCTTGATGCAGGGAGTGCCATTTTCGTTATGTTTGTTGAAATCCTTGACTCATTACCGAAATCAGATCCCAGATCTATGGGTCCTACTGCCATGATCCCAAGGGCTGCAAACATTGTTTCATTATTGGAAACACCAAGTCAATGGGCCTACCTCGTGCCAATCTCGCAGCTATGACCTTCTCATCTTCCTCTGACTTGGAATATTGGTTTTTTTGTACAACGGTGATGACCTTTTGCTTCCCCTTTCTGTCATTCCTTTCAAGTCTCAGCTCAGGGTGCAGCTTCCATCAATTTTCTTCATTATGTCCCTCTTTCTCACAATGTGTACAAGAGAGCTTTGTTGCCCTTCTCTTGGCTACTGTGGTTCTCTTTGGGTGGTCATCTCACTCATGTGTTCCCCTATTTTCCAGATGAATGGCCTTTATACTGGTCGATTCAATGGTAGTAGGTTCAAACATTAACAGCGGATGTCTAATGTAACTATGTAATGATCCAATATACTTAGTTACCACTTCAAGTGAATCTAATGATATGCCCAAGTTTAGTGATTTTTTTCTAAATTCCTCTGTAAATCTTTGAACATCTTGACCTTTGCCTTTCCTCAAGTATTGTCAATGCATTAAGGGTTTTTGCTTATAACCCAAGGGATAAAATTGTTCCTTTAATGCAAAAATGAAACTAGGCCATGAGGAAAGAAGATTACCTATCCTCTTGTTGCTTCACAATTTACTCTTCCACCAAACGAGAGCAGTGTCATTCAGCTGAAGGGACGCCAACTAGATTTTTTCCTCATTCTCCTCGATCTTCTGAACCCTATAGTAAACATTGATTTTCCTAATCCAGTTGTTCAGTTTCTCTACATTACTTTCACTGTTAAACATATGGAGATAAAATTTTACATTTAACTTAAAGAAAGGATTTTTGGATGTGTTTCCTATATTCCTATGATCATGGTGAGAAGAAGAGGAAGAAGAAATTTCACTTAGTGGAGGAGAAGGAGGTGAATCTCCTCCATCATCTTCGCGCGCTGAACATTGTCCTTCTGGAGCTTTTTCCCCCGCACTCTCAAGTTTTTCAAGTCTCCAAAATATCTTCTCAACACGATCCACCATCATGTAAAAATTCTTACGGAAGTTTACCTCCTCTTCATATCTAACATCGTTCTCCTCACCCATGTTTCTCCTCTGACACGCACGTCCTGCTTCGGGATCAAAAGAATTTAATTCACCTTCACCTCTTCGCAACTTGTTTCTGGTTAGCATGCAAACATGCAATTCACATCCACAAAGTCCTACTCTGATACCACTTGATCCCAAAAAATATTTTCCTTATGATGCATTAAAGAATTACATATTAAGCTTGCATTTTAACCATGAAATTACAAGTGCATAAAGAAGAGGAAGAGAAGAGTAGCAAGTCACACATAGAAGACACAAGATTGATATTGGAGTTCATCCAGGAGGGACTACGTCTTTGGGCCTTGCTTGAATTAGTGGGGAGGCCCTGTTTTCATTAGAGGGAAAAATAATTAAAGTACATCAAAAGTAAAAAAGACGACCTTATACCTCCAAAATTGAGGAATCCTAAAAATTGCAGATCTCTGATTGAGAAATGGACAACATCGTTGAGTTCGTGGTGTCGAGAAATGCTGAAACCATATAAAATTTTTTGAAAGCTGACAAAGTGAAAATATGCCCCCCTAGAGAAATTGCCCAGATCATGGTTCTCGCCCCCTACAATGGATCTGCCTCAAACTATGTGCATCCCTCTCTCCTCCACGCGCATTGAGAAAATAGGTTCATTTAATGTTTGGAGGGTGGATCCACCAAGAAGATGGTTTGGCGCAATGGCAACAATAACAAAGTTGTTGAGGAGGGGTCAGGGGATCAAATCCCGCCCCTACCCTTTTAACCATATAATATGTTACATAGTTTATTTGGGGGGGAGGGTCCGCCGATCTCGATGGCCCGCTCCCCCCATTTCCGCTAGCGGCATTATATATTAGTGAGGTGGAGGGGCAGCGGAGTTGACAGCCTGCGCCCCCAACTATTTTAAACTATGGTTGTTGTGAGGGCACCGGGGTGGTGGGGTCATGGCCACCCACCCCACTTAATATATATTTTGTTGTTAGATAGTTCGTTGGGTACGAGGGGCGGCAGGGTCATGGCTGCCCGCCCCTCTATTAATATTTAATTGTGTGGTGGTTCCGAGGACGGTGGGGTCATGGCCACCTGCCTATTTAATATTATATATATATATATATATATATATATATATATATATATATATATATATATATATATATATATATATATAATTGTAACCACCAACACATTTTAGGTTTTTCTAAAACCTTAGATGTTAGGAGACAAATTAAGAGACCCACAAATTCGCCTGAAAAATTGGTCAGATTTTGGTGTCGCGTTCTTGCCAAATTGCGCCCTCCTTAAACCTTCCACATGGGTAAGTCAACCCACAACTTTGACTGCTTTTATATTCTTCATACGAACTCAGATTGGAGTGTCATTCATGTCGTTGGAATTAGGGTGACGAGAACTTCGATCTAATGTCAATTTAATCGAATTTCTCCCACTTTTAATTTTGAGCCTTTTTTCATGCATGTGGTGTCTAGAGATGCACTTGGATCATGGGACCTCATCTAAGGGAAATGATGAAGAAAACATTGCATTTGTTGGAAAGGTAATGAAGGGAAAGGGGAAGAAAGCTCAAACCAAACCAAAATCCAACCAAGGGAGAAAGAAGAAAGATTTGTCAAAAATTAAATGCTTCCATTGTCATGAATACAGGCACTATGCCATGAAGTGCCCACAGAAAAAGGCAAGTAATAAGACCTTAGGAGGAGGAGCGGGTGAAGCCTTCAGTTCACAATTTGACATTGACTTTACCCTTATCACATGCATGTCGAACATAGTGATGGTGAGCATGTGGTACTTGGGCTCAGGTGCATTGTTCCACATGACAGGGTGTAGAGAATTTTTCAGTGACCTGAAGGAGAAAGATCTCTATATACACATCGATCTAGGGGATGATGGAAGGTACAACATGACCAGTATTGGTATAGTCACCTTTCAGAGGGAGTTAGGCTCCCCTCTCAGACTCAAGGATGTCATGTTTGCTATAGGCCTAAAGAAAAATCTCATATCTGTTGTAGTTTTGGAAGACTGTGGTTATGACGTCATCTTCAACAAAGGAAAAACATTCTTGAGACACATACCCATGAGACAGGTGAAGAAGATTGAGGTTTGTGTGAATAATTTGTATAAGTTAGATGTGGAAGATTGTGTTGCATTAAGAATTAAGGAATAGAAATTGTAGGGCCATGATGTATGATCCACATGGATGTTGGTGGCCACCCACCTATCCCATTTGGACCCCCACAAGTGTCTCTTTCAGTTTTTCAGTTTCTGTAATTGTAGCACAATTTACTATTTTCTGCAGTTTTTCAGGTCCTGAATTTCTGGAGCTGTTTTGAAGCCCAGAACGACATTTTTTTGGAAATTGGGAGCAACACGGGTCCATGGACCAATGCTTCTCTTTCAAAAGTTGTAGTTCTTGGATAGATCTTTCTAACGAGCTATTGTATGCATCAAATGAAGATTGTATGCCAAAGTTACGACCCTGAGAAATTGATGTAACAATTTAACTAAACGAGGCCCACAATTTGGCGTTTCATTTTCTATGGTTAGGTTTTGGGATGTGAAGGGTCTTCCATTGTTTCTCAACAATAAATAGGACTTCAAGCCTCATTGTAACATAGTTCAGAGGCATGTAGCTGCCACATCTTTTCTTAGAGATAAGCTACCATTGCCCTAGCTAGTTTATTTCTATTTCTATTTGTAAGCATATTTCAGTATTTTCCATTAATGAAATGAAGTATTATTTCCGGTGCATCTTTGTGTATATGGTTATCTCTGTATTTTGTTGCATTCCTGTTTATATTCAGATCAATGGTATCAGAGTGGTCTTCTTTTTCTCTGTTTTTCTTTGCATGTCCCAAATGAGGTTGAGATATAAGGAGTTAGGGCTTGAACTGGTTGAAACTTTGCAAGACTAGCCTCGCAAATCTCGAGGCATTTCATGGCAGATGAAAAGAAAGACAAGGGGGTAGGATATCGTATCAAAATTTTTCTCGAAGAAGCCCTCGAATGGCAAAGGAATGCGATGATGGATAGCTTTATGCAGATCCTTCAGCGGCTACCCAGAGGTGACGCATCGGCTTCCAACAGCTACTCTGGAAATGCCACACTGTTTAAGGTACAAGTTAATTTTGAAATCCCAGTCTTCAAGGGTCAAATAGACATGGATGCTATAGATAAATGGTTAAATCTGCTAGAAGGGTATTTTTCTGTTCATGAATTTTCGAGTCGGGAAAATATTATTTTCGCTCTTCTCAAAGCAGCCCCCCATGTCAAGGATTGGTGGGAAACCTATTGCGAGCAAAAGAACGAAAGCACAGGCTCACTATTTTCAGCCGCACCCACCTGGGATTCATTTTGATATGCCATCAAGGAGCAGTACTACCCTGTCAAAAGCTATGAGGACAAATACATAAAGTGGACCATGCTGCGGCAGGGAAGGGACCAAGATGTGCCAGAGTTCACAAACATTTTTATACCCTTCAGACACTGTTGGGTATCAAAGATTCTGATCTACATCTTGTACTCAAATATCGTGGCTACCTACATAGATACATCCAGGAAGAGATGGAGTTCTTGAACATCTCCTCGCTTAGCACGGCGTACCAATACGTTGTCAAAATCGAGAAAAAGTTCAAATAGAAGAAGTGAGACTTTGGATCTGCAAATCCAAAGCCCAAAGGATAAAGCCAAGGTGGGGTGACCCAAGACAACCCATCAAATCTGTAAGAAAAGAACAACACCACAAAGCTGAAGAAGGACATAGTAAAGTGGTGTGAGCTCCACAAGAGTCCCACTCATAACACAAGTGAGTGTCGAACCAAGCAGTCGCTGGTAGCTGAGTTGAAGGCTTCCAAATCAGATGCATGTTCCGACCCTGAGCCAAAACCCGACAAGGGGAATGGGAAATGGAAGCAAATCATTGATGTGGAGCCCAGTGACATAGTTGTCACAACCAAGATCCAGAAGAATGAACCGAAGATCTATAGGAGGGGGAGTGTCTTTTCCACTCACAAATGTGGGTGAAGGGTTCACCGCTACAATTCATTATCGACAGTGGCAGCCAAAAGAACCTCATTTCAGCAGAGGTCATGAAGCAGTTGGACCTACCGACTACACCACACCCACAACCGTACAGTATCGGGTGGCTTCATGAAGGACAAGGTCTCAAAGTTTGCCAATAGTGTCAACTTCCCTGCAACATTAAGCCCTTCACAAACGAGGTATTGTGTGATGTTACACCTCTAGATGTTTGTGATGTACAATTACGCCAGCCATACTTGTGCAGGTGACAAGTTGTGTATGAGTCAAGGCCTCGTGCTGTCATTATTTCTTTGAATAATTCATTCTACAGGATACCGAAGGTAACCCCACCTACTGCCACCTCTTTGACCTCTACTAAGAAAGGCAGCAAGCTCATCTCCCAAACTTGGAAATTCATCTGTCTAGCTCGCTACCAAGGTAAGGGGAAGATCGTCACCACATCCATGACCCCCATGAAGGTTCCTCCACGTAGCAGCAGTAGCAAAGGGACACGGTCATGAAAGAACACATGAACAACTTCTCCTCACCCACAGGGGTACCACACAAGTTTCAAGTGGGCGATAAAGTTTAGTTACATCTACAGAAAGAATACCTTACAAGAGCCCATTAGAAGCTTAGACCACTCCAACATGGTACTTACAGTAGTACTAAGGGTACAGGGAACAACGCTTTAGATCTTAGCATTCTCCCATTCCTTCACCTGCAACAAGCGTTTAATATGGACCATCGGGAACATTGCTTCCTAAGGGGGGAAATGATCCAGGTGGATGTTGGTGGCCACCCAACTATCCCATTTTGACTCCCACAACTGTCTCTTTCAGTTTTTCAATTTTTGTAATTGTAGCACAATTTACTATTTTTAGCAGTTTTTCATGTCCTGAACTTCCGGAGCCATTTTGAGGCCCTAAACGATGTTTTTTGGGAAATTTGGGAGCAACATGGGTCCAGGAACTGATGTTGCTCTCCCCAGAGTTGTAGTGCTCAAATAGATATTTCTAACAAGCTATTGTATGCGTCAAACAGAGATCGTATGCCAAAGTTACGACCCTGGGAAATTGATCTACCAATTTACCCAAACAGGGCCCACAATTTGGCATTTCATCTTTTAGGGTTAGGTTTTGGGATGTGAAGGGTTTTCCATTGTATCTCAACAATAAATAGGCCTTTGAGCCTCATTGTAACATAGTTCAGAGGCATTTAACCGCCACATCTCTTCCCAGAGATAAGCTACTGTTGCCCTAGCTGGTTTATTTCCATTTCTATTTGTAAGCATATTTCAATATTTTCCATTAATGAAATGAAGTATTATTTCCGCTGCATATTTGTGTATATGGTTATCTCTGTATTTTGTTGCATTCCATTTTAAATCTGGATCATTAGTATCAGAGTGGTCTGCTTTTTCTCTGTTTTTCTTTGCATGTCACCAACGAGGTCGGGATATAAGGAGTTAGGGCTTGAACTAGTTGAACCTTTGCAAGACCAACCTCGCAAATCCCGACGGCCTTTCATGGCGGATGAAAAGAAAGATGAGGGGGTAGGAGATCTTATCAAAACTATTCTCTAAGAAGCCCTTGAGCAGCAAAGGAATGTGATGATGGATAGCTTTGCACAGATCCTTCAGTGGCTACCTAGAGGCAATGCATTGGCTTCCAACAGCTACTCTGGAAATGCCACATTGTTTAAGGTACAAGTTCATTTTTAAATCCCAATCTTCGAGGGTCAAATAGATGCGGATGCTGTAGATAAATGGTTAAATCTGCTAGGAGGGTATTTTTCTGTTCACGAATTTTCGATTTGGGAAAGAGTGTTTCCGCTCTTCTAAAAGCAGGGCCCCACATCAAGGACTGGTGGGAAACCTATTACGAGCAGAAGAATGAAAGCACAAGATCACTATTTTCAGCTGCACCCACTTGGGACTCATTCCAGGATGCCATCAAGGAACAATAATACCTTGTCAAAAGCTACGAGGACAAATACATAAAGTGAACCATGTTGTGGCAGGGAAGGGACCAAGATTAGCCAGAGTTCACAAACATTTTTCATACCCTTCACACACAGTTGGGTATCAAATATTTTGATCTGCATCTGGTACTCAAATACCGTGGCTGACTACATAGATACATCCAAGAAGAGATGGAGTTCCTGAATATCTCCTCGCTCGGCATGGCCTACTGATACGCTGTCAAAATTGAGCAAAAGTTCAAACAGAAGAAGTGAGACTTTGGATCTGCAAATCGGAAGCCTAAAAGGCAAAGCCAAGGTGGGGTGACCCAAGACAACCCATCGAAGATGTAAGAAAAGAACAACACCATGAAATCAAGGAAGGACACAGGAAAGCGGTGTGAGTTCCATAAGAGTCCCACTCATAACACAAGTGAGTGTAAGACCAAGCAGTCATTGGTGGCCGAGTTGAAGGCTTCCGAATCAGATGCATGTTTTGACCTTGAACCAAAACCCAATAAGGGGAATGGAAAAGGGAAGTAGATCATTGATGCAGAGCCCAGCGCCACTGTTTCCATTGCCAAGATCTAGAAGAATGAACTCGAAGATCCAGAGGAGGGGAGTGCCTTTTCCACTCATAGATGTGGGTGACGGGTTCCTTGCAGCAATTCATTGTTGACAGTGGTAGCCAAAAGAGCCTCATTTTAGTAGAGGTCGTGAAGAATTTGGGCCGACCGATTACACCACACCCGCAACCGTATAGTATTGGGTGGCTTCATGAAGGATGAGATCTCAAAGTTCGCCAACAGTGTCGCCTTCCCTAAAAAATCAAGCCCTTCATAGGCGAGGTATTGTGTGATGTTACACCTTTGGATGTTTGTGATGTACTATTAGGCCAGCCATACTTGTGGAGGCGACATGCTGTGTATGACTCAAGGCCTCATGATGTCACTATTTATGAATAATTAATTATATAGGATACTGGAGGTAGCCCCACCTACTGCCACCTCTTTGATCTCTACTAAGAAAAGCAACAAGCTCATCTCTCAAACTAGGAAATTCATCTGTCTAGTTCACTCCCAAAGTAAGTGGAAGATCGTCACCACATCCATGACCCCCGCGAAGGGTTCCTCCACGTAGCAGCAACAGTAAAGGGACATGGTCATGAAAGAACACATGAAAAAATTCTCCTCCCCCACAGGGGTAGCAGACAAGTTTCAAGTGGGCGACAAAGTTTGGTTACATCTGCAGAGAGAAAGCCTTACAAGAGCCCATCAGAAGCTCAGACCACTCCGACATGGTCCTTACAACAGTACCAAGGTTGTGGGGAATAATGTTATGGAGCAAAGCATTCCTCCATTCCTTTTCCTGCAACAAGTTTTCAATATGGACCGTCATCCACCATGCTTCCCATCATTATTGGACAAATCAGAGTTTGCAGAACAAGTTCAGCAGATGGAGGAACTCAATGCAATTGGGACCATTGCTTCCTAAGTGGGAAGGAATGATCCAGGTGGATGTTGGTGGCCACCCACCTATCCCATTTGGACCCCCACAATTGTCTCTTTTATTTTTTCAGTTTCCGTAATTCTGAACAATTTACTATTTTTAACATTTTTTCAGGTCCTCAACTTCCTGAGCCGTTTTGAGGCCCTGAACAATGTTTCTTGGGAAATTTAGGAGCAACATGGGACCATGAACCAATGTTTCTCTTCTAAAAGTTGTAGTGCTCGGATAGATCTTTCTAACGAGCTATTTATGCGTCAAACGGAGATCGTATGCCAAAGTTATGACCCTTTGAAATTGATGTACCAATTTACCCAAACAGGGCCCACAATTTAGCGTTTCATCTTCTGGGATTAGGTTTTTGATGTGAAGGGTTTTCCATTGTTTCTCAACAATATGTAGGCCTTCGAACCTCATTGTAACACAATTCAGAGGCATGTATCCACCACATCTCTTCTAAGAGATAAGCTACCATTTCCCTAGATGGTTTATTTTCATTTCTATTTGTAAGCATATTTCAGTGCTTTCCATTAATGAAATGAAGTATTATCTCCGCTGCATCTTCGTGTATATGGTTATCTTTGTATTTTTTTGCGTTCCTGTTTAAATCCAGATCAGTGGTATTAGAGCGGTCTGCTTTTTCTCTGTTTTTCTTTGCATGTCCCCAACAAGGTCGGGATATAAGGAGTTAGGGCTTGAACTAGTTGAACCTTTGCAAGACCAGCCTCGCAAATCCTGATGACCTTCCATGGTAGTGTTGTGGTCACCAACAACCCCCCTCTTTGTTTAATATTAGTAATAACATCAAGCAAAGGGGGACCCTTAACCAAAAATCCAAAAAATATTTTTGTTTGAAAAATCTTTTGTATTAACTCCCTAACAGCTATATCACGTCGCAAAGGAAAAAAGAAGCGCTCTCCCAAAGCGCATAAATACACTAAAAGGGAGTGACGCGAGAACTCATCGCACCGCATGCATTAAAAGCGCTCAAAAAGGGAAAACCTAAAGAACTGCCGACGGCTGATATGCGACGTCGCACGTCGAAATGTCGCATAAGCAACACAAATTGACAAAGCGAAAACCTTGCGACCTTGCGATCTTGCGATATGCGATTTGGGACCATGCAAAGCTGCGACCTGCGATCTATGGTTTGCGACGAATGAGACCATCAATTGCTGCGATACCACTTATTTACATCGCAATCTTCGACGCTGCAATGCAAATCGCAGAAGCCATTCGTCACAGGCATTCCTCGGCATGATCTGTGAGCCCAATATTAGGCGCGCACCTTACGGGAAATTAGTGATTGTACGCCTGTGTATCCAAAGATGATTATGTTGCGTTTTTCGAAGAGTCAAGTCATAATGGGTGACATGATTATGCATTCATTGGAACTTAATTGCTTTCATGTCAATCCTTTCTTCTGTCTCTTTTCATTTACGTGAACTATAAGTCAGCAACGGATATAAATCTATATGCAGGAAACATCTAAGGAAAAGCGCCAGAGCTAGAAGAACAGAGAGGAGATGACTTCGCAGATGGATACCGTATACAGCAGGGCCGCGGATTCCAGAGTATCACTCAACAAATGCTGATGGAAATAGGCTATCCAGGACTCAGAGTCAAAGGCGCACAAAAGCAAAGCGTTTATGAAAGATCCTGAGTCCCAAATTGGATAAAGCAAAAAGAAAAACGCTTAAGGGGAAAGACGTCTCATAAAAGCCTGGAACAAAGAATGGAAACAAGTTTCAATTGAGAAAATCGTTCAGGCAACAAAATCCCCAGCTCATTGAGTCATTCGCACGGCCGGGAACCCAAATAGCAACAGCACAATCAGTTTGAAAGAAATCTGAGTTGTACTAAGTATACACGCCGTGAAGACACTCCTCCAGAAGAACACTTTCAAAAATATCTTCTAGTTTGTCAGAAAGAGGTGCCAGCTCTTGTTATTTCTAATTTTCAAGCTTGAACAAAAGGAAAGGACAAGCAGCCGACTCTTTCACGGCGAACAGCGCATCGCTTACAGCACTAAGGAGCAGATAGAGAAATGGTTAGAAATTAGATTCAATTTTTAGAAATAAATTTGTTTTAGTAAAATGGCGGTCATTTGAAGCCGTTCCCTAAATTTGTGTAATTAAAATTAGCCTGTTAGTAGTATTTAACCCTTCTCGCTGCATTGGAGAAGGGTCCGGAAATTTGTCAAAAAACTTGTCCTCAGAACATGCACTTTTGCACCCTCGGAGGGGGTTTTTGATGAATGGACGGATCGAGATTTATTTATGTTTGCATTTTCATACCTGCTACTGATGTTGCACTTCTGTACTCTTAGTAGGCATTAGAAGTAAGTAGAAATAGATCGTTATTGCTTAAGGTCTGTGAGTATAAAATTAGTCATAAATGGTACTTTTATCTCTTGACGAATTTCTGCTTGCATTCTTAGAGTAATATACAGCTGATGTTGTTTATATGTTAATGTATGAATGAGTGGACTACCATTTGGCACTTTTGTACGGTGGAGTCATTGATTTGTGCTTAATACATGAATAACTGATTATACGATATGCTGTTCACAACCGTTTTGCTTAACTTTTTATGCAGGATGGTTCATCTTAATTGATTTATATTCTCATAATAGCTGAATAATCTTCATTACCAGTTATTGTGTGAAATCTTTCTAGATCACATAATGGACAAAAGTTCTATCCCGGGTTAACGTAGATTAGATGTGTTGTTCTTGATAGATTAAAGTAGTATAAAAGTCAGTCTCAGAGTTTAGAATTAAATTAGCTTAGAAATAATTCCAGATTTTCGTTATCATATTCTACACACACACACATCACCAAACTCTACACACACAGACCCCTTAGAACGGGAAGCTGGTCCCGTTATCCCTAGTCAGACCTGCTACACCAAACGGGCACGGAGCCGCCAACCAGGTTCCCGACCAGGTGGGTATCCCCCTTGTTGTTGACCCGATTTCAGGGCCCTCAACATATTTGGTGCTAGAAGGAGGGCCTGAGCATAATACCTGTTGGAATGTTTTTCGAATTATAAATCTTGAAACAGGATGACTACTCATGAAATTCCTATTTGGAGTTGCATCTATGTTCATACCTCTTCCAACATTCCACCGGATGTGGTAAGGCTATTCTCTCAGGTAAAGTTCAATGGTAAGAAAAACTCTTCTGCATTCAATCACGCCCTTCAGCTCATACAAAAAGTTTCAACTTCTGATACTCAGAAGATTGATGAAGGCGTTTTGTGTAGGATTTTTACTCTTACCTTCACAGCAGAAGCTACAAAATGGTGCAGAACCCTCCCAGTTGCATCAATTCACAGCTAGGACTAGTTCGTTAAGATTTTCATCTTGGAATTTGATTGTTATGATTACGACCAGGTATATGATGAAATTGATTATCTTAGAGAACAAGATGAACCCGTAAGGGATTTCAATATGTGATTTCATCTTAAATGCCTACAGTATGATCTCGAGAATGAGCTCACAGACGAAGAATCTTCAGATTATGATGAGTATTTCCTACCTCCTGTGTCTGACCAATCAGAAATTAATTCTACCTTTGCTAGCTTTTCTTCTAATATGAATGATCATTCCAAGTCAAATACACAAAGCATCCATAATGAAGAAAATCTACAAAGCCTGGGAGTCATGCATGCTCTACTACCAGAAAAGAGAGAGAAGGATGCTAAAAAGAAAATTACCTTGGAAACAGAGGATGACTCTGACAATATCATTTCAAGTCAACGAATGCACATGCCAAGGTTAGATCAATCAACTGTTTCTCTTCCAAAAAGTATCAGCGCAAAAAGGTATGATCTAAAGCCCGACATTTATGATGGATCTGATGAACAAAGTTTCTTTTATGATGTTTTTAAATGCATTGTTCCAGATTTACATTTTTCTCTTTATCCTGATGTTTTTAGTGATGACAATCTTTCCCCTCTTAATATTCAAGATATCTCAAAAACTACAGAGGGTTATTTAAATGACTCATCATTAGGTTTTCAAGTTAAAGAGATCGCATTAACACAGCTTTCGATCAATGACAAAAAGGAATTGCCTGACCTCCCTTGTCAGAAAACATACAATGAAAAAGAGGAACCTGGGGAAATCTGTAGAGTCTTTTGTGATAGTTACTTTGACAATGATGATGTTGTTGAGTTTTCTCAGATAACTCAACTAGGGTCAGAAGATAAAGGACATCTTAAATCAGAAATCATGCCAGTCCACCCTCATCTCGAAGTAGAAGATCACTTAAATGATTTTACTATCCCAGGTAATACCCCGATCTATGATTCGTATCATGAAGAAAGCTCCATCCCTGTTTGTAATCATGACCTAGTTCCCTATTCACAAAACCTGGCCAGTTTTTGTGAAAAACAAGATGTTACAAGTAAAACCCAGTCGTGCTGTAACACTATTTGTATAGATTCCCAATCATTCCTTTCTCACTCAAACTCATTATGTACAAAATCGGATTTC
This sequence comes from Pinus tabuliformis, assembly GCA_031772625.1. Lineage (NCBI taxonomy): Eukaryota > Viridiplantae > Streptophyta > Pinopsida > Pinales > Pinaceae > Pinus > Pinus tabuliformis. Next base: position 1,608,871,899 of record CM062817.1, on the reverse strand, counting down.
TTTTCAAATCTTCAAACTTTTGATAGATTATGTTTTAGTGACTTACATATGAGAATTTTCTTTTCGAACAAAATCACAAAAAACTCGAAATTAATAGATAAAAGGTTACAAGCCATTGAAATCAAAAAATATTGTCCACAATTTGACTTGTTATCCTTCCTATTGCGACATCATCAATTCACAACTGAAATTCATTCTGATTTTTATGATCCAATAGGTACCCAGTTGGAAACAACTTTGCATAAGAAAAGAAAATCAGCCAGAATTCCAATTGAGGTTCTGTGTTTTTATTTCTTAGCCAACAATTACGATCCAAGAAAAATTCGATTCTTTTCATTAATGCTTGGAAGATTCATTCGGCTAGGGATAAAAATGAATAGATGGTTCCATTGGAAATATCATTTCACATAGTTGTTTCCTGTATATGGTTAGAGTAGGAGTAGGAGTAGGAGTAATTTAGTTAGGTTTTTGTTTTTAATAACTGATAGGCAAAGCTATACATATTCTCTCCATAACCTCAGAAAATATTTTCCTATCATTCCTTTTTAATTTCCTCCATAATAATGTTTGTTCTGGTTCAATGACATTTGACATTTACTGAAGATACCTTGTCTCTGTTGAAAATTTGGAACTTCTGCTACTATCAACAGCGAATCTTTTAAAAAAAAAATTTGATCTTTATTATCATTAGAACTTCAACCCATATATGATGATAGTTTCAAACTCCAAAATTTTAAAGAAAGCTCTCTCAGTATAGGATTTGTTTTAAGTCAGCACAATGAAAGGTATCAATTTTAAGATAAGTATTCTCTGTCAAAACAGCCTTTATTAAAAAAAATCGGCCCTATCATTGTCGTCCAGAACTTTCTTAAGGAAAAACAATGACTTCCTCCCTGCTAAAAGGAAATTACAGCATTCAGAGAAACAACCCAAGGAAAACACTATATCTCAAAGAATAAGAGGTCTCATCACGAGCCGGCTTATCATGATCACAGATATTATAACTTGCTGACTTTGCCAATACTGTATATCAAAACAGGGCAACGACTTAAGATTGTTGCAATCAAAAGACAAGAGGTCTCATCACGAGCCGGCTTGTTCAGCAAAAGTGTAAATCAAGTGAATGACTGTGTCGTAATTTGGCAACCAAACCAAGACATTGTTCTTTAGAGAATTAAAAAAGAAAAATTGTGTCAAAAAGGATTTTTCTCTGGAATGTTGCGAGTAACCTCAAGCAGGATAAAGGATCATTGCTAGTTAAAAGGTAACCCTGTCGAGGCTATGGACGCCTGTTGGCAGCATAGGCTCTACCTGCGACTAAGGAGCATACTAAAGGACTGATAAACAGAGAAGACTTTATTTTATGTTTTACAAAGACCAAGTAACAGCTGATTTAAATGCAAAGACGAACTGGGTGTACAAATAATTAAAACGGAAAGAGTTTGAAACGAAACATCATAGGCAGTTTGAAGTCTCATTTGTCTTATCTTTTTATAATAAAGTTCAAAATTTTTAAATTTTTCAGAAGTTTTTAAAAGCGTCAATAGAAATGTAGAGATAACTGGTTCTTCACAGTGAATCGCCATTGTTGTGGTCAGCAACAACCCCCCTCTTTGTTTAATATTAGTAATAACATCAAGCAAAGGGGGACCCTTAACCAAAAATCCAAAAGATATTTTTGTTTGAAAAATCTTTTGTATTAACTCCCTAACATCTATATCGCGTCGCAAAGGCAAAAAGAAGCGCTCTCCCAAAGCGCATAAATACACTGAAAGGGAGCGATGCGAGAACTCATCGCACCGCATGCATTAAAAGCGCTCAAAAAGGGAAAACCTAAAGAACCACCGACGGCCGATATGCGACGTCGCACGTCGCAATGTCGCATAAGTAGCACAAAGTGACAAAGCGAAAACCTTGCGACCTTGCGATCTTGCGATATGCGATTCGCGACCATGCAAAGATACGACCTGCGATCTATGGTTTGCGACGAATGAGACCATCAATTGCTGCGATACCACTTATTTACATCGCAATATTCGACGCTGTGATGCAAATCGCAGAAGCCATTCGTCGCAGGCATTCCTCGGCATGATTTGTGAGCTCAATATTAGGCGCGCACCTTACGAGAAATTAATGATTGTACGCCTGTGTATCCAAAGATGATTATGTTGCGTTTTTCGAAGAGTCAAGTCATAATGGGTGACATGATTACGCATTCATCGGAACTTAATTGCTTTCATGTCAATCTTTTCTTCTATCTCTTTTCATTTACGTGAACTGTAAGTCAGCAACTGATATAAATCTATATGCAGGAAACATCTAAGGAAAAGCGCCAGAGCTAGAAGAACAGAGAGGAGATGACTTTGCAGATGGATACTGCATATAGCAGGGCCGTGGATTCCAGAGTATCACTCAACAAATGCTGATGGAAATAGGCTATCCAGGACTCAGATTCAAAGGCGCACAAAAGCAAAGCGTTTATGAAAGATCCTGAGTCCCAAATTGGGTAAAGCAAAAAAAAAAACGCTTAAGGGGAAAGACGTCTCAGAAAAGCCTGGAACAAAGAATGGAAACAAGTTTCAAGTGAGAAAATCGTTTAGGCAACAAAATCCCTAGCTCATTGAGTCATTCGCACAGCCGGAAACCAAAATAGCAACAACACAATCAGTTTGAAAGAAATCTGAGTTGTACTAAGTATACACGCCGTGAAGACACTCCTCCAGAAGAACACTTTCAAAAATATCTTCTAGTTTGTCAGAAAGAGGTGCCAGCTCTTGTTATTTCTAATTTGCAAGCTTGAAAAAAAGGAAAGGACAAGCAGCCGACTCTTTCACTGCGAACAGCGCATCGCTTACAACACTAAGGAGCAGATACAGAAATGGTTAGAAATTAGATTCAGTTTTTAGAAATAAATTTGTTTTAGTAAAAGGGCGGTCATTTGAAGCCGTTCCCTAAATTTGTGTAATTAAAATTAGCCGGTTAGTAGTATTTAACCCTTCTCGTTGCATTGGAGAACGGTCCGGAAATTTGTCAAAAAACTTGTCCTCAGAACATGCACTTTTGCACCCTCGGAGGGGGTTTTTGATGAATGGACGGATCGAGATTTATTTATGTTTGCATTTTAATACCTGCTACTGATGTTGCACTTCTATACTCTTAGTAGGCATTAGAAGTAAGTAGAAATAGATCGTTATTGCTTAAGGTCTGTGAGTATAAAATCAGTCATAAATGGTACTTTTATCTCTTGACGAATTTCTGCTTGCATTCTTAGAGTAATATACAGCTGATGTTGTTTATATGTTAATGTATGAATGAGTGGACTACCATTTGGCACTTTTGTACGGTGGAGTCAGTGATTTGTGCTTAATACATGAATAACTGATTATGTGATATGTTGTTCACAACCGTTTTGCTTAACTTTTTATGCAGGATGGTTCATCTTAATTGATTTACATTCTCATAATAGCTGAATAATCTTCATTACCAGTTATTGTGTGAAATATTTCTAGATCGCATAATGGAAAAAAGTTCTATCCCGGGTTAGCGTAGATTAGATGTGATGTTCTTGATAGATTAAAGTAGTATAAAATTCAGTCTGAGAGTTTAGAATTAAATTAGCTTAGAAATAATTCTAGATTTTCGTTATCATATTCTACACACACACAGACCCCTTAGAACGGGAAGCTGGTCCCGTTATCCCCAGTCGGACCCGCTACACCAAACGGGCATGGAGCCGCCAACCAGGTTCCCGACCGGGTGGGTATCCCCCTTGTTGTTGACCCGATTTCAGGGCCCTCAACAGGTAGATGAAAAGAAAGATGAGGGGGTAGGAGATCTTCTCAAAATTTTTCTTGAAGAAGCCCTAGAGAAGCAAAGGAATGCGATGATGGATAGCTTTGCGCAGATCTTTCAACAACTACCCAGAGGTGACGCATCGGCCTCCAACAGCTACTCTGGAAATGCCACACTATTTAAGGTACAAGTTAATTTTTAAATCCCCATCTTCAATGGTCAAATAGATGTGGATGCTGTAGATAAATGGTTAGATATGCTAGAAGGGTATTTTTCTGTTCATAATTTTCAAGTCAAGAAAATATTGTTTTCGCTCTTCTCAAAGCAGTACCCCATGTCAAGGACTGGTGGGAAGCCTATTGCAAGTAGAAGAATGAAAGCACAGGCTCACTATTTTTAGCCACACCCACTTGGGATTCATTCCATGATGCCATCAAAGAGTAGTACTACCCTGTTAAAAGCTATGAGGACAAATACATAAAGTGGACCACGCTGCGGTAGGGAATGGACCAAGATGTGCCAGAGTTGACAAAAATTTTTTATACCATTCGCACATAGTTGGTTATCAAAGATTCTAATCTGCATGTAGTACTCAAATACCTTGGCTACGTACACAGATACATCCAAGAAGAGATGGAGTTCCTGAACATTTCCTTTCTCGGCACGACGTATCGATACTTCGTCAAAATCGACCAAAAGTTCAAACAAAAGAAGTGAGACTTTGGATCTACAATTCTGAAGCCCAACGGAAAAAGCCAAGGCGAGGTGACCCAAGACAACCCATCGAAGCCATAAGAAAATAACAACACCATGATTCCAAATAAGGACACAAGAAAGTGGTGTGAGTTCCACAAGAGTCCTACTCATAACACAAGTGAGTGTAAGACCAAGTAGTCGCTGTTGGCTGCGTTGAAGGCTTCCGAATTAGATGCATGTTCTCACTATGAACCAGAACCTGACAAGGGGAATGGCAAAGGGAAGCAGATCATTGATGCAGAGCCTAGCACCACTATTGCCACCACTAGGATCTAGAAGAATGAACTCGAAGATCCAGAGGATGGGGAGCGTCTTTTTCACTCGCAGATGTGGGTGAAGGGTTTGCCACTGCAATTAATTGTCGACAGTGGTAGCCAAAAGAACCTCATTTCAGCAGAGGTCAAGAAGAAGTTGGGCCTACCAACTACACTACACCCACATCCATACAGTATTGGGTGGCTTCATGAAGGACGAGATCTCAAATTTCGCCACCAGTGTCGCCTTCCCTACAGCATCAAGCCCTTCACAGACAAAGTATTGTGTGATGTTACACCTCTGGATGTTTGTGATGTACTATTAGGCCAACTATACCTATGGAGGCAACATGCTATGTATGAGTTAAGGTCTCGTGCTATCATTATTTATTTGAATAATTCATTATATAGGATACTAGAGGTAGCCCTACCTACTGCCACCTCTTTGATCTCTACTAAGAAGGGCAGCAAGCTCATCTACGAGTCTAGGAAATTCATCTTTCTGGTTCGCTCCCAAAGTAAGGGAAAGATTTTCACCACATCTGTGACCCCCATGAAGGGTTCCTCCATGCAACAACATCAACAAAGGCACACGGTCATGAAAGAACACATGAATGATTTCTCCTCACCCATAGGGGTACCACACAAGTTTCAGGTGGGCGACAAAGTTTAGTTACATTTGAAGAAAGAAGGCCTTACAAGAGCCCATCGGAAGCCTAAACGACTCTGACATGGTCCCTACAACAGTACCAGGGCTGTGGGGAACAATGCTTTAGAGAAAAACATTCCTCCATTCCTTTTCCTGCGACAAGTGTTCAATATGGACCATCGTCGACCATGCTTCCCACCATTACTAGACACATAAAAGATTGCAGAACAAGTTTAGCAGATGGAGGAACTCAACGTAATGGGGACTGTTGCTTCATAAGGGGGGAGGAATGATCTAGGTGGATCTTGGTGGCCACCCACCTATCCCATTTGGACTGCCACAAATATCTCTTTTAGTTTTTCAGTTTTTGTAATTGTAGCACAATTTACTATTTTAACAGTTTTTCGGGTCCTAAAATTCGGGAGCCGTTTTGAGGCCCTAAACGACGTTTTTTGGGAAATCTGGGAGATTTTCCCAAAGTTGTATTTCTTAGATAGATATTTCTAACGAGCAATTGTACGTGTCAAACGAAGATCGTATGCCAGAGTTACGACCCCAGGAAATTGATGTACCAATTTAACCAAACGGGGCCCACAATTTGGTGTTTCATATTTTAGGGTTAGGATTTGGTATGTGAAGGGTTTTCCACTGTTTCTCAACAATAATTAGGCCTATGAACATCATTGTAACACAGTTGAGAGGCATGTAGCCGCCACATCTCTTCTCAGAGCTAAGCTACCATCGCCCTAGTTGGTTTATCTCCATTTCTATTTGTAGCATATTTCAGTATTTTCCATTAATGAAATGAAGTATTATTTCCACTGCATGTTTGTTTATATGGTTATCTCTATATTTCATTGTGTTCCTGTTTAAATCTGGATCATTGGTATCAGAGCGGTATGCTTTTTCTCTGTTTTTCTTTGCATGTCCCCAATGAGGTCAAGATATAAGGAGTTAGGGCTTGAATTGGTTGAACCTTTGCAAGACCAACCTCACAAATCCTGATGGCCTTCCATGGCAAATGAAAAGAAGGATGAGGGGGCAGGAGATCCTATCAAAATTTTTCTCGATGAAGCCCTCAAGTGGAAAAGGAACGTGATGATGGATAGCTTTGCGTAGATCCTTCAATGGCTACCCAGAGACGATGCATCGGCTTCCAATAGCTACTCTGGAAATGCCACACCATTTAAGGTACACATTAATTTTGAAATCCCCATATTCTAGGGTTAAATAGATGAGGATGTTGTAGATAAATGGTTAAGTCTGCTAGAAGGGTATTTTTCTACTCATGAATTTTCGAGTCGAGAAAAGATTGTTTTCACTCTTCTCAAAGAAGCCCCCCATGTCAAGCACTGGTGGGAAACCTATTGCGAACAAAAGAATTAAATACAGGCTCACTATTTTCAGCTACACCCACTTGGGATTCATTCTGGAATGCCATCAAGGATTAGTACTACCCTGTCAAAAGCTACGAGGACAAATACATAAAGTGGACCACGCTACGGCAGGGAAGGGACCAAGATGTGCTATAGTTCACAAATATTTTTCATACCCTTCGCACACAGTTGGGTATCAAAGATTCTGATCTGCATTTGGTACTGAAATACCACGACTACCTACATAGATACATCTAGGAAGAGTTGGAGTTCCTGAACATCTCTTCGCATAGCACGACGTACTGATACACTGTCAAAATTGAGCAAAAGTTTAAATAGAAGAAGCGAAACTTTGGGTCTGCAGATCTGAAGCCCAAAGGACAAAGCCAAGGCTGGGTGACCCAAGACAACCCTTCAAAGCCGCAAGAAATGAACAACACCACGAAGCTGAAGAAGGACATAGGAAAGTGGTGTGAGCTCCACAACAGTCCCACTCATAACACAAGTGGGTGTCAGACCAAGCAGTCGCTGGTGGCTAAGTTGAAGCTTTCCAAATTAGATGCATGTTCCAACCCTAAGCCAAAACCTGACAAGGGAAATCACAAAGGGAAGTAGATCATTGATGCGGAGCCCAACACCACTGTTGCCACTGCCAAGATCCAAAAGAATGAACCTGAAGATCCAGAGGAGGGGGAGTGTCTTTTCCATTCATAGATGTGGGTGAAGGGTTCACCACGGTAATTCATTGTCGACAGTGGCAGCCAATAGAACTTCATTTCAGCATAGGTCGTGAAGCAGTTGGACCTTCCGACTACACCACACCTACAGCCATAGAGTATCAGGTAGCTTCATGAAGGATGAGATCTCAAATTTCATCGGCAATGTCACCTTCCCTACAGCATCAATCCCTTCACAGATGAGCTATTGTGTGATGTTACACCTCTGGATGTTTGTGATGTACTATTAGGCCAGTCATACTTGTGGAGGTGACATGCTATGTACGAGTCAAGGCCTCGTGCTGTCATTATTTCTTTGAATAATTCATTATACATGATATCGGTGATAGTCCCACCTACTACCACCTCTTTTATCTTTACTAAGAAAGGTAGCAAGCTCATCTCCTAAAGTAGAAAATTCATTTGTCTGGTTCGCTCCCAAAGTAAGGGGAAGATCGTCACCACATCCATGACCCCTGCAAAGGGTTCCTTCACATAGCAGCAATGGCATAGGGAAACAGTCATGGAAGAACACATGAACAACTTCTCCTCACCCATAGGGTTACATCTACAGAAAGAACACCTTCAAGAGCCCATCAGAAGCTCAGACCACTCCAACATGGTCCTTACAGCAGTACCAAGGCTTTGGGGAGCAATGATTTGGAGCACAACATTCCTCCATTCCTTCGCCTGCAACAAGTGTTCCATATGGACCGTCATCAATGATGCTTCCCATCATTACCGGACACATCAGAGATTGCAGAACAAGTTTAGCAGATGGAGGAACTCAACATAATGGGGACCATTGCTTCCTAAGGGGGGAGTAATGATCCAGGTTGATGTTTGTGGCCACCCACCTATCCCATTTGGACCCCAACAACTATCTCTTTCAGTTTTTTGGTTTCCATAATTGTAGCCAAATTTACTATTTTAGTAGTTTTTCAGGTCTCAAACTTCGAAAGTTGTTTTGAGGCCCTAAATGACCTTTTTTTGGAAATTTGGGAGAAAAATGGGTCTGTGGACCAATGTTTCTCTTCCCAAAGTTGTATTTCTCGGATATATCTTTCTAACGAGATATTGTACATGTCAAACGGAGATCGTATGCCAAAGTTATGATCTTAGGAAATTTATATACCAATTTATGCAAACGAGCCCACAATTTGGCATTCCATGTTCTAGGGTTAGGTTTTGGGATGTGAAGGGTTTTCCATTGTTTATCAACAGTAAATAGGCCTTTGAGCCTCATTGTAACACAGTTCAAAGGCATGTAGCCTCCACATCGCTTCTCAGAGATAAGCTACCATCACCCTAGCTGGTTTATTTCCATTTCTATTTGTAAGTGTATTTCAATATTTTCCATTAATGAAATGAATTATTATTTCTGATGCATATTTGTGTATATGGTTATCTATGTATTTTGTTGCATTCCTATTTAAATCCAGATAAATGTAGGTAAACTTTAGAACATAAGACTTGGCCATTTGCATCATGGCACCTCAAATATTATACAACAAATAGCCACTAGCTTCCCTAATGGAGCACTTGAGCAGCAGGATGTATGCAAAGGATGTATCAGGACAACAAAGCGCATGTAGTCCAAGAAAGGATCCACTTTGATGTCTGTGGACCTTTCTTGATAGCCTCCACTACCAGACACAAATATTTTGTCCTTTTTATTGATGACTTCTCACATAAGTTTTTGATCTCCTCATGCGGAAGAAAGATGAGACATTCTCCAAGTTCGTAGAATTCAAGACACTGGTTGAGAAAGAAACCAGAAAGAAGGTGAAGGCTCTCAGGAGAAATAATGGAGGTGATTATGTGTTGAATGAATTTAAAAAGTTATGTGTGAAGGAAGGCATTCGAAGAGAGTTGACAAGACCCCACAACCCACATCAAAATGGGGTGGTTGAGTGAAATATCCATAGCATTTTGGGAGCAATGAGGGTGATGTTTCATGACCAAGGCCTACCTCTACATTTGTGGGTTGAGGCATGAAATACAATAGTCTGTTTGCAGAACCGAAGTCCTCATCAGATTCTTGGCATGATTACATTGGAGGAGGCTTTCTCGGGAAGAAAGTTGGATGTGTCACACTTCAAGATTTTTGGAGCCTCTATTTACTACCATGTCTCCAAAGAATCAAGGAATAAGCTTTAGTCGACTGCAAAAATGGGGTTTGTGGGTTACATAGAATCTCCCCACAACTAACATGTGTACTTGCCATCACTCATAATGATAGTTGTTTGAATGGATGTAAATTTTGATGAGGAGAAATATATGTGGTGCTCTCTTGAGAGGGAGCTTTAGATCCAACCAAAACATAATATTTTAGCTCCAAAAGAGGAACCTCGGGAAGTTGTAGAGCAACCACAAATTGTGGAGTAGAGAGTGGAGACATTCACTAAAGCAAAACCTCCAGAGAAGGAAAAAAAATAAGTAAGGAAGTTGATAGACTTGCGCAGGATAAGAGGGAGAATGTGGGATATCCTTCAAATTTTTGTAAGCAAAGGAGGTCACCTGAGAGGTACACTAGCGACATCACTCTTATGATTGAGCTTATAGAGATTGAGCCATCCTATTTTGAGGAAGAAGTAGAGAAACCTGTATGGGTTGATGCAATGGAGGAGGAATATGAATCCATTGCAAAGAACCGTGTTTGGGAAAAGGTCCCAAGACTAGCATATAAATAAATAGTGGGTTTGAGATGGATCTTCAAGGTGAAGCAGGCAACAGATGGAAGCATAGGGAAGTATCAGGCTAGATTTGTGGCCAAAGGGTACTCCCAAGTTGAGGTAATTGAATATAAGGAGACCTTTTCTCTTGTAGCAAGGTACTCATCCATTATATCAATTTTTGGTCTAGCTACATAGATGGGGTGGAATATCCACTAGATGGGTGTAAAAACAACATTTTTGAATGGGGTTATTAAGGAGGAGGTGTACATAGAGTAAAAAAAAGGTTTTGAGACATTTGATCAAGAGTCTCATGTGTGCAGACTCAAGTGAGCATTGTACAATCTCAAGAAAGCACCTCATCCTTGGTACACCAAGATCAATAGTTATCTCACTGGTTTTGGCTTCACCATAAGTGAAGAGGATGTAAACCTCATCACATATGGATAGAAGGTAAATTCCTTATTATTGCCTTATATGTTGATAATTTTATTTCAACTGGTGATGAGTTGTTGATGTTATCTTGCAAGGAGGACCTTGCAAGGGAATTTGAAATGAAGGACATCAGTCTCATGCACTACCTTCTCGGGTTGGAAGTATGATAAGGTGATGCGGAATTGTTTTTCTTTCAAGGAAAGTATGCAAATGAGATGCTGTAGAGATTCCACATGGAGAGTTGTAAACCCATGGAAACACCTCTAACGAACAACTAGAGGAAGGAGGATGCCACTTTAGGTGAAGTGGATGCTACCATTTATCAGCAACTAGTGGGTCCACTCATGTATCTTGTGAACACATGACTAGATATGTGTTGTGAAGTCAACCAACTAAGTCAAGCTATGGTTAGGTCAACCAAACTATTTTGGAAGGAAACTAAGCATGTTTTACAGTACCTCACAGGAACTACCCAGTTTTGAGTATGGTACAGAGGAGCAGAGGGAGTGAAGTTGTGCGGATTCACAAATGCAGATTAGGCACAAAGTCCATTAGACCGAAAGAGTACATCAAGTGGAATTTTTAGTGTTGTGTCTGAAGTTGTTTCTTGGAATGAAGGGAAGCAAAGATATGTGGTGCTTAGCTAGACAAAATCATAATACATGGCTGCAAGTCAAGTAACACAGGAGGTGATATGGATGAGAAATATACTTGTTGGACTATTTGGTCAGATGATGGATCCAATCATGATAATCAAAGTTGCATCAATATCTCTGAGAATCCTATATTTCACTATCAATACAAGCATATAGATATCTAATATCACCATTTACAGGACGGTGTCTAGAGGCAGATGATGTTGCTACACTCCATTTTGATAGAGGAGTAAGATGTTGATAATTTTGACAAAAGCATTGTCAAGAGGGAAGTTCAAATTCCATAGGTGCAGGATAGGGTTGTTTATAATCCCTTTATTGCAGAGTGGGAGCCTTGAAAAATGCAGCAAGAAATTCTCAATTTGATTTTTCATTGAATAAATTGAGAAAATTTGAATTTCCACATCAACAGACAACTTGGATGTAATTAACTTGTGTGACATGGCTTGTGTCACCTAGTTTACTTAGTAAATTCGAGTTGGAGGAGTTAGAGTTCATTTAAGCATGTATGATTTCTAATTTGTAGCAATCAAAGTCATTTATCTCAAGTTGTTTTCAGTTAAACTAGTTCCAACTGCTTGAGGAACTAGTGGAAGGCCAATTTTGCAGTGGGACTTCAGTCAAACTTAGTGATCATCTAGTTAACTGATCAATCAACCCAAAATATCTAGTGCGTGGAGAATTTGAGTTCCCCAGTTGTGGTGGAGATTCCAAGGCAGTGTAACATCAATTGTAGACTAGCCTTGAGTGTACAGGTGTTGCATGCAGTCAAATAATCAACCTTGGGAATTTCGCAATCCATTTTGTAAAAATTCCTAAATAGTAAGGGCCTAATTTCTTAAGGAATTGCGCAAGGAAATATCTGTTCAAGCAGATATAGAAATTTACTAAGTCTAGGTTAGAGCTGCTTAGTGAGTAGAGAGATAGGTTATTCACTTGCAGGTTGTGCTCAGTTGAGAAAATAAATTGCAGCACATTTCTATTCATCATATCAGTGCAAGCAAACATTGGGGCTTTTAGTATATTGCTTTCCCCAGGAAAAATTCCGTGTGCATGTGTGCTATTTCTTCTTGCATGTATGAAAATTTTGTTCTAAATTGTGAATTAACTTCCGAAGAGCAGTAAAGTAGGTTTGTGTCTTGTGATTTTGATTGAAACCTAATGAGTAGTTGCAACTCTACACCATAATTTCTACAAGGATGGTGGAGGCAAATTATGGAATATTCGTTAGTAGACAACATGCCTACTTCAAAATATCTATGACAACTTTTACGAGAAGAAGACATTGAGGATCAAAGATTGGATTGTGGAAGAATTAGTCACAAAATTCACAAGGGCCATAATTTTGGTTGTAGGTGTGGAGGTAGATGTATTAAATGTAATTTTGGCTATAGGTTTGTAGGTAGAAAAGTCACAGTTATTCCTTTCATTTTTGTCGATGATGTGTTACTATTTGGTAGATTGACCTCTTCTAATTGGTATCTGGACTCCTTATGAATAATATTAAATCTCATATGGTTTCTTCTTACCAAATGATGCATTGGTACTGGAGATTTATCATATCTTTGGTGTTATCTCCAATGCATTGGATGCAGATTTTAAATATCTTAGATTTATGATCGAACCTAATTGTTATGGAATTAAGGATTGAAGCTGACTTATAGAGAAAATCCACTGTAAAATTTTATCATGGGCACAGAGGTGGCTCTCCCTAAGAGGCAAGTTGACTCTAGTTCAAGCAGTCCTTCAGAGCATCTCTATATATTGGCTTCATATTTTCGCTTTGCCTAAGAATATCAGTAAATGTATCTTTCTGGCTTCATCTTGGCATGAGACAATTTGTGTCATAAAGGACAAAGTGGACCTCGTTGTTGTTTACTCTGTATGGAGGCGATGGATGACCAGACTCATCTATTTCTTTGCTTCTCCTTAGCAAAATCAATTTGGAATGGTGTATTTAATATGTTGCATTTATAGGTAGATTAGAACTACTCTTTTGTGGTTGATTGTATTCGAGACTAGATTATTGAATATAAAACATTTGGACCACTTCCAATATACATTGGGGTTTTGACCCAAAAAAAGCATTATTGTCCCAAGCTCCTTTCTTGTGATACATCCACCTCCATCGTTATCAAAAAAGCTAAAATCCTCCTTGAACTTAGACATAACCTCCATCCCATATTCCTTTAGTATATAAAACCCTTTTCTCATTTTCTTACCATGCCAATCTACCCTCCATCCCATATTCTCTCACGAGGCCTGTGTAAACCAACATTTCATTCAAGGATGGGGATTTTGATAAGTAATCTATCCATATTTGTTAGATACTTTCCCCCTTTTCTTGTTTATGGTTTCTCGAGTTGGCCTCCTTTAAATATGCCCTACTATCCTTAAATTATTTGGAAGGTATCCTTTGGCTACTAACCCTATTTTACTAGAGATCCTTGACATGTCCCTTGAAATTTTGATTTAACCCCATGATCTATTTTATGCCAGTGAGTCAAAAGCTTTAGATTTCTTTACCACATATTCATTCATGACCAAACAATATAACACTAGTTATAATAATATTGTGGTTACTATCACCACAATAAATGTATATTGTATTTTAGAGGAGACAAGAATTGTATATTTCCCTTTGAGACACTCCAAAAATATTTTGATGCATCCTATTTCTCTAACACTCTATTCTACTTTATGACCTTAATTCCCATTCCATATTCATCCATGTGGACGCACTTTATGATGTTCTATGACAACCTAATGTCCTTTTCAACTCCCTCTCATCTTCCTTGTCATGTTTTCTAGGACTTCTGTATCCAACAAGAAATTTGGGAGATGAATACCATCAAGGTAGAAAATCAAGTGCTTTTCAAGTCACTTATTTAGGGTTCCCACTAGCATAGTCCAAACATATGATCCACCCAATCCCTAAATTGGGGTCTAGTGCTATTTCAATTAATTATTAGATGATCATGGTGGGCCATAATTCTAAGTTGAATGTTATGACTCTTCATATTATATTACTGGAGATACTTGAGGAGACACCTCTTTGGCTAAATGGTTAAGGAAGGATTTTGACTTCAATATCGAACCATCAACCATATCCTTAACATTTGTCCCATCAACCATATCCTCAACATATCAAACCATCAATCAAGAAGACAACTAAGGTGAAGCATGGGCATCCTCTCTCGCCCACATTGTTCAAGATATATATCAATCTGTGAATGCCTCTACACTCCACAAACTGTGCATCAATAAAATTTTGGGTTGCCCCATTGTCCACCAAGATGGATACACAATGTCCCTGTATTGTGCCTCTGATTGCCAAAATTTCAAAATTGGGATTTTCCATTTCAAAATTTTAATTCAAGAATAACCATGCATTGGAAGGAAATTAACACAATATTAAGACATAAAAAATTAATAATTGACACAATACCAATTACAATACATACATTGAGTTTTATCTCACAAGGTATCTAGATGCTAATTGAGCAAGTTCACACGAAGAGAGAAAGGCATTGTCAAGACACATTGTTCAATTTGTAATCAAGAGAACTATATTGGATAAGGGAGAAGTAACATTTAGTTTCTTTCTCATATACAAAGGAAAAATTGCGAAGCAATGTCAAATGCCTTTCGTGAAGAAATTTTGTTGTAAAGGGTGTTAGAAAGCTTGCATTGTAGGCAAGACCCTCACACCATAGTAGATTGTGTTAACCAAAGCATGTTAACCATGTCCAGTGATCTCAAATTTCATGAGCAAGTTCAATGAGTAATGATAAATGAGGGGTGTCAGAGTGGCTAATAATCATAGCTTATTGTGAATGATTGTCATACTACATAACATCCATGGTCCAAGTCATTTGTTTGGTTCCCAATGTTGGTGAATCATTGTATTGCATCATGGTAGCATATCTTGCCTTTTTTAAAGTAAAATTATATTGAAAATAAATTAAGTTATGTCTCATGCAAATGTTCAATAATGTTGTGTTGTAAGTTCTTTGCATATTATATGTATCATATATCTATAATCACTTATTTCATGCCTACTTTAAGAAATAAAGGAAGAGGTGCAAGGGCTTTCCATAAGAATGACTCCCACCAACTCCTCTCCTTGTAGCAATCTTTGAAACGTTTGCCCATAAATCAAACACATGCCCTTGTTTCTCTAGTTTGGAAACCCTTGGATGGATTTGACAATGAACTCCTTCCAACCACTACTTTAGCCATCTATTGAATGCCTTTGATTGGTATGTGTAAATGATTTTGATTGATTCCTGGAGAAGTGTGAAATCTAATTTTCATTGACATAATGAAGTGTCATCAGCCACAAGTGTACTAGAACCATCAGAAGTATAGGGGGAAGAAGGAACCATAATGTAACATACCCTTCCTAAAAAAACACCAATAAACACACTATTAAGGTGAACACATCATTTTTTTTAAGGTATTTTATTTGTCCTAGAACTATTTTCACTAGAATTTTTTGGCATTATTATTATTTTATCACTGAAAAAGTACTTGCGATCATATCTTTTACATATAGAAGTTAACTTTCTATAATAATTACATTCAAAGACTCCCAAAATTAATAATCTTACTAAGTTCCAATTCAATTCCTCCTATTCTAGCATCAAACTTAATCTCATGTCCATATTTACAATACTTAGATTTCTTCAAGCATCATGACATCCTTATGTAGAATAAGTGGTATTCCGAAGCACATCATATGACGACGTGATTAACCATCCTAGTTGTGGCTTCGGTCCTAAGTTAACATGGTGATCATATTTAATTATAGATTCAGTATAGAGGGTCGTTACACCTTTACCTTTGGTAACAATGCAATTTCTCCATGATAATACCCGTGGTCCCTCTCCCGAAAACTCTAGAGGCTACTAGCTGGAATACATGGTGTTAGTCACGTCATCGAGTTTCGCACTACTGAGGTGTCATTAGATCAATGATTTTCAGGACTAAGGGAAGGAATCGATGACAACTATCATCACCAGGGAGTTATGGAGAGCTACCCCTCCTTGTTGTGTTGTATCACCCTCATTCTCACTTCCCCGCCTTCCAAGTGAGATCTACAACCTTCTCCACTGCAACCCTGCATCATTCCTCCGCCTCGCTATCATGCTGTATCACCCTCATTCTCACTTCCCCACCTTCCAAGTGAGATCTGCAACCTTCTCCACTGCAACCCTGCATCATTCTTTGTTTGATAACTGAATTCTCTACCACAACAGAGCAACAATGGATCTCCATACTTGTTCCCTTTATTTCCAGGTCACGTTTAGTGAATTCTAGCACAAGTTCTCTTCATTCTTTACATAGACAATATTTTATAAGAAATTCTTTTAACCTTTTCAGTTATGGTCACTTTCATTTTAATCCTATTCTCTTTGAACTTTGGCACCTAGGTAAGCTCGACCAGCGTTTAGACGAGTCAATGTCCCATTGTAGTTCTTCTCGGCTTTAGCTGGAGCACCTTCGACTTTCTACCAGTGAACTAGGTAACACACTATTTATATTCATCAATTTCTATAGAATAATAATTTTTCTCTTCCATTATTTGCTATTTTGTTTATAGGGACAGAGTTTGAACCTGGTATTTTGTTGACTAGGTGAGTCTTCTCTTCCCCACAAAATCTTAATATATATATATATTTTTTTACTTCGCTAACTGATGAACATTCCTTGGCTGTTGTCAGATAGCTTTTCCTACATTTGGGCTATGGTTTTCTATTTCCATCTTGGAGCAGATACACACTCCAGATTCTTGTTGAAATTTTAGTTGTTCTAATTGCAGGGTTAGACTGCCGGGCCTCAACCCGACTTACAGTTTCTCACATTAGGGTTATAAGTCTTTTACCGGGTCTTGCCAAGATCAAATTTCCAATGTACACATCACTAAACCAATGTTGTGGACTTAAGATATTATTTTTCCGAGACTGGACTTCAAAATTCCTCTTTAGTATTGTAAATGGTTAACGAACAGTCATTGTTGAGGATGATTGCCGAAATTTCTTTTAGGCCTATCATCTCCTCAAGAGTTATATATGTGTTGTTTTATTAAAATTTGTTAACATGCATGTAAATATGTACTCTGGTGTCATTGAGTTCGTTTCCTGCAAAGGGTTTCCTCTTCCGAGGATTTGATTACAGTTTTGTTTGTATCACATAGTTTATGTGACCCTATTAAAAATTAGTATTGCTTTGAGTCTATCGGGTGAATGTATATATTTACATACTTTTGTACCATTTTCCTCTATTAAAAATACAAGGACTGATAAAGTTTGATTCTAAAATATTTCTTGAACCCAACATTTGTGCATTCGTTTTCTATTATTAATGAATTTATATTTCCCTTTTTTGACTTCCCATAACTATTAGATGACTTAGTGACAGGTCTCAGTTGCTGAGTATGTCAGATGGACCCAAAATATAACCCAATATCAAGCAGAGTCCTCCCTAACTTCTCTATTACCAAGTCTTAAATTAACATGCTTAAATTCATAAAAGAATAAAGAAAATTGTCACCAAGTCTTGTAACCATGCTTTCCAACACGCCTCACTTATGAGTTTCACATAGTTCTCCTCTTAGGATTGCATCCCTTTCTATTCTGAAAATTATCAATTAACATGTCTGAGGATTACATGTGTCCCTTGTTTTGTATTGGATACATTAGCTATGGGGTTCTTTTCCCTTTACATTTTCGTACTTGTTAGCTTCCTCATCACATCTCGTTAGTGTGGTTATCTTGACATAGTGATTTGTGAAAATATGCTAATTTTGTGACTTCACTTATGCCTACAGAAGTCATGTTAAGTTCCTTAAGGTACTCGTTTGGTGACATGCTGCATCGTTCATGTTAGAACATCACCTAACAATAAGTATAAGTAGATCTTATGTTGGTATGATACCAATATCTTCTTGATCACAAATTTAGTTTTTGTAAAATTGTTTGCCACATTTTCTTTGGTTACCTTATTTGGCCACCTACTGATTTCCTAGCACCTTCTATCTATATCCATATCCATTCTTTAATCCATGTTAAAGAAATGGCTCTAAGAAGTATACACATTCATTGTTGAGTGTATTTAACTTATATATATATATATATATATATATATATATATATATATATATATATATATGTTATTCTTTTCATATTATATTGTTAGCCAAAATATTTAAAGAAAAGCATTAGATCAGCAAGGATCTGGTTAAGAGTTTCCTTATAGTAGTTTTCAACTGTATCATTTAGTTTATTAGATTTATGTTCATATATAATTTTCTACAGTCCTACTAAATTGTCCATGAATTTCAACACACTTTTATTCCTGTTCTCGATCATACTTAAACCTCCCCAACTGCGAAACAATTATAAACTAAATTGTTTAGCGAATCCTTCTATGATTCTGTTTTGCAAGTTTATAACTCACAAAATCTGGATTCCTTTTCTATATTTTAGGAGCCATTACGTTCCCTAAAAAAAATCATTCTTTTGAAATTGACTCTAATAGTACTTACTTTATTTTTACTCAATTTTCATGTAAAGATGATATATTTCTAGACATTAGAACTACTGTTCCAATATGCTTCCATATTTATTTGATGTCGGGGAATAGCTCAAACACTATTATCATGGTACTTTTTATTGTCCTAACTGTCTGGTATATGAAAACTTTTTACTCAGTGCCTTGCCCTGTAAATTCCATGGCTTGCCATAACCAACTTTTAAATAAAATTAAAATAACTTAAAACATTTAAATTTCCCATTGGGCTTTCCACATAGCCCATGGTTTACCCAGTCACTGTAGTAAAAGTAACCTAAATAGTTACTTTTCACTAAGGGGCATTACACATAATAGGAGTGGAATCAACACAATTCATAGGATGTATATCAGAGGATGGGAATGGAATAGAATAATACAGTGTACCAAACGAGTGATGTGCACCACCCGGAGGATTTGTCACCCCATAGCCAGCCATTGGTTTTGTAGAACATCCACTAACCTTATCTCTCACACCAAAGAAATTCCACCTTTGTGTCATACATCGTCCACCCATCCGGCGTGGACACTGAGCCATAAGATGCCTTGTGTGATGGCATATGAGACAACAGAGGGGAACACCCTAAAATTCAAGCCTTTACACCAGATGTGTGCCCTCACATTGAAGTTTGATGTGGTCCAGGAAGCCTCCACTGTATTCCTTCTCAATCAAGATCCAAGCAATTCTTTTATCCCATGCTCCCAAATACTGTGGGTTGACGTAAACAAATTTTCCAATCGCATTGCCTATGTCCATGAATACTTTCTGAGTCCAGAATTCGATCAACAAGCCAGGAAATTTAACCCATATCAACTTATTTTTAGCCGTCTCCTTAAGGGGATTGAATCTGACATACCAAGAATGCAGAGCCAAGAAACCCCTCCCTTTAATCCATGGAAGTGCCTTGATTTTGAATAAATCGTCCTGGCTAAGGAAATGGAAACTGTACCATTCATTCATCAAACACACCATTGAAGGCATATAACCCAAAAGAGACTTCCATTTTGTTTCAACCCAATGCCTCATCTTGACTTCACCCAATTCAGTAAAATACCATTTACTAACAAGCGCCCTCTTCTGCAATTTGTTAACTTGGTCTATCAGAACATCATGGCCAAAACAGAGAACAGGCGCCAAAGTGGAGATTTTGATAGATCGATGTTGTTTCTGGGATCGTATTCCTCTGTCGTCGTGTATCTCCCCATGTGAATCAGGGATTGCATGTCCACGATCTGGCAAGTCCATCGGGGCACCCATCGAGCACCAAGTATTATTGCATAAAGGCCCACTATCCCACTCTAACCCAGAAAATAATCAATAACTTGGTTAAGCCTCTAGTGTGGCATGAATGAAAGCCTTGTGTGTCAATGTGTCTAACTCAAAAGCATCCATCATAGACACCATGCAATATCGAATGTAGGGGTTGCGAAAATAGAGGATTAAATATAGTCATAAAAGCACATAAGGGTGGTAGGTCAATTAATAGGTGTAACCTGTAGAAAATCCCAGCAGTAATGTCTAGGGATCCCCAGTCATCAGGCACAATGTAATAACCCATGCAACATTATACCCGTATACTGCCAATCAAGGGTCACCTCCATCAAATCGCAGTCCGAAAGGGGAAAGAATCAGATGAGTGCATATAAAAAATTGGTTGCCCAATTTGGACCTACAACACTCAGTTACCAATACCCAAAATGTCAGAAACAACTTGTCAAAGAATAATGTGGATAGTGGCCCAAGTCCTTTCAATTAAGTGTAGTCCCAACACCCCCTTCTGAATATTGAAATTTCGCCGGAAAAAATATAACTAGTAGCTGGAATATCCCTGTCAATCACAGTGGACCAGTGCCCATAGAAGAACATCCAAGCAACCCAGCCTCCAACCATAGCCAAAGAAGGAAGATCCAAGACGTTTGTCCTTCACAGCAACAACAACAACAACACCCCAAATAAGTCCACCACCTGTTACAAAGTCTAAACCCAAATTCCTTGCATGGCCTAGAAATGATGAAAGAATTAACCCAACGTTGCCAGAGCGCATAGTAATTTTTAGGACTCAGACAAGATCCCTCCCTCTGGTTGTAGTGTGGGCAGGCAAGAGTAAGGATATCAGTCCAGATAGGCATTTGGAAACTTGATAGAGGGAGGAATATGGTTCCTAATCATGCAAATTAGGATATAGATGGAAATAAAGAAAATCATTAGAATGTGTATAACCTCAGATTGTAATATGGAGAGTAGGTCATCTAGGTAAACAATGGGCATTCTAGATCCAGGTTAGAAAATGCAGACCCCAGCCAAATACCGAAATATTAACCCCATATCCTAAGCATGTATATCTCAGCAAGATAGATAGAAAAGATCATGCAGGCTAGTCAATCCGAGAGTGAACAATTCAGAATAATAAATAATCAAAGGAAATGTATATTATACTCCCACCTCCAGTCAACAATGTAATGCTTGCGAATGACCACCTCTATAACTTAAGTTGACATTGAGAAACCACCTTGCGTTCATTAAAGAGATAGCTGGAAAATTTCTTCCCCACACTATTTGCACCAACAACAACCTTTATGTGTGCCAAAGTCTTAGTAAAACTGAGATTGTCCAAACGTGCCTTCATACCAAGGCCCTCACATGTCCTTTTAGCCGGTCTCGTAGTGGAAAGAACTAACGCGGTTGGGAAAATCATCTCATGTTGTTTCTCTTTTTGCACCTTCTTTCAGTTGCCACTAACTGGTCTTTTACAAAACTAAGTTGTTAGAGCAAAGAGCTCAAAAAGGGGAAAGGGCAATGATTGTCTTTATACTCAAATCTTTCTAGATTGGCTGAAAATCATGACCTTAGTGTCAGCAATAACATTTCTCATTCTTCAGAGTTAAGCTACTGGAGTAAAGAGCTAAAAAATGGGGAAAAGGCAATGATTCACTTTATACTCAAATCCTAGCCACATTGGCTAAAAATCATGGCCTTAGTGCTGGCAATAAATCCATCACAGAGGCGTAGGATGTGGCCTTTATAGGGCTCCAAAATGAATGGTTTCGACCAAAGATTTGATACTTTTGAGGGCGAGGAGTATTGATGTGGCCATGGAAGCAAATATCTGCCCTTTTATACTTCGTCGCTTCGGTGCAAACCTCACTGCCCTTCCTCCAGCTCTGCCATTGACCTACCCTACTATGAACACATGATAATGATAATAATATCCTAAATGTTTATTGTACATTATCTCGATTCACAGTCTTCTTGCAAGTTCACTAGGTTTTAAATGATGCTTTTTTATTTTTATATTTTTGTTAGTTTTCTGTGTGTACATGTGTCTTGTAACAAAAAACAATTGCAATTAATCCATGTTTGAAGCCTTTATATTCTGCATTTTTAGTCCTTATTCCTATTTTCCTTATGACCTAGATTTCTTCACAACCCCAAAAATCCTTAAATGAAGCTTACCATGCACTAGTGTACTTTGAAAGAAGAATTTTTTCTACCAGAAATGATCTTCTTACTAATTTTTGTGTAATAAGATCCATGCCACAGTTTGTTTGAAGTTATTTTGTTTAGCTGTCTCGGAATTACCCTAATTAAGATGATACTTTTATTGTGGAAGCTTTGAAATGTGTATGAACAAGGTATTTTACCTTATGTATGTTACTTGTGCGATATTATGCATTACATTGATCTATTGATTCACTTGGAAAATTTTATCTTGACCTAAATCTTGAATTCTTTAAGTTGGATTTATTTTCTACTTAAAACATTGGAGACAACAATCATTCACATGTTAAGCATATTTGTAACTTCTGCTTATCAGTGACAAAGTTTTCCAAGATTTACTGGAGAAAATACTTTTGTTGGCAATAATTTTTGCTAACACATTCTTTCTCCTAGGATCCCGTGAATTCAAAAATTTCAGTCTTGTTTTTTGCTCTCTTCTAACTAGATATGTAACATCGTATTTAATATGGAAATCTTTGAAAGAAAGTGAATAGGGGCTAAATTTATTTGAAGGAAGTATTTTACTTGGCTGAAAAGGATAATATCTTATGAGAACCTATGTTTGATTGGAACTTTGTTTATGTATTTTACCAAAGTATTATTTTTATTTATTATATTCCATTGGGTTATAGTAAATTGTCCTAAAACTTCCTCGACTAAAATATTATTTTACTATTAAAGCCTTGAAATTCACATATGCCAGAGAATTTACTTGATGTATGATTTAATATTTTGTTGAGAAACCAAAACTGGGAAACTTTATATCATAAATGTTGTAGAAAAAGTACAAAATACTGTTGTCTAGTGTATTCAACTGAAATAAGCAGGTCTCATATGCTGCAAAGAAAAACTTTCAGAGATTCAAAGTTGTACATCCCAGAATTCCTTGCGTATACAACTTAAAACCACCTAAATTCCTAATTAATTTACTAAACATAGATATTTAGCGAAAGACATTATGACTGTTGACTTCTACCTGCCCATTTTTGGAAGGACAGGAGTTTGGTTTTCCAAAATCATTGCCTTCCATCATTTAATGAAATGTTTCTTCCTCTTAAAACGTGTTTGCATTGAATTTGTTGACATTTGGTGGTTGGAAGCTGCAAAGTGAGAGCCTTTACTAAGACTTATAACCATATTCATCAAGATATTAAATTCTACCTCAAAGACATTGATTTTATATGTTTGACGAGCCACAATATTCATAAGTATAATATTTTGTGTAGTGAACTGGTGTTCATTTTCATGTACTCTAGAAGTCACTGAAAAAAAATATATGTTGCATTATATGGACTTTTCATGTCTTTGAAGAACCCTTTTAAACTCTTGGGCTTCAGTATAATCCATTAGTGTGGCACTCAATAAAGAAACCTTGATGCCGACCCCTGACAGTGGTTTTTGCAGCTCAAGTTGTTGCACACAAATTGTCCAGATGTAACCTTGATTCAAACACATGAAAGAGAGCTCCCTGCTTTGCAAATCACACAACAAAACACTTAAGGTGTCAGGAGAATAGAGCTTTCTAAAGCCAAAATTGATAATATCAGAGTGAGCAGTGCCCACTAAGAAGGGGAGAACTATACCCCTAGTGGAGAGAGTCCAGGACACCAAGAATTAACGACTAGTGAGAAGTAAAATCTAGAGAACCAAAAAGGCATGTCTGAAATAAAAATCCATGAGTGGAAAGGTATTGAAAAATAGATGAAAAAATAGAACGGTGGAAACACACACTATGCACTCTTGGATTTTGGGGGCCAAAATAAAGGAATGCACATTGAACATGCCTTGTTACTAGGCCCAAAAAATAAAAAGTATAGGATACCTAAAAACTGAGAGGGGCTCTTACTAGGATAGTTATTGGTTGAATAACCTTTCTGCATTTGATGCTGCTAGCTTCACCCTCTTAGTGACTCGTTATCACTCCTTGCCAATGAAGACCCTTGTAGAGGAATTCAAGAGATAGACTAGGGTTAATTTCAAGCATGTGAGAGAGGGGTGGGCTAGTCCTATAAACTCTGATCTCCTTGCTTGACAGTGGCTATGTGATAAATCATGATTACTTGTATTTATGTTACTACATGTTTCTATACCCATAACCCAAGAGGCTTAATTTATTGCATGAAACTGGCATTGCCTATTTTTTCAAAGTGCACTTATTTCAAGTCTGATGGCCTCGCTGGCCGGAGAATCAGCCTGATAGTTGTGTTTTTTTTAGACCTGGTGCAGGTTGCAGACCTCCTTTGCGATTTTGGCTATAATTGAAGCAAGTTTTCTATTGAGTGGGGTTGATTTTAAGGCCATCAACTTGACAATTATGGTTGAGTCTCCTATGATAATCGACTATCAAAGGCTCTGTTTTGATTTTATTTTCCAAGAGAAGATTTTGATAAAGAGCATAGGCCTTAGTTTGATTGTTTGTGGATTTTTTAGACACCAAGGAAATTATAGCTGAAGATCTCCAATGGGATATAGTATGATCCCCCACACATGCCACCCCTAATTTACCTAAGGTATATTATTGGTATGTGATTTGCACTTTAAAATGCAAGTTGACCTAGAATGTTAGCTTCATGTGAAACCTGAGCTAAATTAGTTGGAGTGATACACTTTACATAAAATATATTACCTCACCTTGTGTGTTCATTTTAAACAATTTTGATAAAACATGTTTTATTGTTATGTAAAATTGATATTACTTGGTGTTAAAGAGTGACTCCATACAGGTTGGTTGATTTCAAAATATTTGTGGAAAAAACCTGTTATTATTTAATAACTAACATTTTGGACTAACTAAGTGAGTCCATCATCAGGGCTGTAATCTGCATTTTGAGAAGAGAGAGCGTGAATGCTTGGAGCAATTAATAGTTAATAGTTGATAGTTTAATGATTTTTATTTGTCGTCTTTTTATTTTAATTGATTATCATTTAACAATTAATTTAAGTATGCTTGATTTTGATTTCTGGTTTATTAAATTGTTATATATAAATGTCTAGTTTATTATTAATATTATATATAAATGTTTGGTTGTTGTTTAATGATTAACCAATAACTTGTTATTATTTAAAATTAATTTTTAATTAATTTTTTTTTAAATGAGAGAACTATTAATTATGCTTAATATCAATATTTATATATGAATGTTTATTGTTAATATTATCTATAAACGCCTTTTTTAATGATTAATTTTAATAGTTTTAAAACATTAATAACTTATTAATATTTATATATGAGTGTTTATTACTAATATTCTATATATATGTATTTTGTTGTTTAATGATTAATGTATTTTGGTGCTATAGTTTGTCCAATAGTTATGCATAAGATGACCATTGTTGTTGATGATATTAAATAGCCTAAAGCATTTGAGCACTTCTTGACTGCCAACTTACTTTGTATTTCAATTTGAGATTCATGAGTTGTTTCTATTTTGTTTCTTAGGATGTGGATCCTAGACTTTCAAGCTTTGGCCTGATGAAAAACAAAAGAGATAGAAAGAGCTATAGCACAAACTTGGAATACACACCACCAGAGTTTTCAAGACAGGTATTTGTATTAGTTTTTAATGGATTATGATAACCTCTATTTACTTTGCACCTAGAGGAATCTTATGAAATTTAACAGCCTTGAAAGGATTCAATCAAGGAATAAATCAATATTATGCAGTAGGATGCATATTCTAATAGAAAACTACTTCCACTTCTAATACTACAAATAAATAAAATTTGAAAATAGGATCTATGAATCCCATTGGCTTCTATTGAAACTAGGATCCCACTGGTATAATTATTGATTCAAAGCAGGGTGTAGAGGTCACCTTGTAAGCTTTCATCAAATGAAGGAAAAGTTGATTAGAATGAAAAATTTATGTATATGTGTTTTTATTTCTTCCACTCTTCATTTTTTCATCTATTGTGTGATTCATGAAATGATCAGAAATTTAATTTTCTACTATTAAATCAGCATTGTTTTCAGTTATTGAGCATGAGAACATTAGGATAATAATAACATAGGCTCGAAAAATTTACATGGTATCATAGCTCTTTTTCTAATTGAAATTCTCCAGAATTTATAGTGGTAAAACAATTGTCAGAAGGATGGACCAGTAGTTAGATGGTTTCCATATTTATTTGAAGGACTAATTTTTAGATCTAGGAGTTTGCATATTGGATCTCAAAGATGGTTTTATCTAGCTTTAGATTCGAGGATAGACTTGATGGTGCCTCATTTTTTTGTTATAGAAACTAAGGGTGATTCTCTTATTAAAAGACTGATATCTCAAATATCGTGCCTTCACCTATAGATCTGCAGTGGTTGGCAATTCACACGAGGACGAAAGTTAAGTCCAAGTGGATGATCATGCATGTCGTAAAGGATCATTTTATCCCTTTGTATACGAGAAGAAAACAATAAAGGATATGTTTTATGCCCTAGTGGGCCTCTAGCAGAGTGAGAACATAAATAGGAAGGTGATATTGTGAAACAATCTTAGGTCCATAGAGATGACCTAATCAGACTTAGTCAATAGTTACCTTATGTAGGGATACTTGTTCATGGTAAACTTGTAAAAATAGGGGAGAAGGTTGTAGATTTAAAGTGAGTGAAAATGACACTAAATGGATTCCTAGCTTCATGGGAACCATTTGTCAAAGGTGTTTGTGATCATGAGAACCTTCCTCACATTGAAAAGATGCAGGGTGATTGTATCCAAGAGGAGACTTGGATGGATTTGAAAGCTAACAATAAGGGCATTTACGAGAACCTTGTTCTATTTGGTTAGACAAATAAGGGCAAAGGTAAAGGACCTAGCAAGGGTAAGGGAAAAAGTGAGGAGTCAACGTCATAGTTAGGAAAGGACTTGAGTAAAAATAAGTGCTTCATTCCTCATAAGCATGGTCATTATGCATCACAATGTCTAGAATCTATATTAGAAGAAGGGTAAGTGGAAGAAACAACAAAAGTAGGTAGTAGAATCTATAGAAACTTAGTTGGATAAGTTTGTTAGCAAGTTTGAGAAGGATTTCTTGATGGTATCTTGCCTTTCTATCAACACAATTCTTAGGGATGTGTGGTATGTGAATATGGGGCTTCTCATCATATGGCACCAACCTGACAATTATTAGGCTAGTCTATATGTTCTTTGTTTTGGAGGGTTTTCTAGCATATTTTCTCCTCTAATTTGTCCAGAATTTAGTAAGGATTTCGTATAATCATAATTTTGAATTGTAAATTTTCCATAATCTGAGTGCCGCATGGGTTTTCACGGTGTTGAATCCATATATGCAGTTAAAAATCCATTTTAAACAATAAAATTAATACTTCGCCAATTTTTTTTTTCCAGAATTCGGTCAAAACTCCAAAATGTTGCATTTTTTGACAATTCCAAATGATATTCACAAATAAGTTATGTGGATCATGATATTCTGCACTTATATCAGATTGCATATAAAAGTAGGAGAAATTTAGCTTTTAATTTCCATGTACTCTGTAGTTGTACCATATTGAAGATAATGGGTAACATCTCGCTTGCAATTTCTATTTACTTGTAAAAGGCTATTTTTAGAAATCTAACTCCAACCAAAAATGATTGTTTTTAGAGAGCGTTTCATTTGTTTCTTTATTGATGGGACTATTCCTAAAAAACATTAATTTAGTTTGGTCTCTTTAACTTTGGTGCTATAGTTTGTCGAATAGTTCTGCATAAGATGACCACTACTATTGATGATATTGAATAGCCTAAAGCACTTGAGCACTTCTTGACTGCTAACTTACTTTGTATTTCAACTTGAGATTAATCAATTGTTTCTATTTTGTTTCTTAGGATGGGCATCCCAAACTTTCAAGCTTTGGCATGATGAAAAACAATAGAGATGGAAAGAGCTATAGCAAAAACTTTGCATACATACCACCAGAGTTTCTGAGGACAGGTATTCGTATTAGTTTTTAATGGATTATGAAAACCTATGTTTACTTCGCACCTAGAGGAATCTTATGAAATTTGACTGCCTTGAAAGGATTCAATCGAGGAATAAATCAGGATTATGAAGTAGGATGCATATTCTAATAGAAAACTACTTCCACTTCTAATACTGCAAATAAATAAAATT
This sequence comes from Pinus tabuliformis, assembly GCA_031772625.1. NCBI lineage: Eukaryota > Viridiplantae > Streptophyta > Pinopsida > Pinales > Pinaceae > Pinus > Pinus tabuliformis. Next base: position 1,608,843,414 of record CM062817.1, on the reverse strand, counting down.
TGAAAATAGGATCTGTCAATCCCATTGGCTTCTATTGAAACTAGGATCCCATTGGTATAATTGCTAGTTCAAGGCAAGGTGTAGAGGTCACGTTGTAAGCTTTGATCAAAGGAATGAAAAGTCGATTTGAACGAGAAACTTATGTATGTGTTTTTATTTCATCCACTCTTCATTTTTCATCTATTGTGTGATTCATGAAATGTTTTGAAATTTAATTTTCTACTGTTTAATCAATGTTGTTTTCACTTATTGAGCATGAGAAAATTATGATAATAATCACATAGGCTTGAAAAGTTTACATGGTATCATAACTCATTTTCTAATTGAAATTCTCTAGCATTTATAGTGGTAAAGAAATTGTCAGAAGGATGGACCAGTAGTTAGATGGTTTCCATATTTATTTGAAGGACTAATTTTAAGATCTAGGAGTTTGCATATTGGATCTCAAAGATAGTGTTATCTAGCTTCATATTCAAGGATAGACTTGTTCGTGCCTCATTTTTTTGTTGTAGAAACTAAGGGTTGTGCTCTTATTAAGAGACTGATATCTCAAATATCGTGCCTTCACGTATAGATCTGCAATGGATGGCAATGCAGTCAAGGACAAAAGTTAAGTCCAATTGGATGATCATGGATGTCGTAAAGGATAATTTGATCCCTCTGTATACTAGAAGAAAATAATAAAGGATATTTTTTATGCCCTAGTGGGTCTCTAGCAAAGTGAAAACATAAATAGGAAGGTGATATTGTGAAACAATCTTAGGTCCATAGAGATGACCTAATCATACATAGTCAATAGTTACCTTATGTAGGGCACACAAGTTCATGGTCAACTTGTAATAGTTGGGGAGAAGGTTGTAGATTTAAAGCGAGTGAACATGGCACTAAATCGATTGCTAGCTTCATGCGAACCATTTTTCAAAGGCATTTGTGATCATGAGAAACTTCCTCACATTGAAAATATGCAGAGTGGTTGTATCCAAGAGGAGACTTGGATGGAGTTGAAAGCTAGTAAGAAGGGCATTGATGAGAACCTTGTTCTATTTGGTTATACAAATATGGGCAAAGGTAAAGGACCTAGCAAGGGTAAGGGAAAAAATGAGGAGACAGCATCATAGCTAGCAAAGGTCTTGAGTAAAAATGTGTGCTTCATTACTCGTAAGAATGGTCATTGTGCATCAAAATGTCTAGAATCAAGATTAGAAGAAGGGTAAGTGGAAGAAACAAAAAAAGTAGGTAGTAGAATCTATAGAAACTTAGTTGGATAAGTTTGTTAGCAAGTTTGAGAAGGATTTCTCGATGGTATATTTCCTTTCTATCAACACAATTCTTAGGGATGTGTGGTATGTTAGTATGGGGCTTCCCACCATATGGCACCAACCTGATAATTATTAGGCTAGTCTAACTGTTCTTTTTTTAGGAGGGTTTTCTAGCATATTTTCCGGTCTAATTTGTCAAGAATCTAATAGGGATTTCGTATAATCATAAGTTTGAATTGTAAATTTTCCACAATCCAAGTGCCCCATGGATTTTTTTGGGGCGCTGAATACATAAATGTAGTTAAAAAGCCATTTTAAACAATAAAATTAATAATTGACCATTTTTTTTTTCCAAATTTCAGCCAAAACTCCAAAATGTAGCATTTTTAGACAATGTTAAATGATATTCACAAATAAGTTACGTGGATCATGATATTCTGCACTTATATCATATTTCATATAAAAGTAGGAGAAATTTAGCCTTTAATTTCCATGTACTCTGTAGTTGTACCATATTGAAGATAATGGGTAACATCTCACTTGCAATTTCTATTTACTCGTAAAAGGCTATTGTTAGCAATCTAACTCCAACCAAAAATGATTGTTTTTAGATAGTGTTTCATTTGTTTCTTTATTGATGGGATTGTTCCTTAAAAAACATTAATTTTGTTTGGTCTCTTTAACTTTGGTGCTATAGTTTGTCCAATAGTTATGCATAAGATGACCATTGTTGTTGATGATATTGAATAGCCTAAAGCGCTTGAGCACTTCTTGACTGCTAACTTACTTTGTATTTCAATTTGAGATTCATCAGTTGTTTCTATTTTGTTTCTTAGGATGTGGATCCCAAACTTTCAAGCTTTGGCCTGATGAAAAACAAAAGAGATAGAAAGAGCTATAGCACAAACTTGGAATACACACCACCAGAGTTTCTCAGGACAGGTATGTGTATTAGTTTTTAGCGGATTATGGTAACCTCTGTTTACTTTGCACCTATAGTAATCTTATGAAATTTGACAAGGAATAAACCAAGATTATGCAGTAGGGCGCATATTATAATAGAAAACTACTTCCACTTCTAATACTGCAAATAAATAAAATTTGAAAATAGGACCTATGAATCCCATTGTCTTCTATTGAAACTAGGATCCCATTGGTATAATTGCTGGTTCAAAGCAGGGTGTAGAGGTCATGTTGTAAGCTTTGATCAAAGGAATGAAAAGTCGATTTGAATGAGAAATTTATGTATATGTGTTTTTATTTCTTCCACTCTTCATTTTTTCATCTATTGTGTGATTCATGAAATGTTTAGAAATTTAATTTTCTACTGTTAAATCAGTATTGTTTTCAGTTATTGAGTGTGAGAACATTAGGATAATAATCACATAGGCTTGAAAAATTTACATGGTATCATAGCTCTTTTTCTAATTGAAATTCTCCAGCATTTATAGTGGTAAAACAATTGTTAGAAGGATGGACGAGTAGTTAGATGGTTTCCATATTTATTTGAAGGACTAATTTTTAGATCTAGGAGTTTGCATATTGGATCTCAAAGATGGTGTTATCTAGCTTCAGATTCGAGGATAGACTTGTTGCTGCCTCATTTTTTTGTTATAGAAACTAAGAGTTATGCTCTTATTAAAAGACTGATATCTCAGATATCATTCCTTCACCTATAGATCTGCAGTGGTTGGCAATGCACATCAGGACGGAAGTTAAGTCCAAGTGGATGATCATGCATGTCATAAAGGATCATTTGATCCCTCTGTATATGAGAAGAAAACAATAAAGGATATGTTTTATGCCCTAGTGGGCCTCTAGCAGAGTGAGAACATAAATAGGAAGTTGATATTGTGAAACAATCTTAGGTCCATAGAGATGACCTAATCAAACTTAGTCAATAGTTACCTTTTGTAGGGCACACAATTTCATGGTCAATTTGTAAAAGTTCAGGAGAAGGTTGTATATTTAAAGCGAGTGAACATGCAACTAAATGGATTCCTAACTTCATGGGAACCATTTGTCAAAGGTGTTTGTCATCATGAGAACCTTCCTTACATTGAGAAGATGTAGGCTGATTGTATCCAAGAGGAGACTTGGATGGAGTTGAAAGCTAACAATAAGGGCATTTACGAGAACCTTGTTCTATTTGATTAGACAAATAAGGGAAAAGACAAGGGAACTAGCAAGGGTAAGGGAAAAAGTGAGGAGTTAATGTCATAGTTAGGAAAGGACTCGAGTAAAAATAAGTGCTTCATTCCTCATAAGCATCGTCATTATGCATCACAATGTCTAGAATCTATATTAGAAGAAGGGTAAGTGGAAGAAACAACAAAAGTAGGTAGTAGAATCTATAGAAACTTAGTCGCATAAGTTCATTACCAAGTTTGAGAAGGATTTCTTGATGGTATCTTGCCTTTCTATCAACACAATTCTTAGGGATGTGTGGTATGTGAATATGGGGCTTCTCATCATATGGCACCAACCTGACAATTATTAGGCTAGTCTATCTGTTCTTTGTTTAGGAGGGTTTTCTGGCATATTTTCTGGTCTAATTTGTCCAGAATCTAGCACGGATTTCATATAATCACAAGTTTGAATTGTAAAATTTCCACAATCTGAGTGCCCCATGGGTTTTTTAGGGTGTTGAATCCATATATGCAGTTAAAAATCCATTTTAAACAACAAAATTAATACTCCGCCATTTTTTATTTTGCCAGAATTCAGCCAAAACTCCAAAATGTAGCATTTTTAGACAATGCCAAATGATATTCACAAATAAGTTACCTAGATCATGATATTTTGCACTTATATAATATTTCATATAAAAGTAGGAGAAATTTAGCCTTTCATTTCCATGTAGTTTGCAATTGTACCATATTCAAGATAATGGGTAACATCTCACTTGCAATTTCTATTTACTTGTAAAAGGCTATTGTTAGCAATCTAACTCCCACCAAAAATGATTGTTTTTAGAAAGAGTTTCATTTGTTTCTTTATTGATGGGACTGTTCCTAAAAAACATTAATTTTGTTTGGTCTCTTTAACTTTGGTGCTATAGTTTGTCGAATAGTTTTGCATAAGATGACCATTGTTGTTGATGATATTGAATAGCCTAAAGCACTTGAGCACTTCTTGACTGCTAACTTACTTTGTATTTCAATTTGAGATTCATCAGTTGTTTCTATTTTGTTTCTTAGGATGGGGATCCCAGACTTTCAAGCTTTGGCATGATGAAAACCAACAGAGATGGAAAGAGTTATAGCACAAACTTGGCATACCTACCACCAAAGTTTCTGAGGAAAGGTATTCATATTAGTTTTTAATGGATTATGAAAACCTATGTTTACTTCATGCCTAGAGGAATCTTATGAAATTTTACTACCTTGAAAGTATTTAATCGAGGAATAAATAAATATTATGCAGTAGGATGCATATTCTAATAGAAAACCTCTTCCACTTCTAATACTGCAAATAAATAAAATTTGAAAATAGGATCTATGAATCCCATTGGCTTCTATTGAAACTAGGATCCCAATAGTATAATTGTTGGTTCAAAGCAGGATGCAGAGGTCACATTGTAAGCTTTGATCAAAGGAATGAAAAGTTGATTTGAACGAGAAATTTATGTATATGTGTTTTTATTTCTTCCATTCTTCATTTTCTCATCTATTATGTGATTCATGCAATGTTCAGAAATTTATTTTTCTACTGTTAAATCAACATTGTTCTCAACTATTGAGCGTGATAACATTAGGATAATAATCACACAGGCTTGAAAAATTTATATGGTATCATAACTCCTTTTCTAATTGAAATTCTCCAGCATTTATAGTGGTAAAACAATTGTTAGAAGGATGGACCAGAAGTTAGATGGTTTCCATATTTATTTGAAGGACTAATTTTCAGATCTAGGAGTTTGCATATTGGATCTCAAAGATGGTGTTATCTAGCTTCAGATTCGAGGATAGACTTGATGGTGCCTCATTTTTTTGTTATAGAAACTAAGGGTTATGCTCTTATTAAAAGACTAATATCTCAGATATTGTGCCTTCACCTATAGATCTGTAGTGGTTGGCAATGCACACAAGGATGGAAGTTAAGTCCAAGTGGATGATCATGCATGTCGTAAAGGATCATTTGATCCCTCTGTATACGAGAAGAAAACAATAAAGGATATCTTTTATGCTCTAGTGGGCCTCTAGCAGAGTGAGAACATAAATAGGAAGGTGATACTATGAAACAATCTTAGGTCCATAGAGATGACCTAATCAGACTTAGACAATAGTTACCTTATATAGGGCACACAAGTTCATGGTCAACATGTAAAAGTTGGGGAGAAGGTTGTAGATGTAAACCAAGTGAACATGACACTAAATGGATTCCTATCTTCATGGGAACCATTTCTCAAAGCCGTTTGTGATCAGGAGAACCTTTCTCACATTGAAAAAATGTTGGTGATTGTATCCAAGTGGAGACTTGGATGGAGTTGAAAGCTAACAATAAGGGAATTTATGAAAACCTTGTTCTATTTGGTTAGACAAATAAGGGAAAAGGTAAAGGACCTAGCAAGGGTAAGGAAAAAAGTAAGAAGTCAGCGTCATAGTTAGGAAAGGACTTGAGTAAAAATAAGTGCTTCATTCCTCATATGCATGGTCATTATGCATCACAATGTCTAGAATCTAGATTAGAAGAAGTGTAAGTGGAAGAAACAACAAAAGTAGGTAGTAGAATCTATAGAAACTCAGTTGGATAAGTTTGTTATCAAGTTTGAGAAGCATTTCTTGATGATATCTTACCTTTCTATCAACACAATTCTTAGGGTTGTGTGGTATGTGAATATAGGGCTTCTCATCATATGGCACCAACCTAACAATTATTAGGCTAGTCTATCTGTTTTTTGTTTAGGAGGGTTTTTTGGCACATTTTCTGGTCTAATTTGTCCAGAATCTAGTAAGGATTTCATATAATCACAAGTTTGAATTGTAATATTTCCACAATCCGAGTGGCCCATGGGTTTTTTAGGGTGTTGAATCCATATATGTAGTTAAAAGTCATTTTAAACAAACAAAAAATGGAAATGATACTGAGAGGGGGGTGAATCAGTATTATTAGATCAATAATTTAATTTTCAAACCTGATTTGTATACGCTACTTCAGCTTAGTGAACTAGCATGTATACGCAATTGTACTTAATGCAACCAGCGTATATGCAGAGATCTTTTGATTTACCCAAATTATCATGCATTGAACTTTAACCAGTATATGAGGAATTCATTAGATAGTGCAGCAAAAACATAATAAATCATCACACATAAGTAACACACATGAACACCAAGATATAAGGTGGAAACCCAATGTGGGTGAAAACCACCTGTTGCAATCGTCTCTGTCTTCTTTAAACAATAAGAGAATTCTATTTACAATTTTTGTATTGGTACAATCTTATACCAGTATGTAGGCTTCTACCTGTAAAAGGCTACAACCTTCTCTTGTTCTCCATCTTCTACTAGAAGGGAGCTACAACCACCTAGCTCTTGTACTAGCTGATATGTTTACTAGTACGTAGGTGTCAGCCTACAGAAGTCTACAACCTTCTCTTTTCTTCAAGGGACCACGTTTCATAAATTTTCAAACTGGATCCATAAACAACATCATTCACTCATCAAATATACATGCATCAACCAATTTCCTTTTGAACCTACCACAACAACAACCGAATCAATCAATCACTCCATCAATCTGATCATTCAGAATGCTGTCACTAGAATACAGTAACCAAAACCCAAGCAAGAACCCAGAACACTGCAATAGCAAACAAAAGCAACTAAAACATATTTTATAAGGTATATGCTACTTGGATGTGTTGAATCTACGTGCATACGTGCTTTCCTCAAGGTGAACCAGTGTACAGATCTGCAAATCAAATTTATGATGTATATGTGGCTTTGATATGCAGTACCAACATGTATACACTCCTTTTCTAAAGTGAACCTGCGTACGTATTTGTAAATGATGATTTAAACATTACAACTATTTGAGACTTTAGTCATGCCCATATCATCATATTTACAGACTACAACATGCGTCAATTATTCAGATACATGATCAAACCACATAAAGATAATTCACTTCAAGCCTTGAGATCCTGATACATCATTAGATCTTATCGAATGCTAAGGTTCATCCTTGGTTAAGATCAAGAACAACACCATAAGCTAATAACCTACATATTAGATCTCACACTTCATCAGATATTCAATACTTGCACACCTTGGCCTAATCATCTTCTCCTTTTATAGTTTGTAGGCCTTTCTCAATACCATGGACCACAACCACTTAGGACAAATACCTTGGACCAAATACTTAGGGTCAATACCTTAGACCAGATACCTTGGAGAAATACCATGGATTAAAATACCATGGACCAAATACTTCAGACCAAAAACTTAGTTTTCCAAGGTATACACACTTTTCCTTCTGTGAAAGTGCATGTGTATGCTATATGCTCCCTTTGTTCTGTTAACCTACATGTATACGCAACTTGGTCAAGGTGAACCTGCATATACCCCTCTTTCTTCATTCGTTGAAGACTGATCTGTAATTCTTTGTTGTTTACTTGCTATACTGTGAACATTCATCTGAGTTACTTGGCTTTTGAACTGATTCCTTGAAGCTGCCCTGCATTTCATCACATCTATAAATACTACTGCCACGCATTTTGTCACATATGACATATCTTCTTTAGATTCATCTAGTTATCATGTATAAGTGAGTTGTTTTGCTACAAGTGGGTTGCCATCAAGTACAACACATACATCATAATGCCAACACAAAACTAATACTTCACCAATTTGTTTTTACCTAAATTCGGCCAAAACTCCAAAATGTAGCATTTTTAGGCAAAATGCCAAATGATATTCACAAATAAGTTACCTGGATCATGATATTCTGCACTTATATCGTATTGCATATAAAAGTATGAGAAATTAGCCTTACATTTCCATGTACTATGTAGTTGTACCATATTGAAGATAATGGGTAACATCTCGCTTGCAATTTCTATTTACTCGTAAAAGGCTATTGTTAGCAATCTAACTCCAACCAAAAATTACTATTTTAGAGAGTGTTTCATTTGTTTCTTTATTGATGGGAATGTTCCTAAAAAATATTAAGTTAATTTGGTCTCTTTGACCTTGTGCTATAGTTTCTCCAATAGTTGTGCATAAGGTGACAATTGTTGTTGATGATATTGAATGGCCTAAAGCACTTCAGCACTTCTTGATTGCTAACTCACATTGTATTTAAATTTGAGATTCATTAGTTGTTTCTATTTTGTTTCTTACGATGGGGATCCCAGACTTTCAAGCTTTGGCATGATGAAAAACAACAGAGATGGATAGAGCTATAGCACAAACTTGGCATACATACCACTAGAGTTTTTGAGGACAGGTATTCGTATTAGTTTTTAATGGATTATGATAACATATGTTTACTTTTCACCTAGAGGAATCTTATGAAATTTGACTGCCTTGAAAGGATTCAATCGAGGAAAAAATAAAGATTATGCAATAGGATGCATATTCTAATAGAAAACTTCTTCCAGTTCTAATACTGCAAATATATATAATTTGAAAATAAGATCTATGAATCCCATTGGCTACTATTGAAACTAGGATCCCATTGGTATAATTGTTGGTTCAAAGTAGTGTGCAGAGGTCACATTGTAAGCTTTGATCAAAGGAATGAAAAGTCGATTTGAATGAGAAATTTCTATATATGTGTTTTTATTTCTTCCACTCTTCATTTTTTCAGCTATTGTGTGATTCATGAAATGTTCAGAAATTTAATTTTCTACTGTTAAATCAAATTTGTTTTCAATTATTGAGTGTGAGAACATTAGGATAATAATCACATAGGCTTGAAAAATTTACATGGTATCATAGCTCTTTTTCTAATTTAAAGTCTCCAACATTTATAGTTAAACAATTGTCAGAATGATAGACTAGTAGTTGTAGTTAGATGGTTTCCATATTTATTTGAAGGACTAATTTTCAGATCTAGGAGTTTGCATATTGGATCTCAAAGATGGTGTTATCTAGCTTCAGATTCGAGGATATACTTGATGGTGCCTCATTTTTTTGTTATAGAAACTAAGGGTTATGCTCTTATTAAAAGGTTGATATCTTGGATATCGTGCCTTCACCTATAGATCTGCAGTGGTTGGCAGTGCACACGAGGACGGAAGTTAAGTCCAAGTGGATGATCATAGATGTTGTAAAGGATCATTTGATCCCTCTGTATACGAGAAGAAAACAATAAAGGATATGTTTTATGCCCTAGTGGGCCTCTAGGAGAGTGAGAACATAAATAAGAAGGTGATATTGTGAAACAATCTTAGATCCATAGAGATGACCTAATCAAACTAGTCAATAGTTATCAATAGTTACCTTAAAGTGAGTGAACATGGCACTAAATGGATTCCTAGCTTCATGGGAACCATTTTTCAAAGGTGTTGTGATCATGAGAACCTTCCTCACATTGAAAATATGCAGGATGATTATATCCAAGAGGAGACTTGGATGGATTTGAAAGCTAGCATGAAGGGCATGGTGATGCCAAATACCTAGTAGCAAGAGTAGGTATTATTCTCTTCCATATTGAGTTAGGTTTTAGACGTTGATGATGTTTTTATTCACCATTAGCGAAAAGGAGCCCCCAAAAATAAAGGATCATCATGCCTATATTATTTTCAAAGTTATTGGGTCCAACTTTAGTGTAAATCTAGCTATTGTGTTTTGCATATTTGTGTTGCAGGGATTTTTATTGTTTTATTATTTTGGGTCCAACTTTAATGTAAATCTAGCTATTGTATTTTGCATATTTGTGTTGCAAGGTATTTTATTGTTTTATTATTTTGTGTCCAACTTTAATGTAAATCTAGCTATTGTGTTTTCAACCATTCCATTCAAAAGTATTATTTTCAATTTACTGATATAATTTCAGTTGTTTTGATTTTAATTTGGATGTATTTTTATTTTAACTATTTAATAACTCTCACATAATTTTTTAAAGGGTGCTATCTTAATGGAAGAGCACCTACTTTATAAGCAGGAGGTTGGTTGTTTGATTCCACTGTGTCCTAATATGAATATAAATTAATATTGTAGTTTATTTTTAATTAAATACTTTTAATATTGGTTTATTTCCATGGTGAGATATTTTTGTAAATTCATTATTTTATATTGTCTCTAAAGAGACAAAAGTGATGTTGTATTATCTTTGAATGTAATTTTTTATTGTCTCTAGAGAGACAATAGTTAGGAGCAAAGACAGTGTCTCTTTAAAGATAATATGTCCTTAATCCCAACTATTGTCTCTAAAGAGAAAAAAATGAAATTGTCTTTTGGAGAGACAAAAATGAAATTGTATGTCTATAGAGAGACAAAAATGCTTGTGTTATATATTGTATTTATAGAGACAATATTTTAAGATAATTTAATTTCAACACGATTTAATTTGAGACACCTGGTTAAAGACAATATTTAAGATAATACACAAGTTTTCTTTTGTCTCGAGTTAAGACAATTTACAAAAACGTTTTCTTCAATATTGTCTTAAAACCCCCATTTGTGTTGTAGTGTTAAGTGACCAAACTAAAAATGATAAACATAAATAACTAATTTAGTCACAAGTTAAAATATGCTACTACATAATAAGTAATACAACTAAGAATGACTAACATGAATGACTAATTTAGTCTAAGAACAAAATTACAACTACCTAACAAGTAAAACAATAATCTGAATCGATTTTTTTATGTTCGTCATCTTAATTATGTTAAGCAATCTAAACTTACAAGTGATAGGGGATTGAAAGGATTTTAAAGATTGGTTGAAAGGTTATCCTTCATTAAACACTTCTTCAACCTCAAATGGTGTATATTTGAGCCAAATTTGCAATATTTATCTCTAATAATTTGTAATCTTAAAAATACATTTTTTAACCAAAAAAGATATTTTATGTATTTTTTAAAAATCTATTCATTGAATCTAATTTGATCTAGTTACAATTTGAAGTTAATTTGAATAGAAATTTTAAATTTTAAGACTATAATATTGAACAAAAACTAATTTAATTTCATATTAACCAACTTAGATCCATCTTAACCCCAGATTTATCAAGCGTCGAGAGGGATCCAATATCTCAAGGTGCAAACTTTTTTTTCTAGTGCAAAACTTGAAGAAATGTTTGCACCTCGAGAGATTGGATCCCTATCGGAACTTGATAGTTATAGGGTTAATATGGATCTAGGATAATTATATAATACTATATAATATCTATATTTGTATTTGTTTCTCCTTGTTATTTCTTCTCTCTATCTCACCCCCCAAACATACACACTATCTCTCCCTCTCTTCCCCTTCTCTGTCTATTTCTCTCTTTCCATTCTCTCCCTCTCTATCTGCTAGTACAAAATGACTAATTAGTTATGAAGAAAACAACTAAAATTTTTATATAAACGACCATTTTTTAGTCGGCGACCAATAGTAGAAAATTTATAATATCTTATAACGTGGCCAACTTTTAGTAATTTTTAGCTTAGTCATTAATTGGTTTCCTCAATTTTACCATCTAGAAGTATATTTAGTCATAAATTTGGTCATTAATTTTTTATTGGTTTAGTCATTAATTGTCACAATTAATTAATAAATATACAACAAAATATATGACAACATGAATCCTTGAGAAAACCAACTAATTACCAAAGAAATACGACAAAAATGTTGGTCGTGTTATAAGATATTGTAAATTAGCTACTAATAGTCATATATATGTAAATTTTAGTAATCATTTATAAACAATTAATGACCAAAGAAATATGTCTAAATTTTAGTCATGTTATAAGATACTATAAATTAGATACTAATAGTAATATATATTAAAAATTTAGTCGTCATTTTAATAAAAAAATATCATTTGCAATAGTCATTTATCTTTTTTTGGTATTTTCATATTCATTATATAAGCCATTGATTTAGTAGTTTCTATTCATTTCATTCATAATCATTATAAACAATTAATTTAGTCATATATTCATTTTATTTGTGATCATGACTAATTAATATAAACTACTAATTTAGTAGTCTTAGATTGATTTTATGTGTTTATTATTAATCAATATAAATTAATTAGTATGATTTTGCTACTAAACTTCAAAAAAATGTCATACAATGTGCATATTTATCTAATATGATAATGGAAAGTTACATATGTTAATTACAAGCCTAAATAATATCAAGTGAAAATAAAAATAAGTTCAACCATATAAATTTTATTATATAAAATATCAAGTATTACAATATGAGTTTTCAACTTAATATCGGTTGGACTACAATTTACACATGAAATATTGTTTGATCATTTCAAAACATTATCAGTGTTTCCAAAGCATTGCAAGTGAATTCACCAACTCTAAAGGCTTGACCATCAATCTCTATGACTGTGTCTTATGAAAGATATTGGATCTAAGGGTATCACTAGACAGATTCTCTTCTCTCTCTCATTTTTCATTTCTGGCTCCAGTGTTATTGTTCTCCTCTTTCTTTGATTACTGCTTCTTACGATCAATATTGAGTTCCTCTCCTCAAAATGAAAGAAGATACAATGCAAAGTATAAGACATGAAAGACAATGAATACTTGAATATAAAATAAAGTAGACTATAAACTATTTATATGAGATATAACTCAACATTTGAGAGTGGCCACTATATGGCTAGATGACTTGTATAAACAAATCAAATAAAATGTCACCATAGAAAATAACACGTTAGGAACTTAGTATTCAACCTTCAACAAAACCTTAGGCACAATCATACCAACTAAGTTACGTGTTACGAATATCAGACAATAGATAACATGTGAAAACAAATGGAAAAAAGAAAAGATTCAATGTAAAAAATATCCTTATTGCTTGTTCTAAAAGAGTCATGTTCCTTAAAGTTGGATTTTTTTTTCCCATGGTAAATGTTCCTCACTGACCTATGTTTTTAGGATCATGAGATTGATCCAACATCATATTGGATTGTGGAGACAAAATGATTCAACTTTACAAGATCAGTACCTCACTTGGCTGAATGAAGGTGCTAGTTGTGAGTAGTTTAAAACCTTAGGGAGGAAGAACACTAAGGCCTAGTATATATATCACCACTTGTCCACTGAAAGAAAAAAATTCAATCCCATAATGGGCTCTGGGAGTCAATTTCGTTGGATGGATATCACACTTTGAGAGATGATTTTATAATACAATGAAAATTGTACATATATTGTCACAATGCCCCTCACAATCAAAGCCTATAGTTGTGTCCTATAATGTTAATCATATTGTACTATTTAATTATAAGTTATGACTATCAAATAATTATTAATTTGAATAATTAGTCTGAAATTGTGTTTTTAGTATTTATGTATACATGAAAATATTCAGAACAAAAATGGTACTTTTGTGACTATTTAATTTCAAGTGAATCTAAATACATAAGAAATTATGGTGCCTCTGTGTTTCTCTAACGGTTATCGGCTCATTGTACCAATTGCTCTCATGTCCTCTATTTCTTTTGGTGAAATCCTCTTTGATGATGTCCAATGCCAATGCAGCGGGCATTTATCCTCGATGTTTTTCTCAGCCAAAGGGAAAATCCACAAGTAACAGACAAAAAGTAGCCTCAAATATATTATTTGGGTCCAAAATGCAGTAATTATATGACAAGCCAAGAAACACTACACATTAGTCATATTCCCTTTAATATTGATTAATAATTTCTTTGCATGATCATGTAATACTAAAGTGTCAAGTAGGGACATTTAAAGCCATTCATCCATCAATATCACCTTTGAGAGTTCTTAGTATTTAATACTTCCTATTACAGACAGAGTACATCACCAACTTCAAGGATAGCAATATAAAGACAAGAAAAATGAAATTAAAATAAATTCTAGGAAGTCAAATGTGACTAATCTTGAGTCAAGAAAATACCAAGCCCTTCACATTAGCAAGGCATTCTTCGACACTAAAACAAAAGATCCTTCCATTGCATCATTTTCACCCTTTCTTTAATTTCTTTAATTGAGAACATAACTTTTAGAAGAAAAAAAATCATTGAAAAAGCTCTCAAAATCCTAACAAATGCTCGAGTAATTGTCATATCAATTAAACAGAAAGGAAATCATTCACTATGCTTTTAACTTGCGGAATATATTGAAGAATATGAAGCTTTCTCATCCCTTGATCCTAATCAAATTATAATCATTGGTTTCCAATCAAATAATCAATTTCCCTCCAAGATAGTTAAGAGACCACTTTGGAGAAGGACTTCTAGAAGAATTCAGATAGTAGCAATGGAATTAACTAGGAGGAAAATGAAGCACTTTAGTGGGTGCTCCAAAATATTTGAATGCAACTCAAAAAGATTTTATACTCCCTCCGCACATTTTAAAACATAAACCATTCAATTGCATCTCATTTATTTTCCACCTTTCAGTAATATGTAATTATTTGAGCAAGAATAGAGCATTCATAAATATTGTCATGAAAGAGGACTCTTCATAATCCTAATAAGTTGGGCTATAACAAATAAACAATTTCACGTAGTGAATAAATATTCCATGGTAGATTTCAATGATTAAAATGACAATTTTATTCCTAATCTCATTACAACAAAAATAAATTCAACCCTAACTAGTTTGGATCTAACAAATCAAGAATTCCATGTAGTAAAGTAGCCTTACATGGTAGATCCCAATTATTTGCAATAACAAATTTATTCTTGATATTATTGTAACATAGATAAATTGAAGAGTAGATACATATTTCATTATCTGAGACAAACTTTGAACACATTATGAGATTTCATAGAAATATAATGATACGATTTACCTCTAGGACATGAGAAATCTATCTACATCTAGCACCTGTCACTGGACAATAGTGTTATTGAGACACCATCTCATGCCATTAGAATCATGTAGATAGATAGTGTTATAGAGATACCTTGCAACACCTATTCAACACTACCTTCAAGCTTCAAATTCAACAATTGATTTACTTTAGTAGCAAATTCTAGTGGGATTTCATTAAATACAACCCGACAAAAGCCATTTATCATAGTTATCGTTTTCTTCTCTCGATCTATCCCTATTTGGAAATAGAATAACTGATATTCCCCAATTTTTGAGGTACTTGCTTCATGTTCAACATGGGCTATTGGGTTCTTCACATGGAAAAGGTTGCAAATATTAGATGTATATGGAAAAAAGCATGCAATTCAAGGCTGATCCTAAAGTCTTTTGGGTGAATTATAAAACACCATGTACTTAAAACATGATATATGGTAGTAACAAAAAACTACCCAATATCCCACTTTAGAATTCAAAATGTTGGAAATATAAGATTTCTTAAATAATATCAACTATTTAATTGCATAATCACACTAAAATAGGCAAATTTTTAAAATGTTGAAAAGTGTGAAAAAAATGGAGTTGGAATATTATAGTTATGTCACGATAGATATAGCTATGTCAAATGTAACTTCTATATAAAACATGTAAATGTAACTTCTATAAAAAAATGGAGTTGGAATATTATAGTTAAGTTAGGGTAGATATAGTTACGTGAAATGTAACTTCTATATAACATTCTCAGTATCCTTTTTTAGTCATTTGGGACTAATATTTTTTATCTTTGGTTAATAACTTAATACTCCACCAAAAATAGCATTGAATTGGCTCTTCACCAACCAAGGGGGAAATTTAAAATAGTGTGAAAATTCTTACTCATTCCCCTGCCATATTTCTGATAATTTATTTCTATGTGGATTTAAGCTAGTGTAATGTAACTTCTACATATTTGACAATTTAAATGCAAAAAATTACCCAGACTGAAGTTATACAATTAACATATGCACAATAAGATACAATATGCATGATTTATAAGTAATATGGCGTTTATATGTTATATCAAGACAAAAAATTTCTCATCTCATTAACTCTTATCTTATAGTTGGTGATGGATATACCCTTTCAAATTATGAGCCATCTTTGTCATATCTTATATTTAATGATGGATATAACTTTTAAAAACACCAACCTTGGTTTTTATTTTATGTACGGTCAATTTAAATATAAGTGCTCATAATTTCATTCAATATGATCTTGTACAACTAGAAATAAAATGATGTGGGGATGGTGTTTCTAGTGATTTTCAATGTCGTTTTAATTACTTAAAATCAAGCTATTTAACATAAGCAGTGGTGGTGTTTCTAGTGACTTTCAAACTTGTTTTAATTACCTAAATTTAGCCTATTTAAAGTAAATAGTTGCACTGGCCATCTTATCTTCAAGTCAGTAACTTTGCTTGAGGGCATCTTCATGACATCCACCATCTCTGAAAATTATGAAATATTAGTAGTATCTTGCACTAAATAGAAAAAATTGGCATAGAATCTTTTATTGTGTTTTTTTACTCCATGTCACAAATTTATTGATACTTTATGATTCTTGGTTTCCATTTCCATGCTAGGACTAGATTCATCATGCCTAATAGGATCTTTAGTTGTGCACATAACATATTTCTCACTTCTAATTGTATAAAACACAGAGAGTATGCACAATGACATGTAGTGACATGTGGGTGTCTATTTTGCTCAATGATATGCTTGATTTTTTAACCCATTCCAAACCTACCACAATGAAATTAAGAGAAACAAGGACACAAGAAGGACTATCAATAAATGAAATTAGAGACTTTAGAATGCAACTCAATTGTACTTGAATATAATGATAAGTATTTGCAGCTTTCTAGGCATCGATGAGCATCGAATCACACTATGAAAAAATCCTTGAGTTATGAGAATTTGGTTGCACCTGCATTAATCCTCTGTAGTATTTCCTTGACTTGCCTATAGATATAATTTTAGAAACAATCCTACTCCTGCAAATATTCAATGTATGGATCATATTTTTCGTTCCCTATTGATAATTATTTTTCAAGGCAACAGAATAGAACTCTCCAATTGAATCATCACCTTTCAAAATAATTCTTGAGTATTTCCAGTTGATTGTTGAACCAATCTCTACTCAGGTCCACGAAATCCTTGATTTGTCTCCATCACACAAACCTCTTTCAGTAATAAAATTATAAATCCCACGTCTGCATTCCACGTCCCCAACATACCAATTATTTATAGTGGAATACTTTATTGTTACTCCCTCGGTACAATAGAGATCCACTACTTTGGCATGGAGATGATTGGTGTCATAAACTGGTGCAGTGCATCCATCAATATATGTCACAAAACTCCTCTCATCTACAAAAATATGAGTCCTCTCAAACTGACTAGTCTCCATCTCATTCATCATAAAATAATTGGATATTTCCATGGATGACAAAGTGTGCTTGGGGATTTAATCAAAGGAGCTATCACTAAAAAAAATGCAATGCAGCATAATAGTTATCAACAGGAGGAAAAACCATGCTAATCTACTTCCTAACTAGATAAAGATACTCCCGAATTACCTCTTATTACGAACAAAGGATAACCTCAACTTCCTATAGAGTCTACCTATGCATGGTAGCAATGAATAAACTGTCAAAAACAACATCTACAACAATGTTGGTCAATCTCTTCTTCTAGTCAAGGGCATGCCCAACTTTTGAAAAGTATCAAGTAGGTCAGGGTCAACCTCATCAAGGATCCTCTTCTTCTTCTACATTCCCTATTTAGGTTCAGAATAATAACAAAGGTCTTGGAAATTTATGGGTGGGTAAAAGTTATCAAACCATTTGGGTTCTTCCATTTTTAATCATTGTCTGTAAGCATTGAATATAAATTGCAAAAGCCATTCCATTTCCTTCTTTTTAGCTGAAATTAACCTAAGATTTTGAGAGTTGTAAGGTTTAATGGATCTAAATATATTCTACTTAAAATATAGTAACATGGTTTAAAAATGTAGGCATTGAGATCAAAATCTAAAGATGAAAGAGAAAAGATTTTATGTTCATGATTACAAGAAATTTTAATTTCATGTAACAAAGTTTGAAAAAGGTCTAGCATTTGCATCCTACTAGAAAATTTTATTGCATCACTCAAGCCGTTTGAATTTGGGAATGCTAGAGTCCATTACAATAAACAATCAACCACTAAAAAAAAGGTGAAAACAAAAAAAATCATGCATTTTGACCCTAGAAAAGTTAGGGAGGAGCGAACTGATCTGTACAATAAGGACATGCAAAATTCTTCTATGTCCATTGTCTTTTGATTAATTATTGGCCACAATCAAGATCTTCATTATCATAATCATTAAACCCTTTGTACAATAAGGACATGCAAAATTATTACTTGTGCATTTTCTTTTGATGAATTGTTGGCTACAATAAAGATCTTCATTACCATAATCATTAAACCCTCAACACTAAATAAAATTTAAGCTTTTATCATATAAACCCTCGAAATTGTTTAGCCATACGAACAAAATTCATCTTTAGTAAAAAGGAAAAACTCTCGAGAGTCCAAATTCATACCCATGTACAAACTACAAAAATCTCCATGACCAATGACCTTACCCTTCCTCCATCTAATCGTTGATGCTCTCCTATGGTGTTTCCCATGCAAACTCCATTTGTGGTTAGAATCCCATGAAATCCATAGAGCACATTGATGGTCTTCCTTCATCTAGTATTTCCACACAGATATAGACAAGGTAGAGAAAAATGCACTGCTACAATCTGATGTTGTAATCTGTGAATATTTTATTATTTCAACCCAACGCTAAATTGGAAAAGAAAAAGAAAAGAAATATTTATAATATAAAATAAAATATATAAATTTCAATTGGGTTAAATGATTTATTTTTAATAAGAATTTGTTATTTTTACATAAGACGCTATATTAAAAAGAAGAAGAAGATAAAAATGATATTGGGATGAATGTAAACATTTAAATATGACCTCAATTAATAATAAAAATAATAAAATTCATTTTTTTATATTTTGATTTTGTTATTAACTTGTGAATAGGCTTTGTTACAATACCATGGGCCAATACCATAACTTATTTCACAACCAAAATATTTTATAACAATACGACAAAATTCTTAACTGTGCATGACATTCGGTGGATATTATTAACTTGTAAAAAATAGCCTTTTTTACAATACCATGGGTCAATACAATGGATTATCTATACCACATGCCCAAAAAAACATAAATTATTTCCAAATCAAAATATTTTATAACAATATGACAAGATTGTTAACCATGGATATTCACCCTCACTTTACCATGGATACTAACTTGTAAATGGGCTTTGTTACAATACCATGGGCCAATACCATGGATTATCAATACCACATTCCAAAAAACATAACTTATTTCATAGTAAAAATATTTTATTTTAAATTAATCTAAAAGGGAAAATGCTAAAATTTGAGATATATCTATACCCACAATACCATTGCTTACCAATACCACATGCCAAAAAGCCATAACTTATTTCATAGTAAATTTATTTTATTTTAGTTGGTCCTGACCATGAACAACATTAGTGGGTTCGAAACGTTGACCAAATCCTAACTATGTGATTAATTTGAAATACTTATATCTATATTATGGATCACAAAAGTCTTAGATCTAGCATTGTTTTATTTGAATCAAAAATGGAAAATGTTACAATTTGAGATATATCTAAAACATCTATCGCCACGACTACTAAAAATATTCTCATATAAATTAAATTAACATTTTAATAAAATTAAGCAAATATATATATATATATATATAGAGAGAGAGAGAGAGAGAGAGAGAGAGAGAGAGAGAGAGAGAGAGAGAGAGAACCAACATAGATCCATATTAGCTAAGGATCCAAGGGATGAGAGAAAGAAAATTGAATAGAGAGATAAAGAATCGGCATAGATCCATATTAGCTAAGGATCGAAGGAATGAGAGCAAGAAAATTGAATAATTATAATATATTAGGTATAGTACATGATTTTTAAAATTTTTTCATTATTTTATTTTCTTTGCAATGATTGATCCAGAATATAGGTTTAATATTTTACAACCAATTAAATTTTTTTTTAATTTAGATAATTTATTAAACACAATACAATGTGATCAAATTTAAGAGAGAGTTGGTGAGGGGGTAGAGAGAGGGAGGGAGATAGTGAAAAAGTTGTAGGATAGAGAGAGAGAGAGAGAAATAGAGAATGATGGGGGGAGAGAGAGTGAGGTGGAGAGAGGGAGAAAGAGGAAGGAAGAGAGAGGAGAGAGAGGTAGAGATGGAGTTGGAGTGGGAGAGAGAGGGAGGAAAGGACAAAGACATAGAGATATAGAGGTGGAGAGAGGGAGGAGTGAGAAGGGATAGATGGAGAGAGAGTGAGGGAGAGAGGAGAGGAGGGAAGAGAAAGAAGAGGAGAGGATAGAGATAGGGAGAGAAGGGGAAGGGAGAGACATGGAGACATAGATATGGAGAAGGAAAGGGAGGAGGGGAGATAGTGATAGAGTTGAACAGAAGAAAGAGAGAGAGAGAGGTAGAGTGATTTGGGGGGGAGATAGAGGGAGGTGGGAGATAAGGGATAGAGAGGAAGGAAGATAGAGATGAGGAGAGAGAGATGGAATTGGAGGGGGTAGGAGAGGGAGGGAACAAAAAAAACATAGAGGGATAAAGGCAGAGAGAGAGAGGGGGTGACAAGGGAGTCATGGAGAGAGCGTGAGGGAGAGAGGAAAGCAGGAGGGAATAGAGAGAATGATATAGATATAGAGGGATAGAAGGGGAAGAGAGGGAGAGAGTGTGTGTGTATGTTTGGGGGGTGAGATATAGAGAGGGAATAATAAATACACACAACTATAAATATAGATATTTTATAGTATTATGTAACCAATCTATATCCATATTAATCCTATAAATATCAAGTGCCGAGAGGGATCCAATCTCTCAAGGTGCAAACATTTCCTCAAGTTTTGAACTAGAAAATAAAGTTTGCACCACGAGAGATTGGACACCTCTCGACGCTTTATAGATTCGGAGTTAAGATGGATCTAGGTTGGTTAATATGAAATTAAAGTAGTTTTTATTTTATATTATAGTCTTAAAAATTAAAATTTCCCTTCAAATTAATTTCAAATTGGAACTAGATCCAATTAGATTCAATGAATAGATTTTTTTTAAATCCATAAAATAATTTTTTTATTAAGAAAATTATTTTTAAAATTACAAATTATTAGAGATAAGTAATGCAAATTTGGCTCACCTCTACACCATGTGAGGATGAAGAATTGTTTAAGGAAGGATAAGCTTTCAGCCAATATTTAACAACCTTTTAATCTCATATCACTTGTAAGTTTAGATTGCTTGACACAATTAAAATGACTAGTATAAAAAATTGATTCATATTATTATAGTACTTGTTAGGTAGTTGTATTTTTTTTCTTAGACTAAATTATTCATTCATGTTAGTAATTTTTAGTTGTATTACTTATTATCTAGTTACATACTTAAACCCACGACTAAACTAGTGATTTATGTTAGTTGTTTTTAGTTCGGTCACTTAATATTTCTCATTGTTGGTAGTATTTCACTTGGAAAAGTTGTGGTGACTAAATTTTTTAGTCACTTGGTCACTAATTGCTCATTTTCTACTAATGATATATATCCTTCCCTCTATTCCCTCCCACTCTCCTCTCCCCTTGACTCTCTCTCTATGACTCCCTTGTCACCACCTCTCTCTCCACCTTTCTCCCTCTATGTTTTTCTTGTTCCCTCCCGCTCCTACCCCCTCCAATTCCATCTCTCTCTCCTCCTCTCTATTCCTTATCTGCCACTTCCCTCTATCTCTTCCCCCAAATCACTCTCCCTCTCTCTCTCTCCCATCCAACTCTATCACTATCACCCCCCTCCTTGTCCTTCTCCACCTCTATGTCTCCATCTATCTCCCTTCCCCTTATCTCCCTTTATCTATTCTCTCCTATTCTTTCTCTTCCCTTCTCTCCTCTCTCCCTCACTCTCTCTCCATCTCTCCCTTCTCACCCCTCTCTCTCTCCACCTCTATCTTTCTATGTCTTTGTTCTTTCATCCCTCTCTCTCCCCTCTCTCTTCCTTCCTCTCGCTCCCTCTCTCCTTTCCTCTCGCTCCCTTTCTCCCACATCACTCTCTCTTGAATCTCATCACATTGTATTATGTTTAAGAAATTATCTAGATTAAAAAAACTTAATTGGTTGTAAAATATTAAACATATATTTTGGATCAATCATGTCAAAAAAATAATATAATGAAAAACTTTAAAAAATCATGCACTATATTTAATCTATTATAATTTGTCAATTTTCTTTCTCTCATCCCTTGGATGGATCTATGCCGGTTATATATATATATATATATATATATATATATATATATATATATATATATATATATATATATATATAGATGTATATATAAAGAACCGACATAGATCCATCTTAGCTTAATTTTATTAAAACCTTAATTTAATTTCTATGGGAATATTTTTAGTAGTCGTGACGATAGAGGGTTTAGAAATATCTCAAATTGTAACATTTTCCCTCTTATATTCAATTAAAAAAAAGTTGTAAAATTAAATTAAAATAATTTTTTTTTACTATGAAATGACTTATGGTTTTTTGGCATGTGGTATTGATAAGCCATGGCATCGGCCCATGGTATTGTAACAAAGCCTATTTACATGTTAATATCCATGATAAAGTGAGGGTGAATGTCCATGGTTAACAATCTTGTCTTATTGTTATAAAAAAGTTTTGATTGTGAAATAATTTATGATTTTTGGGAAAGTGGTATTGATAATCCATGGTATTAACCCATGGTATTGTAACACAGGTTAATTTTTACAAGTTAATAATATCCATGGGTGAATATCAATGGTTAACAATCTTCTCATATTGTTATAAAATAGTTTGATTGTGAAATAATTTATGTTTTTTGGGCATCTGGTATGGATAATCCATGGTATTTACCCATGGTATCATAACAAACGCTATTTTTTACAAGTTAATAATATCTATCATAATGTAGGGGTGAATATTCACGGTTAAGAATCTTGTCATATTGTTATAAAATATTTGGGTTCTGAAATAAGTTATGGTTTTTGGACTTCTAGTATTGATAAGCTGTGGTATTGGCCATGGTATTGTAACAAAGCTTATTCACAAGTTAATAACAAAATTAAAATATAACAAATTGAATTTTATTATTTTTACTAATGTAACTTTTTATTATTAATTGAGTCCATATTTAAATGTTTATAATCATCCCAACATCATTTTTGACTTCTTATTCTTCTTTTTAATTTAGGGTCTTAAGCAAAAATAACAAATTCTTATTAAAAATAAATCATTTAACCCAATTGCAATTTATATATTTTATTTTATATTATAAATATTTATTTTGTTTTTTCCACTATAAATAATTCTTTTATTTTTCATTTCTACTTTAGCGCTAGGTTCAAATAAAATATTCACAAATTAAAACATCACATTGTAGCACTGCATTTTTCTTTGCCTTGTTGATATGTGTGTGGAAATGTTAGAAGGAGGAAGATCTATGGATTTCATGGGATTAAAACCTTATATGGAGTTTGCATGGGAAACACCTTAGGAGAGAATCAATGATTAGATGGAGGAAGGGCAAGGTTATTGGGCGTGGAGATTTTGGCCATTTGTACATGGGTATGAATTTCGACTCTGGAGATTTCTTCCTTTTTACTAAAGATGATTTTTTCTCTTATGGGTAAACAATTTCGAGGGTTTATATGATAAAAGCATAAATTTCATCTAGAGTTGATGGTTTAATGATTATGATAATGGAGATCTTGATTGTGGCCAACAATTCATGAAAAGACAATGCAAAAGTAAGCATTTTGAATGTCCTTATTGTACAAAGGGTTTAATGATTATGATATTCATGAAAATACATTGCACAAGTAAGAATTTTGAATGTCCTTATTGTACAAAGGGTTTAATGATTATGATAATGCAGATCTTGATTGTGGCCAAAAATTCATCAAAAAACAATGGACAAGTAAGAATCTTACATGTCCTTATTATACTAATCAGTTCACGCCTCCCTAACTTTTCTAGGGTCAAAATGCATGAAATTTTATTTTTATTTTTCACCTTTTTTTAGTTGTTGATTGCTTGTGTAATGGACTCTACCATGCCCAAATTCAAAGGGATCAAGCGATGTAAGCAAATTTTTTGGTAGGATGCAAATACTAGACCTTCCTCAAACTTTGTTACATGAAATTAAAATTTCTTGTAATCATGAACATAAAATATTTTATGTTTCATCCTTAGATTATAATCTCAATGCCTACAGTTTTAAACCATGTTACTATATTTTGAGTAGAATATACTTAGATCCATTAAACCTTACAACTCTCTAAAGCTTAGGTTAATTTTAGCTAAAAAGAAGGAACATGAATGGATTTTGCAATTTAGACTCAATCCTTATAGGCAATGATTAAAAATGGAAGAACCCAAATGGTTTGATAACTTTTACCCACCCATCAATTTCTAAGACCTTTGTTATTATTCTGAACCTAAAGAGATAGAGTAGAAGAAGAAGAGAAGCTTGGATGAGGTGGACCCTGGCCTGCTTGATACTTTTCAAAAGTTCGGCATGCCCTTGACTAGAAGAAGAGATTGACCAACATTGTTATAGGTTGCTTTTTAGATTGTTTTCATTGCTACCATGCATAGGTAGACTCTATAGGCAGTTAAGGTTATCTTTTGTTCATTATAAGAGGTAATTTGGGAGTATATTGATCTACTTAGGAAGTAGCTTGATAGGGATGTTCCTCCTGCAAATAACTATTATGTTGCATTGTATTTTTATTTTTTTAGTGATAGCTCCTTCTATTAAATCCCCAAGAACACTTTGTCACCCATGGAAATATCCACTTATTTTAGGATGAATGAGATGGATACTAGGCAGTTTGAGAGGAATCTTATTGTTGTAGATTAGAGGAGTTGTGTGAGCTGAGAAGAAATCTGTGACATATATTAAAGGATGCACTGCACCATTTTATGACACGAATCATCTCCATGCCACAATAGTACATCTCTATTGCACTGAGGGAGCAACGATAAAGTATTCCACTGTAAATAATTGGTATGTCGGGCACGAGGAATGCAAACATGGGATTTATAATTTTATTGCAAAAAGAGGTTTGTGCCATGGAGACAAATCAAGGATTTTGTGGACCTGAGTAGAGATTTGTTCGACAATCACATGGAAATACTCAAGCATTGTTTTGAAAGGCAATGGTGCAATTGGAGAGTTCTATTATGCTGCGTTGCAAAATAACTATCAATAGGGGGGACAAAGGTGATCCATATAGGGAAGAATTGTAGGAGTAGGATTATTTCTATAATTATATCTATAGGCAAGTCAAGGAACTACTACAGAGGATTAGTGCAAGTGCAACCCAATTCTCATAATGCAAGGAATTTTTCACAGTGTGATTTGATGGTCTTTGATGACCAGGAAGCTACAAATACTTATCGTTACATTTAGGTACAATTTGAGTTGCATTCTAAAGTCTCTAATTTCATTTATTGATATTCCTTCTTGTGTCATTGTCTCTCTTAATTCCATTGTGGTAGGATTGGAATGGGTTAAAAATCAAGCATATATTCAGTAAAATAGACACCCACGTGTCACTACATGTCGTTGTGCATACTCTTTGTTTTTTATACAATTAGAAGTGAGTAATATGAGGTGTGCACAACTAAAAATCCTAGCAGGCATGACGAATCCAACCTTAGCATGGAAATCAAAACCAAGAATCATAAAATATCAATATATTTGTGACATGGAGTAAAAAAACGCAATAAAATATTCTATGCCAATATTGTCTATTTAGTGCAAGATACTACTAATATTTCATCATTTTCAAAGATGGTGGATTTCATGAAGATGCCCTCTTTCTGACATGGAGTAAAAAACACAAGAAAAGATTCAATGGAAACATTGTCTATTTAGTGCAAGATACTACTAATATTTCATAATTTTCAGAGATGGTGGATGTCATGAAGATGCCCTCAAGCAAAGTTACTGACTTGAAAATAAGATGGTCAGTGCAACTATTTACTTTAAATAGGCTAAATTTAGGTAATTAAGACAAGTTTGAAAATCACTAGAAACACCACCCCCACATCATTTTATTTCCACTTGTAGAAGATGATATTGAATAAAATTATGAGCACTTCCATTTAAATTAACCATAGATAAAATAACAAACAAGGTTGATGCTTTTAAAAGCTATATCCATCATTAAATATAAGATATGACAATGACGGCTCATATTTTTAAAGGCTATATCCATCACCAAATATAAGATAAGAGTTAATGAGATGAGAAAAATTTTGCCTTGATATAAAATGTAAACGTCATATTACTTATAACTCATGCATATTATATCTTATTGTGCATATGTTAATTGTATAACTTCAATTTGGGAAATTTTTTACATTTAAATTATTAAATATGTAGAAGTTACTTTACACTAGCTTAAATCCACACACAAATAAAATATCATAAATATGGCAGGGGAATGAGTAAGCATTTTCACACACTCGTTTAAAATTTCCCCTTGGTTGGTGAAGAACTAATTCAATGCTATTTTTGGGGGACTATTAAGTAAATAACTGAAGATAGAAAAAATTAGTCTCTTAAATGGCTGAAAAATGATATTTAGAATGTTATATAGAAGTTACATTTCACGTAGCTATATCTACCTTGACGTAACTATAATATTCCAACTCCATTTTTTTCACACGTTTCAACATTTTAAAGATTTGTCTATTTTAGTGTGATTATGCAATTAAATAGTTGATATTGTTTAAGACATCTCATATTTGCAACATTTTGAATTCTTGAGTGGGATCTTGGGTAGGTTTTTATTACTACCATATATCATGTTTTAAGTAGATGGTTTATATAATTCACCCAAGAGACTTTAGGGGAAACCTTGAATTGCATGCTTGTTTCCATTATACATCTAATATTTGCAACCTTTTCAACATGAAGAACCCAATAGCACATGAAGCAAGTACCTCAAAAACTAAGGAATACCAGTTATTCTATTTCCAGAGGGGGATAGATTTAGAGAAGGAAATGACAACTATCATAAATGGCTTTTGTCAGGTTGTATTTAATGAAATCCCACTAGAATTTTCTACTAAAGTCAATCAATTGATAAATTTGAAGCTTGAAGGTAGTGTTGAATAGATGTTCCAAGGTACCTCTATAACACCATCTATCTACCTGATTCTAATGCCATGAGATGGTGTCTAAATAACACTATTATCTAGTGATGGGTGCTAGATATAGATAGCTTTCTCATGTCCTACAGGTAAATCATATCATTATATTTCTATGTAATCTCAGAATGTGTTCAAATTTTGTCTCAGATAAGAAAACATGTATGTACCCTTGAATTTATCTATGTTTGTCTCAAAAATAAAGTTTTCATTTTAATCACTAAAATATACAATGTAAGATTTATTAAATACATGAAATTTTTTATTTGTTAGAGCCCAACTTATTACGATTATGAAGATTCCTCTTTCATGACAATATTTATGAACGCTCTATTCTTTCTCAAAGAATTACATATTATAGAAAGATGGAAAATATATGAGATGCAGCTGAATGGTTTTTGTTTTGAAATGTGTGGAGGGTGTATAAATTCATTTTCAGTTGCATTCAAATATTTTGGATCACCCACTAAGGTGCTTCATTTTCCTCCTAGCTAATTCCATTTCTACTATCCCCATGCTTTTAGAAGTCATTCTCCAAAGTGATCTCTTAACGACCTTGGAGGGAAATTGATTACTTGATTGGAACCCACAGATTACAATTTTATTAGGAAAAAGGGATGAGAAAGCTTCATATTCTTCAATATATTCCGCAAGTTACAAGCATATCAAATGATTTCCTTTCTGTTTAATTGATACGACAATCACTTGAAAATTTGTTAGGATTTTGAGACCTTTTCAATGAATTTTTTTTTCTTCTGAAAGTTATATTCTCAATTAAAGAAACTAAAGAAAAGGTAAAAATGATGCAATGGAAGGATTTTCTGTTTTAGTTCCTAAGAATTCCTTGCTAATGTGAAGGGCTTGGTATTTTCTTGACTCAAGATTAGTCACATTTGACTTCCTATAATTTCTTTTAATTTCATTTGTGTTGTGTTTATATTGCTATCCTTGAAGTTGGTGATCTATTGTGTGTAATAGGAAGTATTAACTAGTAAGCACTCTCAAAGGTGATATTGATCAATGACTAACTTTAAATGTCCCTACTTGACATTTTAGTATTACATGATCATGCATAGAAATTATTCATCAATATTAAAGGGAAGGTGATTAGTGTGCAATTTTTTTTGGCTTGTCATATAATTATTGCATTTTGGCCCCCAATAGTATATTTGAGGCTAATTTTTGGTTGTTACTTGTGGAGATTCCCATTGGTTCAGAAAAACATCGAGGATAAATGTCCATTGCATTAGCATTCAACATCATCAAAGAGGAATTCACCAAAATAAGTAGAGGACATGGGAGAAATTGGTGCAATGAGCGGATAACTGCTAGAGAAACACCAAGACACCATAATTTCTTGTGTATTTAGATTCACTCAAAATTGACTAGTCACAAAAAGTACATTTTTTTTTCTGAATATTTTCATGTATACAGGAATACTAAAAACACCATTTCAGACTAATTATTCAAACTAATAATTATCTGATATTCATAATCTATAATTAACAACTTTTTCTAGTATCTATAACTTATAACTTTATCATTATTTAATAAACAATATTTCTATTAATAAATTATTCTTAACCCCGCCGATTAATATTGCATAACAACTTTTGCTAGTATCCATAACTTATAGCTTTATTATTATTTAATAAACACTATTTTTATTAACAAATTATTCTTAAACCAGCTGATTAATTTTCTTATCAATATATTTATTACTATTATTAGTACTCATAACATCTATTTTTCAACCATTTAGATTATTTAATAATTTATAACTAAATTAAATCTAATAAAAATAAATTATTTACTGATTTGACTAATTTCCAACAGATAGTTTTCATCAACTAACCTTGGGCCATGATGCATCCTTGTTATTTATACATGAAGATTGGATGATTTTTTCACCTTGTCTTGAGGATGAACCACATTAGTTGGTTCGAAACATCGACCAAATCCTAATGATGTGATTAATCCAAAAGACATTTATTTACAATATGGATCGCAAAGTATCAGATTTAACATTATAGGACACAACTATAGGGTCTGACTATGAGGGGCATTGTGACAATATATGTACACTTCTCATTGTATTATACAATCATCTCTCAGGGTGTGATATCCATCGAACGAAATGTACTCCTAGAGGCCATTGTGGGATTGAAATTTTTTCTTTCAGTGGACAAGTCGTGATATATTTTCTTAGGCCTTAGTGTTCTGCTTCCCTAGGTTTTGACACTACTCATAGCTAGCACCTTCATTCAACCAAGTGAGGTAGTCATCTTGGAAAGTTGAATCATTTTGTCTCCACAATCCAATATGATGTTGGATCAATCTCATGATCCTAAAAACATAGGTCATAATAGCGAGGAAATTTTACTATGGGCAAAGGAATATCCAAGTTTAAGGACTGTGACTCTCTTATTAAAAGCAGTAAGGATATTTTTTACACTGATATTTTTTTTCATTTGTTCTCAAAAGTTATATATTGCCTGATATTTCTAACATGAACTTAGTTGGTATGATTTTGCCTAAGGTTTTGTTGAACGTTGAATACTAAGTTCCTAAGGTGTTATTTTCTATCATGACATTTTATTTTCTTTGTTTATACAAGTCATCTAGTCGCATAGTGGCCATTATCGAATGTTGAGGTATATGTCGTATAAATATTTTATAGTCTAATTTACTTTATATTCAAGTATTCATCGTCTTTCATGTCTTATACTCTGCATTGTATCTTCTTTAATTTTCAGGAGAGGAACTCAATATTGATGGTAAGAAGTAGCAATTGAAGAAAGAGGAGAACAATAACACTAGAGCGACAAATGTAAAATGAGAGAGAGAAGAGAATTTGTCTAGTGATACCCTTAGAGCAAATATCTTGCATAAGACACACTCACAGAGACTGATGGTCAAGCCTTCAAAGTTGGTGAACTCACTTGCAATTCTTTGGAAACACATCGATAATGTTTTGAAATGATTAAACAATATTTCATGTGTAAATTGTAGTCCCACTGATATTTTATATGTTGAACCTATTTTTATTTGCACTTGATATTATTTAGTCTTGTAATTAACATATGTAAATTTGTGTTACCATATTAGATAAACATGCACACTATATGGAATTATTTTAAAATTTAGTCGCAAAATCATACTAATTAATTTATGTTGATTAATAATGAACACATAAAATCAATCTAAAAATGATAGATTAGTAGTTTATGTTAATTAATGATGAACACAAATAAAATGAATATATAACTAAATTAGTTGCTTACAATGATTATGAATGAAATTAAATGAAATGAATAGAAACTACTAAATTAGTCGTTTGTATAATGAATTTGAAAATACCAAAAAAAGATAAATGACTAGTGCAAATGATACATTTTTAATTAAAATGATGACTAAATTTTGCATATATATGACTAGTAGTAGTTAATTTATAGTGTCTTATAACACGACTAAAATTTAGTCATACTTCTTTAGTCATTAATTGATTTCAAATGATTACTAAAATTTGCATATATATATATATATATATATATATATATATATATATATATATATATATATATATATATATATATGTGTGTGTGTATGTATGTATGTATGTATGTATGTATGTATGCATGCATGCATGCATGCATGCATGCATGCATACATACATACATACATACATACATACATATATATATATATATACACCTATTAATAGTTAATTTAAAATATCTTACAACATGACCAACATTTTGGTCATATTTCTTTGGTCATTAATTGGCTTTCTAGAGGATTCATATAGTAATATATTTTTTTAATATTTAGTCATTAATTGCGACAATTAATGACTAAACCAATGAAAAATTTATGACCAAACTTATGACTAAATATACTACTAGATGGTAAAATTGAGGAAGCCAATTAATGACTAAGCTAAAAATGACTAAAAGTTGGTCGTGTTATAAGATACTGTAAATTAGCTACTATTGGTCCTCGACCAAAAAATGGTCGTTTATATGCAAATTTCAGTTGTTTTTTTAGTAAATAATTAGTCATTTTGTACTAGTGGCTATCATCTTGTTTACAATCTTTGTCTGGCCATCAGTCTAGCGATGGAATGTAGGCAACTTAGTGGGCTTGGTGTCCAATATTGTCCATAGGCTTGACAAAAATATGCTTACGAACTTGCTATATCGATCTTATATAATGGTATGAGAGATCCCAAAATGTACCCACGCCCATTCAAGGAAGATTTTTGTAGTTTCCTTTGCTGTGAAACTCTTCTTGTCAGTCGCTAACATAGCCATCCTATAAAATTTATCTACAACCACAAATAAATAGCTATTACCATGCTTGGTAGAAGGGAGGCCAGATAGATAGTCAATAGAGATGGATTCCCAACGTTAGATGGGTGTAGGAAGAGGAGTGTACATGTCTTCCTTTTTCATGGTTGGCTTGGCGATAGTACAAGCAGTGTAGTATTTGATATCTTTTCCAAAACCCTACAGGAGTTTTGGCCAATAAAAATACTTTTGTAGTGCGACCACATTTTTCTCTACACTAAAGTGTCTAACAACCCAACTGTAGTGTACCTGCCAAATCAAGTTGGCATGCTTTCTTGAAGGAACACAAAGGTGGCTCAAGTAACATAATAATTTGTCCTAGAGGTGGAAATATGGAACTTTCTTGCCATCCACTAGCATTTGGTATGTGGTGGGGAGCTCTTGATCCTTTTTATATAGTTTTCACTATTTATATGTCTCATTGCCACAAGATTTGAGAATAGTAGTCAGTGCTACAACTAACGACTGACTGACATAATATGCAATATGATTGGTACTTCCCTTTTTTTATTTAATGGTCAAGTTTAATCGTTACAAATATGTGGATCACTTTTGATGGAAATTGTTCAGAAAATTCCCTTATGTCTGTATAAACTGAAGAGGTCGGTGATCATTGTGTATGACTGTCTCCTTCCCTAGAATGTAATGTTTCCATTGTTGGAAAGCCTACACGACATAATATATATCTATATCATATGTGGGTACTTTTGAATTGTATCGGAAAGTGCCTCACTATGATAGGCCATCAGATGACCATGTTGAGTGGGGATTGCACCAATAGAATTTTGAAAGGCGTCTGTATCAATTTCAAATGGTTGTTGGAGGTCTGGTAATGTGAGCACAGGGGTAGAGAAAAGGTGGTGCTTCAGCTCAACGAAAATCTTATGTTGGAACTTGGACCAAGAAAACTTTTATTTCGCTCCACCCTTGGTAATCTGACTCAAGGACCAAGTGATATGGGAGAATCACAACATGAACCTTTGATAAAAAATGGTGAGGCCCAAAAATCTTCGAAGCTCTGTAAGAGTGGTCGTGGCTAGCCAATCCCGAATGATTAGGATCTTAGCTAGATCCACATGCACACCATTCTCATCTATTGTGTAACCCATATATTGGACCTAACTTGTGCCAAACATGCAATTCTACAAGTTGGCACTTAGTTTGTGTTGCCACAAGGTTTTAAGGACATAACGAATGTGTTGCAAGTGGTCTTCCCAACTCTTGTTGAAGATGAGGTTTTCCTCTAGATAAACAACTAGAAACTAGTTTGTGAAGGGCCCCAAGATGTCATCCATCAACCTTATAAGAGTTGCAGGGGAATTTTTCAACCTGAAAGGCATGATGAGCAATTCAAAAATGCCTTCCTTGGATTTCAAGGTTGTCTTCCATACATCTATGGGTTCTGTTGGAACCTAGTGATAGCTAGACTTCAAATCAATATTGATGAAATAGTTGGCCCCCTTGAGTTAGTCGAGAAGGTCATCAATCTATTGGATTGGAGACCTATTCCTGACAATGATTTTGTTTAGTGCCTAATAATCAATGCAGAGCCTTTAGGTCCCATCCTTTTTCTATACAGGTACAATAAATCTCCTAAAGGTGAGGAACTTGGTGAGATGTGCCCTTTCTGTATCAACTTATGGATATGCCACTTGATCTCTTCATTTTTCAAAATCAAATGTTTATATATCATCCCATTTGGTAGAGGTTCTATGAGAGTAAGATAGATTGAATGCTTGAAATGATAGTGCAAGGGTACTCCTGTGAGTGAGGAGAAGTTCTCCCTGTATTCTTCCATGACCTTATCCACTTGCGTCTACTACGTGGATAATCCAGGCATATTTTGGTGGCCACCCACCAAGTTCACTTGGACCCCCACCATTTTTTCTTTCAGTTTTAAAGTTTCCTTAATTGTAGCACAGTTTACTATTTTTAGCAGTTTTTCGAGTCATGAACTTCGAG
The DNA here is from genome assembly GCA_031772625.1 of Pinus tabuliformis. NCBI lineage: Eukaryota > Viridiplantae > Streptophyta > Pinopsida > Pinales > Pinaceae > Pinus > Pinus tabuliformis. The sequence goes on along the minus strand of CM062817.1, from coordinate 1,608,809,493 downwards.
AGCCATTTTGAGGCCCTAAATGACATGTTTTAGGAAAAACAAGAGAAACATGTCCATGGACCAATTTTTTTCTTCCCAAGGTTGTAGTTCTCAAATAGATCTTTCTAACGATATATTGTGCGTGTTAAATGGAGACCGTATGCCAAAGTTACGACCCCGGGAAGTTGATGTACCAATTTACCCAAATGGGGCCCACAGTTTGGCGTTTCATCTTCTAGGGTTAGGTTTTTGGATGCTTAGGGTTTTCCATTGTTTTTCAACAATAAATAGGCCTTTGAGCCTCATTTTAACATAGTTCTGAGTCATGTAGCCGCCACATCTCTTCTCAGAGATAAGCTACCATCGCCCTAACTACTTTATTTCCATTTCTGTTTGTAAGCATACTTCAGTATTTTACAGTAATGAAATGAAGTATTATTTTTTATACATCTCTATATGTATGGTTATATATGTAATTTGTTGCGTTCTTGTTTAAATCTGGATCAGTGGTATCAAAGCGGTCTGCTCTTTCTCTGTCTTTCTTTGCATGTCCCCAACGAGGTCAGGATATAAGGAGTTAGGGCTTGAACTCGTCGAACCTTTGCAAGACCAACCTCGCAAATCCGATGACCCCCGATGGCGGATGAAAAGAAAGATGAGGGGGTAGGATATCCTATCAAAATATTGCTCAAAGAGGCCCTTGAGCAACAAAGGAACACAATGATGGACAAATTTTCCTAGGTCCTTCAGCGCCTACCCAGGGGTGACACATCTACTTCCAGCAACTACTCTGGAAGTGCCAGACCTTTTAAGGTACAATCTAAATTTAACATTCCCATATTTGAGGTTCAAATAGATGTAGACGTCGTATATAAATGGTTAAATCTACTAGAAGGGTATTTTTTTGTTCATGATTTTTCCAGCCGGGAAACGATTACTTTCACTCTTCTCAAAGCTACCCCCAGGTCAAGGACTGGTGGGAAACCTACTTCAAGTAGAAGGATTAAAGTACGGCCTGACTATTTTTAGCTAGACCCACTTGGAATTCATTCCGGACTACCATCAAGGAGTAGTACTACCCTATCGGAAGCTATGAGGATCAATACATAGAGTGGACCACGTTGCAGTAGGGAAGGTACCAAGACATGTCGGAGTTCACAAATATTTTCCATACCCTTCACACAAACTTGCGTATGAAGGATTTGGAGCAACATTTGGTACTTAAATACCATGGCTACCTACACAAGTACATCCAAGAAGAAATAGAATTCCTGAACATCTCCTCTCTTGGCACAGCATACCGATGTGCCATCATGATCAAGCATAAGTTTAAAAAGAAGAAGCGAGACCTTGGATCTGCGAATCCGAAGCAAGGGAAAGGTGCCCCCAAATCATAGAACAAAGGACAAAGCCAAGGCAGGGTGGCCCAAGACAACCTACCAAAGCTGCAAGCAAAGAACATCACTGCAAAGTCGAAAAAGGACACAGGAAAGTGGTGTGAGTTCCATAAGAACTCCACTCACAACACAAGTGAGTGTCGGGTCAAGTAGTCACTGGTGGCCGAGCTAAAGGTTTCAAAATCAAATGCATGTTCCGACTCTAATTCAGAACCCTACAAGGGGAATGACAAAGGGAAAAAGATTATCGATGCAGAGCCTAACACAACCATTGCCACCACGAAGATCCAGAATGAGGAACCTGAAGATCCAGAGGAGGAGGAGCATCTATTCCACTCCCAGATGTGGGTAAAGGGCTCATTGCTACAGTTCATTGTCGATAGTGGGAGCCAAAAGAACCTCATTTCAGCAGAGGTCATGAAGTGATTAGGCTTACGGACCACATCACATCCAAAGCCGTACACCATCAGGTGGCTTCACCAAGGACGGGATCTTCACGTGAGCCAGCAATGTCACCTTCCATACAACATCAAGCCCTTCATGGATGAGGTATTGTGTGACGTTTCTCCCCTTCATGTTTGTGATGTATTATTAGGACAACCATACTTGTGGAAGTGGCACAATGTGTATGAATCAAGGCCTTGTGTTTTTATTGTTACTTTGGTAAATAAGTTGTACAGGATAACAGAGGTAGCACCGCCCACCACCATCTCCTTGGTTACTACAAAACAATGCAGTAAGCTCATTCCCAAAATCGGGAAATTTGTTTTCCTAATGATATGCCCTCAAGGAAAGAAGAATACGGTGACCACGACCTCCAGACAGGCCCCTCCACATGACAACTACAGATGAACAAGGTCATGGACGAGTATGAGGACATCTTCACCTCCCCCACAGGGGTTCCTCTACACTGTGAGGTCAAGCACTTCATCGATCTGACCCCAGGTGCTCTACTGACTAGTGGACCAATCTATCGGCCCTCCATTCTGGAGAATGATGAAATCACGCGTTAAATTCATGAGATGTTGCAGAAAGGTCACATCCGTCAGAGTTCATCACCCTGTGGGAGCCTGATCATGTTGGTACAAAAGAAGGATAGGACTTGGAGACTCTGTATTAATTATCAGACGCTGAACAAGATCACTTTTCGTAATAGCACCCAATCCCACAGATTGATGACCTCATGGACCAAATGAAGGGGGTAAAATATCTCAGCAAGATTGATTTGAAGTTAGGATATCACTAGGTACCAATCGAGCCCTATAATGTGTGGAAGACTGCCTTCAAAGCCAAGGATGGTCTTTTCGAATGGTTGGTTATGCCCTTCGGATTGACGAATTCTCTTGCAACCTTCATGAGGCTAATGGATGATATCTTGCGGCCATTCACCAACTCATTTGTAGTGGTATACTTGGATGACATCTTGATATTCATCCAGAGTTGGGAAGAGCACCTCCACAATATCCAACAGGTTCTCCAAACACTGTGGCAACACAAGTTACGGGCCAATTTGGAGAAATGCATTTTTGGCATGACCCAAGTTCAGTATTTGGGATACATTATTAATGAACGGGCAGTGCATGTGGATCTAGCCAAGATCCAAGTAATTTAGGATTCGTCATCTCCAACCACTCTGATAGAGCTCTGCAACTTTCTAGGTCTTGCCAACTTCTACCACAGGTTCGTGTTGGGATTTTCTCATATCACTTCGCCCTTGAGTCAAGTCACCAAGGGAGGAGCAAAAGAAAATTTCTTTTGGTCTGAATCTCAATAAAAGGCATTCATAGAGTTGAAAGGTCACCTCTGCTCGGCACCAGCGATCGCATTACCAAACTTGCGACAACCATTTTAGGTCAAGACAAATGCCTCTGACTATGCTATTGGGCAGTCCTTACTGAACACAGGCATCTAGTGGCATATCACAGTGACATAGTTTCAAACACAATATGGAATTATCCCACTTATGACAAAGAGATGTATTTCATTGTGCAGGCTTGCCGATAATGGAAGCATTACATTTTGGGGAAGGAAATGATCATCCACATAGGCCACCGACCCCTATAGTTCATACAAACCCAAGGGAAATTGGAGAATGATCGCCATTAGAAGTGGTCCACATACCTACACATTTCCATTTGAATATCAAGTATAAGAAGGGAAGCACCAATAATGTTGCAGATTTCCTCAGTCCACCACCGATCATGGCATTATCCACCGTGATCAACTCTTGTGGGCATGAGACTTCTGAATAGCCACTTCTCTACAAAAGAGACCTAAACTTCAGCCACACATACCAGACTCTCTTGGAGAGTCAACATGTTCCAGATTTTCACCTCTAGGATGCTCTGTTATGCCGCCTGGGTCACCTTTGTGTTCCATCAAGTGAGCTTGCCAAGATGGTTTTGGAAGCACACAATAGTTGGGATGCTTGGCATTTCGGGGTCGAGAAAATGGTGGCAGTATTGCAGAATTATTTCTATTGGCTGAATCTTTGACAGGATGTTAGGAAGTACATCAGAGCATGCATTGCCTATGCCATTGCCAAACCGACCATCAAGAAGTAAGGCCTCTATACCCCGCTACCTACCCCTAGTTGACCATGGGAATCCATTGTCGAGCGATAAGAAGGTGTCTTTTTAACTCCTAATTACCTTCACATTAATTATCAACCCAGGGACAACTTTTTATTTCAAGAGTGTACTTAGTCTGAGGCGGCTATTTACTCAAGATTAATGTTTTTCAGTATAGTGCTTAAAATCCAAAAGTAAATGAAAGCTTTAAAAAGAAATCTAACAATAACATAAACTCAAATGCTCTGAAATCCAAGTATTCACTCAGAAAACATCAATTGAGGATACAGTAGCAATAACTCATTCCTCTAGAGATTGATGCAATTGAAAAGGCACTCAAAAGAAAGATCATCAAACTGGGAACTAGACAACATATGTCAATGTTCACTATAGTCTCAGACCTTCTGCACACCAAAGCAAAGATAATGCAAATAACAAGAAATGGAACATCGTCTACTTTTATAAATAGGATTGAACAACAAAACTCTATCCTTGTTTAACTGATATAAATTAAATCAAGCATAAATAAGATCCACAATCTGAGAACTTAGGCAGCGATAGCCAATGTCCTTTACAGTTGTTGATCTCTCACACCATACTAAAGCAATAAATTGAAAATGATAAATCAATAATGCTGCTAACAGAAATGGAATAAACACACTTGTTGTAATAACATTTAAAAGGCAAAAACAAATCCTTGCGGAAAAGGAACAATAACTAAATCTATTGGAAAGCTGAAGAGCAAAGCTAATGAAATAAAAACATGCAACAACTATAGATGTAATTGAATCAGCAACCTTAACACAGCAACATGAACTTTAATCGCAGTTATTGAAGCAACAAAAATTGCAGTTATAATTGAATAGTAACATAATTGAACAACAATTGCAATTACAAATGAATAGCAATTAAATGAATCACAGTCTTAATCAGATAGCGTAGTATTAGATTAGAATTAAGAGCAGGACAATTCAAGTTATAATTAATAATTTTGTCACTACGTGTTACACTAAAATTTGTCACCATGACTATTTGCAGTTAGTACGGCTCCATCAACTGTCATACTATCCTCCTTGGCAAGCCTCATGCCTCTACTCTCCATGTCAAACTTCAAGAAAGAGAGAAAGTCATTTAAAATCTATATATCTCTGGGTACGCAATTTCTCTTAGCCTTACCTGCGTGTACGCAATCCAAGTTCACAATACCTGCGTACTTGTACGCTCTGTATGTAAAGCAATGGGTGCGTACTCCTGTAAAGGTCAAAAGGCGCAAGTTTCACTCCAAAAAAGTAACTTGTGGTCATTTCTAGAGCCTTCTAGAAGCTTGTTTGACGTGTATGAAGCGCCTCCAGATGGTTCATGTATCCCTACCAAAGAGGAACTTATCCCATCAAGAGGGGAGCTATCCCATCCAAAGATGGGCTTATCCCATTGATGGTGGACCTGAATAACTTTCTTTAGAGCACTATAAATACAGGCATTGGGCCAAAGGGAGGGGAGGTTGAAAGCTGAACATTCCTAAGGGTAGATGCTGCTGGAATTAGGACTCCCTTGTAAAGCTTGAGAGGAGAGATTCCCATCCTTTCCTAGCTTTATTTGAGAGTGGGTGAGCTAATCAAAGTAAAGTAAAACTCTTGCTGGACCCTAGGAGGGACTTGCACAACACCAAGGCTCAGGTTGTAATGGTTCCTCTTGTTACCTTTTAATGCAAATGAACTTATTTTTCTCAACAAATTGTTATTCATGGTTTGTTTCATATACTCCTTGGTCTATATGATATATATGTATTGTTTTATGAGTTTATCAGGTGCTATTTAATCTTTTGGCTTGTTAGTGAATGCAGGTTTCGAAGAGAAGGAGGAGCTCATCCGGATCGGCGAGGCTGGACTACTACAAAGCGTTGGACTAAAGGTATGTTAAAGATCCCCTGATTACTTGTATTTGCAATGCATGTTTAGAGAAAGGTAGCTTTATTTGTCTTGTTTGTCACTAGAAAGCTTTTGCTTCTAGGGAGGTCAGTTGTGTCCGCACTAACGACTCTTTCCGCATGAAAAAATGGCGACTCCGCTGGGGAATCCATTAATGTGAATGTTTTTTCCTTTGTATGAACTTTTGATCTGAGAAAAGTTATTTATTTTCTGGTTTTTGGCTGTCTGACTGTGTGTTTGGGTGGGCTAGCTTAGGGTTAAATTAGATTTTAGTTTTTCTTTGTTTTTCTCAAAGTACGCAGCCTCTGAGTTGAGCACAATGCATACCTGTACGCACTGTCGCTTTGTTCACAGAGCGTACCCGCACCTGTGCAAACAGGTCGCCTGCGTACCCCTGTCAAAACTAAGAAAATTTCATTTTCCTTCTTTTTTTCCTTTTACTTTTTGTTTTTAATTTGTTTTTATGCCCAGATCCATTAGTTTTCTGCCATAAATCTTCACCTAGGCTTGTTCCGTTAGTGTCGAGGGTTTTAGTAAAATTCATAGGGATTTTGCCTTAGGGTTTGATTTTTAACTGGTCCTATAGTGACTTTGGCGTTAGAGGTTGTCAAACTTTGGATCTCCTTGGTTTTGTTCAGTCCTCTTAGGAGTCGGGCCTATCATAGAATTCACCCTTTTGAGAGACCTACCTTTGTGTCTTCTCTTTGCAAATCTCGAAAAGTTTGTTGTTTGAACTTTGAATTCTATTCTTGAGAAAAGAACAAAAAGATTTCGATTGTTGTTTTGACTAGTTTTTGGTTCTGCATTCACTAGTCCTTAGTTACATTTTGACTGAGTAAAAAATCCAGGAATCATCTTTAGTAAGCTTTTGACTCGTTAGGTTTACTTTTATATTTATTTCTCTTAGATTTGCTTTTGAGTGAAATTGAGTTGATTTGATTGCCATAGCTTTTTAACTTTGATTTTTGTTAAAGTGAGTTTTGCATGCTTTATTAATTAGGAAAAAATACAAAAATATCTTTTGAAGGAAAGTTTGCTTTGGTAGCATTTGTGTCTTTGAAAGAAAAGGAATTTTCATGAAGTGAATAGTGGTCATGTGTTGTATGTTTTGAAAAGAAAAAGAGTTTGTTTCTTTGTTTTCATAGCCAATAAAGTTGTTTTTATTTCGAATTTGCATTCTCCAACTCTCTTAGCTAGGAAATTCATTGAAAAAGGAAAAATTAGTGTAAATCATCCTAAGTGCATCTTTTTAGTGGATTTTGGTCGAGTCTACACACCATCAGTTTCATCTCCACTACCTTTTGTCTTAAAAAAGCCATAAAATTAACGCTTAAAGTAAAATCAACTTAGTAACTTTTATTTACTAGGGTTCTGAAACACCAATATAGATCGGGCTAGTGTCTTGGAGTAGGAGAGTAATTAACTCTCCAAGACAGTAAAACCAAACAAGTAGCTCATCTTGTGGTAGGATAAATCCAATTGTTTCATTTGTACTCTGGGAAAGCTCCTCTTAAAGGAGAAGCACGAGCTCGTGTCCAAACCAGTGAGGGGATCAATCCTCCCTCGTTGGGAATGACGCCAGACACGCACGTATTACAAACGGTAAACCTCGGATTAACCATTATCGAGGAGCCAGGGGTCACTTGTCAGTAAACCTTGGATTATTGTCAAGGAGCCGGCAAGGGGATTGAGCTTGATACTCTGCCCTTGCGTGCTGTCAGAGTGTAGACTATTCCCCCAGGTGCATTTGTTGCTGTTGGTAACCTTAGTGACCATTATCTTTAGGATTCTACCGAGGTGACGGTGGAGGGAAGATCCCACTGTACCTGGAGCAGACGTCGGCTAGACTCATTTGGATTTTCCGGGGGGTTCACTTCACTCGAGACGGTTAAAGTGGAGGAACTTGTGCCGGTCTATTCATTAAGCAGGTTGCTGGGGTAACTGTTCCACCCTCCACTTCTGTACTGAATTTGACGATGTCGGGTTTCATCTCCAACTAGTGTTTTTGGTCTGGAAGGCTACTATTTGTGCATGGTTTGACGCCCTAGATTCTTTAGGCGTGTGATTCAAATTTGTTTGGTTCTTTAGAGACTTTAGGTGGTTTTCTTTGAGATTTTACCTTGTTTGTGTGTGCAGTAGTTAAAAAAATTTTAACTGTGGTGGAATTACCGAGACAGTCCCATCGACTTCGGGGCAAGTCTCTTGAGACTGTTTCCGCGGCCGAATTGTTGAGGAAGTCTCGTAGACTTCAGGGTGAGCCTCCTCAAGACGTCCCAAGTCATTACGAAGGTTTAAAGGTCCTTGTAACTCCTAGTGGCAGTAAAGTAGGTTCACCTGAAGAAGGAGAATCGTCGTTGGTAGTCCATCCAGATTACCAAGGTCTAGGAACAGGTTATAATCCTGAAGCAGTTGCAGTTTCCGAGCTTGCTGGTAGTTTTTCATCTACTAGTGATATAGGCGAAGAACCTGAAGTATCTGAACCTGTTACTCCAACTTCTAGTGCACCAGATTCACCTAGGGTAGAAAGAGTCATCACCGAAAATCTTCCTGCTGGTTTGATAGCTATTGAAGAACTTGCTCCAGAGGAAGAATTAGGTGTATCTATCCTTGAAGATCAACCTACTATTGATCTAAGGGAGCGTGAACCTATCTTTTATAGTCCTCCTAGAAGTACTACTTGGTACCTTTCGTTAACCAATTATTTAGACAACTCAGGGATAAGTGTTTCTCCACCTCGAACTCCTTTTCCACCTGGAGGTATTTATACTCCTGTAAATATGTCTGGTCAGTCGTCCGTGTTCACTCAATCTCCTGAATCTTTCTTGTACGGCGGTCCTTTTGTTCCCTCCGAGTATCAGTCACTTTCTGGTACTTTTATGGGAGCATCTCCTCAACCCATTGAACATGGGTTATTAGCTGGAAACAATGGTAATAAACCATTGGGTGTAGGAGACATTTACATGATGTCAGGTTTAGTTCCCGGTTCTCAACCTCTAGGTGGTCAATTACTGCCTGGGGGGCAGCCTCAATTAACGCCTGGGGGGCAACCTCAAGGTACACAAATTGTGTCTGGGGGGAAACCTCAAGGACAGTATGTACCCATAGTACAATACATTCCTCAAGGTCAACCCCAGCCTCAATATGTACCCCAGGGTCAACCTCAGTATCAGTATTTACCTCAAGGGTATTAACCTCAAGGTCAAGGTCAACCCCAGTATCGGTATTTACCCCAAGGTTATCAACCTCAAGGTCAATACTCGAGTCAAGGTTATCAACCACCTCAAGGTCAATCATATGTTCAAGGTACGGGAACTATGCCTTTCAGTTATCAATCCTATCCTCAACCTGTCATGGGTCAATACCCCGGAATGAACATAGTGTGGGATCCATCACAAGTTCAATAGGTATTGCAGCCAAGTATACAATTGTCATCTCAAGCTGGACAACCTTTAGTTGTTGGTCCATCTCAGCAACCAGTCCAGTCTAATGTTCAAACTTCTGTAACTTCGGTAGTTACTCAGCCGCTAATTGCACCTAGTACTCCATCTCAAACGGCTGCTGCAACTACTGCAACATCTGCTCCTTCCACCACACTTGCTTCTGGAGTATCGACAGCTCCGGTTCCTACTATCTCTGCAACTACTCCTCAGACATCTTTACCATTGTCTGGATCTACGATTCAAACTACGGTTCAGATGCTTGCAGGACAACTTGGTTTAAGTACGGTTGTCACTAGTCAACCATAATTCGTTTATCAACTGTACCAGGGATAGTACCAATACGGGCCTGGTGTCCAACAGCCGGTTTACCAGTATCAACCGTATCCTAGGTACACTTATCAACAACCTCAGCAACCCCAGTACGGTCCGGTTAATCCTGGTTTTCCAGGAGGATATAATATCCTGAATGCGATTCCTGTTCCAAGTTATCCTGGATATCCTCCTCCTAGGACTGGTCTTGTGACCCAAAGTTTTAGGGATCCTAATCGGCAATTACCGTTTATCGCAACTTTGGATTTACCAGACTTGACGCGCCTAACGAACGATCCAATACAATATCTCCCGTTCTGGCCGCCAATGCCAAATAAGTTGCCCAGTGATATACCCAAGTTCGAAGGTAAGTCTGGAGAGGATCCGTCCAATCATGTGATGACTTACCACCTCTGGTGTGCTTCAAATTCCATCTCAGATGATTCGATCCACTTACGTCTTTTTCAGCGTACGCTCATTGGCCTCGCGGCCAAGTGGTACATTGAGTTACCACGGGCCTCTTTTTACAATTTTAGTCAGTTAGCTACCTCGTTCCTAATTCATTTTCAGTTGCCGGTCAGATACGATAACGGCATGGAGCTACTAACTTCACTAAAACAATCGACGTCCACTTATATTTCCAATCATATCCATGAATGGAGACGTCGACGGCGATTAGTGAAAGTTTTTATTCCGGACCAAATCTTAGCTGAATGGTTTGTTAAATCATTATTACCGAAGATTACTGAAGATGTAGCTAAGGCCAAAGTAGTTACTGAAGAGCAAGTAATTGCTCAGGCGCAGTACCTTGACTTAGTTTACACTCAGTCAGGTACGTTACATGAAAAGATCCCAGATCTTCCAAAGTCAAATCAAATCGCTGCTGCTCCTTCGGGATCTCATGCTGCTGATGGCATGATTGGTTCGGTAAATACTAAAAGCAAGAAGAAATCTTCAAAGAATTCTTCGCCCATTATAACCTTACTAGATTCCCCGACAGGAGAATCTTCTCCTGAAATTTCCGCCGATATTCACGTTGTAGAGTCATCTACGGCTAAATCAAAAAATGGTGGGAAGAAGAAGGGTAAGAAGAAGGGTAAAGCAGACAAGACTCCAAAGGAGAAAACAGAAAAGTCGGAATCCAATGACGAAAAGCGCAAACCTCGATATCCTTGTCTAATTTGTGAAGAGGATCATTTTACAAGAGATTGCCCCCATCGGGCCGAGGTTGTGAAAATTGTCAAAGGTTCCTCAACTCCTGCTGTTTTGAAAGATCCATTTCCAAAGCAGGAGAGTAAGATGATAGGTTCTTCCTCGAGTGCCACTGAATAACCCATATTGATGTTGTCTCATGTAAGGGTTGTGACTCGATCTCATGATTATGGTAGTAAAAGTCCTGTTGATGGATCGAAAGAAGCAGAATCTTCTCGTTCAAATCCATCAACCTCAGCTCCTGGTTCTGATCCAGTACAAATCGAGAAACCTAACCCTGACTTAGTAATAAAATCGCCCGCCAAGGGTGTACGTCGAAGGTCTGCTTTCAATCCACATGCGACAGCGGCCCAGAATTACAACATTGTTGAGGATTTAGTTGTTTCACCCTCAGCAATGTCGGCTTTAGAAGTGCTGCAATCATGCCCAACACAGCGAAAATTACTTTTGTCGGCTATAGGAGCTGTTGATGTTCAGGACCTGAACCTGATAATCTTTGATCTAGAAAATAGTACACCACGTCTCCCTCATCAGATGGCTTTCCAGATTCCAGTGATAGTAAAAAACAGACCCATTCATCGGACTATAACTAATGAAGGAGCTTCTACGTGTATTATGTCGATTCAGTGTTGGAGATCGCTTGGTTCTCCTTCGCTGAACCAATCCCCGACTATTCTTAAGGCCTTTGATGGCCGTGGGTTCCATCCGTTTGGCATTTTACAGGATTTGCCTATAAGGGTTGAAGGAAAAACCGTTAGTCTAGACGTGGAGGTGGTTGATGCCCCTCTAGACTACAACCTTCTGTTGGGTCGAAGTTGGTCTTACGCTATGACAGCGGTCGTTTCATCGGTCTTCAGAGATAAAGTTTCCACATAATGGCAAGATCGTGACCATAGACCAGCTGGCTTATTTCTCATCCGACCCAGCCTCTTCAAAGAGTATTCAGCATGTCGGTAAAACGATTATCCCTTATAAGGATGTTGGCGTAGGATTAGTTAAAGATTCCGGTTTATTGGGAACTTTTCCTTTTCCTCCGATCAACGCAGACCCTTCATTCGCATCCATTCATATGATTACTTCAGACACTATTATTTACGATGATCCTTGGATTGTCCCATCTGAATCTAAGATAGACTCATTCGGTGATGCAATGCCTTTGAGTCCATATGAAATTGCTTATGAGGCCGTGTAGTCTTTTTCCAACCCGAGTTCAACCCAAATTGACCAAATGAATGTGGTCCATGAGGAATCCCTTTTCGCATCAACCTCGGAGTTAATAACGTTTCCCGAAGTTATCTCATCTGACGAACAACTTTGTGAAGTCCTATGTGTAGACGATTTACCATGGGACGATCTTCATCATAGATCGTCGTTTTTACCTGAGGATGATCGTTTTGAAAACGATTTCTCATCAATTTTTACAGCTGAATTTGGGAAATGTTTCTCGCACTATTCCCATTGACATTTCAGTGAAGCTTGGAATTGTTGAACACATTCATATAGGTGCCTCGTGTTCAGATGACGAAATTCAAACATGCAAGGCCCTATTTCAAGAATTTTGTGACGTGTTTGCCTGGTCCTATGAGGAAATGCCAGGAATTGATCCCTCCATTGTTGTTCATGAGATCAAGACTTACCCGGACGCTAAACCCGTTCGGCAACGTCTGCGTCAAATACACCCTCGGAAAGCGGCTACAATCAAAGCAGAAGTTGAGAAGTTGTTGAAAGTAGGTTTCATTTATCCGATCCCGTTAACGGATTGGGTATCGAATATTGTTCTGGTTACTAAAAAGCAGGGAACAATAAGAATATGTATCGACTATAGGGATATCAATCGTGCTTGTCCCAAGGACAACTATCCAATGCTCTATATCGATCAAATAATTGATGATTGTGCCGACAGTGAAATATTTTCCTTTATGGACGGTTTTTCCGGTTACAACCAAATCAATATTCTACCTGCCAATCAACCAAAAACGGCTTTCATTTGTCCATGGGGGACATTTGCTTATTGCAAACTACCTTTTGGGCTTAAGAATGCCAGAGCCACTTTTCAAAGGGCAATGTCTTATGCATTTCATGACATCAATCACATTGTGCAACCATATCTCGATGACTTGCCCGCTCACTCTTTACGTCAAGCCGATCACCTTGTCCATTTACGAGCAATTTTTATGAGGTGTAGGCATTATCGTATACGTTTAAACCCACACAAATGTGTCTTCTACATCGAAGTGGGACGATTGCTGGGATTTGTAGTTTTAAAAGCCGGCATTCGTGTCGATCCCTCGAAGGTCGAAGCTATCATCAAATTGCCTCCTCCTTCGAGTTTGCGCCAACTCCAAAGTTTGCAAGGAAAAGCAAACTTTTTACGCCAATTCATTCCTAACTACGCCGAGATCACCAAGGGTTTTACCCGGTTGTTGAAACAAAATGCTCAATTCTCTTGGGATGAGATAGCTCAGAAATATTTTGATGCGCTAAAGCACGCGTTGACCCATCCACCTTTGCTGCATCCTCCCAACTACAACCAGGATTACTTTTTGTACCTCGCCGCCGCTCATTCCACTATTGGAATGGTCTTAGTACAGGAAGATGAATTCGACACGGAACATGTGATCTATTATCTTAGTAGGACGTTAAATCCCACTGAGCTAAAATATTCGCATGTGGAGAAATTGGCCCTGGCAGCTGTTCAGGCTGTCCAGCGTTTTCGTCATTACATTCTTCTCCATAAAACTACAGTCATTTCGGATTGCAACCCTATGATCTATATTTTGACTAAACAATTGCTGGGGGGCAAGTACTCTAAATGGATTGTTATCTTGCAAGAGTTCGACTAGGAGTTTGAAAAATCTAAGTCTAAGAAATCTTTAGTTTTTGCGGAAATAATGTGTGACTTCCCGCGTGCTGACACGGAAACTATGGTAGAGGAACCCATTGCAAACGAATCTCTGTTTCTCATCAGCACTTTAGATCCGTGGTATGGAGATATAATTGTCTATCTCCAAACCCAATCCTTTCGGTCCGAAGCTTCAAAGTTGGAACGCCGAAAAATTCGATTCCAGTCCCAACAGTACAAAATTATTGGAGATACTCTTTATCGTCGTGGGGCGGATTTAGTTTTTCATCGTTGTTTAACTCATGAAGAGGCAGAAAGGGTTATGAATGACTGTCATTCTGGAGCATGTGGCGGTCATATGTCTGGGTATGCCATAGCTCAGAAGGTGTTGCGTGTTGGCTACCTCTGGTCGTCCATGTTTAAAGATTGTATCATTGCGGTCCGAAAATGCCACAACTGTCAAGTGTTTGATCGCAAGATGTGCGCACCACCTACTCCTCTCTACCCTATAATTGTCATTGGTCCTTTTGCTAAATGGGGTATCGAATTTATTACATGTAACCCTCACTCGGCCCGGGGGCATGCGCTCTAGCAGTTATGCTTGGGGGGCATCAAGCACAGTTTCCTCTCTGTTTCAAGCTTGTGTAAAAATGAAACTACTTTAAAGCATAGTTTTTCTCTGTTTCAAGCTTTCGTAAAAATCATGAAAATCCCGAGATTATTTTGCTATCTTTCATTCTCGTAAAACAAATGAAAAATGTCGAGTTCTTTCCGTCTTTTCTTGCTCGTAAATTAAATTGAAAGTCGACCATATGAGTACATTTTTATCATTTTTTCGAACTCATTAAAACTTACGAAAAAATGAAAACCATGAGTACATTTTTATCATTTTTTCGAACTCGTTAAAACTTACGAAAAAGTGAAACCTCAGAGTCATCTTTTAAGCCCTTTTCTCACTCCTAAAACATGAAAAGATTGCCGAGTGTTTCTTTTACACTCGTTAAAACAGAATTAAAAGAAGGTCCCCTTATAGCTCTTTTCTGACCGTAAAAACAGGAAAAGATTGCCGGGTTTTTGTCGTTTCAAACTCGATATGGAAATAAAACGACGTTTCCTTGATCGCTTTTTACTTTTCAGGTTAGAGGCACTAATCATGAAAGTACTCCTTGGTTGCAAGACTAAGCGGTTCTCTCAGGTATTATTTTATACTTTTTCGGGCTTGGGAGACACAACTTTACGAAAAATTTCAACCTGGAGTCTTCTTTAGTTTTTTCAGACTCTCTAAAAATGAAAAACGCCAAGTTTCTCCTATACTGGACTCGTTAAAATTTCAAGGTAAAGGACCTGTTCGATTACAAACAGGAACGGACCACTCCTTCTTAGGGTTCGAATCAAAACTAAGTTGGACTCATCCGAAGGATGAGCTTATAATCAAGCATATGTTATCCTCCTCAAGCTTGTAAAAAATAAATAGGTACTTGCCAGGAATGGTGGGGGAAAAGAGAGAAAAATGAGTCCATTTGTTATCCTTTATCTCAAAAGAAGCCTTATTACCACTCTTGAACACGACACTTTCATTCACCTGGGTTGGGAAATCCTTTGCCTCACAGTTGATCAAGCCACATTGAAATTCTTTAGCCGGGTATTAACTTTGGGTCAAATGTCACCAAGCCATCTGTCGTGTCGTTATGTGTTCAAGAGGTCTCTCCAATAAAAATTCATCTACAAAATACTCGTCATCCATTTTGACCATCCCTGAGTCTGTCCTTACAACTACATTTCTTCAACTTGATCTATGATTTCGTGTTATGGGCTTGCCTGCAACGGGTCGCTTTCTATTGACATCAGCACATTATCTAGAAAGATGACCTAGGAATCGTCAGTACCTTGAAGTCTGCATGCATCAATGGCAGGTTTCTCGCCTTTGACATCAGTTTACATCATTGAATTTCGATCGAAGGATTCCGTGAAATGTTCGACATCAACTCATTCATTCACATCTCATGGATTGTACTGGGTACTTTGAGAACCATTGACATCATTGGTGGTCTCTCTCACGCTTGTTAACAGTTTGCATCATTGACTGGTAATCAAGTGGTTTCTACCATGTTCGACATCAACTCATTTATTCGCATGGATAGAATCGTACCTGTTAGGGAAGTAGAAATGAAGACCCTGGATCTAGTTTCTACCATCCAGGCTGCAAGGAGTTTTGTATTCATTATACAGTAGACTAATCATAAACAGATGGCTGCGTCCATACTGTGCCTACAAAAGTCTATGATTATGATGTACTGCAGAATCATTCCTGTATCAGAGCAGTAGATAGTCAATTAGTTAAAGTTTTCAATCTGAGTATGGGAATGCCTACCTCAGCGATGATATGATCATATATATGTATTTTGTGTTGAATACTTGCAGGTTCCGACTGGGCTCTCCACAAGATAATCCTTGAAATGATAAAGTACTTCACCCTTCCTAGAAAATATGAAACCCTTATCTACTATAGGCTTCGCACTTTAGGGGGCAATCTGTTACACTAAAATTTGTCACCATGACTATTTGCAGTTAGTATGGCTCCATCAACTGTCATACTATCCTCCTTGGCAAGCCTCATACCTCTGCTCTCCATGTCAAACTTCAAGAAAGAGAGAAAGTCATTTAAAATCTATATATCTCTGTGTACGCAGTTTCTCTTAGCCTTACCTGCGTGTACGCACTCCAAGTCCACAATACCTGCGTACTTGTACGCTCTGTATGTAAAGCAACGGGTGCATACTCCTGTAAAGGTCAAAAGGCACAAGTTTCACTCCAAAAAAGTTACTTGTGGTCATTTCTAGAGCCTTCTAGAATCTTGTTTGACGTGTATGAAGCGCCTCCAGATGGTTCATGTATCCCTACCAAAGAGGAACTTATCCCATCAACAGGGGAGCTATCCCATCCAAAGAGGGGCTTATCCCATTGATGGTGGACCTGAATAACTTCCTCTAGAGCACTATAAATACAGGCATTTGGCCAAAGGGAGGGGAGGTTGAAAGCTGAACATTCCTAAGGGTAGATGCTGCTGGAATTAGGACTCCCTTGTAAAGCTTGAGAGGAGAGATTCCCATCCTTTCCTAGCTTTATTTGAGAGTGGGTGAGCTGATCAAAGTAAAGTAAAACTCTTGCTGGACCCTAGGAGGGACTTGCACAACACCAAGGCTCAGGTTGTAATGGTTCCTCTTGTTACCTTTTAATGCAAATGAACTTATTTTTCTCAACAGATTGTTATTCATGGTTTGTTTCATATACTCCTTGGTCTATATGATAGATATGTATTGTTTTATGAGTTTATTAGGTGCTATTTAATCTTTTGGCTTGTTAGTGAATGCAGGTTTCGAAGAGAAGGAGGAGCTCATCCGGATTGGCGAGGCTAGACTACTACAAAGCGTTGGACTAAAGGTATGTTAAAGATCCCCTGATTACTTGTATTTGCAATGCATGTTTAGAGAAAGGTAGCTTTATTTGTCTTGTTTGTCACTAGAAAGATTTTGCTTCTAGGGAGGTCGGTTGTGTCCGCACTAACGACTCTTTCCGCATGACACTACGCAATTCAATTATGATTTCATAATTCTGCAAAATGTTCATAAACAAAATATTGTTGAATATCACAATTTGAAGAAATGAGAAGGAAACCAAACCATCACACGGCAGAAATCGGAAAGATAAAATACAGCAGCAGCATACTCCACCAGAGGCTGGGCCCTTAGCCACCAGCGGATGCTGCTGGGCTACTTCAGATGAAAAGAATGAACAATAACTCCCAAATCACGTATTAATCATTAAATGGTAAAATCATTACAACAGCAACAACTTTGAGACTTACAGCCTGAAACAATCCTTTCTTCCTCCTATCCTATCATGAATTCTTAATTCTAAATCTCTAATTCTAAATCCTCAATTCCATCATTTTTCCATCCCCAAATCATCCCCATCTCTGATCTCTGTTTTCATTTAAATAGAGAGAGATCAGAGAGAAGTTACAATAAAGATAAGTACAACATAATTTCTATTACAAAATTAGATTATTTCCAACCATTTGATCAACAAGAAGATATATTTCCATCCATCTTTCAACAAGAGCAAGACAAATTTGGCTTTGCAGCTGAGATTTGGAGGATGGCCGCAACAACAAATCTGAGAAAATTGTGCTCAAAGAACCCTGCGTTTCTCTCATTACATGTCGAATTTGGGAAAACTGATCTTTCCAAAAGTTAATTGGGTCCGTTCTGGACAAAACTCATGTTGCAGATTTTCCAAATTTTGCTTCATTTTCTCAGAATCGCAACCGCAAAACGGTCACATCTTATTCCAGCACATTTCTGAGTTGGCACTTTTAATGATCAAATCTTCAATCTGGAAATTATCTTGAATGCTAAAAATGGTGAATAATGTTATAACCAATTTATTAAACTTTCATTAATAAAATCATGCATAATCATCAATTTATTAGAAATAAAGGAGAATAAATAATATTTTTACATAAGAGCATAAATCATTGTAAAATAGAATTATATGATAAATTATGATAAATGACGTGATGAAGAATGGTAGAATGGGTGGAATAAGCATTCAAAAGTGACAATAATAATGGTATATTAACGACCCAACATACCCCCACACTCAATATGTGCATGTCCTCATGCAACCCAAAGACAAAACCCATGTGTTAACCAAGCCATAAAAATTTGAGAACAAATGAATGCTTCCTTAATTAATGAATATTCAATTTTAGCAATCTTGATGAAGGCATAACAATTTTCACATTGACATTCAACTATATGAATGAAGTTGCAGCAAAATATGATATAGATAACAACAAACTTCATTAACCATTTTCTCAAAAACTACAAGTCAGATTTTGTTGAAATGTTGCGAGTAAATTTACAATATATGAATGCCTCTATGATCCAAAAATCAGATCGTTTTGATGCACGGATCATGAGATATAAACAAAATGGTTGTAGGTGAGAGTGCATGATTTTCGAAATTTTATGAACTAATTTATCTTGAAATTGTTTGGATTTGTATTAATGATACATCTGTGTTTTCCAAAAATCACAAGAATTGAGTTCATATTATGGAAATCAATTTCTGCACTGTGGAAAAATGAAATTATATGCCGTAAATGAGGAAGAAAGTAGAAAACATCCATCATGCACAGCACTTCCTCCCCCTCTCTGAAGAATTAGCATGTCCTCATGCAATGCTAGAAGACAAATAGAGGTGGTTGCTACGAGCTGTTGAATTCTATGCTTGGTGTAAAACAACATGGAATAAGGGACGTGTTGAGAAGGAATAAGAATAGCAAAGGATGATAAAGAATATGAATGACATGGTCATAAGAAGGAAATGAATGAAAGAAACACTCCCCCAAACTGAAAGATGATATGCCGCTGAAAAATGGAAAGTGGTACATATGTGGACTGAATGATGATAAATAATGCTCAAAATGGATTTTTATGAAATTCTCCTAAATTCGTAATAAATCAGAAAATTATGCGATTTTACCTCAAGTTTTACCTCCAAAAATGTGGAATGGCATATATGGATTGGCATTTGTTGAAGCTGATGTAGGCAGAGTTGGTGCTGAAAGTGATGCAAAAGGTGGAATCCAGGTAAGCACATCATGTCTAAAGAATTGTTCACATTCGTGAGTCTCTTCTGTTAAGTGCAATAGTGTGGTCATGCTATGAATAGAATTTCGCCCATACTTGTTGTTTTCCTGTAAACAAAACACTATTTGGCATACAATGTTCTTGAATCCATAGTGTTAGTTTTGAATAGCAACAGATAAGATGCATGCAAAAATTTCAATCAGAAAAACTTTTGTATACATGCAATACTGATAGTTTTTCAAATCAACAAGTTATCGCAGAGTGCAGTAATCATATTGCATGCAATACCATAATGCATACATTCCCCCCTCCAATTGAAAAAGGGATCCCATGACCATAAAGCATATGAAAGGTATTGTGTTGATGACAAGGCAAGGGAATGAACAATACAACAGTAAATGAAGCAGAGTACACATATCAATGATAGGACAGCAGGAGTTATGGTTATAGTGAGAGTAGAGTGTGTAAAGATAATTATGAATAAGAGATAGGACGCTTTGGATTGATGATAAGTTATGAAAAAGAGAAAAAGAATAGAAATATGCCAAAAAGATGCTTGATTGATAGCATTCTAGCTGAAAATGATGCGATTGATCTGAAAATAATTTCTCATGCATAAAGGTTCAAAACAGGGAAAATTAAGGAAATAACTTCTCTGATAAAAAGAAAAAATAAGAAAAGGGTATTATAGTAATAATTGACGATAAGATATAACTTCAATACCATAAGCAGAGCCTCTGCTGCCAGTAGGCGTCCATAGCCTCGGCAGGGTTTCTTTTTAACCCATATGAGCTAGGATCCTCAATTTATAAATGGAGAGTTACAGTGTTGTTATACAGAAGATATCAATGTGCTGGCGTGGTAACCAGATAACCACACTGCCATTCACTGGGATGTAGCAAAAGTGATCAGGCCGGCTCGTGATGGGACCTCCTGTTCCAAGGATATTTGGCTATCCAATGGATCATAACCCTAGTGTGGTGGCCATAATTGGAATGTCACTTTGTTATAACCTTATGAACATGGTAGGCTGGCTTGTAATGAGACCCCCTATCCTCCATCTGTGAACAAAATTTTGTTATTATTACACATTTTTATGATAAAAAGAGGGAGGCTCAGTACTCCTTAAGAGCAGGGATGGTGGAAGAAGTTGAACATGTCAATAGAAGAATATACCCATAATCTCATTTATTACAGACAGAGAAGATTATAATCTAGAAGGGTGGAACCAGCATGGTATTAAGATGGTCAATCAATATCATGTTCAACAGAAAACAATGCAGTAAAGTAGTATATAAATAATTGTGTCCCTTTTGAAAATAATCTATCATCAAGGAGCTGTCCTGTTAAAGATCATAACATGAATAATATTAACTCGCTTCAATAGAATCCATAATTCGCGTCCTCATAAAAATAGTGTACTTCATGCCATGAAGGGGAATCAGTAAAATGTGGTTGAGATGAGCTAGGAATAATCCCACAAGAGGAAGAAAAGGTTGCTCTCAAAAATACTCCTAAAGGGTTGCTCTTTTGAAGGAACAGCAAAAAAACTCAAAAAGTAGTGTTCCGTGTAGGGAACAACAAAGAAAATGCACACCAAAAAGCAAAAATACACATAAAAAAGTGTGAAAATGCAAATGTCTTTCCTTTGGAAAAAGGAACTGCAAAAACTAAAAGTGTCGTTCCTTTAAAAAAGGAATAGAAAAAATGCAAGTGTCGTTCCTTTGGAAAAGGAACAGAAAAAATGAAAAGTGTCGTTCCTTTGGAAAAGGAACAGCAAAAATGCAAGTGTTGTTCCTTTGAAAAAGGAACAACAAAAATCAAAAGTGTTGTTCCTTTGGAAAAGGAACAACAAAAAACGCAAGTGTCGTTCCTTTGCAAAAGGAATAGAAAAAATGAAAAGTGTCGTTCCTTTGGAAAAGGAACAACAAAAATGCAAGTGTCGTTCCTTTGGAAAAGGAACAGCAAAAATGAAAAGTGTTGTTCCTTTGGAAAAGGAACAGCAAAAACACAAGTGTCGTTCCTTTGGAAAAGGAATAGCAAAAATGAAAAGTGTTGTTCCTTTGGAAAAGGAACAACAAAAAACGCAAGTGTCGTTCCTTTGGAAAAGGAACAGCAAAAATGAAAAGTGCAGAAGTGTTGTTCCATTCGAAAAGGAACAGCAAAACGTGAAAGTGCAGAAGTGTTGTTCCATTTCGAAAAGGAACAACAAAACGTGCTGCTCTATTTCGAAAATGAACAACAAAATGTGAAAAAGGAACAACAAAATGGACAATCATAAAATGCAAACATGCAAAAAAACAAATTAGTTGTTCACGAAATTGATGCTGAAGATATGTTACAATTTGAATGAAGCAACACCTGAAACATAAAATATAAGAGAAATCAGAAAGGAAAAAACATTTTATTTAAAAAAACAGTGTGTAAATAAGTAAATTAAGTTACAACAACTATGATGTTATGTAAAAAAAAATGATCTCTTTGAAAAATGTTTTGGCAACAGTGACAAGACATAAATCTTCAAATGGAAATCAGTTCTTCATTTCTTCTATTATGAATCTGTTGGGTAATAAGTTGGATGAAATTCCTTTGTTTCATTTAAAATTTCTTTCAAAAATCACTCGTCCATAAATTGACCTTCTTTATTTTCCCAAGACCTGCAAAAAATGGGTATCTACCTGCAATAAAACATTAAATCATGGAGAAAGAGAGGTGCGCGGGCTCCCCTAATCCAAGAGTTATGCAAAAAAACTAAAAATTAGTTACTCTTTAGAACAAATCCATGGAGAAAATAACAAAGTAAAATTTATTTGTTACCTGCGGGAGAGCAGTGGCCAATCATGCTAACCTGCAGTGTTTTAATCACAACTTCTTTGTTTTTCGTCGAAATTGAGTGATTCCAAATCCAAATGAGAGGTAATTAAAAGTTTTATCTCCAGTAGAAACACATTTTAAATATTCAATGATATGATATGTCAATTTTAGTTAGAACAACCTGCATAATAGAGTCATTGTCGATTACCTAGCTTAGACCAACAGTTGATATTTCAAGTGTAACTTTTTCGTTTGATGTTAGATTCGAATGATTCAAATTGGAAATGAAAATAGATTCATTTATTTATCTCCAATAGAAACAAATTTTGAATACAAGAAGAATTGATAGGTCAAATATTGTAAGGAACAGCCAAAAAGACAAAGTTTTAAGAGTGCTGATTTACGATAGACAGTCAGTATTTTGATCATAACTTCCCCATACGATATCAAAAATGAGTGATTTCAATTTCATTGTAAACTAGATTCATAGGGGAATCTATCATAGAAACAGGTTTTAAAAATTCATTCATTTAGACCTCCAAAAACTGATTGTCCCAACTCTGTTCCTGAGCTGCCCGCTAGACATCCGGTCA
Source organism: Pinus tabuliformis (assembly GCA_031772625.1). Lineage (NCBI taxonomy): Eukaryota > Viridiplantae > Streptophyta > Pinopsida > Pinales > Pinaceae > Pinus > Pinus tabuliformis. The sequence goes on along the minus strand of CM062817.1, from coordinate 1,608,786,752 downwards.
ATCTTTTGGTTCTAACTTTCTTGTTTCAAATCAAAATTGAGTGATTCAAATTGGGTTGGAAAGTAGACATAAAGGGCTAATTAGGATAGAAATAAGTTTTAAAAATATTTCCTTTTGGTCCCTCAAAACATGACTTTCCCGACTGTTTTTGCAGAAATTCCATCAAGCCCACAAGCCCAAAAAAGAAATATGATATTCATGCATTTTTTTAAATTGGTGATAAAAGTGAATATAAGTGTTTGTAGAGCTATTATTTCCATTATAAGTCATCTGCATACACAAATGAATTAAAAAATTATCACCAATGTTGATTTGCATAGCATGTTGCAACAAAAAACACTAGTTTTACATGGAAAAACAAAATGCATTTATTTATTCCCTTATTTATTTTATTTTCTACACTAACCTATTTTGATTTGAAAAATGAATATGACTACGTATATGAGTACTTCCAATGGAGGGTAAATTTGGCAGTTCAACATTGTAAGCATGTTGTACTGGTTTATTGTGGTGAGGGTGTGGAATTAGTTGAGCAGGAAAATGTGTAAGGAATGGAGCATTGTGATAATGTGGTTGGTTGGGTTGAGTGGATAAATTTGATATGCAAGCAGGATGTTGTGGAAGAGCTAGTGGAGAATATGGAGAATGTGCTTGTGCTACAAGATGAGGGAGAGTAGTCATGCAATCATAAGGTGAACCATGCCAAACTTGTAGATAAGATTGGTGGTTATATTGAAATTGACATGGCTGCCCTAGAACATGAGTATTCCATAATGGATTATGCAAGTAATAGAATGGAGAAGAAGTGTTTTGAACCATACCTATAGGCCATGATTTCCATGGTTTTGACCTTGTTGCAGTTTCCTCACCTCTTTGATATGATACTTCCGCCCTAGATAAGGAAGAGTAACCATCTATGGTATGCTCCTTTCGGTCATGAGTGAAAAACACTTCATCAAATTCTTGATTTTTATGAACCTACAAAGCATCCAATATTGAACTTAGAGAGGTAATAAAGTCAACTTTAAAATGTTCAAGTAAATCATTGATTTAAGCTCTTATGTCTCCTATTCTTGTAGCAGATTTGGAAAAGAAAGAACAAACATCTCTAGAATTCTTACCAGCCTTGGAGATTCCTCTTGAATACCTTATGCACAATTCACAAACATCATCATATGACAATTGAAAAACATCACCTTTTCCTCTCAGTTTTAAGAGTTCTAAAAATTTATCTTTGATTCCTTTAAGAATGAGTGTTTTTAAGATCTCTTTTTCCAAATGCTTATATTTTGATTTTTGAAGGTTGTATTGAAATCGATCTACATAGTCCTCCAAACTTTCATCTTCCCTTTGTATCATACTGAAAATATCTTCATTGGATTTTCAATAGTCTTGGTACTTCTTCAAGAATATGTTCTTCATTTCCTCCCATGATTGGATGCAATTCCCACCTAGGCTCATGAACCATCGGAGAGCTGCTCCTTTTAGAGTAAGAGGAAACACTTTCAATCTTTGATCATTAGTAAAATAATCATATCCTCTACAAAGTATTTCGAACTCAAATAAGAATGTATCTGGATCTTCATTTGCTAAACCATGAAAATTTGGAAAAGATGGGGGAATTATGTGCATTTTTGTCACTCCTCCTAGATCTTTGATAGGAAATTCAAAAGTAAAAATGTGAGCCATTTCTTACCATAATAGAAGATGTTCTTCATGTGTTTCTTCGAGGCTCCTTCTTCAAATGTTCCTTTCAATTAGTTAGTGAAATGGGTGGTGCTTGCATCACCACTTCAGTGAAATCATGTGATTATTTTTCAGAATTTCTATTTTTTTCCTAGTCATTCACACAAAAATTCAAACATCTATTTCTACTCTAAGTTCTTTAACAGTTCTGTTGAAAAGCGGGCGGGGGAGCAGGGCTTTTACATGCTTCGTATGTAGGTTCTTACCTTCCATTTCTAATACCCAATTCTTTCCTAACAGACACTCATCGGATGAACGCTACTCTTTTAAAAATGGCTACACTTTCCCTGGAAACGGTGCCAAAATGTCGAGCGATAAAAAGGTGTCTTTTTAACTCCTAATTACCTTCACATTAATTATCAACCTAGGGACGAATTTTTATTTAAAGAGTGTACTCAGTCTAAGGCGGCTATTTACTCAAGAGTAATGTTTTGCAGTATAGTGCTTAAAATCCAAAAGTAAATGAAAGCTTGAAAAAGAAATCTAACAATAACATAAACTCAAATGCTCTAAAATCCAACTATTCACTCAGCAAACATCAATTGAGGATACAGTAGCAATAACTCATTCCTCTAGAGATTGATGCAATTGAAAAGGCACTCAAAAGAAAGATCATCAAACTGGGAACTAGACAACATATGTCAATGTTCACTACAGTCTCAGACCTTCTGCACACCAAAGCAAAGATAATGCGAATAACAAGAAATGGAACATCGTCTACTTTTATAAATAGGATTGAACAACAAAACTCTATCCTTGTTTAACTGATATAAATTAAATCAAGCATAAATAAGATCCACAATCTGAGAACTTAGGCAGCGATAGCCAATGTCCTTTACAGTTGTTGATCTCTCACACCATACTAAAGCAATAAATTGAAAATGATAAATCAATAATGCTGCTAACAGAAATGGAATAAACACACTTGTTGTAATAACATTTAAAAGGAAAAAACAAATCCTTGCGGAAAAGGAACAACAACTAAATCTATTGGAAAACTGAACAACAAAGCTAATGAAATAAAAATACGCAGCAACTACAGATGTAATTGAATCAGCAACCTTAACCCAGCAGCATGAACTTTAATCGCAGTTATTGAAGCAACAATAATTGCAGTTATAATTGAATAGTAACATAATTGAATAAAAATTGCAATTACAAATGAATAGCAATTAAATGAATGACAGTCCTAATCAGACAGCATAGTATTAGATTAGAATTAAGAGCAGGACAATTCAAGTTATAATTAATAATTTTTTCACTACGCAATCCAATTATGATTTCACAATTCTGCAAAATGTTCATAAACAAAAGATTGCTGAATAACACAATTTGAAGAAATGAGAAGGAAACCAAACCATCACACGGCAGAAATCGGAAAGATAAAATACAACAACAGCATACTCCACCAGAGGCTGGGCCCTTAGCCGCCAGCGGATGCTGCTGGGCTACTTCAGATGAAAAGAATGAACAACAACTCCCAAATCAGGTATTAATCATTAAATGGTAAAATCATTACAACAACAGCAGCTTTGAAACTTACAGCCTGAAACAATCCTTTCTTCCTCCTATCCTATCATGAATCCTTAATTCTAAATCTCTAATTCTAAATCCTCAATTCCATCATTTTTCCATCCCCAAATCATCCCCATCTCTGATCTCTATTTTCATTTAAATAGAGAGAGATCAGAGAGAAGTTACAATAAAGATAAGTACAACATAATTTCTATTACAAAATTAGATTGTTTCCAACCAATTGATCAACAAGAAGATATATTTCCATCCATCTTTCAACAAGAGCAAGACGAATTTGGCTTTGCAGCTGAGATTTGGAGGATGACCGCAACAACAAATATGAGAAAATTGTGCTCAAAGAACCCTGCGTTTCTCTCAGTAAAAGCCGAGTTTGGGCAAATTATTCTTCACTAAAGTTAATTGGGTCCATTCGCGACAAAACCCATCTTCCAGATTTTCCAAATTCTGCTTCATTTGCTCAGAATCTCAACCGCAAAACTGTCACGTCTTATTCCAACGCATTTCTGAGTTGGCACTTTTAATGATCAAATCTTCAATCTGGAAATTATCTTGAAGGCTAAAAATGGTGAATAATGTTATAACCAATTTATTAAACTTTCATTGATAAAATCATGCATAATCATCAATTTATTAGAAATAAAAGAGAATAAATAATATTTTTACATAAGAGCATAAATCATTGTAAAATAGAATTATATGATAAATTATGATAAATGACATGATGAAGAATGGTAGAAATGGGTGGAATAAGTGTTCAAAAGTGACAATCATAATGGTATATTAACGACCCAACATCCATCTCCATGGATTACATGTCGGGCCTTCCTTCTACTAAGCATGGAAATGATTGTGCTTTTGTGGTCATCGATAGGTTCTCGAAGATGGCCATTATGGTGGGCTTTAAGAAGAATATCATACCACAAGCCACTGCTAAACTCTACTTTAAACAAGTGTGGGTACACTTTGGGATCCCACAGTCTATCATCTTAGATCGGGACAATAGGTTCCTCAATACATTTTGGTCTAGTATCTAGTCGATGATGGACACCAAACTCACTATGTCCACAGCCTTCCATCCTCAAACTGATGGCTAGACAGAGGTTGTCAACAGGATGATCGTACACATTCTGTGCATGTACAACTCAAAGCATCCATGCACATGGGATGAGAGCCTCCCTTATGTTTAGCACAGCTACAACAAGGCTCTCCACAGCTTGACTAGCCACAATCCTTTTCAGGTGGGTTTGGGAATCCAACCACTATGTCCCATTGATGTGGCCATGCCATATGCAACTACTCATGTAGATTCGGCTCATGTCCAGTCCGAAAAAAATAAGGCAAACAATTTCATTGAGCATATCCAACATATTCACCAGCAATTCCACGACATTTTGGAGCAATCAAATGTAAGGTACAAGCAACGACGTGATCAAAATCAGGTGCCACACAAGTTTCACTGGGGGCAACAAAGTCTGGTTGCATTTGCAAAAGGAACGCCTTATCGGAGCCTATCAGAAACTTAGACCACTCGGATATGGTCCTTACAACATTACTGAGGTTGTGGGAGACAATGCGTTTGAGCTCAACATTCCCCCATTCCTTGGCCTACACTTAGAGTTCAATGTGGAACACCTTCGGCCATACTTTCCACCATTACTAGACACATCCAACATTGCAGAATAGCTCACACCCACAATGTTAGATCCGGATTTCATGGAACAAGTTGCAACTAATCACATCATGGACACATAGATCAAGGACACTCATGAACAGAATGTCCATCTGTATCAAGTGGTCAAAGCAGGGCAACTCTTTCACCAGGGCAAGTGGCTTACTAGGGAGCAAGTTTAGCAGAAGTTTCCTCATCTCATGGAGGAACTCAATGCAATGGGGAACATTGCTTCCTAAGGGGGGAGGAATGATCCAAGTGGATTTTGGTGACCACCTGCCAGCTCCATTTGGACCCCCACCATTGTTTCTTTTAGCTTTTCTGTTTCCTTAATTGTAGCATAGTTTACTATTTTTAACAGTTTTTCAGGTCGTGAACTTCCGGAAAGGTTTTGAGGGCCTAAAAAACGTTTTTTTGGAAAAATAGGAGCAACATGGGTCCATGCACCGATGTTTCTATGTTACTCTTCCCAAAGCTGTAGTTCTCAAATAGATATTTCTAGCGAGATATTGTGCATGTCAAACAAAGATCGTATGCCAAAGTTACGACCCCGCGAATTCAATGTACCAATTTACCCAAACAGGGCCCACAGTTTGGAATTTCATCTTTTAGGGTTAGGTATTTGGATGTTTATGGTTTTCCATTGTTTCTCAATAATAAATAGGCCTTTGAGCCTCATTGTAACATAGTTCAGAGGCATGTAGCCGCCACATCTCTTCTCAGAGATAAGCTACCATCACCCTAGCCAGTTTATTTCCATTTATGTTTGTAAGCATATTTCAGTATTTTACAGTAATGCAATGAAGTATTATTTCTACTTCATCTCTATATGTATGGTTATATCTTTAATTTGTTGCGTTCCTATTTAAATCTGGATTAATGGTATTAGAGCGATCTGCTCTTTCTCTGTCTTTTTTTGCATGTCCCCAACTAGGTCAGGATATAAGGATTTAGGGCTTGAACCGATCGAACCTTTGCAATACCAGCCTCACAAATCCCAATAACCTCCCATGGCGGATGAAAATAAAGATGAGGGGGTAGGAGATCCTATCAAAACCTTACTCGAGGAGGCCCTCGAGTGACAAAGGAATTCGATTTCCCACATCCTTCAGTGGCTACCCAGGGGCGACCCATCTACTTCCAGTAGCTACTTTGGAAGCGCCACACCCTTTAAGGTACAGGTTAACTTTGACATTCCCATATTTGAGGGTCAGGTAGATGCAGACGTCGTACATAAATGGATAAATCTGGTAGAAGGGTACTTTTCTGTTCATGATTTTTCCAGCTGGGAAAAGATTACGTTCGCTCTTCTCAAAGCCGCCTCCACATCAAGGATTGGTGGGAAACCTACTACGAGCAGAAGGGTGAAAGTAGAGCCTCACTATTTTTGGCCGCATCCACTTGGAATTCATTCTGGACTACCTTCAAGGAGTAGTACTACCCTATCAGAAGCTATGAGGATCAATACATAAAGTGGACCACGTTGTGGTAGGGAAGGGACAAAGACATGCCAGAGTTTACCAATATTTTCAATACCCTTCGCACGAAGTTGGGCATCAATTATTCGAAGTAGTATTTGGTACTCAAATACCACGGCTACCTGCACAAGTACATCTAAGAAGAAATAGAATTACTGAACATCTCCTCGCACAACATAGCATACTGATATGCCGTCAAGATTGAGCAAAAGTTTAAACAGAAGAAGCAATGCTTTGGATCTGCGAATCCGAAACAAGGGAAAGGTGCCCCATAACCACATAACAAAGAATGAATCCAAGGCGAGGCAGCCCAAGACATCCAGTCAAAGCTGCAAGTAAAGAACAACGCTGCAAAGCTGAAAAGGGACATGAGAAAGTGGTGTGAGGTCTATAGGAGCTCCACTCACAGCACAAGTGAGTGTTAGGCCAAGCAATCACTAGTGGCTGAGCTAAAGGTTTCAGAATCAGATGCATGTTCTGACTCTAAGTCAGAACCCGACAAGGGGAATGACAAAGGGAAGCAGATTATCGATGCAGAGCCCAACGCCACCATTGCCACCATGAAGAACCAGAAGGAGGAACCAAAAGATCCAGAGGAGGAGGAGCATCTCTTCCACTCCCATATGTGGGTAAAGGGCTCCCCGCTACAACTCATTGTTGATAGCGAGAGCCAAAAGAACCTCATTTTGGCAGAGGTTGTGAAGTGGTTGGGCTTATCGACTAGAGCACATCCACAACCGTACACCATTAGGTGGCTTCACCAAGGATGAGATCTTCCCGTGAGCCAGCAGTGTCACCTTCCATACAACATCAAGCCCTTCACAGATGAGGTATTGTGTAACGTTGCTCCCCTTCATGTTTGCGATGTATTATTAAGACAACCATACTTGTGGAAGCGACATGCTATGTATGAATCAAGGCCCCATGCTATTATTGTTAATTTGGGAAATAATTTGTACAGGATACCGGAGGTAGCACCACCTACCATCATCTCTTTGGTTACCGCAAAAATGCAGTAAGCTCATTTCCAAAACTGAGAAATTTGTTTTCCTAATGATACGCCCTCAAGGAAAGAAGAAGGCAACAACCACGACCTCCAGATAGGGACCTCCGTGCGATAACTACAGATGGACAAGGTCGTGGAGGAGTATGAGGACATCTTAACCTCCCTTGCAGGGGTTCCTCTACACTGTCAGGTCAAGCGCTCCATCGATCTAACCCTAGGTGCGTCGCTTCCCAATGGATCAATCTACCGACACTCCGTTTTGGAGAATGATGAAATCAAGAGGAATATTTAGGCTCTGTTGCAGAAAGGTCACATAGGTCCAAGTTCATCGCCTTGTGGGAACCCGATCGTGTTGGTATAAAAGAAGGATGGGACTTGGAGACTTTGTATTGACTATCGAGTGTTGAACAAGATCACTGTCCATAATAAGTAACCGATCCCATGGATTTATGACCTCCTGGACCAACTGAAGTGGGAAAAATATTTCAGCAAGATCGATTTGAAGTTACGATATCACCAGGTACCCATCGAACCCTCCAATGTGTGGAAGATTGCCTTACAATCCAAGGAGGGCCTTTTTGAATGGTTGGTTATGCCCTTCAAATTGATGAATGCTCCTACAACCTTCATGAGGCTAATGGATTACATATTGTGGTCATTCACCAACTCATTTGTAGTGGTATATTTGGATGATATCATGATCTTCAGCTAGGGTTGGGAAGAGCACCTCCACCACATCTGACTGGTTCTCCAAACACTGCAGCAACACAAGTTATGTGCAAATTTGGAGAAATGCAGTTTTTGCATGACCCAGGTTTAATATATAGGATACATTAATGATGAACGGGAGGTGCATGTTGATCCAGCCAAGATCCAAGTCATTCTAGATTGGCCATCTCTAACCACTCTGACAGAGCTCCACAGCTTTCTAGGTCTTGCCAACTTCTACCGCAGCTTCATGTTGGGATTTCCTCATATCACTTGGCCCTTGTGTCAAGTCACCAAGGGAGGAGCGAAAGTAAAATTATTTTGGTCTGAATTTCAATAGAAGGCATTTAGAGAGTTGAAAGGTCGCCTCTTCTCAGCACTAGTGCTCACATTACCAGACTTGCAACAACCATTTGAGGTCGAGACAGATGCCTCTGATTATGCTATTACGGCAGTCCTTACTCAACACAGGCATCCACTGGCATATCACAATGAGACACTTTCAGACAGTCTGAAAGTATTCCACTTATGGCAAAAGGATGTATTCCATTGTGTAAGCCTGCCGACAATGGAAGCATTACATTTTGGCAAAGGAAATGATCATCCACACATACCACCAACCCCGGTAGTTCATACAAACCCAAGGGATATTGTAGAATTATTGCCATCAGAAGTGGTCCACATACCTGCAACAGTTCCATTTGAATATCAAGTATAAGGAGGGCAACACCAATAATGTTGCAGATTGCCTTAGTCGACCATCGATCATGGCGTTACCACCGTGCTCAACTCTTGTGGGCACGAAACTTCTGATTGGCCACATCTCTACAAAAGCAACCCAGAATTCAGCCACACATACTAGACACTCTTGGAGGGTCAGCATGTTCCAAATTTTCACCTCCAAGATGCCCTGTTATGCCACCTGGGTCACCTTTGTGTTCCTTCAAGCAAGCGTGGCAAGATGATTTGGGAAGCACATGCTAGTCGAGCTACTAGGCATTTTGGGGTCGAGAAAATGTGGCAGTACTACAGAAGTATTTCTATTGGCCGAATCTTTGACAGGATGTCAAGAAGTGCATCATATCATGCACTTCCTACACCATGGCCAAACCGACCATCAAGAAGCTGTTGGGTTGTATTATATTCTTTCCATGACTAGCCCATGTAGTTAACCAGGGGTTATAAGGGGGCTAGAGCCCCCCCTTCGTTACGCTGATTGCGTAGCCGGGGGGGTGCACCTGGGGTTTGAGGGGTGCAGGTAACCCCACTCTATGGGGTCTGAGGTAGCACCCCCGAAAATTTTGTTTTTGGATCCTATATTAGGTTGGGCGGACCTACCTGTGGTTTTGTGCATGATTTTTCTCACATGGTTTTGGACGCGATGGTTTTCGTTCCATGGTATTGGATGCTTCGGCATGTATAAATATGTAGTGTAACATTTGAAGGAATATAATGAAAAATCAAGTTGGTAGTCCTGGTTTTGGGATCCAGGGAAAAATATCTAGGTATATGTGTTTTATGTGTTATGCTCTCACATTGTTTATTTTCTGTGTTTTAGAATTTGTATGCAGGTAATTTCTATACAGGGTTAAAACCTACATTTGGTATCGGAGCCGTTTTGGCTTCAAGGGGATGCCTTTGCTGCTGAGGGGTTTCGCTCGGGCCTGTGGTAGACTCTATTTAGAGGGAGATCTACGAGATTAATTCTGGTGGTGAAATAGGATGGCGAGCAGTAGAAATATAGAGATCAAGAAATTTAATGGTCAGAGTTTTGAGTTACGGAAGCTCAAGATGGAGGATCTATTGGTGGATAAAGATTTGTGGGTTGTGGTAGATCCAGGTACTAAACCAATAGTAGTGTCCGATGAAGAATGGAAGAAGTTTGATCGGAAGGCTAATAGCACAATACAATTCTGTGTCTCAGATTCAATATTACTGAATGCATCAGGGGAAGCTACGACGAAGGCTTTGTGGGACAAGTTAGGGACTTTGTAGCACTCTAAGTCTTTGGTGAATAAACTGTTCCTATGGAAAAAGTTGTATAACCTGAGGATGAAAGATGGAGACTTGGTGAGAGAGCATTTAAACACATTTAATACTATGGTAAGTCAGTTATTGTTTGTTGATATTAAAATTTTAGATGAAGATAAGTGCATTAGTTTGTTGTGTTCTCTACCAGATTCGTGGGATATTCTGGTTATTGCAATATGTAGCAATGCAACTGCCTTGCAGTTTGATGAAATAGTCACATCCTTGCTCACAGAGGAGATGAGACGGAAAAATATGGAGAGCCAAAATGGTGATACCTTTTTTGTACGAGGATGGTCCCAAAAAAAATAAATAAATAAATAAATAAAATAAAAAATAAATAAATAAAAATAAATAATTAAAAATTAAAAATTAAAAATTAAAAAAAAAAAATAAATAAATAAAATAATAATTCATCGAGTGGGAGATCTAAATCTCCAGGAAAACCTGTAAAGGTGGTGCGCTGCAAATGCAGAAATGAAGGGCACTACAAAAGGGATTGTAAATCTAAATCTCCTGACAAAGGAAAGGGATTTGACGATGCTCCTTCTGTAGAGGCAAAAACCACCTCAAATGAAGGTGGAGATGTGTACTTGACTTCTTCAAGTACACATGTAGATCATGAGGCATGGTTGATTGAATCAGGTGCATCCTTTCACTTTACTCCCCATAAAGAGTGGTTCTGCGAGTATGAGAAATATGATGGTGGTGATGTCTTCTTGGGGGATGACAGGAGGGCTAGAATCGTTGGTTGTAGAAAAGTAAACATGAAGTTGCAAGGTGGAAGGGTTAGAACACTTATGGGTGTTCTGCATATTCCTGCATTGGCCAGAAATCTGATTTCTGTAAGCAAGCTGGATGATGTAGGCGTAAAAATAGTGTTCGAGAAGGATACATGCAAAATGGTTTAGGGAGCACTGGTTTTGATGCGGGGAGTTCAGATTGGAACATTGTACAAGCTACAAGGTAGCATTATTATTGATGGGTGCAATAGTTCTATGGTTCCTAAAAGTGGAGCGGAAAATCTAGTGGTCTCTGGAGAGAAGACCATGTTGTGGCATCAAAGGGTTGGATATATTGGAGAGAAGGGCCTTCAAATACTTCATGGTAAAGGTATGGTAGGAGGTATGAGTAATAGCTCTCTGGATTTTGATTTTTGTGAAAATTCTGTATATGGGAAACAGAATTTGGTGAGTTTCCCCTCTAGTGGTAAGAGGGTGAAACATATATTAGAGCTTGTGTGCAGTGATGTGTTTGGACCTGTGAAGGTCCCATTACTGGGTAAGTCTGTGTACTATGTATCATTTATACATGACTTCTCAAGGAATACATGGATTTATTTCCTTAAGAAGAAATCTAAAGTCTTTGATAGGTTTAAAGAATTTAAGGCAAAGGTGGAAAACTAGACAGAGAAGAAGATAAAGGTGCTGAGGACAAATAATGGTGGAGAGTTTTGCAATAAGGAATTTGAAGAATTCTATAAGAAGTGTTGTATAGCACAATAGAAGACCACTCCATATACACCTCATAAAAATGGAGTTGCAGAAAGAATGAACAAGACGTTGATGGAAAGGGAAAGAAGCATGCTTAGTGGTGTCGGGTTACGACAAGAATTCTAGGCAGAGGCGGTGGAGATTACATGTTACCTGGTCAACAGATCACCTTCATCAGCATTGGAAGATAAGACTCCACAACAGGTATGGACTGGTAAGAAACCTTCTCTTTCACATTTGAGGGTATTTGGATGTGATGCATATGTACATGTTCCAAAGGAGAAAAGAACCAAGTTGGATAGTAAATCTGAAAAGTGCATCTTTATTGGGTATAAGGATGGTTTAAAGGGCTATAAGCTTTCGAACCAAGTAACAAGGAAGGTTGTGTATAGTTGAGATGTGGTGTTCAGAGAGGTGAAATATGTTATTAAACATGAATTCCAACCAAAGGAACCTGAGAAGATATAGTTTGAGCTAACAGAGGAAGAATCAGATCTACAGCAGAGGAGGAATCAGAAGATGAAGAGCCACAAACTCTGGGTGTGAGAAGATCAGTTTGAGAAAGAAGGCATCCAGAAAGGTATAGTCTATCTTCTTTCTGTTCAAATTTTGCTTTATTTATTATTGATGATGATCCTAGAACTGTGAAGGAAGCAGTAGATTCAGAAGATGGAAAACTATGGAAAAAGGCCATGGTTAATGAAATGGCATCTTTGCACAAAAATTAGGCTTGGAATATGGTGGAGTTTCCAATTGGAAGGAAACCGATTAGTAGCAAATGGGTGTTCAAGAAGAAGACAAATGCAGAAGGAAAGGTGGAGAAATAAAAAGCTCAATTGGTAGCAAAAGGTTATTCCCAGGTGCTGGGAATTTATTTTGGTAATATTTTTTCTCCTGTTGCCAAGGTAACTTCTATTATATTACTTGTATCTGTTGCTCCTACTTTTGATTTTGAGGGAGAACAGATGGATGTGAAGACAACATTTCTTCACAGGGATATGGAAGAGGAGATCTACATGAAGCAACCTGAAGGTTTTGTAGTGAAGGGTAAGAAAGAACTGGTATGCAAGTTAAAGAAGTCTCTGTATGGGCTAAAATAGTTGCCAAGGATCTGGTATAAGAAATTTGATACATTTATACGGGGACTTGGCTTCACCAGAAGCAAAGCAGATCACTGTGTGTATTTTAAATTAATTGGTGACCGTGTTATTTATCTAGTCTTTTATGTGGATGATATGTTGCTGGTTGGAAATGACAAAGAAATTATCCAGGATTTGAAGACCCATTTGTCCTCCAAATTCGACAAGAAATATCTTGGTGCTGCAAACTATATTTTGGGCATGGAAATTAAAAGAGATCAGAAAAAGAGGAAGCTCTGGTTAAACCAAAGGAAGTATGTTGAGACAATATTGAAGAGGTTTAATATGTAGGACAGTAAACCGGTTAAGGTTCCTATTCCTATAGGTGTAAAGTTATCTACTGAACAATGTCCCAAGACACAACAAGAGGAAGAGGACATGTCCCATGTTCCATATGCAAGTGCAGTCGGTAGCCTAATGTATGCGTTGATCTGTACTAGACCAGACATTGCACATGTAGTGGGAGTATTGAGAAGGTTTATATCAAAACCAGGGAAGGAGCAATAGACAATAGTGAAGCGAGTTTTCAAGTATTTGTGTGGCACTAGTGATTATGGTTTCTGCTACCAAGGAAGACCAGGATTGGATAGAGTATTGGATATCCGTGGCTTTGTTGGCGCGAACTAGGCTGGAGATCTGGATCAAAGAAGATCTACAAGTGGGTATGTGTTTAACCTATTTGGAGGTGCAGTGAGTTGGATGAGTAAGAAAAAATCTGTAGTGGCACTATCAATTACAGAGGCAGAACACGTGGCAGCCACTCATGCAAGCAAGGAAGCAGTTTGGTTGTAGAGATTGTGTTCAAGTATGGGGTTAGTACAAGTCACTATAAGGATAGACTATGATAGCCAAAGTGCAATTTTCTTGGCAAAGAACCCTGCATATCATTCAAAGACAAAGCAAATTGATGTTCATTATCACTTTGTGAGGGATATGATAGAAGGAAGAAAGGTGTTGCTGGTAAAGGTGGACACTTTGAAGAATACTGCAGACGCATTGACAAAATCTGTGAGCTCTGAGAAGTTCTCTTAGTGTAGAGAAACAATGGACATTGTAGGGTTGGATAAATGACTAAGCTCTCTTGTGGCCCCCTGTGGAAAGAAAACAACAAGTGGGAGAATGTTGGGTTGTGTTATATTCCTTCCATGAGTAGCCCACGTAGTTAACCAGGGGGTTAGAAGGGAGGCAAAGCCCCCCCTTCGTTGCGCTGATTACGTAGTGGGGGGGTCACTAGGGGTTTGAGGGGTGCAGATAACCCCACTCTATGGGGTCTGGGGTAGCGCCACGGAAAATTTTGTTTTTGGGCCCTATATTAGGTTGGGCATACCTACTATGCTTTTATGCATGATTTTTCGCACATGGTTTTGGATGCGATGGTTTTCGGTCCATGGTTTTGGACACGATAATTTTCGGTCCATGGTATTGGATGCTTCGGCATGTATAAATATGTATTGTAACATTGAAAGGAATATAATGAAAAATCAAGCTGGTAGTCCTACTTTTGGGATATAGGGGAAAATATCTATTTCTATGTGTTTTATGTGTTATGCTCTCACATTGTTTATTTTTTGTGTTTTAGAATTCATATGCAGGTAATTTCTATACGGGGTTAAAACCTATAGAGGCAAGGCCTCTATACCTCATTGCCTACCACTAGTCGACCTTGGGAATCCATCTCCATGGATTAAATGTCGGGCCTTCCTTCTACTAAGCATGGAAATGACTGTGTTGTTGTGGTCGTCGACAGGGTCTCGAAGATGGCCATTATGGCGACCTGCAAGAAGAATATCACAGCAGAAGCCAGTGCTAAACTCTTCTTTGAATGAGTGTGGGTACACTTTGGGATCCCACAGTATATCATCTCAGATTGGGACAACATGTTCCTTAGTACATTTTGGTCCAGTCTCTGGTCAATGTTGGACACCAAACTCACTAAGTCCATAGCCTTCCATCCTCAAACTGATGGCTAGACAGAGGTTGTCAACAGGATGATCGTACACATTCTATGCATGTACAACTCAAAGCATCCATGCACATGGGATGAGAGCATCCCCTATGTTCAGCACAGCTACAATTGAGCTCTCCACATCTCGACTGGCCACATCGCTTTTCAGGTGGGCTTGGGATTCCAGCCATTATGTCCCATTGATGTTGTCATGCCATTTGTAGCTTCTCACGCAGATTCGGCTCATGTCTAGACTGAAACAGATAAGGCAAACAACTTCATTTAGCACATCCAACATATTCTCCCGCAGGTCCACGACATTCTGGAGAAATCAAATGCCAAGTACAAGTAGCGACATGATCAACATTGAGTGCCACGCAAGTTTTAGGTGGGCGACAAAGTCTGGTTGCATGTGCAAAAGGAATGCCTTAGCGGAGCCTATCGAAAACTCAGACCACTCCGATATGGTCCTTACACCATTACCAAGGTTGTGGGAGACAATGCATTTGAGCTCAACATTCCCCCATTCCTTGGTGTGCACCTAGTGTTCAATGCGGACCGCCTTCGGCCATACTTTCGACCATTACTAGACACATCCGACATTGCAGAACAGTGCACACCCACAAAGTTAAATCCAGATTGCATGGAACAAGCTACAACTGATCGGATCATGGACACACAAATAAAGCACACTCGTGAGCAGAATATCCAACTGTATCGAGTGGTCAAAGCAGGCCAACTCCTTCACCAGGGAAAGTGGCTCACTAGGGACCAAGTTCAGCAAAAGTTTCCTCATCTCATGGAGGAACTCAACACAATGGGGACCATTTCTTCCTAAGGGGGGAGGAATGATCCAGGTGGATTTTGGTGGCCACCCGCCAAGTCTACTTGGACCCCCACCATTGTTTCTTTCAACTTTTCATTTTCCTTAACTGTAGCACAGTTTACTATTTTTAGCAGTTTTTCAGGTCTTGAACTTGCGGAGCCGTTTTAAGGCCCTAAACAACATATTTTGGGAAAACCATGAGCAACATGGGGCCATAGACCAATGTTTCTCCTCTCAAAGTTGTAGTTCTCAGATAGATCTTTCTAACAAGATATTGTGCGCGTCAAATGGAGATCATATGCCAAATTTACAACCTTGGGAAGTTGATGTACCAATTTACCTAAACGGGGCCCACACTTTGGCATTTCATCTTCTAGGGTTAGGTTTTTGAATGTTTAGGATTTTCCATTGTTTCTTGACAATAAATAGGGCTTCGAGCCTCATTGTAACATAGTTTAGAGGCATGTAGCTATCACATCCCTTCTCAAAGATAAGCTACCATTGCCCTAGCTAGTTTATTTCTATTTATGTTTGTAAGCATATTTCAGTATTTTACAGTAATGTAATTAAGTATTATTTCTGCTACATCTCTATATGTATGGTTATATCTGTAATTTGTTACATTCCTGTTTAAATCCAGATCAGTGGAGGAACCCATCTTGGGGGCCATAGATGTGGCCATGATCTTCCCCTTACTTTGAGAGCGAATCAAAAAGAAAAAAAATTCCTCAGTTTGGGAGATGTC
Organism: Pinus tabuliformis; assembly: GCA_031772625.1. Classification (NCBI taxonomy): domain Eukaryota; kingdom Viridiplantae; phylum Streptophyta; class Pinopsida; order Pinales; family Pinaceae; genus Pinus; species Pinus tabuliformis. The sequence goes on along the minus strand of CM062817.1, from coordinate 1,608,770,433 downwards.
TTAAAACATATCTTTATAAAGGTCAAAGAGATAGCAGTAGGTGGGGCTAACTACAATATATTATATAACTTATTTCCCATAGTGATATAACTTATTTGCCATAGTGGCGAATGATCCTCGTTGGTTAAAGAAAATTGGCAAAGGAAATGGAAAAGGATTTTAAAAGGCAAAGAGACATTAATTGGCATTTTATTTATGACAATAAACGAAATTAGAAGAAAAGGAAGACGAATGGTCACAAATTTGCATGTGAGGGGGAAATGAAGGAAAATAATGGAAAATTGAAGAAATTATAAGCCTCATTGATAAAAAGGCTTATGATGATCAGTTGGTAACCTTTTTTCAATTTAGTTTTGGAGTCTCTCTCTATTCTCTCTCTCTCACTCTCTCACTCTTGGACACTTAGAACATTATTGGTGCACTCTAGCATTGAATCAAGGAAAGGAAAGGAACTAAAAACAAGACAAAGGAAAGCAAGGATCAAGCAAGGAAGAGCTACATCTAACAACTACATTGGGATTATTTGTAGGTATCCATTTACATCTATGACTTCCTTGATAAATTTGGCATGTATGGTACATGCATGTGTGTATTTGGTTATCCTATTGTCATTGTCATGATTTTTTCTAGGTGTGACAGTGTTCGTCAACCTTGCCTTGCCATTTCTGGATAGCCACGGTGTGATGTGTTCTCTTGTATTTGGTTAAACAAGATTTCTGGATGGTTTCGAAACTGAGTGAGGTCGTATCTGAAAGAAAGAACACAATGTCAAGCAATCCTTGAACCAGACTAGGATTACGGTAAAGATATATTTTGTGCACCTCAGTCACGGGGGCTTCGCTAAATGAACATCTAACATATCGTGTGCGTTCATGGCATACTGAACAACACCCCTAATTTGACTACATATTGAAAAATACCTCTAAAACTCATATTATTTAACCCCCTACCAATATGAACCCAATACACCTCCCCAATTTAAAAAACCCCTACTTTCACTAGATATTGTAGGTATCCATTTTTTCATTAACATTTTTTATACCCCTTTATATTTTTTCATTAACATTGAGCTCCATTTTTTATACCCATCAATATAAAAACACTTTACCCCCTTTATATCCCCCAATATATTAAGTCAAATTTTCCTCAATATATATCCCCCAATATAAACCCACGTGGTAGGGTATTGGTCCCCCAGTGAAGCCCTCGTGGCCTTGGTGGACCTAGGAATCCTCGACGAGTGACTGACAGGATATACGGTAAATCCTAGAGGTGTGTGCCCTCGATTAGGCCTAGGATTTCTAGACTAGTGAATGGTAGGATATCCTGTAAAGACTGGAGCATGGAGTCTTGATCAGGCCTAGGGATACTCGACCATTGTATGGAAAGATATATAGTGAATCCTAGAGAGTAGGAGACAAGAAAATTCCTCACAGTGTAGGTGAAGCAATATGGTGGCATCCAGGCTTGTTTAGGGCCTAGTGATCTATTAGGGATTACAGTAAAGCTTGAGGAAACCTGGTTTGGTTTGGTTCTAAGTCCCGCATTCATGCTTGGAATATGGCATGGGGGTGATTGGCTAAAATAAATATTTGGTTCAACCAATCTATGGTCAGGTGGTCCGCGGAAGCCCCAAACCTGGTTAGCTTTTGCATTCATTCATAATAGTTTATTCTCCTTGGTATTTGATGTGTAAATGTATTGGGTTATATATGGCTTATATGCTATTATATCCTTGTTATTTATGTTTGTTATGGGTATGTTTTATGACATACTTGATGTATGGATCTCATCATGTTTTGATTAGTAATTGAAAGTATAGTGAATATCTAACATAATAGATGATAATTCAACTATTGAGATATGGCAATAATGATTCCTTACGAATCTTAGCTAAGTATGAGACCCCTATGCTTAGATCTATTGTTGTGACCTGCAGATTGCATACTTGTGACATGTTTAACGAAAAGTCTGTCATGGCCAGTAGGGGCACAGTCAAGTCATTGTTAAAGATTTTTCATTTGTACGTTTGTTGCAATGTCCTTTATATTTCTTGAAGGTTTCATGAAGTTATGGGCAGTGGCTTGAGTCCTGGCCCTGAAAAAATGGCATAGAATCTGAGGTTGTTGGATCAGATCTAACTGAAAAATTCCATGGTCATTGGCATGCCCTTGTTGTGGGAGTGGGGAGTGACTTGAATGCCTCATTCGCATGCATGGATTTTTAAGGGAGCAATTAGGGGCCCATATTAATGAAATTTCAAGTTACCTTAGGCATTTGTCACCTCGAAGGGTTGGTTGGCTCCTAAAGGTTTTGTAGTATGTGTGGAAGGCTAGATTGGGATTTTTTTCTTTTTTTTTTTCCAGTTCCACTTTGTTAACTATACATTGGGAGTTGAAGCACATCATAGTAGCCTCTCATCACATGTTTTCCTCAGCAGACTGGTTAACTTGGGCAAATATGGGAGGAGTGTTTTACAGAGTTGTATGAAAGCATGGTTCAACAGTTGGACTAGATGGGCATAATATGTTTAACATGCATGCATGATGGATGTATATGTCCTTGTTATGTATGCATGGTGATGGTCATTGTTACAGTTGTGTGGTCATCTCAAATTTTCTGAGGTTGTTGCTGGGATGTGTTTGTCATGAATGCATATTGATTGTATATGCATTTTTCTTGTATGTCAGTGTCTATATGTTGTTATGCATGCATTAGCATGGCCATTATTGTTCTATTTTTTCATCATGATTCTATTTTCATGTTTTGATGTTGATGTGTTTTCTGAGATTGAGTAGGAGATGTAGATCACCAGAGGGAGATTACAGCACTAGACCTCGAGGTAAGAGAATATTGTCATATTGGTTTCTATGTTGGGTATGCATGTATTTTAGTTAATGGATTGCTACATGCATTAGGGTTATATACATGTTGTCATCTATTGTTGTTATGGTTATGAATATGATAGATGCTTATGAATCAGTATGGTCATATGCACATTCGTCTGATATTCATGCGTGGTAGCAACCTATTGTTATTCTATGTTAGTTAACTTAATGATTATGTTATATGTTGTTGATGACTACGTTATATGTGAAGTTGTTGTTAGTATATGTTCGTTAACTTGATGATTAGGGTTATTTAATTTAAGATCTTGATGTTATATGTATCATGTTGATCTCGATTGGCCTGTACATATGGTCATGGTTATGGTATTCAGGTATCAGCCGACGTATTTGCGATATTTTTTGTACTAATATAGAGTGACTGTGCAAGATGTGATTGTTATGCATGAATGTCAATTATTTATAAGTTTATGACGTAAACATGTTATCTAGTTACTGTTACGCATATCATGACCTTATTTATGTTTTAATTGATGTGATGTGAAGTTATATTGTGCTAATCTAGATTGATTATGTAGACAAAATATCTTCCCCTGTGATACATTAAGGTATGAGTTTGATTATGTCATCTATTTGGTGTTTGAGTGTTTGATTATGTCATCTAACGAATTTATTTAACATGGCATGTTTGTAAGTTGTTTGAATGTTCGATTAATTGCATGATATGAGTGTGTGTATGTAAGATTGTATGAATGAATGGTCTTGTTTTAAAATGGTTTAACTAACACATATGTGTTGAGACATCTGATATGTACTTGAGTGTAAGTAGGTGATAATTGTAGAATTATGTATTATGACTTATGAATGTGGGTTGATTGGTTATTATGACATGGTTGTTAGACTTGGTAAAGGGTGATTTCAAGTTGATAGATATGTTGTATTGATCTTTGGAACATGTGGTTGACATGTTTGTTCAATTACAAGGTAGCGTGTTTGGCACAAAAAGGTAATATAACTGGTATATTGTATATTTATTTATGGGCCAACAGTTATGTGTTTATGGCAGTATGATGTAGGAGATTGCATGGCAAGAGACTACCATGAAATATTGAAGAAGGCTCAGGTTGAGATTTCCCTTGGAAGCTTGGGAACCATGGGGATTGAGTCATGGTGTTGTTTGTTTGTGATTTTTTTTCTTTTGTGATTTGTTTTTTCTTATTTTTCAGTTTTGTTTATGTCTACTGTATGGCTATACCACTTTGTTTCTGATGTCATATTTCTATTGGTTTTCATAATTTTCCTCTTGTTGGCTTTCTTCTTCTTGTCTTTTATGTTTTGAGGGTCTCGGGATTTGGTTGGGAAAGAGGAAAGTTAGTGGAGATCAGGGGAGTTTAATCCAGTCCAGTAGGTAATGTAAGATCTGGATGAAGATTAGTGCATGTATAAGGGTAGTTGAAGGCAAGGTTATGATAGTCATTTGGATTGGTTGGGTCCATTGGGGTAAATGGATAGTGGAAGGAAAGTCATGAGAAAGGTAAAGTAAATGGATTGGAGGAGACAGATTCCTTAGCTAAGTGGAGAATATTTGTTCTTAATATTGTGCATGTTGTGCATGGATAAATAGAGGTTTCTTTAACCTTGACCTTATGATATCTGATCATTATGTTGTGATCATGATTAGGATAATGTGTGTATATATATGTGTGTGTGTGTGTGTGTGTGTGTGTGTTTTTATTCTGTTTTCCGATAGGTCCTCCAAGATCATGATTTTTTTATGCTAATATATGTGTGTGTATCTAAGTATTTATGTCATTGTCTAACAAGGTTGTGAGTGATCATTCTTGTGGAGAAATGATTGCTTATGCAAGTGAATGGCATGAAGAGGTTCCTAGTATTATGGGGAATCAAGTGGGAAGAGTAGCCTCGACCAATCTATGAGGTTAGTATGATGTGGATATGAGTTAATATTATGTGTTTATACTGTGCATATGTTTACATTATGGATAGGTGATTCTAAGAGATACATTAGTGGAATGTAAACAATGTGATCTATAGCATGCTAGGATAAGCATGGATTGCATGAAGACACTGGAAGAAAGGTTTCTTGGTAGAGACAATGTGGTTTTAGATGTGAAGTGCTACTATTGTGTATATGTTCTGCATATTGTATATTCAGTGATTATACCTATATTGTTATGTGTCTGTTGTATATATGGTGTTGTGTGCATATCTCATATACAGTGTCGGATATAGATGGTGTTATGTACATTTTGGATATGCGGTGTTGTGTACATATTGTATAGTGTGCATGATGGATATGCTGTGTTGTGTGCATATGGTGTTATGCGCATGTTGGATATGCAGTGTTGTGTATATATGGCGCTATGTACATGTTTTATATGTAGTTATATGTACATATGGTGATGTGTGCATATTTTACATGTGGTGTTATGTACATATGGTGTTGTCTGTATGATTGTACATGTGGTGTTGTGTGCATGTAGTGTTGTGTACATGTTTTAGATGTGGTGTTTTGTGCAAGTGGCGTTGTGTACATGTCTTGCATGTGGCATTTTGTACATGTGGTGTCATGTACATGTCATGCATGTGGTATTGTGTAGATGTTGTACATCTGGTGCGTTGTACATGTGGCTTTGTGTACATGTTGTGCAGATGGTGTCATGTACATGTGATATTGTGTACATGTTGTCCAAGTGATGATGTGTATAGGTGGTAATGTGTACATGTTGTAAATGTGGTACTAGTGTACATGTGGTATTGTGTGCATGTCGTACATGTCATACAATTTATGTGCATTGTGTAGTCATGGCATCATGACATGTGCATTCGTTGTGTTGTACTATGTGTATGTATGTGTATTTTGTTGTACACCATATGTAGGAGTATGTATTGTGTTGTGTTGTACACCGGGTGTAAGTGAATGTGTTGTGATGTATATCAGGTGTAGGTGTATGCATTATGTGGCATTGTATGCTGTGTGTGGATGTACATGCTGTGATGTACAATGTGTGTATGTGTACGTGATTGAAGAAAAGAAAAAGGCACTTGGTGTTTTCTAGGTGTGGCAACCGATCCGATGTGCGTACAGAAAGGATAAGGATAAAGGTAGAAGGGAAGGATCAATTAAAGGATAAGTATCAGTATTTTATTTTAGTTTTATTATCGATGTGATCTATGATTCTAATTTATGATGGGTCATGTGATATATGATTCTAGTTTGTGATGTTGGCATGTGATTCATGATGAATACACGAATATGGCTAGTAGCTGGCTTGACACTTGTGAATATTTCTTCGAGGGTCCTTTTTTCTACCACTTGATGAGACACCCTATTTGGAACATATACAACAGTAGATGTAGCTTCTGGCCAAAGTAACTTTGGCACCTTTTGACATGTATTCCCCTACATTGTCAGACTTTTATATTTTGATTCTCTTTCTTATTTGATTGCCAATAAAGGCTTTGAATTCCTTGAACATTTGAAAGTCTTCATATTTGTGCTTAAGGTAGTATATCCATGTTTTTCTTGAGAAGTGTTCAATGAAGGTGTTGTAGTATAGATGACCACCATTAGAATGCACAGGCATCAAACCACATATATTGGAATGAATGAGATAGAGGACATCATTTGTCTTGTTCTTACTAGAGGAGAATGATCCCTGTATTTTCTTTCCACTTGCACAACCTCGAAAAAATCCATCATGATGAGCTTGAACATTGGGGATACATGAGACCAATTTCTTCAATTTCAAAAGTGCATCATAGTGTATATGAGCCATTTTGTGGTGCCATAACTCGCTGAGATGATTAATATTACAAACCAATGTTAGAAGAGGTCTTCTAGTGACTCTATAGAGTCCTTCAAATCTTGATACTAATGTGAATGCATCTCTCATAGGTGAATCAGCAGACCAAGTCAAAAAAATTCCTTTTATGAAGGAAACCCTAATCCCTTTATCTTCCAATGCGAATATAGATACCAGATGCTTCATTAATCCTGGTGCATCATAACAACATACAACAGAACTGATTCCCTAGGATTCTGCTGAAATTTGATGGATCCAAATCCTTTCACAAGATGAGTGGAGTTGTCTCCAAGAATGATCTTCAACTTAGTCACCATCTCTAATAGATTATAGAGGACTTCCTTGTATCTAGACAAGTGATGAGTGGTCCCACTATCGACCAACCAACTATCCCATGAATCAGGTGGAGAAGAACTAGTAAGGGCAGAAATAAGAATGTGTTCAGATTTATTTACATCATTACTTTCATACTTGAGAGCCCTTGACTTCTTTTGAGGAGAATGATCTTCTTCATGGTCACTTGAGGAGTCTCTTCTTCTTCTCTCATATCTTCTATCAAGGTTATTCCTTTGATTGTTTTTGCTTCTTTTGTTATTGTTATTTCTTTTGGTGTTGTAACGTGGTCTCTTTCTCTTCTCAGGATAGTCTTGAGCATAATGACCTTTCTTGTGGTAATTGAAGCATTCAATATGATACAATGATCTATCATTCCTTCCTTTTGTATTTTGATAAGGAGGCTTCCTTCATGGACCTCCTTTTTCCTTCTTCCTTTTCTCATGAGTGATATATGTAGCAGGCTCTCCTTCTTCATGGTTTTGAATCCTTCCTCTTGCTATCATCTTTGATTCTTCTTGATTAAGATTCCCATAAATTTCATCAATTGATGGAAGGACATTGTTATTTCTAATTGTAGTAATGAAGGCTTCCCATATAGGAGGGAGACCTCTAAGAGTCACAACTACTAGTTCCCTGTAAGGCACATTTTTCCAACTCTCTACAATTGATCTCTAATGCCAGAGATCATCATAATATAGGATTGAACAACTTATCCTTTGTTCATCTTGGTTTCCTTGAGTTCATATTTCAAGGTGATGATCTCATTCAAGTTGTTGATTTCATACATGACAATTATCTTGCCATACATATCTTTAGAATTTATTAAATTCCCAACATATGTAAGTAAATGATCTTATAAAACATTAGTTATAATTTGATTTGCTTTCGACTCACGTTCCTTATGCCTGTTCTTGAGCGAAGGGGAAGCATTTTTTGGAGGCTCGAGCATCCTTCCCTAGATGTATTCCAGCACATCATTGTTGTCAATTATGATCTCCAATTTGAATTTCCATGCAACAAATTTTGATGCGTCACCCAACTTTTCATGCTTCTTGAAGGTAGAGGATGACATCTTGACCTTCACTAGGAAATCTTCTTTCTAAAAATGAGGGCTTCAATGTTTGTCTTCTTTTCGGCCTTTCCTTTACCGTAGCTTTGATTCTACGTTAATTTTGTATGATTGTTTTATGTTGTATGAGTTACTTTAGCCCAATTTACCTTTTCATTAACAATGCATCCAATTATTAGCAATATAACCAATCATAATCATAACTGAAGAAAGAACAATATATGCACTGACAAAGAAGAAAACAACACAACCATAAGAGACAGCGGATTGGTCAAAGACTAGAGAAAAACCCCACAAGGGGGAAACCCTTTCAAATCTTCTTCTTCAATAGATAGTCATAAAAAGTTTTCATCAGAGAGTAGAATGATCCCAATACATATTTGTAGAGTATATCTATAGATCTATATACTAGCAGAGAGAAACCAAAATCTATCATATCATTGAAGCCAACTGAAGCCAATTGTCAAACCCAAAGTGAAAACCTTGGACGTTGTAAGAAAAATTGATTGTGTGCATCCGGAACACCTTGGATGCTCTCTCTGCCACTATGTGAGGGTGTTTGTAACTGCTCAGACACTCTTAGGAAGACCCTGTGTGTGTGTTGGGTCAAGCTCACCAAATCTGCTCCAAAATTCTTAGACTCTCTCTTCCAATTCCTATGTGTGCATTCGGGACATCCTCGACGCTCTCAAGACCACTATGTGTGAGAATCCGGGGTCCGACACCTTTAGATATGCCTTCGAATCCCTAAATGCTCTCATAAGATTATGTTTCAACGTCTAGGGATCTCTGGATGTTATATTTACCATTGTATCCCAACCTCAAGGGACTAAAATTAACAACTATGTTCCAACATCCAGGAATAAAAAAACTCTAGATGAGTGCGAACTTCACTCCTATGATTTCGGACCCTTGTGTGAACTCCTTCTGTCATACCTACGCAAACCAAGACAAAAGAGAAGAACAGAAGATGGTTTGATCAATGTGATTTGATCAATGTGATGAAGTGAGCTTGAGGTGGATTCTATTTACAGGATTTCATAAGTGTCCACTTGGGGTTGAGGCCAACCTAACAAATTCCACGTGTGCTTAGGACCGACCCATTCCATAATATATGTATCAATAAAATCATTCAAAAATCAACTTTCGCTTGACCAAATAGGGTGATCTTTAGGTCGATTTTGGTCCTCTCAAAAAGCGGAATTTAATGCACGAATCATCTCGATCATTTGAGTTGTCCAATGTTGAATTTGATAATAGTTGCAAAAATTAACAAGGTTTCCATCTAGTCCATGACATGGGGGGTGACTTTCAAGAGTGGAAAAGTATTCTTTACCCTATCGGAAAAATCATGAACCAAAAACTAACTTTCCAACATATTTAACCATTTATCTATGACATTTACATCTATTTGACCTTCAAGTATAGGGATATAGAAGTTAATGCGTACCATGAAGGGAGAGGCACCTCCAAGGTAACTATTGGATGAAAATGTGTCACCTGCTGGCATTCACCAAAGGATCTAGGCAAAGTTGTCCATCATCTCATTCCTTTGTCGCTTGAGGGATTCTTCTAGTAGCAACTTTATAATATCTCCTACTCCATCATATTTACCCCATGGGTGGTCATCAGTGTCAGTGGGGATGGTCTTTCAAGGGTTCAACCAATTCAGGTCCCAACACCTTATACCTCGAACTTGTTGGGGACATGCACAAAAAAATAGAGAAAAAGAAGACCACTTTCATACCACTAATTTGGATTTATGCAAAAATGAAATGAAAAACAAATATAAACAACAATATAGAGCTAGAACGAAAACATAGCTTTAATTCATTAATAACAAAATACTGAAAATTGTTACATGCATAATGGAAATAAACTAGTTTCGGTGATGGTATCTTATCTTTGAAAAGAGATTTGGTGGCTATATGCTTTATGAATTGTATTACAATGAGACTCAAAGGTTTATTTATTATTGAGAAACAATGGAAAACACAAAACATCCAAAAACCTAACCCTACGAGATGAAGTAGCAAAAGCGAGCCTTCTTGGAGTAAATTGGTACATTAACTTCACAACATTATAACTTTGGCATGTGATTTTCATTTGACATATACTATACTTAGTTAGAAATATCTATTCCGAGTAGTACAACTTTTGACTAAATAGTTTTACCAGAGGCTATCAGTTTGCCAATTTTCCAAAAAGACGTTGTTTAGGGCCTTAAAACGTCTCTGGAAGTTGAGGACCCAAAAAAATACCAAAAATAATAAATTGTGCTACATTTAAGGAAACTGAAAGAAACAATATTGAGGTCCAAGTAGAATAAGCAGATGGCTACCAATATCTACCTAGATCAACTACATACCTTGATCTTGCTTATCTAGAAGTCAAGTTTACTCCCTATATTTGTCAATTTCACAACACAAGAAACCATAGTAATAAACACTACTCCACCTGCATGGCCCAATTCTTGTTTTGATGGCACAAATACATACAATACTTTCTGTCTACAAAAGAGAATAGCATATTCCCATATTAATATTAAAACTATAATATTTCCTTAGTTTTAGCCAAGGTTGGTAGATAGAGAACAATGTCCAAACGTTGTGTGTCCACTACGATTAGAACAAAGCCTGCTAACCCCCTTTGCAGTGTCTTGAAAACTGCCATAAAAAACACGCACTCAATACATCTCCTCAAACAAATAAACATCTAAATAACTGCAGTAGTAGCCAATGAAGTTACTTTCATGTGCACAGTTCTTCAACGATCTAAACTAGATGCATGCATCCCAAACAACATCTATTATTACTCTGTAGAGCTCTGTAGCGGCCACTAGCCTGGCTTTCGGATTTACATTTACTATTTCCTCTGTCTAATCACAACAAATAAAATGAAAAACATCAATGAGATGCCATTGCTGGAGCTCCTCTAAAACCCAGAAAACGATTTGAAAACAAAGAGAATAAAGTGAGAGAGAGGAGGATGTTACCTTCTTATCTGTGACATTATTTGTTGCGTATACGTGGCAAAGAGGGTTACTTCTTGTTGATTGACTTAACAAATGATGCAAAGATATGATTTGGCAATGCGTGTTCCCGTTGAAACCCTTCACAAGTCAATATGGACACTTATACCTATTGATAACTTCAGACATTCATCTCTTAAACCCTAATCATGCTCAGATTCATATCCTCGAATCTAAAGCCCTCTCGCTAGGTAAGGCCTGTTGGCATTCTTTTACACCAACGCTAAAAATTTATCTTCGGGAAATAGAAGAGACGAACCTGGAACCATTCTCGGGCTCTTTATGGGGGTGCGACAGATTTCTTTTTTAGGGGTGCACCAACCCTCGAAATCATCGACTGAGCACGTACCATAGATTTCATAAGAACCAAAATTAGGCACTATCTATTAAGAAATATGCACCTCTGTCCTGGTTAAAAGGCAACTAACTATCCACACAGTTATTTTGTCTTAAATTTTATGTTTAAGGAAACGAAAATAATTATGAGTTTTAATTTAAAATAATTAAAATAATAATCTAACTCTTTAAGACAAGATTTATTTCAGATTTTCAGATTTATTTCCCTTAGTATAGTAGTGTTATAATGTGATAAGATTGGGATGAAGAAAGAAGATGAGGTTCAGATCACTAATAACACATTTGGGTTTTTTAATTACTTAAATAATAGAAAAGTATTCCTTGCACGGATCATGCATGAGTTCTTTGTTGCGTAGATAAAGCATGAGTTTACAAACTTTTAAAACTGGAACGGTGTGTAATAGAGGATGACAACTGAGATGGAACATGATCCTTTCCTCAATCAAATGGGGATATGTATTATTGTGATATATATCAAACGCAACAAAATTACTAAAAAAAACAATTTTCAATAAAGCAAATTATTGGAAGATAATAAATATTAATAAAATATATTTGTAACTCTGTTCAAAACTATTCTCAATCCCCTTAATGCATTACATCTATTATTGATTATTGAATTTCAATTTCATACTAAAAATTTGACATGGGGTAATAAAATTACAGAAAACATGGATTCTGAAGTGACTGATGACGATTTTCTCTCATTTGATTATCGGCGCGTTGGCTGTCGTGGAGAATCATAAATATGGTTGTTTCAGAATGTTAAAAAACTTATCTAAAAGGTGCATGCACAGTTGAGGTTTTCAGTATTATTGTTTTTTTAAATGGTAAAATAATGATGTATTTATTTAAAAGAGGTTGTGTGTATGATTCATGAGCATTTTTTCTTATTTTATTGTATTGGCCGGCTGGCGTGGAGAATCACAAATATATTTATTTCACGATGATAATAAAATATTTAAATATTTATTTTTTTAATGGACGGTTCAGGGGAATATGCTTAAAATATGGGTAGGAATATGTTCAGCATATTTTTCATGTTTATTACCAATGATTGTAGTGTCAAAAAGTCTGTGAAGTTGTATTGGCTTTTAATAAATTAATACATTTAGATTATTGCCATGTAGCTCCCCTCTCACCAATTCCTTCCCATAGATTTGAGTTTATTCCAATTCTAATAAGTCCTTTCATGATATGTTCCTCATTATTCTTTATAAAATTTATTTATAACTAACCAAATTTTATTGAGCAAAATAGTCCATCACTTTTAATAAATTTTAAAAATTATATTCGTGCCATGTTGGCTTTCAGCCAACCAATTTCCTAAGCATATCAGATTATTCCAATTCTAATAAGCGCATCCATAATAAGTTCCTCATTATTATTTGTAACATTCATTTATATATTGACCCATAACCTTTTTAGACATGGTTAATCGCATCCATAATAAGTTCCTCATTATTATTTGTAACATTCATTTATATATTGACCCATAACCTTTTTAGACATGGTTAATCAGAGAAATGTATGCACTGGTAAGGCATTCTTCTAGTTGCAATAGTTTTTTTGTTATATTTATGAAACCTTTGCCTATATCAACTACATTAATATTTTTAATGTGCTTGTACTAATTTATTAATAAACAATTTTTTTAAATAATAGTTGACAATAGCTATAAATAATGAATTAAATTATTTTAATTCTATTATTATAATTATTAATATTTTAATTGAAATAGAAATAACTAAAATTAAATAATAAATTCAAATTTAAATTAAATAAACAGAAAACATGAATTAAATAAGTCTTATTATTCTTATTCAATTTTAGTTATTTTGATAGGACTTTCTTTTTTATTTAAATAATAATAATAATAATAATAAAATTAATTTAATTCATGATTTCTATTTATTTTATTTCATTTTTAAATTTATTATTTATTTTATTATTTTGACCATATTATTCTTTAATTTTTAGTTAGTGTTATATTGTTATAAAAAAAAATGTTTATTAAACATTTATTTAATTTTATGTCAAGAATTGGTTCTCCATCTTGTCCTAAAGATGAATCACACTTATAGTTTAACAAAAAATTTCTCTTATGTGATTTTCACCCAGATATTTTTTAGCATACAAGTTATAGATCAAGAAAACCTAAATTCAGAAAACATTTATTTTTTATCTTTGTTATTAGTAAGAAATATTATTGTTTTCTTAAACGTTGGAAAATTAATTTATTTATCTGAAACATATTTTTATCAAGGTTGTGTATAATTCATGACAATTTCGTCCTATTTGAGGAAACAGATTTGTTTCTCAATGTTAATAAAAAAAAATATTTGTCTTTGTGTTTAGCTAAAGAAAAGAAAGTACATGTAAAGACTACTTTTTTATTATTTGCTAAATTTATATTTGTTACAGATTCTGGAAATATCTTAAAATTTGATTAATCTAAGAGAAGTCAAACAATTAAATTTACAATATGCAGTTGAATATGTAATATGCACTTGAATATGTAATAGACATAAAAATGCCTTAAAAAATTAACAATTGAATCAACAGTACACAATGGAATATGTAATAGACATAAAAATGCCTCTGAATATTGTTTTTTCAAATGTTGTTAAACTGTTTTATTTCTTTGAAATATTTTATCATCAACATTGTGAAAGATTAAGTTAATTTAAAATTCCAAATGTAACAATATCTGCCTTGCAATTGAATTTCACCATCAAATTTTTTATTTTGTTTTGGTTTTTCTTCTAAATTTCCAAACCATTTTAATTTAAAACACGGTTGTTTTCTGGGAGAAGAATTGCTGAGAGCAATTGGAAAGCAGCGCTGCAAAAGCAATTTTTTCCCATTCTTGACGACGAAATACATAACACGGTTGCTTTATATTGAATCATTGTGGCAGCAAGGCTTACAAAAAATATACATCTATGGGCGGCTGAATACAATAATCAACTGCCACTGTGTCACGCCCCTACACCTGCGGTAGTCTTTCAACCGCTTATAGCGAGGTGCGGCACCACCGAACACTTTCTTTTCACCAATGCTTATGTTCGTAGACTACGCCTAACATTCCGCTTATCCTACTTAGTTTGTGTTTCGCAACCAAGCATTATTAATGTGCGTTCCTTTATACAAGTGAAAGCGTATAACCTTCACATAAACAACATTATACAATAGAAATGCACAACAGTATAAAGGGAGGGGCAACTCGCAGTAATATGAGTCTGCCCGAATATCAATATATTATATAATTTTCACTTTTACAACATACAGACTAAGTCCTTGGGAAACCCCAAATTTATACTTAGCCAATTTTCACAACTTTGGTAAACTCAGTTGTCCAGCTCGTCGGCACCTCCGCACAATCGCTGCATGACTCTCCAACCCTTCGTTCACCTCGTCACACGATCGTGCTGTTTTCCCAACTCATGCGTGCCTCCAAGTCGCCACACACGGGCGCCTCTACCCGAGACACACCTCCGTTCACAATCTCAACACTTCACCAAGTCACCGTGCACACTTGCATACCAGGCAGGCACTCACCCGAGTCGCCAAGACACCCGCGCCAAGTCGTCGCACAAACCGGGCGCCACACACCCATGCACGCCTCAACCGTCTATCGAGTGCCACACACCCGTGCATGCCCTCACCCAACCATCGGGCACTCCTGCCCGCACCTTCACCCAATATTGGGTAACCAAGTCCTTCACCATGCGACGAAGCCCAAGAATGGGCGCATCGCTATTTATGTGCCTCCTTCTTAGATCTGCGCACAAGACTACGCCTTTACTCCCTTTAGTGAAGATGTAGAGCGAGTGAGTTCGTTGTCAAATGAGAACAAACGCTCCACAATATATATCCAAGCGTAGGGCGAAGTCTGGCTGCCCAGCCGACTCGCCCAATGCCCCAAACGCCGTCGCAAAGTCTCCAAACGCATCGTCGGCTCCCTCACCAATGTAGGTCAGCCTCCATACATGTTAACACATGCTCCATGCCATATAAACATAGCTCGCCCTCTCACATATGCGCATAACACATCGCACACTTCAAAAGAGCTCGCACTTCCAACCAAAACGCGCGCCCAAGGGATGAACCGCTCGTCGCACGAACCGGGAGAACGCAGGTTGTTACATCCTCCTCCACCTAAAATCATTATCATCCTCGACAACATACCATCCTGGTAGCCATCCACCAAGATCATCAACAACTATCTCATCCATGATGTCAACTCCTCCACATACTGCAAACATCTCTACAACATATGTAGAACCATCGTCTCCATCATGTCTCGTCCTGGCAACCATCTGTCACCAAGATCACCATACCAAGGTATACAACCTGTCGGTATGTTATATATCGGAAATCATCTCAATCCATGACCATCGATCACCTTGTCACAATCTCCACATGTTGCTCCCACCGTGGAAGGCTGGCCCTTCCATCCAAGCTACATGCTTCCTGCAACATCTCATGTCGACCTCATCACGTGTCATCATCATGTGAACTGCTGCCATGATACTCCAACAATGTTAACACATCTTCGTACACTGCTAGCCCTCATGTCTTGAGCTAGTCGGGTGATCAGTCCAACTGTCATGCTCAAACCATGAGAATGCGCATCCTCATTCTACCATCAATCGTTTCTCAGAACATCCCGTCACATCCTCAACTCGATCAAGAATCCATCTCCATATAAATGTAAGTCATGCCCAGGTCCATGAAGTTGTCCTCATCCCATCTGTAACATGTTGTCCATGATGTCTGGTACTAATGTGCTGCATGAAATCAGTCACATCTACCCCCACATCATCATCCATCTGCAAGACATCCATCTCTTCAATATGAAGAGACCATCTCATCAAATCGACTCTCGATGTGCCACATCCATGTCCATGGAGCAACCTCCATCATATCTGCAATGTTCCATCCCTCAAGTCTTCCATAGAAACAAGTATACACCTGCCTCATCTATCCATCTGCTGCCCATGATCATAGATCAATCAGCTCCCATGTGTCCAAAGTAGTTGAGTCTCGACTCAACCCATGCCCAAGTGTAGTCACCAAGGAATCATCATCGTTGTAACTCCATCACTTCAAAGTGTCTCATATGGATCCTTCACATCAAGTCACTCTTTCAAGCCATTCCCATACATGTACTTGAAAGTATGCACCCCATCCTGCATCAAAGTCTCTGACCTCAACTCCTCAATGCATCAAATCCTCCAAGCCCACCATATATGAAGTCTCCCTGGAAGTCACAACCTCATGTCATCATGAGCTCCATGAGTCATCTCCAATCAACATCTCAGCAAGCATACAAGTCTCAGCCCAAAGGTCTCTGCAAGATTCCTCGGCTCTCCATGTAATAGGATGCTCCATAGTCTACTGACAACTCCATCTAAGTCCATGGTCTTGTTGTACATAAGTGCACAACCTCTCCATCGGCTCATAAGTAATAAGTCTCCATGTCACACCAGCAAATCCACTTGCACAACATCCTTGCCTTGTCACTCCTCATTGGATGTCCATAAGTGACACCTCTATAAGTTCTCCTGCACAATGTCCCTGCATAAGACTGCCATGCTCCATGTCTCCAACCTGATGTCCATGACTAAGTTGCCCATGTAGTCCAACCAAGTAGACCCATCACAACAATCAGTCATCCTCATCCAAGTCTGCAATCTTCAGTCTAGTGAACTCGGTCACCCAACCATATCATCATCATCATCACGAGTCCCTTCCATCATAGCTACCCCACTGAAGGTTCCACCAAGACTATCTCTTGTTCTCGGCCATGAGAAGTCCACCCAAGTATCATCATACCTCAAGTGTGTGCCCTCTAATCTGTCCATGAGTCATGTTGGGCACTTACCCAATTCTCCATGTGGCTAAAGCATGACCCAATCCTCCACAACGATCATCATGTTCCTCGCTTATCACGGGCCTTTGTACCTTCTACCATAAGGTCACAAACAACCCCAACAAGTCCTGGAACAGTCAACAATCCTTGCTTCTCCATACAAAGTCTCAGCATAGATATCCATGGTAAGATGCTCCCTAGCATCGGCAAAATGGCTTTGCCCTTCCCTGCATATGGTCCATCTACCAAATGCTCAAATGAACCACAAGTGTCAACAATACTTAAATCATCATCATGAGGCTCCTCCATATGAGTATCCTCATTCATCCATGTTTGCAAACTGTACAATCCTGGTCGAACTTGATCAATCTCAAGTTCATCCTCCATCGTTTTCATGTCTGCAACATCGTCAATCATCACGGCTTCCTCTTCCTTGTTAGCACAATCTGCAACTTCATCTTGCTCCATTGTCCAACCAAGTTGAAGAAGTTCGTCTTCAACATTCTTTTCCAAGACTTCAAGCTTCTCTTGAATCCGGGGATTCTCTTCTTTCATCCACTTCAACCTGTATATGGTAAGAAAGAGCTTCCCTTCGCATTCTTCCAAACCTACCATGCCTTGTTGTTCAACTTGGTCTAAGCACGATGCTTCACCTCTACTAAACCTGTTTCACCATTCACCTGACTCACCCTGATATTCCACCTATCACGTGCAAAACTTAAACTCTCTGCCAAGTCTTCGGTCTTTGTAGAATCAGCTCCTTGATTCAGTTCACCAGCTCTGATACCACCTGTCACATTAGTGCAGTGGGATCAGCACTTCATCATCAACACGATCAGCTTCCTAATCATCAGCTCCAATACCACCTGTCACGCCCCTACACTTGTTGTAGTCTTTCAACCGCTTATAGCAAGGTGCGACACCACCGAACATTTTCTTTTCACCAATACTTATGTTCGTGGACTATGCCTAACATTCCACTTATCCTACTTAGTTTGTGTTTCACAACCAAGTATTATTAATGTATATTCCTTTATACAAGTGAAAGCCCATAACATTCACATAAACAATATTATACAATAGAAATGCACAATAGTATAAAGGGAGGGGCAACTCCCTGCAATATGAGTCTACCTGAATATCAATATATTATATAATTTTCACTTTTACAAAGTATAGACTAAGTCCTTGGGAAACCCCAAATTTATACTTAGCCAATTTTCACAACTTCGGCAAAGTCGGTTGTCCAGCTCGTTAGCACCTCTGCACGGCTCCCGCACGACTCTCCAACCCTTCGTTCACCTTGTCGCATGATCGTGTTGTTTTCCCAACTCGGGCGCATCTCCAAGTCGCCACAAACGGGAACCTCTACCCGAGACACACCTCTGTTCACAATCTCAACACTTCACCAAGTCGTCGTGCACACTTGCACGTCGGGCGAGCGCTCACCCGAGTCGCCAAGACACCCATGCCAAGTCGTCGCACAAACCGGGCGCCACACACCCGTGCACGCCTCAATCATCTGTCGGGCGCCACACACCCGTGCATGCCCTCACCCAACTGCCGGGTGCTCCTACCCGCACCTTCACCCAATATCGAGTAACTGAGTCCTTCACCGTGCGACCAAGCCCAAGAATGGGCGCATCACTATTTCTATGCCTCCTCCTTAGATCTGCGCACAAGCCTACGCCTTTACTCCCTTTAGTGAAGATGTAGAGCAAGTGAGTTCGTTGTCAAAGGAGAGCAAACGCTCCACAATATATATCCAAGCATAGGGTGAAGTCTAGCTGCCTAGTCGACTCACCCAACGCCCCAAACGCCATCGCAAAGTCTCCAAACGCATCGTCAGCTCCCTCACCAATGTAGGTCGGCCTCCATACATGTTAACACATGCTCCACGCCATATAAACATAGCTCACCCTCTCACATATGCGCATAAGACATCGCACACTTCAAAATAGCTCGCACTTCCAACCAAAACACGCGCCCGAGGGATGAACCGCTCATCGCACGAACCGGGAGAACGCAGGTCATTACACACTGCATGCAATTTACTGAAGGGTTGCGTTTTTAAATCCCATCCTTCTCTAATTGGCATCAAGTGACCATTCAGAGTGGGCCCAATATCCAACCATTCGTCATTAAAGATCCTAAAATAATACATAAACAAATATAATAACATAAATAATACATCAAGAAACATAATAACATATTAAAATATAAAGAAACTTTTTAATGTTATTATGATAATATGAAAATAATAAATCTGAAAACATGACATATATTAGAATATGCGAGGGGTGAATCCGGGTGTGAATATGTCATGCAATTAATTTTAAATGGCATAACCTATTTAAAATTAAAAATTAAAAATTATTTTTATTGATAAATTATTGTTAACTATTATATATAATAGATTTTACTGATATATAATAAATTATTTATTCTTTTTTAATTTAATGAAAAAATTGTGATTTCATTTATTAGTGCTAAACTAAATTATATTTAAAAAGGTATCTAGTAATTAGATAGCTTATACCATGAGAAAGGTGGGTTCTTTTTATCATTACAATAAAACAAAACAAAAAGTGTCTTTTTCATAGTCCATGTAGTAGCTTTTTATCTATACCATAAATGTCTCTCTAGTTATCATCCAACAAGGAATTGTTTGTTTACTTTCATACCATGTTTATATAAAAAACAATGTTTAAACCATAGTATTGCAAAAGAATCAAGTGAAATTTTCTAGATTTTCAATTATTGCCAAGGGTTATGAACATATTTTTGGAGCTGCCCTATCTATTTCTATGTGACCATACATGCACCTCAATCAGTGGTCTAACTTTGCAAAGGGATTCAAAATACTTGTAAACTATATCGAGCAAGATATCAAAGAACATGTCCTTTAGATAATTTAATTTTTGAAATAGAGGTAAAGTATAGTAGTTTTTCAGTTGAGCTATTCCCAACATCCATTTTATCACTATTTGGGAGTCCCCATATATATAAACTTTTGAGATCCTCGGGTCTCTTGCCAGTTGAAAAATCAATTTTAAAGCAAAGAGTTCTACATAGTTGTTTGTGGTTGGTCCTATGTTTGTTGATACGTCGAAGGATGAGTTGTGATTTAGATTAAAAATTCCACCAGCCCCTCCCACGAAGGGAGAATCTTGGGATGCACAATCAAAAAAATACCAAGGGAAATCAGATTGTATGGAAACTCCTTGCATTTGAGGATGGGCCTTTCCATTTGAATCATGTTTTAATTAACTAGCTATAGAAAAACTACTATGGTTGCTCTGATGGAAATATGGTTTTAGTCTTCAAAAATGACATGATTTTGTTCGAGGCAAATTCTCCAAGCAACCATAAGAGGGAGGACTTTATGCTTTGGGGTTTTTGTGACTTAAAACCATCCTTTTAAATTTTCTTCAACTAAAACGACATCCCAAAGGAATTTTTGGTTTTCTAATTGGCTTAATTCTTTTGCATAATTCCTTTGAGGAAGATCAATGTATGAAAATATGCTTGATTGATGTTGATTCAGCCTTACACAAGGGACAATAGCCTATGTCATGAAAGCTCATTTTTGCAAAGTTGTCACAAGTAACAACCTTGGTTTTTAGAACCACATGAACAATTTATATTTGGAAGGACAATTTACCTTCCATATCATTTCCCCCCTTCAAGGGAGTTCAAGAGGAGCATTTCTTACACTACATAAAATTTTAAGGATGGAATTTATCTTAAAGTTTCTAAATCTTGGCTAATCTCAGTAGTGTCTAATATGAAAACTATAAAATTTTTGTGTAACACCCTCCCCAAGTAACCGGCCAACTAGGGTAAACATGTGATGAAAAGCTACTATGATTGGATTCAACCTCCTATGTGACCTTAAGGAAGTGGAATCAATGCAAACACATCATATATACCTTCTACATCATCAACAGAACTCCTAAGAACCATCCCAACCTTGGTAGTAACCATCTCCTGGGTCCCACTGAGGTTTTAGACCACTTGACCCTTGGACATTGTCATGATATGGGCCTAACAGCATCCAGGAGGCTTTGGACATTCTCATAACAAGGCATGCCAATGTTCAGGGACTATTTTGTTCAATGTTGTGCCAATGTCCCTAGGATTTGAGCCACTGTTTCAGGCCCTGAGTGCAGGTCACTGCCCAAAATTGAATGACACCTTTAGAACAGAAAGATAGCAAGGAAATGATGTTGCAACTTAGAACACTTGAAAAAACCCTTAACTCGACCCCTACTAGCTATGATAGGAATTTTATCAAACATATCACAAATAGATAATCTACAGGTGTAAACAACATATTTAAGCATAAGGGTCTCATACTTATCTTAGAATCACTAAGAAGCATTGTTCCTTTATATCATTTGCTGCATTAACATCTATTAGCTCATAAATACATTGTTTATTCATTTATAAGTAAAAGCATGGTGAGAGCTATACATAGCCACTGTCATAAAACATATACATAACCAACATAATAGAAAAAAAAATACCAAGGAAATCACAACCATATGATCCTCATATAAACCAATATAATACTCATAGAAATACAAGGAGGAAAAACCTCATATTGATGATGCAAAATCCAAACTCGGGATGGGACTACCACATTCCACCCGACCATAGAATGGTTGAGCCAAATCTCTCTTTAGCCATTCACCCCTGTTCCATATTACAAGCATGAATGTCAGACTCAAACTAGAAGAACCAACCAGAGCACCCTGAGGCTAAACCACCTCACCCTCATCAATAGAAACTAGGCTTTACCGTAATCCATCTCAGATCACTAGGCCAACATAATAAACATGTAATAACATGCTTTACCATGATCTCCACTAGATCGCTAGGAAAAATAAGCATGAATGCCATTGGATTTATCCACCTACACTGTGAGGATTTATCCTCAATGAAAGACTCCAAGGATGCAAGTAGAAAGCCCCAAGTAATGGAAAGAAAAGGCAGAGACAAGGAAGCAACTAATATTGAGACCCTCACTCACATTTTCAAGAACTTGACCACCAAAATGTCCAAGCTCAAGCAACGGAAAATGGATACATTCGTGAGAATTCATCTGCCCAGACAGAGATAGGAAAACAAATCATCAACTAGCTCATCGAGCAACAACCGTTTCTCTTCCAAAATTTTAGAGAAGCATGTGTTCCAACTCAATCAGTGCGCTGATCCTAAGTTTCTTTTCCTTCCACGAAGAGTTCCGCCCTAAGAACTTTTGTTCAGATTGGAAGTGAGTTGTTAGCTTTGTCTGCAATCATACACTCAATGCAAAAGGTGATATGTAGGAGCAGTCAGAAGACACTAATGATGACAAAGAGGTTTCACCTGATGAAACACTAAGTTTTGGGTATGTGGTGAATGTGTTTCAAATGCTCGCAAGTAATATCGAAGATGAACACTCAGAAGTAGCCCCAAAAGAAAAATGATCGTTACAATCTTATGAGTAGAGGGGCTCCCCTTACACTTGGGGAAATGCAAGAAAAGGTGAGGTAGTTGATAAATAAGGTTGACCCACCGGCCGCCTCAAAGGAACAAACAAAAAGCAAGTCTAGGAAGATAATGGTGGATAAGAGTACATCCATGAGCATCAAGTTACGAAACACTCCTCCAGACAACACGAACACCTGTTCCACCATGGACACCTCGGTGAGTCTACCACCTCTGGACTACAACATAGTTGAGGACATGAAGAAAACTTAGGCAAACATCAATTTGTTCAAGTTAGCCAAAGTCTATACTCAGTTGAGACATCCTATTGCATGTGTTGGGATAGACGAAAACAGACAGCGCAACCTCTACTAGCAAGGGAGCATGCACACCTCCTGGATCACTATCCACTATGCTCAATACACTTCGGATGGAAGATACGAACCCAAGTTGCCCCCTATTCCTTCTTTCATTTGAATTTTCCAACTACAATGTCCATAACTTCTTGGTTGATTCTGCCATGGCAGCCAATGTCATGCTGCTCTCCATTCCTAAGAATATCAATGCACAATTGAGGAAAACATCTGCGAGAATCATCCAACTTGATCAAACATCAATAGCAGCCATTGGTGAACTGTGAGACGTGATCATCCAACTATCTCATGACAGTCAAGTCCACCAATTCATCAACATATTTGTTGTGGACATACTGGAAGCATATGGATTGCTACTCAATAGAGATTGGTCCAGCAAGCTAGATGGATATTTTTCTATAGACTTGTCTCACATGTGGCTTTCATACAAGGGAAGATGAAACCAAATCTGGATGTTAACCAAAACGTATATGAAACACAATGTTACTCCCATTAACGGCGAGAACGAACCATTGGCCTTCAGAGAACTCATGTTTGGCAACTTCCTCTTGGAAACAATATTAGAGTGTTATCCTGCACAGCTAGCCCCAACCTCATTAGACATGCAGTTGGGACTCCTTCCTTTCCCAAGTGATGGTAATGAAACTTGTATAGTTTATTTTTCCGATAGTAGCAGTAGTAGTAGAAACAACATAAGAAATAGTACTAGAATTCCAAATGGTCCATCTACAAATGAGATGTGGGCCATGAGTCTTGACAAATCTGACACACATGATGGCTCAAGGACCTAGTGTATCTCAGTCATCCGAAACAACAGAAAATGCATGATTTCGAGTTGTTTGAAGTTTGAATGCAAAAGCAACAATGCTAAGTATGAAGCTATCATGTTGAACATAAAAAGGACCATCACTATGAACAAACAAAGAATCTTGTGAACCTATCATGATTCAAAGATGGCCAATCTCAATGCAAACTGCACACCACAGTAGCAACAAATCTTTGGCCACTTGAACAAACAGTACAAGGATAGGTCTGCACGGGTTGATGATGACCTGAGTACACACTGCTCACGAGAAATCCAAAATGAGATTCCAGGTAAATGAGGAGACAAGCCATCACAACAAAGATCAGGTGACACATACATGTTGTTTGCACTCCTTTTATAGAAAAATTTGACTAACATTTTAAGTCATTGGACTACTTGCAAAGTTTTTCATCATACTTGGTTTTCTAATTTAAATCTCACACATAAGAAATATGGGAAAATACACTTATACATTGACCTCAAAAACTTGAACCCTTACCAGAATAAGAACAACTACCCCATGCCATCATCTGATCCCTTGTTGCACGCAGTACCTCAAACAGAGGTGTTGTCTTCACTTGAAGGTCTTCTAGAATACCACCAGGTCCAAGTAGCAGAACCCAGTGAACTTTCATTGGTCCACGAGAAGCTTGGCCCACACACGTGTCATTTGCAGTCACTGGGCAGGAGGATTGACAACCTTCTTGCCAATGTCCAAGATCTCAAGAATTATTTTTAGTAGGTCGGGCTATGCCTATGCCTTGTACATAGTTTGCTTGCTATTTTTTGCTTCAATCATGCTTATTATCTTTTTTTTTACATTGTTTGATTCTGCTTACTATTTTTTGTTCACGTTCATTTTGTTTTTTTGATATATTACTATTTTTGTTTCTGGAAATAAGTGTTGCCAACTACTATGTTCCAAATTTGAATAGAGTATGTGGCTGAAGTTGTAAGAAACTTGTGAAACTTTAGCACTTGGCCAATCTTGTGTCCACCTTATCTTTGTTTGGTTGTATCTTTCAGCCGATGAAAACTTGACAGAAAATACAAACCATCTACAAGGGAAGTTCTGGTCCAACCGTGAACCTGTGCCCACACTGGGAAGCCCCATGCCTATACTCAACCTTCTGCTCTGTGTATTCAAGCTCATCCAACTAGTAGAAATGGAGAAGGGGAAAATCTAAACGAGAAAACCTGTGCTAAAGGTGTTACATGCTTCTCTGAAGGAACAACCTCTTCTGCTCTCAATAATTCAGGATCCCTCTTCCACCCAAAAAATAAATAATTTTTTATGCACAGTGCTCTTGAAAAATATAAAGGTGAAAGAAGGGAAAGGCTTCCTGCATAGAGAGGTGAATCATGCAACTCCACTGGGATACTAACCAAGCTCGCTGGTATTGAAGGAATGTATGTGTTCCTACATGACTCCATCGGGGTACTGTCCAAGCCTGCTGGCAGCAGAGCAACACCAAAGATGAAAACTTATACTCTGAAAATATTCAACTTGCGAGCTAAACTACCCTTCCTGAATTCGAAACACTGAGATATAAGCTGAAATTTTGATTATGTTTGACTGAGTTGGCAAAGTGTGAACCACGTATGCCCATTGGGTAAGTGGGGAAACTAAAGTAACCCACACAACGATTCAATACTCCCAGTGCGTCGCCAAGTGTTGTAGCGACTACAACCACCCTCCAAAATTTTGGCCTGCACCAATTTTAGAGCCTCCCTTGAAGAGTTTCAATGTATGACTACACACACTCGGGTTCACTCCATGAGCTTGTGTGAGTATTTACATCCACCTTTTTTATTCATTACATTCAAGTTTCTGCATGCTAATGTCTAAGTCATGCTTGCGACCATGTTCTGGTTATGCTCAAAGTCCTTGTTTTGTATGTGCTTGTTATGTTCACTATCAAAGCATATTTCACACTCACACACGAAGTCACATTCGTTGTCGTTCTTGTCACTTGCACCATTAGTCAGTCATGTTGAACATGTGCATCTAGATGGTTTGAGTCGTTTCATTGTCATGTCATGTGAGTGTGTGTTTTTATGATCACCTATGTATCTTTCGATCGTTCACACGCTTAGTCATTTTTGTTGAAGTTCTTATGATCAGACTCCCCTCTGACAGTCAGGTCCTCACCCAACTTTCGACTCGATCGACTGTCAACAAGAATAGTGTAGAAGCACCAAGCTAGTTTTTTCAAGCTACACTGCTCGCAAGCAATCAAATAAACTTCCACGTTGACCACCTAGATAGTTAGACCTGACAGTCACCCTGGGACTGACTCCCTTCAAAAATTGCGTAGAGGCCATTGCCTCACTCGCTCAACTAAATGAGGAAATTATGTAGACAGGCCATACAGACACTAAGTGCCCATCCCTGTCTCCTTCAGAAAATTATGCAATTTTCCCAGTCAGTCATTCGAACAGTTGACCAACTGCTCATCCAAGAAATTGTGCAGTTTTCATGAGCAAGCCTTCTGTTGTCCAATAGTCCGCTCAACTTAGAAATTACGCAAAGATGATTAGTAGGTTGGCTTCCTAGTTTTAGTCCAATTTCCCTGCCTATAGCTCCTAGCAGGAGACTATCAGTTACCTCCAGGAATTGCATAGTTTCTGCTGACCAGCCAACTACTAGTTCCCTCTAGGAATTGCACAGTTTTGGCTGCGAGTGACCCCAATAGCCAACTACTAGTTCCCTCCTGGAATTGTGATGTTTTGGCTACGAGTGACCACAATTACGAGTTCCCTTTGGGAATTGGGAAATTTTTGTTGGTAGTCTCTTGGGATGTTCCCCCAAAAAACTGTGCAATCCTTGCTTGCTGACCCTTCATGCAGCCCGGCTTGCTCCTCTCAAAAATTGTGCAAATCAAGTTGCCTAGTCCTACTTCCCATTCATTCCAAAAAATGCATAGAGAATACCTATCTTGCCTTCCTGTAGCCCAAAGTGTCCCTCCAAAACTTTGCACAATTTTGTCTCCCAACCGAGTCAGAGCTCGCAGATAATCACTGTCAACTCAGATTTCTTCTCTTCATCACTCAATGACTCTTGCGCAGTTTTCATCAACAATGCCTGGAACCATCATACCGCAACACAACCTTGTTGGCTCTCCCGGTCACCTGCATATGAAATGATCATGTGTCATGGTAGACTAGGAGGCTTTGGATTTCATGTTGTCTCATGATGAGTGACTGCAGGTACAGGTACACCAACAAACATGGCAAGACGACGAACAGGATGAACAAAGGGAGTAGATGTAGAAGGACAAGTTCACCAACGGATGACCAAATGATACATGTGAAACAAAGAAATGCAACTAACGTTCACCTTCGCAAACTAATGAGCTTGTCAAGCCTTCCAACATGCAAGAAAGGAACAACATGTTAAAGCTTCATCAAGTGAACCAAGGACCATCGAAGACTCTGTGAATTTCGCAATGCGAAGGTGAAGTTCTGAATACACCATGAAGACATCCATCACCTAGTAGCATTGCAGCTCGACATGCACTTCAACAGCAACATGAATGTACTAGAACTATCATGTCAAGTCATGACAAGTCACATCATGAATCATGTCGCCCAAATCTCCACTATGGGCTTGTTGTCAATCAATGTGATGTAATGTGGAAGTCTAAGAGACCCACTTGTTGAACAAACTTGAGTCATGTAAGTCAAAAAGTCATGGAATTCAAACGGTCATGAGGGTAGCTGAACAGCCAGAAGGGTTAGTTTCACCCTTGGCTATAAATACCCCCTCATTTGTACATGTAAGGGACTTTTCTCCTCAGCTCCAACCACATAGCCAAGAGAGTCTCTAACCTTTTCTTTGAGGAGAAAGTAGTGGCTCCAATGCCCCACACTCGATGTTAGTTATGTATGGTGTAACGATGTGTCTTGGAACTTTCACTTAATTCATAAGCCTGCTAATAGGCTAGCACGTTTTCACACATGTATTGTATCTATTATAAGACTAATCTTTAACACTTGTAAGGCATGTTTCTTTAACCTGTGTTCTACATCTAAACTGCTTCATTTGTTGTAATGCATAATCTATTAATGGAAATGCATTGTATGTGTTTTTAATGTTGTCTCACCCATGTAGACTATTCTCCAAGACATCAAAGAGACCTTTCGCATGAATCTTGTTGTAACAACCGTCGCACTCGTTCGGACTGATCCGTTAAGTGTTGTATGTGTTATCTTACCTTGTATGTTGTGACTGTTGCATCCATGTTGACTGATCCTCTGGAAGTTGTGCATGTTCTGTTGTGTTGTGTGTTCCTAGCAGTGTTGGGACTTCTCCCAATCGACTTGGAACTCACTCTCACCCTCTCCCTCAATAGTGAAAGAACCATTGACACAAGTGACACTTACACTAACTAGGCACACAAACTTACTTCTCAAAGACAAAGCAAACCACTCTCCTATGCTGACAAGCAAGAGTTGAGGTAGATCTTTAATATAATGGAAACCGGGCCATCGTACCAGATGGGTCTCCTACACCAAATGGTATGTGGTCTAATAGGACTTCATACTGGGGAGATCCCCTGAATGTTGGCAGGATCAGCACCGTCAACACATGGCTATCAGGAAAGGGCAAGGCTAGGCTGAAAACATTGTCACACCTAGAAAAACCCATGCCATAATAGAAAAATACCACATAAAATACCATGAATACCAAATCTAGCAAGGAAAAACACATGCAAATCGATACCTGCAAGGAATACTATTGTAGTTGCTTGATCTTGCTCTTCCTTACTTTCCCCTTCCTTCCTCTTGCCTTCTTTTCCTCTCTTGATCCAATGCCAAATTGCTCCAAGAAAAATCTATGTATCCAAGAGTGAGAGAGAGAGAGAATAATGAGAAAGCTCCAAAAATGAACTCACAAAAGGTACCAACTGATCCTCATAAGCCTTTTTATCACTTAGGCCCATATTTTCTTCATTTTCCTCCTCACATGCAACCTATGATCTTTCACCTTCCTTTTCTCTTAATTTCCATTATTTTCATAAATAAATGTGCCAAAAATGCCATTTTTCCTTTGCCTTTGTCAATTTCCTTAGCCGTAATAAACCAAATGAGCACCCACTAGGATGTTTTTCCCAACATTCATCATGGAATAAGTGTCCCATCAATCTTGGTTATTATTTTTTCTTTTATTAAGTTTTATTACATGGAATTTTCATGAGGGTTGTTACACAACTATCCCCCTTGGGGGACACCATCCTCGATGTTCAACCACACCTATAACGCAACAAAACCATTGAAAAACAAACATACTACCCATGGATCTTTATAACATAGTTTGATGCAGTATTTACAATGATCACCCTGTTGAAAAGCAAATCAACATGACAACATAGAATCATAATGACATGACACCCATACCACTTATTGGAGCTTTGTAACATAGCTCATGGTGGTATTTAAATCTATAAACATATGTACATATATCAAAACATCACAAAACATGTACCAAAAGACATACCAACGAGATATACCAAAACACCATACCAAAATTGCTTTGCCTCAACCAACAAACAATGAAGGATACATATCACGCACATGATCCTCCATCTCCCATGTAGCTTCATCAGGCCCAAATTTCTTCCACTACACTTTAACTTGCTCGATTGCTCACTTCCGAAGCTTGAGCACCTTTTTCCGCAATATACACTGAGGCTCCATGTGGAATTCTCCATCTACTTCCATCTGGAATACAGACCAGACACTCACATGGTCAACATATTTAACATACTTCTTTAGCAATGACACATGGAAAAGATCATGGAATTTCACTATCAGAGGCAGTGTAAGTTGTTTGGATACTTTCCCAATCCTCTAAATAATACTAAAGGGTCCACAAAACCGTGGTGCCATCTTGGCACATGATCGAATATGTAATGAGCTCTTCCTTGGTTTGATGCGCAAGCACCCATTTTTCCCAACCTGGAACTCCTTGAAAAACCTATTATGATTTGCATAGCTCTTATGCCTATCCTATGTTGCCTGCTAGAAAAATTATATATATGATAGAGAAATGCAAGACATATAATATGTGGAAAAACAAAAACAAA
The DNA here is from genome assembly GCA_031772625.1 of Pinus tabuliformis. Lineage (NCBI taxonomy): Eukaryota > Viridiplantae > Streptophyta > Pinopsida > Pinales > Pinaceae > Pinus > Pinus tabuliformis. The sequence continues at coordinate 1,608,740,346 of CM062817.1, read as the reverse complement.
TAAAACTAGAGAAACACAGATATACGTGGTTCACCCAGTTTGGGCTACATCCACCCTGAACAGCTAGTCCTTCCTTTCTATTATCCATCAAAATGAAGAGACACAACCTACAACAGATCCGCTGTAATATCCTCTGTTTTCTCTCACAGTCTCACCTCTCCATTTCTCGCTCGAAGAATACACATCTATTACCTAGCCTCAATACAATACCCTCATACAAAGAGAGGGGGTTTCCTTATAGGGCAAAAAACCCTAAACTAAACATAAATTCTACTGTCAGATCATTTGCCTAATGAACGGCCAGATTGACTAGAAATTACTATACTTTTACAAGGCAATTTTACATCTGTTTTTCGCTTCGGAGGCGCTACCCTTGAAACACCCGTCGGGGGATTGCTGGCCCCTCAGGGGGGACAAGTCCCCCCCGCACCCCCCCGCGTGGAGGGGTGTATAATATTCTTGAGGTATACATCTAGCTGAAACAAAGACCTCTAAATAATCATGCTCTACACCCAACATTATCTTTAGATTCTTCTTTATAACCTGCATTTCTTGTTCCATGTCTGTCAACATGTTCGGTCCAATCATCACCGTATTAACTACATCGCTCCAACTGATGGGAGTATTGCAACTCTGCCCATACAACGCCTCAAATAGACTCATCTTCAAATATTTCTGATACCCATTGTTGTATGTGAATTATACCAGTGGAAGATACTCTTCCCACTTTCATTGTTGATGCATCGTGTACATCCTCAACATGTCCTCCAATATCCTGTTGACCCTCTCAACCTATCCATCTGTCTGTGGATGATAAGTTGTACTGAAGACCAGCTCTATGCCAAAACCTTCAAACCCCTTCCAAAACTTGGAAGTGAACTTTTCATCCCTCTCTGACACAATCTTCTTTGGAATTCCATGTAATCTTATCACATCTCAAGTGAATACATGTTCTATGTCGCTATTTCATAATGTATAATTCATTGGAATGAATTTTGAAACGTTTCTCAACCTATCCATAACAACCATGATGGAATTGCGTTGTCTCACTATCCTCGGAAAACCTATGATAAAGTCCATGGAAATGACCTCCCATTTCCATTCTGGGATCACAATTGGCTGTAGTTGTCCACCTGGATGCTTACATTCTACCTTCACATGCTGACAATCGAAACACTTAGCCACAAACTTTGGTACACCCTCCTTCAGATTCAACCAATAATAAAATTTCTTCACCGTGGTCAATGTATTCTATTATTCTGCATGGCCTGAATATGGTTTCACATGAAAATACCTCTATATTACCTTCTTGAGCTCACTATTGTTTGGCACATATAACATGTCCCTAAATATAACCAATCCATCTACTGTAGGACAATAGTCCACATCTTGTTCACCTTCACATGTACTTATACTTGTACTACTATACCTATTCATGTACTCTGTTGCAACCTGTGCACAATCTCCATATACCTAAGATCATGTTGACTTTCCTGCAAGATACTATCCTATAAATCTGTCCCATAGGAGCTAATAGTCGTTATATGATTTACTTGTATCTGTCCGCTAATAGCATCTACCACCCTATTCTCCTTTCCTTTGATGTACCTAATCTTGAAGTCAAACTCATTGGTCATGGAAAACCATCTAGCCTACCATATGTTCATATTTGGTTTCTCAAACAAATACCTCAACCCAATGTGATCACTCTAGAACAAACCTCCTACCAAGAAGATAGTGCCTCCATGTCTTCAATGCATGTATGATAGCTTCTAACTCAAAATCATGTGTCAGGTAGTTCTGCTCATGCTCATTTATTTGTCATGACTCATAGAATACCACATGTCCATACTACATAAGGACTCCACCAAGTCCTCTTTTGCATTCATCTGAACATACTACAAACTCTTTGTCTGGATCTATAATCTGTAGCACCGTTTCATGTGTCAACAACTACTTAAGCTACTCAAAACTAGCCTCACACTCCTCTGTCCATTAAAACTTCTTACATTTCATTTGCAATGATGTGATAGGATAATAAATCTACAAGAAGTTCCTGATGAACCTCCTATAATAGCTTGCAAACCCCATGAAATATCTCACCTCATCCACATTTCTAGGAGCTACCCACTCCATGATGGTCGTTATCTTTTATGGATTCAGTGTTATTCCCTCGTTGGAAACAACACATCCCAAGTAGTGTACCTCAGTCTAAAAGAAAGTGCAATAGATGAGTTTAACATACAATTGATGCTCTCTTAATAACCTCAATACTGTTGCTAAATGCTAGGCATGCTATTTCTCATTTTTAGAATATACCATATGTCATCAATGAAAACAATAACAAACTTATCCAAATACGGACGCAACACGCTATTCATCAAGCACATAAATTTAGCTAGAGAATTAGTCAAACCAAATGGAACTACAACAAACTCATAATGCCCATGCCTGGTCCAGAAAGTTGTCATGTAAATGTCATTCTCTTTGATGCGTACCTGGTGATATCCGGATCTCAGATCAATCTTCGAGAACATTGCTGTTGCATTCAACTAATCAAATAAGTCATCAATCCTCGGTAACAAATACATGTTCTTGATGGTCACTTTTTTCAACTACCTATAGTCAATGCACAATCTGAGAGTACCATCTTTCTTCTTCACAAACATTATCAATGCGCCGCATGGTGATGCACTTGGCCTAATGTATTCCTTCTCCAACATTTCCTTCAAATGCAAATTCAACTCTAACAACTGAGGTGTTCTCAAGGTGATTTTGATGCTGGAGCTACCCCTGTCACTAAATCAATAGAAAAGTCTACTTCCCTGTGAGGTGGAAACTCTAAAATCTCCTCAGGAAATATATCTTGAAACTACTGTAGAAATGGATACATGCTCAAAACATATGCATCCTCAGCTTCCTTACCTTTGTCACTATAAATGTGCACTGCAAATAACACACACCCCTTTCTGCGACTACACTTTTCCTACTTAGCTTTCACCATCCTAACTGATGTGGTTTTCTTCTTACCTCACAAAACTCTTGGTTCCCCATTGCCATCAAAGCACTCAATGGATTTGTCATAAAAATCCACCTTGGTTCTATGAAGGTATAACCAATCCATGCCCAACAACATCATGTATGATCTCAAGGGTAATACATTCAAATGTGTTGTGGTAGGCATACCATTTAAATCAAATGCACAATCTCCAATCCATTGATGAACTCACTTCTTTGTACCTATAGCCAACTACACTAACCAAGATTTTGCATGCACTTCTTCACTCAAACCACACTTATCCATCAAGTTAGGACTAACATAACTATAGCTAGATCCAGGGTCAATCAAAATATAAATAAATTGATCACAAAGCTTATCGTACATCTCAATGATAGATTTCTGATGGTCTACCAATTTGTTATTCAATGTTGCATAGATACGAGGAACACCCTTACGAACATCTCCAATAGTTTGTGCCTCCTGTGCACTATATATTGGAGGCCTGCCATCCTGATTCTATCGAAATCTCTCTTAAGGTGCTCCTTAACACATGTCCAACACTCCAACCGACTAGTACCCTCACATCTATGTTGTTGTTGTGACCCATGTCCCTGTCTAGCTGCATTGAACCTCTTTTGTGGTGCCCTGTTTTCTTTCTCTTCTGCGTTCTAAGGCATTATTATTTTTGGTTTCCATTTACCTTTACCTTTGTCTTTCCCTTTCCATCCTTGTTGATATTCATTCTTACACTTTGACTGTTCATAGAAATGCTTAAATTTCGCAATAACTTCCTAAAGTGACCGAGGCTCATCATACTCAATCCGATCTCTAAATTCTAATGGAAAGCCATTGATAAGTCGTTGAACTTTAGCCTTATCATATTTAAGATATGGTAAATACCTAAATATCTCTAGAAACTTAGTCATGTACTCTTCATTTTTCATTAATCCCATCTTTAGTTCATAGAATTCTTTGGCCTTACTATCGTAGTACCTTTCTAACAAGTAATTCTTCCTAAAAATACTCTTGAACTACAATTCAAGTAATATGTCCTGATGTCTCTAACCCGCTTCACATCTTCCCACCTGATGTCTTCTTTACCTCTTAGGCTAAAGATATATATTTTGGCCTTCATATTATCTGTATACTCATGCAACTCAAATAACTTCTTCATCCCAGGTATCCAAGCCTCTACATCTTCTGCCTTCTTCACATCTCCATCAAATGTTGGTGGCTTTGATTTTTTAAACTCATTTGGAAAGTATCCCCTATCACTCCTCCTATAAGGATGATAATGATGACAATCATGGTTCATATCAGAATCATAACTATAATAATACATGTATCTATCACCTCTCCTATCCAGAGTATCTAACATTAATCCTTCATCTCTAACTATGTCATCTCTATTGGACCTGTGGCCACAACGAGACCTACTGCCATATGCCCCATTAGTTTTTTCCTCCTATCCATGGCTGATCCGAAGCGGCCCTTGCCACTACAATTTTGACAAACTTTAAAGAAGTATTCATTTAATATCTACTTGTTTCTCTTATTCCTGCATGATTTTTTCATTTTCCACCTTACAACTCCTTATTTATTCCTTCAAGATTCTCAATGTGTCTTCTAAGTTAGAATAGTACCCAACATGTTTCTCATCTGATTCAAAGGGAGAGTATTTGTAGTCTACCATCTTGCTAGTTATTTTGATATCTTTCTTGCAAGGCATGATATGTTAGCTAAACCAAATCATAATAGACCAACATACCTTCGTATAATTTGGGGAGGATACCTCATCTGCAAGAGCACCAAACTAGCATAATACATGTATAAACGTAATAGTGATAGGATATATATATATTTATATATAATACATGCATTGCGGAATTGCAACAGGCAGGGAGGAAGCTTGGTGACTGATCTTGCAAAATGTGCAGTTCAGGTTGGGCTTGAAGAAGCTACTGCACAATTCTGGGGAGGAAGGCAGTTTTCTCAGCTCTTGAATTACTCAGTGAAAATGCCCCAGAGGATAGTGACTATGAACTGCATAGTTCTAGCCAGCACAGTTACATCATAGAGGACTAAGACTACGCAGTGCGCAATTCAATCAGGGTCGAGTGAAAGAGAGTTGCCTAGTCAGGAGCATTTCTGGAAAAGCGGCTAAGTGTGGGAGGCAAGTGAACTTTGTGAAGACTTGAAACTGTGATCACAAACTTATCATATTTGAGAACACGACAACATAGACCATCGAAATAACAAGTAAAAGCATTACCATGTCTGAGACAGTCTAGAACAAAAAGCGACTAGTGCCACAGTTGAGATAGCCCTAGGACTACCATGATGACACTTGTATGAAAATGCTTAAAACTTTGTTTATGAGTGTCACTGATGTTTACATAGCTAGGACAAATCAAACAAAGAAAGACAAACCTTTAGACTCAACAGAAAAGGACTACAAGCATGATAAAACACTCCAACATGCCAAAATAGGACAATTACTCAAGCAAGCAAAAGAGTTGAAAAGACTCTAAGAAAGCTCATGAAATGAGCTCGAGTTCTTGCAAAAATGAAGGGAAAGACTAAAGAAGGCTTTGAAATTTGAGTGCAAGACATAATTTTGGAGGGTCTTGTGACCTCTACAACACTTGGTGACACATTGGTTGAACACTAGCTTCTCTGTCTTGGTTCATTTTTAGTGCAGGGCCTTGGTCCTTCGGGAAGTATTGGTTCACTATGCATATTACTTTGGTTTCTCCACTTACCCCATAAAATTCATGGATCCCTTGACACCTTCTCATTTGAACACAACATAATGTTTAGCCAAATCACAATGTTTCAAATTGGGAAGGGTAGTTTAGCTCACGAGCTTATGATTTTCAGAGTATATTTTTCATCTCTAGTGTTGCTCCGCTGTCAGCAGGCCTAGACAGTACCCTGACAGGGTCACGCAGGAACACAAAAATTTCTCCACTACCAGTGAGCCTGGCCAGCACCCCGTGAGGATTCCTACTTCACCTCTCTGCGTAGGAATCCTTTCTCTTCTTTCGTCTTTGTTATTTTAAAGAGAAGTATGCATAGGAACTTATTTATTTTATAGGTGGAAGAGGGATCCTAACTTATTGAGAGGAGAAGAGGTTGTTCCTTTAGAGAGGTGTATAAATAGGTGGGCATTCTTGGCAGCTTCTACATAATTTTTTGGAGTGAGGAGTAGGGTCACTGCCTAGTCAAACCATCCAATTGACTAGATGGAGGCTTGGTTGATGTGCTTGCAGGCAACACAGCTTGAGATGACTTGCTCAGAAACTTCTGCGTTGTTCTAGGTGACAAACGGTCAAGTTGATTCCAGTATTCCGCACTGCAGACTTCCTGAGAAGCAAACTCAAGCTCTATGCAATTCTAGGCAATAATACATGATCACTAAGAGTTGAAATTGCACAATGCAGCTCAACGGATGTCCCATTGTCGGAGGATGATCTTGTCAACAGAGTTTCAGTCAAAATTACCAAGTGTGTGAATGAGTGACTTCATACATGCATGACCTCGCGAACAGACACTCAACATGACTTGACGACAAGACACCTTAAACCATCAAGAAAACATACAGTTAGTGCAACTGACCGATGGTTTGAGCGACAAGCGCGACACTTATGATAAATCATTGAATGACCACGATGACGCTTGCGCGCCAATGCATAAAAATTTGTGTGTGAGCGTGATACATGCTTAGACAGTAGACACAGCATGTACACATGAAGGTAGGCCTTGTGCATGGGAAGAACATTACTGCAAGCATGACATTGTGACCAACAGGCAAAAATTTGTCCAATGACGGTCAAGCGAGGAGCGTGCAAAGACTCAACATGCAAAAATTTGTCCAATGAAGATCAAGAGAGGAGGGTGCAAAGACTCAACATGGGCTCATGGGATGAGCACAAGTGATTGCAAAAAGCAACGAAAAACCGAAGGAAGGCTCCGAAATTACATGAAATCCAAAATTTTGGAGGGTGTTGTAGCCGCTACAACACTTGGCGACAAACTCATTGAACTCCAGATTCTCTGTTTTGGTCCATTGACAGCACAGACCTTGGTCTTTGAGGGAGTATTGAATCACTATGTGGGTCACTTTGGCTTCCTGACTTACCCCATGGACAAACATGGTTCACCTTTTGCCAACTCAGTCAAACACAACAACAAGTTTCAGCTTGATCACAGTGTTTCGAAATCGGGAACGGTAGTTTTATTTGAAAGCTAAAATTTTCAGAGTATAAGCTTTCATCTATGGTGTTTCTCCATTACCATTAGGCCTAGACAATGCCCCGGTGGATTCATGCCAGAATATACACATTTCTCTACTGCCAGAGAGCCTATTCAGTACCCTGGTCGGGTTGCATGCTTCACCTCTCTATGTAGGAAGCCTTTCTCTTCTTTTGCCTTTAGATATTTTTTTCAAAAGAGGGCTATGCATGGGCACTTATTTATTTTGCTGTGGAGGAGGGATCCCAACTTATTAAGAGTAGAGGAGGTTGTTCCTTCATAGAATCATGTAAGACCTATGACATAGGTCTGCTCGTTTAGATTTTTCCCCTTCTCCATTTCTACTAGTTGGATGAGCTTGAACACACAGAGCAGAAGGTTGAGAATAGGAATGGGGTTTTCCCATTGTGGACACGGGTTCATGGTTGGACCCAAGCTTCCCTTGCAAACAACTCATATTTTTTGTCAAGACTTCATCAGTCGAAGGTTGCACCCAAGCACAGAGAAGATGGACGTAGGACTATCCAAGTGCTACACTATCACAAGACTCTTTTGATCTTAGCCACATACTCATTAACAAGCCATAAATTAGTAAAGGGTAGAAATTATTTACAAAACCAAAAATAGGAGGATACTAAACAAGAAAAACAAATCAAATGAAAATAGTAAGCAAATCAAAAAAACAAGCAGTAAACATACTATGTACATGGCATGGGGTGCGGCCCGACCATACTAAAAACAAAGTTTGAGATCTTGGTCATTGATAAGAAGGTTGTCAAACCTCCCATCGAGTGATTGTAGATGGTACGTGTGTGGGCCAAGCTTCTCTTGAACTAGTATCAGACTATTAGGTTCCACTACTGGAAACTGGTGGTATCCCGAAACACCATTAAGAAAAGACAAGATTCCTACTCCAGATACTGCGGGTAACATAGGTTACTATGATGGCGCAGGGTAGTTGTTTTTATTCTGGGAGCAATTCAAGTTTCACAAATCTATGCATAAGTAGATTCCCCCAGATTGTTTATGTACATAACTTAAACTAGAAACCAATGTAAAATAACAAACTCTATAAGTGATCCGAGTATCCAACAACTTAGTCAATTCTTTCTGTATAAGGTTTTCAAGTGACAGATGTACTTTACTTAGTTTTTGCTGTAATGGCTTGACCCCTTCTTTGTTTGAAATAACGTGTTGGATTATTTGTGTGTCATATGTACTCAGGCCATCATGTTCCCACGTGGACACATCCTGATATGTTTTGAATAAGCAGTCAAAAATTTGTCGCTCCTACAGTGTGCAGAATGAACTGAGACTAACGAACTCTGGATTGTGGTTTGTTTTGAGATTTATTTGTTCGTTCATCATTGTGGAACTATGGGTTTTTCTATTTATTGATCCTTGAAAGTTGTCCTACAAGTCATAGAGCCTTTTGAGAGAAACCGCACCCTTGGGGATGAGGTTTCCTTTGTTATCATCAACTGCATCTTGGAGGGACTGCTCATGCTCATCTTCATCAGTCAATGTGTCCTTGAAGGCATCAACGCTATCAATGAAGTGTAGTATCTATTGATCATCGTAAAAAATGTGTACATTAGTTATGCTATCAAAGATAGAATGATTATACAAAATTTCCACAGTAAATCTATCGCCAAGTGGTGTCATGCTAGCAGTTGCGTTTACTAAGGTATCAGCATCTACATTACAATTTCTTAGCACAATAATGATATTGAATTCTTGGAAGTTAGAGATTAGCCACCATACCTATTACTGGTAAATTTTTAGATGAGGTGATAAACATTGTATGGTGTTATGTACCTATCGTAACACGATTTCTGCATCACCTAACACTTTGAGTGAAACAAATTTAAGGCTAATGGCCTTTTGCAAGCGCAACATGAGTGCTTCATATTCAGTAATTTTGTTCATTCACTACAACTCCAAGTGACTCAAGATCAAGTGTTTCTTGTGTTTTGGGTCAATCAAGGCACACCCGACTCCAAAGCCATCCTCTGTCTTTGATTCGTCAAAATACATGGTCCACAACTCATATGTACACGGACCATTCGACACGTTTGTACTACTGCTACTGTTGTTACTGCTACTGCTACTGTTGTTACTGCTATTGCTACTGCTACTAGTGTTACAATGCAATATACAAGTTTCATTTCCATTAGTTGGGCAAGGAAGGATACCCAACTGCATGTCTGGTGGGGTTGGAGCTCGCTATGTGAGATAACACCCCAGCGTTGTGTCCAAGAGGCAATTGTCGAACATGAGCTCTACGAAGGCCAATTGTTTGTTCTTTGCATTGATGGGAGTGATGTTATGCCTCATGTATCTCTCGTATAAGACCCAAATTTGATTGATTTTTCCTTTATAGAGAAGCCATAAGTGTGACCAGTCTGTAGTAAGGTATCCATTCAACTTGCTAGACCAGTCTCCACTAAGTAGTAAGCCATATTCTTCTGACATGTCCACAACAACAATATTTATGCATTGGTGAATGTGGTTGTCATGAGATAGTCAGATGATCACATCCCAGAGTTCACCAATGGTTAGTACTCATTTCCGATCGAGTTGGATGATATGCGCGAATGTCTTGCTCCATTGTGCACTGATCTTCTTAGCAATGGAGAGTGGCATGATGTTGGTTGACGTGCCAGAATCAACCAAACATTTGGGAACATTACAGTTAAATATTTCAAATGAAAGCAGGGATGGAGGGAAAAGAAATTGCTTCTTCCATCCAAGGTGTGTTGAGCAAACTTGTGGGTGATCCAGGAGATGTGATTGCTCCCTTTCTTGTAGAGGTTCTGTTGTCCATAGATGTCTTCCCCATTGCACGCAACAGAATATCTCACTGACTCTGAATTTTAGCCAACTCGAACAAAATGATGTTTTTGCATGTTTTCTTCATGTCTTCCCTGATATTGTAATCCAAAGTGGGTAGAATCACTGAGATGTCTGGGGTGAGACTGGTGTTCGTGTTGTCTGACGGGGTGTTCTGCAGTTTACTGCTCATGAACATACTCTTGTTCGCCACTATTTTGCCAAGATTCCATTTTGTTTTCTGCTTTTGGACGGCTAGTGGATCAACCTTCCTCAACAATTCAAGCCTTTCTTGCATTTTCCCAAGTGTAGGGGCAGCCCCTTGACTCCTGAGATTGTAACGACCATTTTTTTTTTGGGGCTACTTCTCGGTGTTTGTCTTCTACGCTTCTTGTGAGCACTGATATGTGTTGATTACCTACCCAGTGTTGGGTGCCTGATCAAGTGTAGCATCTTAATTGTCATCTATGTCTCTTAGTTGACACTGTGTACTACTCACTATGTTTGGCATATGGTTGCACACCAAGCCCGCAACTCATTTCCAATCCAAGCAAGACATTTCCGGGTGATCATCTTCATGGAATGAGAAAAAATATTTATTTGTGCATCGTTCTATCAGGAACATTGAGCTGGATCTATAAGAAGTTTTAGCCCGGAAGCGATGTTGCTTGATGACATGCTTCATTGTATTTGTCTCGGCAGTCAGCTAATCACAGATGTGTCAATTGTTCGTTGTTTGAGCTTGGACATTTCTGTTGTCAAGTTGTTGACAAAAAGAGTAAGGGTTTCAATATTGATTTCTTCCTTGTCCTTACCCTTACTTATCACATCCTAGGGATTCTTTCTTGCATCTCTAGAGTCCTTCAATGGTTCATCATCCTTGATGAATCCAATCGCGTGTAGTTCCTTTTCTATAATGTTTGCCTCTTCACAGTTTTCTAATATTGTCGGTTTCATAGCTTGCTTGATGAACTGCGCAATGTTGGATGGAAGTATGGATGTTTTGTAGTCAAAAGTGATGGATTCATGAGGCTTTGTGTTCGATGCAGACTTATTCAATATGAAAAAAATCGTCTGATTGAAATCCTTTACCTTTTGTTTCGACTCCATCTTCAGGCTTCCCAACTCTTTGAGTAGCATGGCTAGGGTCTTGTCATCAGCAAACTTTTCCAGAAACATGCATTTGAACATATCCCAGTTAAGGATGGAGTTTACAAGAAGGTTATGATACCATACTTCTACATGGCCATCCAAGGTACATGGAAACAATATGCATGCAACATTGTCATATCGTACCTCGAGTGTCCATAGTTGTAGATAGAATTTGTCTAAATGGTATTCTGCCTTCACTATGCTGTCAGGGTCATACCCTGTGAGCATTCTCTCTGAATGCTTTGGTATCGCGTAAAAAGAACCTGGGAGAGCCAATGGTCCCTGAGTCATCCATTCTAAGTTTTGGTCAACCATGTCCTCTTCTTCTTCGTCCTCCTCCTCTTCTTCAGAATAAAACAGTTCCAGCTCTAAGTCTGTCAGTTTGTCTATGCCCCCGCCTTGTCTGCTTCCTTCCCCTCTACCTCTTGTACCATAATAGGAGCCCAAGATCATGAGCGTGTCTCGTTCTCCCTATTGGAAGACCAGAGGTTCCTCTCTGTTCTCAACAGCTTCTTCCAGACCTTCAAGTGTGGAAAGAACTCCTTCTTCCACTGATGATAGAACAACTCCTGTGGGAGTGGCTTTTGGGTTCCTTAATGTGTATGGGAGATGTTATATTCCTAGGATTAGTCTAAATTCTTTTGTAAATTGACGGGTGATGGGACTGATGGAGTAGAGGTGTTGATACAAAACTTTGTGTTCACGTCTGGGAGGTGAGGAATAACCAACTTTAGAGTTGCACTTAGGTGAGAGGGAGTGCGAGTTACTACCTTTATTAGATGATGATGAGTGGGGGTGAGAGGACATTCAACCATAAACAACTAGTAGCCCTCCTTCTAGTGCTAGAAATGTTGACGGCGCTGCACCCACCAACATTCACGGGATCTCCCTAGTATGAATTCCCAACTAAACCTCACACACCATTTTGTGTAGGAGTCCCATCTAGTACGATGGCCCAGTTGCCATTATCTTAAAGTTTTTCCCTAGCTCTTGCTTGTTAGCAAATGAGAGTGGTATGGTTTGTCTTCAAACAATGAGGTTCGCATGCCTGGTGAGTGCTTCGTGTTACTTTTGTCAAGATTATTTCACCACAGAGGGATAGGGTGGAAGTAAGTCTCAAGTCGGAAGGGAATAGTCCCAACTCTATCAGAGATACAAAACACAACATGACATGTACAACTTCCATCAGAGTAGTCCACAGGGATGTGGTAGTCACAAACACACAGTGAACGGATAGCACATACGTCACCCAGTGGAGTAGTCCACATGAGTGTGAACGTCGTTATAACAAGTTTATGGGAATGGTTATGTCAAGTGTTTGGCGAGATAACCCACACGGGCAAGACAATGTTAACAATTTATAAAACACATTTTCGTAATAATATGTATTAGAAAAACTGAAATAGTTCAAATATTTTAACACATATTAAAGAAACATGCATTACAAGTGTTGAAAGAATAGTCTTACAAACAAATACAATACATGTGTGAAAATGTGTTGGCCTTTTATCAGGCTTCTAAATTAAGAAAAATTTCCATGATACGTTTGTACACCATACATCACTAACCCTGATAGCAGGGTGTTGGAGTGATTGCTCACTCCTCGAAGAAAAGAGTATAGACTCTCAAGTCTATGTGGGAGGAGCCAAGGTGATAAGTCTTTTGCATGTACAAATGAGGGGTATTTATAGCCAAGGGTAAAACTAGCCCTTGTGATTATTAGAATTCCCTCATGACTTTTTGACTTACATGACTCTTCAACTTTACATGACTCTTCAGATTTACATGTGGGTATCTTGGACTTCCACGTTACATTACATTGTTTACAATGGTGTGGCCCATAGCAGTGATGTGGCCGAGATGACTCATAACTCGACAAGAAAAAGCTGGTATGTTCATGCTATTGTTGGTGTGCATGTCGAGATGCAGTGTTTCTGAGTGATGGATGTGCTCTTGGTGTATCATAGCTTCACCTCCACATGGCGAGGTGTGCAAAGTATTCGATGGTATTGGTGTTCGCTTGATGTTGCATGAGCGTGTCACTCCTTATCTTTTACTTTGGCATGCTTCATGTGTTCATCCATTTGTGAACAAGTCTCCTTGCATGCGCTCCATGTTCTTCCCATTCATCATCGCACCATGTCTCATCCATGTACCTATATCTTCAATCACTCATGACAAGATGACATCAAATCTAGAAATATCCTAGTCTACAATAATGCACTGTCGTTCGCTTTCGGATATAGGTGATGGGAGAGAGGAAAAGGCTCTGAAACTGCGCAAGGCAGATTTCAAGTCATGACGTGGGATCTGGGCATTATTCATGGAAACTGCACATAGGTCACTGGGAGGCTGAGATGGAAAATCCAGATCGATAGTGATTGTTTGTGGGATCTGACTCAGCTGGAGGGAAGATCTACACAACTTTTTCAGGGAGACAGTGATGGCAACAAGGGGAGACTAGCAGAGAAAACTGCGCAATTTCTTTGGGTAGATGGAATCAGGTTGTAGGAGGTTGCTCACAAAAGTTATACAATTTTTCTCGGCACCTGGAAGTGAGCCATGGGAGGCTGTTGGAAAAAACTGCGCATAGGTCACCTTTCAGGCCATGGGAGGCATCATTCCAGCAGATAATGAGAGTGAAATGGGACTTGTATCCAAAACACCTGCAAATGAAAGTGTACTCATGGTAACAAAGATTGGATCCCATAAATTCTTTATTTAATAAAAACAAATTACTCAATAGACAAGGAAAAAGAGGACCTTAAATCTAGCTAAGAGCATATGCCTATCAATAATGAGACAATATTACTTAATTAGTCACTAGGGTTAACAAATACTTCAAAACAAGAGGAGGGTGCATGTCGGGACAACAATGGTGAGGTGAGGCCTAGTCAAGACTCAAGGATGTGCTGTGTGCCCAAGGAGAGGGAAATAAAGACTTCAAGGGCACAGGGTGCAGGCTTTGTAACAACCCTGGAAAAAATTCCATGTAATAAAAGTAAATAAAGGAAAAATAAGACCATGAGTAAGGGACACATATTCGAAGCTGAATGCTGGGGAAATATATCCTAGTGGGAATCACTAGATGTGTTTGTGGCTAAAGGAAATTGGCAAAGGAAAGTTCAAAGGCATAAAATGGAAAAAAATAAATTTCTGGCACATTTCTTTATGAAAATAAAGAAAATTAGGATAAAAGTAAGGTGAAAGGTCACAGGTTTCCTATGAGAAGGAAATTAAGGAAAATATTGGAAAATTAAGAAAATAGAGTTCTAACTAATAGAAAGGCTTCTGAGGATCAGTTGGTAACTTTTTTGTCAATTCAATTTTGGAGCTCTCTCATTATTCTCTCTCTCTCACTCTTGGACACTTAGATATTTCTTGGAGCACTATTGCTTTCGAGCAACGAAGGAAAATAAAGCAAAGGGAAACAATGCAAGAGCAGATCAAATAACTTTAGTAGGAATACTTGCAGCTAACATATTGCATGTGTGATTTCCTAGTTGGTTTTGGCATGCATGGCTTTTCATGTTTGTGTAAGTTTCTCTTATTGTCGGTGGCATGGTTGTTTTGGATTATGATAGTGGTTTTCATCCTAGCCTTTCCTTTTCCAGATTTCGTGGTGTGTTGGGATGTTTATCTCAGTTTTGAGCTCTAGAATTCGAGGCGGAGTTGGTCTCAAGGTTCATTCCCAAAGGCCTAGGGATCCCTTGAGCCATTTTTGCAGGATACATGGTAAAGCCTAATGAAGGAGTCTTAGTTTAGGGCCTAATGATATAGTGTGGATTGCGGTAAAGCCAGAGATGTTGGTGTCTTGGTATAGGGCATAATGATATGAGATTTGATTGTTGTAAATCTTGAGAGGCAAGGAGATGGAAAACTCCTCAAGGATAGTGATGGATTCCGGATGGCATTTCAAGTTTGGTTCAATTTTTTTATCGGAGCACCGATATTGGTGTAATCATGGTTTTTTCAAGGTGGAGGTGGTTTAACCTCTG
This sequence comes from Pinus tabuliformis, assembly GCA_031772625.1. Classification (NCBI taxonomy): domain Eukaryota; kingdom Viridiplantae; phylum Streptophyta; class Pinopsida; order Pinales; family Pinaceae; genus Pinus; species Pinus tabuliformis. Next base: position 1,608,725,109 of record CM062817.1, on the reverse strand, counting down.
GATTCCCTTGGTTTTTTTTGAATTGGTTTATCCATGAGATCCCAAATTCATGCTTCGAATATGGAACTGGGGTAGCTGGCTGAAAGAAATATTTGGTTCAACCATGTCTACGGTCGGGTGGTACGTGGAAGTCCCGAATCTAGTTAGATTTTCCTATGGTTAATAAAATACAAGTTCTCTTTCTTTTGTACTTTCTTATATGTGGATTTAATGGTTGTTATCTGACTCTTATTTCCATGGTTTAATGTTGGTTATAAGCACGGTTAATTGTGTGGTTCATGTCATGGTTACTTCATGTATTTACCTGTAATGGTTAAAGTGATGGAAGAAAGACCTACTTGATGTGATAACAATTCAAGGGAGAAGGTGGTGATCCTTCTTGTCATGTTTCATAAGAGTTTTCAACCATTCATGTTTTGTCTTGTATCCTAGACATATAGATTGCATTGATGTCAAGTCTTTGATAGAATGTCAGTCCTAGTTGGGGATGGTAAGTCCTAGTCCTAAATTTTATTTCTAGTTTATTAGTCTTTTCATCATGTGTTTAATGGATTCTAGAAGTTATAGCAAGTTATGGGTAGTGGCCAAAATTATGGGCTAGAAAAGTTCCTTAAATTTCATGAACGTTGGCATAGTTCTCCTCGGAAAAGTCCCTAGATGTAGGCATGCAATTTTGTGGGAGCCTCCAAAGGTCCCTGGATGTTGGCATGCCCATATAATGAGAGTGGCTAAAGGTTAAGAGGTCTAAAATATCACTGGGACCCAGGGGTGAGATCCTTGAGTGGATGGGTTGCCTCTTGGGAGTGTTGTTTCTGAAGTGGAAGGTATGGTTGATGTGTTTCAAATGATTCCATTTCCTTAATGTCACCAAGGAGGTTTAATCCTATCATAATAGCCTCTCGTCACATGTTTACCCTGGTTGGTTGGTTACTCGGGTAGATGCGGGAGGAGGGTGGTTACAGACTGGTTTAAAAACATTTTTCACCCCTCAGACTAGATGGGTTGTGTGTTGGTGATGCATTCATGTCGGTTCCACGCGTGTCAATCATCCTTGAATGATTGTTTCGTATTCATGGTGTTGCTGATGGTCATAGTGATGTCGCCATGGCAATAAGGATGTCGTTGTGTGAAGGGTGTTGTCATGGGTGTCTGATTGGGGACATGTTGTTAATGTTTCCGTACGATCAGTATACAGTGATATGGTTGTTGTCGTTATGCATGAGGTCATGGTATGTGTAGTTGATATGGTCACGCATTAATGACTTGACTCTAGATAGAATTATGGACATATGGTTACATGCCTATGTGTTATATTTTATATGTTGTCAATATTATATCATACATGTATCACATTGATTTGTTGATGTTGCAGACAAGGTGTCCTCCCCAAATTATATTAAGGTACATTGAATTATTGTGATTTGGTTTAGCTGACATAGTATGCCTTGCAAGAAATAGATCAAAATCGATAGCAGGATGGCAGACTACAAAGACTCTCCCTATGAGTTGGATGAGCAACGTGGTTTTGGGCACTCTTCTGATTTGGAAGATACATTGAGAATCTTGAAGGAAGAAATAAGGACTTGTAAGGTGGAAAATGACAAAATCATGCAAGAACAAGAGAAACAAGTAGAGGTTAATGCAATACTACTTTAGAGTTTTTCAAAGCAACAAGGACTCCTTGGGATCAGCCATGAGAAGGAGGAGAAAAAATTGGGGTATATGGTAGTAGTTCTTATGGTTTTCACAGGTTGGATGGAGATGACACGATCAGGGATGGTAGCTTGTTGGACACTCTGGATAGGAGAGATGATGGACAAAGGTACTATTCTAGTTCTGGTTTAGACAGTCATCATGATCGCCATCGTTATCATCCTTACAAGAGGAGTGATAGGGGATACTTACCGGATGAGTTTAAGAAAGTAAAGCCACCTATCTTCGATGGCGATATGAAGAAATAATAGGATTCTGAGGCATGGCTACTTGGTATGAGGAAGTTCTTAAGATTGCAAGACTATTCGGAAAACATGAAAAAAAATATTTCCACTTTTAGTCTCAAAGGTAAGGCATATATTTGATGGGAAGATCTGAAGAATATTAAAGGTATACATTAGGATGATTTGACTTGGCATGAGTTTTAGAGGCTCTTCATGAAGAAGTGTTTGTCAGAAAGATACTTTAATGACAGAGCTAAGGATTTTTATGAGTTGCGGTTGGGTTCCATGACATATGATGAGTATACTAGCAGGCTCTTGGAGCTTTTGAGATTCTGCCTTACCTCAAGGAGGAGGAGGCCAAGGTGCATAGATTCATCTATGAACTGTGAGTAGCATACAGAGACTGAATTGAGTTCAATGATTCGAGATCATAGGAGGAGGCCATCTAAAAGTTGAAACATTGTTATGAGCAGTCGAAGCACAAACTTGAGCTTAAGCATGACTTGAAAGGAAATGAGAAAGCTAAAGGAAAATGGCCACCAAAGAAAGGAAGAGCTCAAGATGTAAGTGGGAATGAAAATGTAGTTCCTTACAGGAGGTTCAATACAACTGAGGAAGGACATGGAGAGTAGCAAGTTAGACGCAATGGTAGGGAACCATTGCAGTGTTGGATATGTGGTAAGGATCATTGAAAGAGGGATTGTCCGGAGTATTAAGGTGGTAGAACCCAAATCTATATTTCTCATGAGACGCATATAGCTGGTGATGTTGGTCATAACATTCCTCCAATATGAAGTTGTGGACAATAGGCATGTGGATCATTAGGCATATATCATTGAGATCAATGGTAAGCTTTGTGATCAAGTTGTTTTTATTTTTATTGATCCTGGATCTAACTATAGTTATATTAATCTTGACCTCGTGGATAAGTGTGGTTTCAGAAAAGAAGTGCATGCAGAATATTAGTTGGTACAATTGGCTATAGGTACAAAGAGGAGAGTTCACCATTGGGTAAGAGGTTGTGCATTTGAGTTAAATGGTATTCCTACAACATAACATTTGAATGCATTTCCATTGGGATCATATAATATTCTATTGGGTATGGATTGAGTGTGTGGATGATAGTGGGGAAAAGAGAAATTTGCAGGGGAAGAAGAAGCTTACATCAGTGAGGATGGTTACTACTATGTAGTCTAAGTGTAGTTGAAGAAAAGGTTATGTGATGTTTGTAGTACATATATCTAGTGACAAGGGCAAAGATATTTAGGATGTATAAATATTCAAGATGAACCCTATATTGCAATAGTATCATGATTTGTTTCCAATAGAGATTCCATAGTTACCTCCTCACAGGGAAGTGGATTTCTCTACTGAGTTGGTGCTAGGGGTTGTACCAGCATCGAAGGCACCTTACAGGATGAGCAATTTAGAGCTAGTAGAGTTGAATTGTAGTTAAAGGAGATGCTTGATAAGGGATACATTAGGCCAAGTGTATTGCCTTGGGGTGCACCATTGTTATTTGTAAAGAATAAAGATGCTACTCTCGGATTGTGTATTGATTACAGGAAACTGAAGAATGTAACGATCAAGAACAGGTACCCATCAAGGAAAATTTTAAGGATGGAAAATTTTCTTGCAGTTTAAAAACATTAGTGAATCCCACTAATCCCTAATATGAAAATTATAAACTGTTTATTGATATATTTGTAAAATTATTCAAATTTATAATGATTTTATATATGGTATCTATATAATATTGGCGATTTTTAAGCTAAAATAACTTTATATCCTAAAATCTGGGTGAATCAAATTTTATAAAAATTGGAAATTGGCAAATCCTTTTTGTGGAAAAATCATGGAAAACTAGCCCACTGGGCGAATATTAGCCCCTAATATTTTCCATGGTACCCATTGGCGAGGATCAATGATTTAATTGATTAGTTGAAGTGAGTAGTAGTGTTCTCTAAGATCGACTTAATATTAGGATACCATCAAGTACACATTAAGGAACGAGATATCTTCAAGACTACGTTCAGGACTAGGTATGGGCACTATGAGTTTGTTGTAGCTCAATTCAGTTTGACTAATGCTCCAGCTACATTTATGTGTTTGATTAATAGTGTGTTGTGTCCTTATCTAGAGAAGTTTGTTATTGTATTCATTGATGACATATTGGTATATTCCAAAAATGAGGAAGTACATGTTGAGCATTTAGCATCAGTGTTGAGATTTCTAAGATAGCATCAGTTGTATGCTAATCTTAGCAAGTGCATCTTCTCTCAGACAAAGGTGCATTACTTGGGACATGTCATTTCCAAGGAAGGCATAGTAATAGATCTAGAAAAGATAAGGGCCATTATGGAGTGGGAAAATAATAAGAATGTAGATGAGGTGAGATCATTCATTGGATTGGCAGGTTACTATAGGAGGTTCATCAAGAACTTCTCACACATCTCATATCTTATCACATCATTGCAGAGGAAAGGTTAGAAGTTTGAATGGCTGACGAATCTGCAGCTAGTTTTGAGCAGCTCAAGTAGTTGTTGACACATGTACCAGTACTAAAGATTGCAGATCCAGACAAGGAGTTTGTATTGTGTAGAGATTCTTGCAAGAGAAGACTTGGTGGAGTTGTCATGAAATAAAGACAAGTAGCATGCCATGAGTCACAGAAACTAGATGAGCATGAGAAAAACATTTTGACACATGACCTTGAGCTAGTAGCGATCATACATGCATTGAAGATGTGGAGGCACTATCTTCTTTGCAGGAGGTTTGTATTGATGAGCAATGTTGGACACCTAATCCACTAAGGGTTGTTGCGGAAGCTGAATAGCCAAAGGGAGTCCAAGGGACCACTTGGAATATGAAACCAAGGGTCACTCCTATGTATTATAAATGTATATCATGTCAGTAGTATATGCACTCTCATGCTTATCATTCACATTCTGTTCACATTCCATATATGTATGACATGGTATCAGAGCTGCAGACGTATTCCTACCCACACAATTACTATGAACCTAATTTTACATATTTGTTGGTCTGCCATTTTCTAGCTCGTCAGAGTTATCCTTTTGTAGTTCTACCACCCTTAACAATTTTCAGGGTTTCCTTGTATTCTGAAATCTACACGTATTAATTTAGCATTTTTCTGTCCACGAACTCTATTGATTCTCTGGGTTAAGCACTCTCCTTGAATCTGTCAATTTATGGCTTTGAGTTGGTGCCTCCACATAGGATAGAACTAGTGCGTCTGTTTATAACGTATATCTTCAAGTTCCATTTGTATTGAAACAAACCGCTCGACTCTCGATTACCAAACCGCCATACCATACTCTCCTCCCGATTATAGTGTATACTTTGACATACATATAACGCCTTTGTTATATCGTAACTCCTCCTCATAGTTAATACTCCCACCTTTGTTATATAACACTCTCACCTCTAGTCAATATACATTTAAAATTTGCTACCTAGAGACATTGAACCTCCCTCCATTACATTTAGCGCACTGATATCGACTCCCCTATGTCTCATATTACACCCCAAACTATATATTGGCTCATGAACATAGCCCGACTCTTGTTCTTTCTGACTGTATATTTCCCCATAGTACACCATGATGTGCTTGAATGTGTTTGAATGCATGATTGTCTCGATGTGCTGAGGATTGCGTGTTGTGTGGTCTGTCTCAGCTGCTCAAATATCCCTGGGCTCTGCAATTGGCATTGAAAGCGGCATCCCACGCCTCTAAGTTGGTCTCCGCTATCGTTGCGTAGGTAGAGTCAATGATCCCTACATTATTGACTACTATGTGAAATACTCCGAAAATTTCCTCCGCCTTGTCCAATAGTCGGGCCACATCCCCAGAGCTTGAAACATTAGCTCTCACGACAATGGCCACCATGCGACAGTGGGTTGAATTGATAGCAAAGGCAATCTGTTCTTCTTTTTTTGCGTTGTTCAAGTAGTTGACCACAACATTAGTGCCATCGGTGGCCAGGTGAAGGGCAATCTCGGCTCCCATACGTTTCTGGTGTGGCTCACATATGCTGCAAATTGTATGCATGTGTCCTCACTGAGAGACCCATCGTTGAAACCTCAGGCTGACAGTTGTAGTCTTCTCAAGTGAATCGTGCCCAAAATCCAAGGTTAAAAGGTTGTGTCAATTGTTTCAACCAGAGTTGCGCTAGTTCTTTTGACCAGTACCCTCTCAAAACTCTCGTGGTTCACGTCATAGTAAGCTGGGAATTCCATTTCATTATTGCTTGAGAGGCCTCCCCCTTATGTGAACCTTCCACCTTCATTGTCATGTTCATAATCAAATGTCGTGGAATTTGAATCTCATACCATCAAGAACATGATTGGGCATACAGGCTTTGCCAATGCTATTCCATTGCCAAACGTTTCTATAAGATCTTCATGAAATGTTATTTGAAGGACTAACGAAGAGTTGTATATTACGGACCAACCTGATTAATGAACCATTGCAATGTTTGGTTTTACTACGTGAAGTTTGTAGAGTCGAGCCAACAACATGGGCCTGTCATACCATTGCAGCTAGAGTAGAACCTCGAGCACTGGCAAGCGTAGAGATGCATAACAATGAAATGTGCATTGAATGATATGCAAATATATTTGGTCATATTTCTGGTTCTGCGTTAACTCCTTATTTGACCTATAAGTTGTTTCACTCTCCCATAGAATGATGTCAAATTGGATCATTTATTACAAAATTAAAATCTCAGTGCGTCATATTATTTTGCTTGTAGCAGACTCATCATTTCTAAAAGGGATTGAAGTATTCATCCATTTCCTATCTCTATCTATAAGACAAGGATTGAATCATTGAAGGGAGCTGAATAGTATTTATTTTTTTATTAATTAAGAGGAGACCAAATTCAAAGGATTCATTGGTTGTTTATGATCCAAATCTAAAGTTCCTCTTGGAACCATTTTTCCTACGCTTGTAGCAACTTATTCTTGGAAAAGATGAATTGGTTTGATTCCAATAATAGTTTGTTTAGAGAGCCAAGCTGGTTTCAATAACACCTCCAGATCAATCAATTCAATCTTATTATAAGTGGGATCTCATTGCAAGTGTTATATTCCCAATGGAAACCATATTAATATTTTCATTAGTTTATTGCATCATATACCAGAGGGCCAAATTGGCTTTGGAAGGCCGAGTCACTAGCTTCAAGGGACAATTTTTTTGGGTGATTTATTGGAAGGAAAATTTCCATTCCATGGTATCAAAGGAAAAATTACTATCTTCACCTCTACTATACTTATTATGCAGAGCCTCCATCAACTGGCATAGGAAGGCTCCATCAAAGGGTATTTTTGTTTATAATTGCGACCACTTTATCCATCTAATTCGAGAGATTCACGTGATACGTTCAATGAAAAGGACTAGAATTAATACAGTATTAGAGTTCTTAAAAACACCGATACATTCCTCTGATCATGATACAATAAGAATCAACAAAGCATCTCTTGTTGACATTAGAACTTGTTTACAAAATGCATAAGAGAAGATAGAATTTTTACAGTTTAAATCTCAGCTTCAATAAGATGAGTTACAACATCATAAGCATCATGACACCCATCTGAAGCCAACAAGTGGTCAAATCAGTAACATTAAGCTAGTCTCTCATTAGCAACAAATCAATAATGTTGATCTAGTACTCAATAAAGGCAAAGATTTTCATGTAGATCCAGAGATTCGACATACACTTCCTAAGACCATCATCAAACCTTGGGAAGAGCTTGTCCATAACAAGCACAGAACTAGACTTGGATATGACAAGGATGTGTCCTTTCATATTCCAGATTACTCAAAGCCCATCCAGTTTCAGAGTGCGAGATTCCTTCATGATAGTTCACCTTTAGTTGTTCCAAATTCTTCTCCTCTTCCACAACAACAACAACAAATTGTGAAACGCCAACATAGTGACCGAGTTGGCCATATGAAAGATCACTATTTTGATCTTCATCCATGAAAGAACTATCATAAAACCAATCATTCTTCAAACAAATGCTTCAAAAACAAGCATCTTGCAACAACAAAGATTCATCTTCGATGGATCGCTTCTTGACAATGGGCATCAACAGCCAAGAAGATATTTCAGTCATATGTCTGAACTTGTTCTAGAGTATTGAATAGTCTTGTACTTGAGTTTTCTCCATCATCTCACCTTGTATCTAACGGGGGGGGGAATGATGGTCATCTAGAAGCTTCAAAGCCACATCAAGCGAGCCTGAGCCACAGCCTGCCATACTAGATTTAGAGTTGTAGCCAAAGACAACGATGCCCCTGAGCATGCCTTCAGTTGGGGACACTTCCTCTATTAGAAGACCTCAGCTTCCTGCCAGTTTTGGAAGAGTTTTTGAAATTGCATTAAGAATTCCAGATTTGTTGGTCATCCTTAAACCATCATAGGTTGAGACCTCCGTTTTTAGGTTGAGGTTCTCCCTGTTATTTGTAGTTAGACCTCCCTTTCATGGTTGAAGGTTTATGCTTTCAAAACATCAGGAGCACTTCCTAGAGCAAAAGATCTCATCTTCTTGACATACCTGGAGGAGTTCTGGGAACTACACTAAGCATTACAATGTTGGTGGTTATCCTTAAACCACCTCCCTTGATAACAACATTTCAGAGAGCACATTCAGCCTAGTGTTGCCATGCATTTTTTCATGTTTTGTATTACAGCTCTTGTCTTGGACAATCACATAACCATCGGATTAAGGGGGGTAATGTTGGACAGCTAATCCTCTAAGGGTTGGTGTGGAAGCCAAACAGCCAAAGGGAGTCTAAGGGACCACTTGAAATATGAATCTAAGGGTCACTCCTATGTATTATAACTGTATATCATGTTAATAATAGATGTACTCTCATGCTTCTCATTCACATTTTGTTGACATTCCATGTATGTCTGACAAGTGATGACAGTGGGTTGAGGTATTTATTTGACCAACCGAATCTAAACATCACGCAAGCTAGATGGTTGGCCACTCTTAGTGACTTCAACTTCTAGATCAGAGACATCAAAGGAAAGGATAATTGAGTTGCAGATTCTCTTAGTAGGACGATATAAGTAAATCATATAACAAATATGAGCTCTTATGAGACAAAGTTATAGGATAGGATCTTGCAGGTAGGATGGCAGGATGACAAGTACATGGAGATCATGCATAGGTTATAGTAGAGTACAGGTACAGGTACAAGTATAGGTGATCAAGATCAAGACTATTATCTCACGACAAATGGTTTGGTGAGATTCAAGGATGGGATCTATGTGCTAAATCACAGTGAGCTCAAGAAGCTTATCTTGAGGGAGTTCCAGGTGACGCCATACTCAGGTCACCTAGGATATCAGAATAGGTTGACAACAGTGAAGAAGTTCTACTATTAGCTAAATCTAAAGAATGAAGTGGCAGAGTTCGTGGCTAGATGTTTAGATTTTCAGCAGGTAAAGGCAGAATGCAAGCATCTAGGTGGTATAATTTAGCTTACTACGATTGCAGAACGGAAATGGGAGGTCATTTCCATGGATTTTATTACAGGTCTTCCAATGAAAGGGAGACAACATGATTCTATTATGGGCATGGTCGACAGGTTGAGCAAGTTAGCTCACTTCATTCCAGTGAGAAATACATATTCATCCAGTGAGGTGGCATAGGTTTTCATCAAAGAAAGTGATATTACATGGTGTTTCAAAGAACATTGTGTCAGACAGGGATGCAAAGTTCACTTCCAAGTTATGGAATGACCTATTTGCAGGTTTCGGTATAGAGTTGGCCTTCATTACAGCTTATCATCCACAGACAGATGGACAAACAGAGAGGGTCAATAGGATCTTGGAGGATATGCTCAGGATGTACGTGATGCATAAATAGAGGAAATGTGAGGAGTACCTTCCATTAGTTGAGTTCACATACAACAATGGTTATTAGGAGTCATTGAGGATGAGTCCTTTTAAGGCATTGTATGGACAGAGTTGTAATACTCCCATTAGCTGATGCGATCAAATGAAGAGGTACTTATTGGACTAGATATTTTAGTAGACATGGAACATTAAATGCAGGTTATAAAGAAGAATCTAAAGGAAACATAGGATATATAGAAGAGTTATGTGGACTAGCACTAGGTATTATAGGATTTTCAGGTTGGGAAGCATGTGCATTTGTGCATCAAGCCTAAGAAGATCTCTTTGAGGAGTGGATCATGTGCCAAGTTGGAACCATGGTATTGTGGTCCTTTTGAGATCCTTGAAAAGATTGGACTAGTGGCCTTTCAACTTGCATTTCCTCCAATAGTGAAGGTCCATGATGTTTTCCATATTTCATTGCTTAAAAGGTATATAAAGGATGTTGATCATGTTATTGATTGGTCTGTATTGTAGGTGGAGCAAGAAGGAGACTTCGAGTCAGAGCCGAAGTGCATATTGCAATGGAAGCAATTCATGCTCAGGAAGAGAGCCATAAATCAAGTTACAGTGTAGTGGAAGCACTTTGGGCCCGCAGAAGCTACATGGGAGATAGCGGATCAGACGCAGACCATGTATCCTCCATTGTTTCCTGGTTGAGGCAAAGCAGTTTTGGTTTGATGTTTGGTATATGTTTGGCATATGTTTCGTTGATGTTTTCTCATATGTATATATATGGATGTAAATACCGCCATGAGATAAGTTATAAAGCTACAATAAGCGATGTGGTTGTTATCTTATCATGTTGTCATGATGTTTTTATTTTGAGCAGGTCTTTCATTATAAATACTACAACGGGCTATGTTATAAAGCTCCTTGGGAAGTATGTTTTCTTTTCAACAATTTTTCTAAGGTCTTGGTGTGGTTTAACACCGAGGATGTTGTTCCCCAAGGGGGAGGGTTCTGTAATAGTCCTGGTGAAAATTCCATGTAATAAAAGTAAATAAAGGCAAAATAATGCAATGGATAAGGGATACCTATTCCAAGTTGAATGCTCGGAAAATATATTCTATTGGGCATCATTGGATGTGTTTATGGCTAAAGGAAATTGGAAAAGGCAAAGGCATAAAAAGGAAAAAAAAAATTAGCACATTTATTTATGAAAATAAATGAAATTAGGAGAAAAGTAAGGTGAAAGGTCACATGCTGCATGTAAGGAGGAAAATGAAGGAAAATAAAGGAAAATGAAGAAAATAGAGTCCTCAATAATAAAAAGGCTTCCGAGGATTAGTTGGTAACTTTTTGTTAGTTCAATTTTGGAGCTCTCTCATTTTTCTCTCTCTCACTCTCACTCTTGGACACTTAGAGTTTTCTTGGAGCGCTCTAGTTTTGAAGAAAGGAAGGAAAAGAAAGCAAAGGGAAAGGAAGGAAAAGAAATCAAAGGGAAAGGAAGGAAGAGAAGGATCAAGCAACTTCAACAGGAATACTTGCAGGTCACATATTGCATGTGTGATTTCCTAGCTAGTTTTGACATGCATGACTTTCCATGTTGTTGTATGGCTCTCTTGATGTAGGTGGCATGGGTTTTGAGGGTTATGAAAGTGTTTTTTAGTCTAGGCTTAACTTTTTTGGATGCCATGGTGTGTTGGGATGTTTATCTCAGTTTTGAGCTTTGGAATTGCTGGATGGATTTTGGAATCTGGGCCGAAGGTTGTCTCAACATTCATTCCCAAAAGCCTAGGAATCCCTTGACTGGATTTGGAGGGATACACGATAAACCCTGAGGGAGGAGTCTCAATTTAGGGCATAGTGGTCTCATGTGGATTGCGGTAAATCTTCACAGGGTGGTATCTCGGTTTACTACCTAATGATTTGAGATTGGATTGCGGTAAATCCTGAGAGACAAGGAGATGGAAAATTCATCAAGGATATTGAAGGATTCTGGATGGCATTCGAAGTTTGGTTTGACTTTGGGATCGAAGCACAAGTTTTAGTTTGATCACAGTTTGGTGAGGGTGGAGGTGGTTTAACCTTTGGATTCCCTCGGTTGTTTTTGGATTGGTTTATCCATGAGATCCCTAATTCATGCTTGGAATATGACTTGGGGGTGACTGACTAAAAGAAAGATTTGGTTCAGCCATGTCTATGGTCGGGTGGTACGTGGAAGTCACGAACCTGGTTGGATTTGCCTATGGTTAGTAAAATTTAAGTTCTCTTTCTTTTGTACTTGTTTATATGTGTATTTATTAGTTGTTATATCATTGTTATTTCCATGGTTTCATGCTGGTTATAAGCATGTTTAATTAACTAGTTCATGTCATGGTTATTTCATGTATTTACTTGTAATGGTTAAAATGATGCAGGCAAGACCTACTTGATGCGATAAAAATTCAAGGGAGAAGGTGGTGATCCTTCTTGTCATGTTTCATAATATTTTTCAGTCATTCATGTTATTTCTTGTATCGTAGACCTATATATTGCATTAATGCTAAGTGTTTGACAGAATGTCAATCCTAGTTGGGGATGGTCAAGCCTAGTCCTAAAGTTGATTTTTGGTTTATTAGTCTTGTCATCATGTGCTTAATGGATTTTGGAAGTTACAACAAGTTTTGGGCAGTAGATGGAATTAAGGGCTATAAAAGTGCCTTAAATTTCGCGGATGCTAGCACAAGTTTGTTGGGAAAAGTCCGTGGGTGCAGACATGCAGGCTTATGGGTGCCTCCAGAGGTTCGTGGATGCTAGAATACCCATAGCATGAGAGTTTCTAGAGGTTAAGAGGTCTAAAAAAACAGTGGGACCCAGGGGTAGGATGCCTGAGTGACTGGGTTACCTCTTAGGAGTGTTATCGCTGAAGTGGAAGGTCTGGTTGATTTGTTTATTTCGATTCCATTTCCTTAAGGTCACCAAGGAGGTTGAATTATATCACAGTAGCCTCTCATCACATGCTTACCCTAGTTGGATGGTTACTTAGGTAGATGTGGGAGGAGGGTGGTTACAAGCTCAAGGCACAATAAAGGCTAATTAGTACTTGTGAGTGCGTAATGCACTCAAGGAAAGGCAATGAGGGTGCAAGGTGTAGGATTGGTGAACATGATGTCGAACTTGTTGCTTGTGGCTGCATTATGCACTGAAGAGAGGCTAGTGAGGGTGCAAGGAACACAATTAGTGAAAAACCAGGGCTTACTAAGGAATATTTATGAATTGTGCACTCAAGGGAAAGAGGTATTCTTGCTAGGCACAATTTCCAAGAGGAAGGGGCTCTTGTTTCTCAAGAGTGCACACTGAGGGGAAACTTGGCTTTCTGGGTGCAGTTTTCCAAGGCACTGGGGCCTTGACTTCTAGGAGTGTGATCTTGCTATAAATGGCTCAAAATATGCTATGCAAAGACCAACAACAACATAGAATCACAATGATACCAAGAGGAATGGTCTGCAAATGTTTATAGGCTCTATCACAATCATGACGAAAAGGTGAAAGGTCATTGAATGCAAAGAGTCACAAGTAATTCCAGTTGCGACAAAAATATGCCACTTGTAGCAGGACGAATGGGTATAAATTCCACTAAAGAAACTAAAATGGATCAAAATTCCAACAAGGGAAATAAGAACAACAACACATATAACAAAATCTAACAAGGAAACCAAAATCCAAACTTACTTGTAATTAAGACTGAAGGGAAGCTCCTGATGCAAATAAGTGAACTTAGCCCAAAGTGAGAATGCTTATGAGAATGCATAATTAAATGGGCTTATTATAAATATATTTTACATGTAAGGCAATTTCATGCATGCCCGCCACTTGTTGATCGATGAGTGAGTTAGTTAGTTAAAGTGGAGTAGCCTCTTATTTTCTAGGAGTGTGCTCACAATGTAACAAGAGAAAGTGCATGCAACAGGGAAATAGAATGTATATCTTGACAACAAGGAGTGCACTATGCTAGAGGGTGTAGTGGACTAAGTTGAAGGAGTGCACTCAAGGTGGGACCCCCAGGGCGCAATACTACACAAAAAATAGTGTACTCCTCACGAAGAGTTGAGAGTGTGCTTACTATGTGTTATAAGTGTGTTTTTGCTTATGAAAGGTGTAGTTCCAATCAACAATGACCCTTTGTGACTATTATTTTAGGAAAGTGCACCTTTCTTAGAGAAAAGAGGGTGCTTTCTCACTTTTATGTGTGATGCATGTCGAGTGAAAGCTAGTTACTAAGTCAAGAAAAGTTGGTCCTTTTCCCATCTTTAGAAAGACAAAATAAGCGCTCTTAAAGACAAGGCGACACTGAGATAACTTTGACTTAGAAGGAAAAGTGACACTTTAGAATAGTGAGAGGGTAAGTTGACACTTGGGAAACATGAGTAAATAACAAGATGATGTAAGGTATCTTGAAATGATATTTCATGTAGGCTCCAAAATTAGATTAGGAAAAAAAATTGGATAGTCATTGTTGTAGCAAAAATACAATCATAAGAAAAGGGTCAACATGTGAAACATGAATTTAAGAGGCAGGTAAGACCATAAAAAAGAGGATGAAGATTTATATGAGACATAATCCATAGAAGTAGCCCACTTTTTCAAAGATGATCGAATTGGGCTACAACACACCCGAAGCGTGAGTTGGGTGTGTATCAAAATAGTGACCCATGCTCTAATACCACTTCTTGGGAATCACAATTTCCACTAGAACAAAACCCATAGGTTAGTCAATGATTGCATTACTAGACATACAGATCCACGAGAGGTAGTTAGTCCATGTCATGAAATAGAAGGGGAGTTTTGGCTTATCCAATATCCAATAAAACCACTAATCCATAACCAAATAACCAACTAATTAATGAATCAACTAGCCAGATAGCACACTAAGTCCAATGAGAAACGGGTTTAATTCTCCTTGGGTCTATCAAGGCCAAGCCTGTCTATTGAGTTGGTTGGGTATGTGACCCCTTCGGGTGGGCCTACCTAAGGGTTATTAAGAAAAAAAAACATGCACACTCATAAAATAACACACTACTCGCACTAATCAATAAACCACTAAACAATAACAACTCATCTCTATTCCACTAATCTCTAATTCAAACCTTGTTACCCAGTAGCAAACTATTTACTAAATAACTCATTCATAAATCCCTAACCATTAGCTCATTAACCCATTTACCCAACCACTAACCTATAACACACTAAACTAATGATCATTAACTCATAACCCACTAAACAATAGCCCTAATCTAATAATGGAAAATTTTAGGGGCTCATATTGGTAGTTGAGAAAATGTGCCTAATATGCTCATTCACTAAAAAGAGATAACAAGACACCAAAACTAAATCTGATCATAATTTAAAAATATAAAGAGGCAATGTCCTCACATGCCATAACCGTATCCCTAACATGAATTTGGATGAAGTGTGTGTAGTGACTTGGACCACGTTGAGTTATACCAAGAAATTGGAGTGGGTTTTGGGAATTTGCTTGTTATTTGATTTTTTATTTTATTTAGCTAATCCTATTGTAATCATCATTGGGTAGAAAATGTTGTTTGAAAGGAATTAGGATTGTGCCACAATAAGACTTTAAAAAATATCTCAGATGTTTACATGAAATTTGTAAAAGATAGGAATATTTTCAAGATGATATTACATGACCACTGTTATGAACTAAATCCTAACTCATAAGCCACTAACCAATTAATCTTCTACATAAGTAATCACATCTTGGAACTCTAACCACAAAGCCATTAATGTGTTGAACTACTAAGAAATTATGATGACCCAACTAACCAAAATATAATATAGTTTTGAAATTACAACTAGCACACTAACCCATAGATCCAATTATCTAAAAATTTCTAACTAACCATGGGGGCTTCACTAGAGGAGAAATATCATACCACGCGTGTTCATACTGGGGGATATAAATTGAGTAAAAAATGACATAATATATTGGGCCTATAATAGGGGGTAGAGGGTTTTTATATGTTGTGTATAAAGAATGGAGGTCAAAGTTAATGAAAAAATATAAAGGGCTAAAAAAAAGGTTAATGAAAAAAATGGATACCTACAATATCTAGTGAAAGTAGGAGTTTTTTCAATTGGGAAGGTGTATTGGGTTTCTATTGGTAGGGGGTTAAATAAAGTGATTTTTAGAGGTATTTTCCAATATGTAGTCAAATTAAGGGTATTATTTAGTATGCCACAAATTTACGTGCTATGTTAGAGGTTCATTGAGTCAAACCCCCAAGTAACTAGCAAATCATGTAAAGCTCATAAATTGTTAACATCATTAGCAAGATAATACTCTAACCACTTACCCACAAATTTTTAACTGCTAAACTAGTAACCCACTACGAGCCTAACCATATGAAAGGCTAATACACTAAGCACTAACTCACTAAACCTCTAACCACCTACTCAATATGAAAAATATGATACCACATATTGATAAGTTTATGAATGTAATTAAACAACATGGAGAGTGGTATAAGAGGATCAAGGGTATTTTGAAAATTCCCTACTCAATGGACTAGAGAAGCACAAAATTTGAAAATCAAGAAATCATGAGGAGAATGGTTCCAAGGATGATGATTTAAGATTCTTCAAGAAAAAAATTATCTACAGTGAAGGTTATAAGAACTACATGATATATGTTGGTGAAGTGAAGGGTGCTTTGGTTGTTAAGGATAATGTCCCAATTTGATCTGAGATTGATTCAAGATCTTTTAAAATTACTTAACTTGTAAAAATTTTCTAGTGTGAATGATAAATCTCAAACCAACAATAAACTTAAATCAAGCATGAAATACTTTAAATGAATCTATAATTAAAAATGAAACATAAAAGATTAATACAAGAAGAAAATCAGGACAAAAACAGTATGGAATATGTCTTTTTGTCCTACCTCCAAGAGAGTGCCATCTTTTATAAATATGATGTTAAACCTCAAACACTTTATTACATCACCAAAATTCCTCCAAAAAGCCTACTAAAAAACAAATATTTATGTTGCTAAACTGAGATTTTTAATACCAAAACTCCTTTCACTGTTACAAAATCAAGCTCTCACTCGCTTTGTTTAGAACAACAAGGACTTAAAAAGAAACATAGTTTAAAAACATCTCGGCTCTATAAAAACTTCATACATAAATCTCCCTCCAAAACCGCCTTCGTCATTGTCGCAATGGAAAGCATATATATAACAATGGCACATTAAGAAAATAATCCATATTTATGGTTTTGGCTACAATCATATATTATCTATGGTATGTTATCGAACCATAATTCAATGCACCCAATTAACTTCAAGCATGTGGCACATTCCTTATAACCAACCATTGTGTCCAATGCATAGTCCATAACCAATGTATTAGATCTTGGGCATACAAAACATAACCACCACCCATCACATGGTATACCATACTATACCATAACCAATGTATTAAATCTTGGGCATACAAAACATAACCACCACCTATCACATGATATACCATACTATATATATATATATATATATATATATATATATATATATAGATATATATATATAGATATATATATATATATATATATATATATATATATATATATATATATATATATATATATATATATATAACGACATGTATGTTATAACACCATAACACATTAAAACCCGATGGCACTATCGTATGCCCACATGCATATTTGTTAAAACCATATAATATAATTGGCATGTCATTATTCCAAGCCAACCGTATAATGTGTGACCCACATGTTAAACTAGCAATTGCACCGGATCATGTTGCAAAGGAAACATCGTAAGGAAGAGCAATGTAAATGTAGCCTAAGTTTGAGTGAAATATCTTCACAAAAAAACCCCAAAATTATTAACCAAATGTGTTCGTGTTGATGACCCTATAATCACTTCACAAACAAACCCTGAAATTGTCAATCAAATGTGTTAATGTTGATGACCCCACAATCACATCACATGGGGAGAACCAAAACAAAAATAAACAGTCACATGATAATGACAAGTAAGATGTCATTATCCATAACAACAACCAAACATTGTAACCTTTGAACATTAATTTGAAAGAAAATTACTCTTGAAAATATAAATGGGAAGCTTCCATCAAGCTAAAAGATGTGCTAGATAAAAATGTGACTAGGGTATTTTCATGGGGCCTTCAGTAGGGAAGAAATACCATACAACGTGCATTCATATTGGGGGATTTATATTGAGGAAAAAATGACATAATATATTGGCAGATATATAGGGGAAAAAGGGTTTTTGTAATGGAAGGTATATAAAATAGAGCTCAAAGTTAATGAAAAAATATAAAGGGGTTATAAAAATGTTAATAAAAAAATGGATACCTGCAATATCTAGTGAAAGTGGGGGTTTTTCTAAATTGGGAAGGTGTACTGGGTTTGTATTAGTAGGGGTTAAATAATGTTATTTTTAGAGATATTTTCCAATACATAGTCAAATTTAGGGTACTGTTTAATACGGCATGAGTGCTAGTGATATGTCAGAGGTTCATTTAGTGAAGCCCCCGTGGGTATTTTTAAGGTATTTTCAATATTTTCTCTACTAATAGAATATATTGCCCATAAATGGATTTTGAATGTCAAATTATGTTGATAGATACAAATATCTTATTGTTCCTAATGTGTAAAAAACATGTAGAGAAATGTGAGTTTAAAATTTTATGACAAATCATAAACAAAGAGAATGGTTATAAGGTTGCTAAATTAGAAATAAATTTTCATAATTAGAAAAAATGAGTAACAAGTTATATGAATAATCAGAAGGAAATTTTAATAACGTTATATTCATTAAATATACCAGTGATACTTATAATCGTATATTTAAGTATAGATGTTTTGAAGGAAGACTCACACGTGATTAATTGTATTGAAACAATTGTCTTCACAAACAAACTCTTTCATATTATTTTAGTCCAAACATTCGACTCGGATATTGAATTCAATTAAATTTCCATTTTATAAAAACTAAAAATAACAATAAACTCCACCATTAATGTATTATCCCCCTATTAGGTAGTGTTTATTTAATCATTTGTGTTGATAAAAATGGCAGTGGGGCCATAATGATACTTAGGATAAATAGCTGCAAATAAGTATTTTCTTCATTAATAAAAGAAAGTAATATATTGAAGGAAACTTATGCACTTGGAGAAGACACTCGAGAATGAGATTGGATAAATTCTTCATGATAATGATTCTAGAAAATTATAGATAAGACTAAGGGATGGGAGAGAAAAAAAAAAACCTTAGCAATGCTTAGCAAAGAAATATGCTAAGCTAGGTGCACTTAAATTACAGTGGAAGAATAAGATGGGCTTTAAAGGTAAAATCCTATGCAAGAAAGAAATAAAGCCCATAACAAGAGGGGCACCGCTGAAATGGAATCATGAATAAGGTTATTAATTACCCATAGAGGGAGCCAATGGGGTTCTTGATTCTCTGGAAAAATATCTTGGCTCAGGGGAACTGAAAGGCAATTCATAGTAGGGTGGTCGATGTCTTACTCTAGTGCAAGTTTCGCAGTGTACACAACTACAAGTTACTGGTTAGATCTATGAATGTTCATGAATTTAGTCTTCTTCTTTTTTACATCTAAGTAGTACACAATAAAGGGCAGATCTGTGAATGTGAACATGAAGTGGTTCAAAATTTATTCACTGTTAGAAATTGCTAGTTGGTATGACAAGTTACAAACATAGATGCGATTAGAAAGAAATCTCATTTTTATTTTGATTAGGAAGTAAAGTAAAACAACAATACGGTTGTTGATAGTTCAGTATCGATCTCTTGTTCATATATGTTACTGGAGTATGGACTGATGGATAAAGGACACATGATTTGGTTAATTAGAAAAAAAATATGCAAGCACGCTACTACAACAATGAGGTTAATAAATGACTATCTGCAAATCCTTTAAGAAGTGATAAAGCATGAACTCGGTTCTACTTTATGTACATTGAACTGTAATATAGAGAGAATCTTGTAGCAAAAACAGAAATGCAAGATGTCTATTCGAATTGGCAGCTATGAGGGTGACAGACCAGTATATCATGAACTTGTCGTAACTAGCAAAAAAAACAAATTAACAATATTATGTAAACTCTGTATACAAAGCTTCAAAATTACATGCATGTTAATTGATATAAACCTAGAAGTTGTGCATGAATTAAACTATAAGTTTGGGCATCTCAGAAGCAGTATAAATTACAAATTGGATAAAAGATAAAAAGTCAAGCTTGCACATGTAATAAGCATCAATACTGTTAGGGTCATATAGTGATAGGATTCATAATTTTGAATTTTTTGAGGTTAACTCTTGTAATATTGTACATACCTTTTCTTTCTGCAAATGTTTTCCATATTAAAATTAAAAAATGTAAAGAGGGTATGTCTTAAAAGAAATATCAAAGGACAAGAAAAAGAAGAAAAGATAAAAAAAATACAAAAAATGAAAAAATATGAACCCCAAACAAAAAATAGATCATGAAAGTGTGTAAGTCCAAGTGCCGCTACTTTTTACTTTACTGTCTTAAATAATGGTTGTGTGTAGCTTGTCATACATGTCATAGCCCATGATAGTCAAACTACTTAATCTTGACTATTTCATGCTTTGAATTTTATGTTTATAGATAGAGAATAAAAATATGACCAGACAGTTTAATCATGGCAAATCATTAGATAGGTAGAGAAATAAAAGGAGCTCAATAGTTTAATCTGAGCCCTTGGAAGATATAAGGTTAGAAGTAGATAGTTTTTTTTATAAAAGTAAAGGAAAGAAAAGGGTTTGCTAGCTTAAGTGCACCCACCAAAGTGAAGAAAAATTGTTAGGGTAGGTAAAAGGGTAAGTAAACAAAGGTTGCAGAAATACAAGTCATTTGGAGCATAAGCACTATTATCATGTGTAACTATGTGTTTCAAGTGTGCAGGAGCAGTTATCGATGAAAAAAGCATGCTCATAAGTTGATTTTCCTAAGCCCCCCTTCATTACATTTCACCCCCACTATATACTCACTAATTTCCCTTTTACCCCTTCATGGCTTATGAAAACCCCTTCTCCCTCATTTTTATTCCTACCCCTTAGTTTCACACATTTCCCTAGTCAATTACTCCTAAAATCCATTCCCCTAAGTGTGAAACCCCTTTCCCCCCTTTTAAAATCATGTTTTCACTTCATTAATTACCAAAAACCCCTCTAAACCCTTTATCCTAACTCTAAAAAACCCCTACCTCACTAACGTTTCCACTTAACCATTTTCCCAACTGAAATCTAGTTTAACCTGCCACCCTGGTGAGGTAAACTAACCCCACTACCCCAAAAACTCTGCAGTTTCATTAATCCGCAACTAAAAATGGGTTAATTACTTTAAACCGTAATTAAAACGCATGGGTCCTGCTAACCTCTACCCAATCACCCGGCTGTGCAACGTTCCCATGCGATGGTCATCTAATCGTCCGCCCCCAGATCCCACAACCATCGGCCATATCGTGCTCACACGATGTTTGACCTTTAACGGTCTGAGAGCATGCGATATGGGTGGTTTTGCTTGGGGCCCATTTTCGTACGTGTCGGCCTCTGGCATAAATCACGTTCCCCCAACAAAATACCACCCAATCCCCATAAGCGGTGAAATAGCCTCCAAAACCACTTCGTCGCCAAAATCAAAACCAACATTGTTCATAAAACATAATTTCCCTACCATTTTTCCAACCATTCGTGGTTAAAAGCCTTCCAACCCCCATTTTCACCCTTTTTCACTTAAATCGCATTGCTGAACCTCTGAAGCACCTGCGCCTTCTGAACTCCTGCGACTAGGTGTCAACTACTAGAGCCTTTAGAAACCACCATTGCACACCATCCTAACTGCCAAAGCCCTCTGCAAACCCCAATTGAAAACCAGTTGCAGCCCCGACTCTAAATTCTAGGTATTTAACCAAAAAACCAGAATTTTCCTTTTTAATGAAAGAATATTAAATTTTTAAAATAAATGAAAGAATTTAATTAATTTCAATTTAAATTCAAAGTCTACCATTCCCAAATTACTAGAACCCCAACCTACAACCAACTTGTACCCTACCCTGGTTATTTAATTACTCAAATTTGACTCCCAAAGCCATATAAAGCCCAAGTTTCCACATTTTATCACAAAAATGGCTGCCCCAACCTCTTTGGATGTCAGACTAGTGACAACTCCTCATCTAGACATTGACCATTTGGCCCTGGTAGACAGGGATTTTCAAATCAAAGACATAGTCACCCAAGACAACCTTCTGATAATCCATTACCAGGCCAAGGATAGATTCTTGAACAAAGCAGATGATATCCACCTTTGGGATTCAAATCTACCCAATTATACATTCCCAGAAGCCCATCCATTCCCACACATTTTATATTTTTTCCATGCATGTTATATCCCTAGTCAAAGGGCTATAATTGCCCCAAACCAGGACTTTTTGTTTTTAATTACTGCTGAGTCTATCAACCGGATGCTTCGAATCTAGCCCAGCCACAATTTGAGTCCTTTGTCCATTGCACACCTGTTGGACCAATACACCATATTGGACACAGCTAAGATCAAACAAAATTTTCAAAATTTTAACATTGAGGAGCACCATACTCCTAGGGACATTCCACCCTATGTTTTTGCTATTTTTCCAGAGACTGGCAGGAGAATAGTCTCCATGATCTCATGCATCCTACGACATACATTAGATGAGTTTGTGGATGAGATAATCATGGCCTTCTTCTCCATTTTCACTCCAGGCCACCCTCTTGCCATTATGTATGATTATGTCCACTTCGTTGCAGATAGAATGCATGAACAATTCACTAGGTTGCCTACTAAAAGAGTCATCAAATACTCTTCAGTGTTGTTTCATATGTTCCTGTATTATCAAACAGACAAGTTCCCAATGAAGATTCAAAAAATAGATACCAGGGGAAAGGAAATATCAATCATCTATTGGACACCCTTGGTCCAGAGGTATAACACATCATTCGCATACAAAGACTTCATAGATTTTTTTTTCACCCTATCATGAACATGCTAACTTCTAGCACTCAACCTAGAATCAGTACTAATATCAAGAGAGTATTACAACTAGAAAAGAATAGCAGAGTAGGAGACTGGTACCTCTACCATAATCATACTGAAATTAGGATCTATGGTTGTGAATTACCCCCCTACAAATTGCCTAAATATCTTCCAATGAGATTATTTGCCCTGGAATACTTTAGGAAAATGATAGGTGTGGATGAGGTCCACTTCCTAGCTGCTAGGAAGAAAACACAGTTTACGATGGAAAACAAAATGGGCCCTTTCATCTGCAACACTAGAGAGGTTGGACCTAAAACTGATAATATAATCCATCAATTCAAATTCAAGAATAGTTTCATCTGGCATTATGACCCTCATGTGGTTATAAGAAAACTCAGACAAAAGGTCAAGCTGGGACCTTACATCCACTACCCCATGCCTGACATTGAATAGTATGCTAATCAGTCAGAATGGGTAGAGAACACATTGATAGATAAGGACAACACAGTGGTGGATGTGGAGAACACCATGATTGACTTGGAGAAACAATTTGACCAAAGCTCTTTCTTGCAGGTCCCAGAGTTGGAAGGGCCAATGAATATCCCTCCTATCATTCAGACTCATACAAATGAGGAGAAGAATCCCAAAAGAAACAAGGAGGAAGCATCAAGCTCTGCTATGGACACCACTGATCAGCAGGTCCAATTAAGCAAAAGGCCCAAAATGACTCCTTTGTCTGAAGAGGGAGAACACATTGCATCAGCAGAAATGATTGATACTGATGCAATGGGGCAAAGGAGTAGACAAAGAACTGAGACTATTGCATCAGTAGAAACACATCAACCCTCCTCTTCAAGCACCTAGATTATACAAAGATAGAAGAGTGTGGAGGTGTCTTCCTTTGTTACGGCAACTAACAAGGAAGCAGATATCAAGGAAAGGTTCAAGGAGATCAAAATGAGGAATGAGAAGCTCAAGGCAGAAACTTATGCCAAGTACATGCAGATGACACCACCAAACCAAAAAGATTGATGTCAGCGTTTGACATCAATGAAGGTAAAATGCAGGTGTCTTTCCTACAACCAACTGTACAATAGCCTAAAACTATAACGGACTACAAGAAGACCAAATTTTAGGTCTTAGCCAGCGACGTGCATCCCGTAAATCAAATAGAATTTCACCAGAAGGCTGGAGAGATGATCTACTCCACCCTTACATTAAAAGCAATGGCAGAATTCAAGCTCAAGGAATCATTACATAATGTGGTAGCCCAGTATAAAGTGGAAAAAGCATCTCCCAGCGCCAAAGACACAAGGATCAAATCCTTAGAAGACCTGATCATTGAGTTGGGCCATGACCCAAAGGACATCAAGGCTACTGAACATTTGATTAAGAAGAAAAATGAAGACATTGTAGCCCTTAAGAAGCAGCTCAAGCTGCCTCAGTCACAACACCCTCAAACAAAAGATAGAAAGCCAAACAAATCATGAGGAAATGATGGACTTGGTGTTGTAACTTAATGACCAGTTGAAGGAAATGGAAAAGGAAATAGATAGCTTGATTCAGCTCAAACAAGCTACTCTAGATAGTTCTCCTCCAACTGTCATTCCTACAGTGACCACAGTTGTGCCTTCCACATTGGCATCAGGATTATCTCCCACTGGTCCAATGGCCAATGTAGTTCTAGCAACAACAACAACTACATCAGCAATGGCATCAACAACAACAGGTACCACAGGTGATGAAGCAAACAGGCTGGTCAAGGCAATGGAAGAAATGTCCATTCAGACCAGTGAGATGAACAAGTTAAAAGAGAAACTTACCAGCCTAGAGACAGATTGCAGGTTAGCCCAGATCATGCATAAGGAAGAACAACAGAAGGCTACCAGAATGAATGAGAGAGTGAAAATTTTGGAGAAAGAGTTAACACTAAGTGAGCCTTTGGGAAAGGCCAAGCAATTGTTATGGGCCAATATCATTGACTATGTCAATGATATTTGGCCATCTAACCAAGTCATTTTTTAGTAGATAGACTTGATCAAACAGGCTACAGAAGCCATCCAAAAGGTCAAAGAATAACTTGGAGAAATGCTAGAGGAAGCAGTCAGAATTATTCAATTCCTCAACTCCAAGAACAAATATGAGCTACAATAACTTGACATACCTGATAGGACAGGTACCATTTTGGAAGTCAATAGGGTCCTAGCTAAGAGAAATTCAATGTTAAATCTAGAAGATAAGTGTCAAACCATGCAACTAGCCATTGACAGGTTTATGACCAAGTTTGAGCTTTTGAGAGAAAAAGGACTACCTAGTCCCTTTGTCATAAATGATAAATTGATGACACGGGAGGACTACAACAATAAAATCAGAGATGTTGCCAAAGAAGAGGCAAATACCTCATCGATAAGTGGTATACCAACTAGTAGAGTATTATACCAGAATTTTGATAATCTGTTTTACCTCCAATAGGAGGTGAAACACTTATTTATCAATAAGCCTACTTTTGCAAAATATACAGAGGCTGATGAGATATATAGGAAAATGCTCAACATCCAGTTACTAGATGAAGAAACATGGCAAAAATTGAATGATTTACTATAGTGAAAACACAGTAAATTATAAACTGTAAATTATAAGTGTAGAGTAAAAAGTAAATGAGCATGGTAAAAGGATTAAGACATGTTAGCACATTCAAAGTGTATTAGGTGAAAGAGTATCAGATGAAAGATGAAAGTCAAACAAACTATCCATCATGAAAGCCAAACAACCTACTAGCATAAAGGGCTAAAAATCAAAGCATAATAGCCAGCATAACCAAAATAATAGGGACAACATGAAACAATTTAATAGATGTCTCTATCTTCTTGCAAGAAGATATTTTCCTTTCCTAGATTAATTCTCAAATTAGTTTGAGATATTTTGTAATAAACTTTTTGTATAAATACTTCAAAATTCGAATTATTAGGGTGGATTATTTTGCATTGGTAGAGTTATTTGGATCTTGAACCTAAGGTTGATTGTACTATTTTCATGTCAATAGACTGGAGCAAGTAATAAAGGGATTTCACTACAGGATTCATGAGATGAGCCATTTGCAGTGAAGTACTTTCTTTGTGTAATTCTATTACTTTTCTTTTGTGTTTTCATAAATCTTAAATGTGTTCTAAGATCTAAATCAATTAATTGGAAATATCATACAAAATTTGTTTAATTACACTATGTTTTGCTCAGTAATATATTTACATGTTTTCTTCTGACACCCGGATCTGAGAATCCTTGATTTCTCTCCTATCCCGATTGACTTCTTTCATTTCTTCCAACGTCTGGACTAGGGAACCCTTAATTGATCCCTACATCCGATTTGAAGCCATTCACCATTTAGCCTCTGAGATCTGCAGTAACTTATCTACCTTGCCCCGTAGACACTGTTTTTAGAACCCAATCCAGTCTTGTTTGTCAGAGATCTGACTCCATAGCCCAATGGAATAATCCAAAACTCTGTCCATCTAAGTAAAGTGATCCCACCACCAAATTTTCAAAACAAAACCCAAGTGCAAGAAATAACTAGCCTAAAATCATATTAACTGAAACAAAGTTAAATTTTAAAGAGAGAGCCCTCTCTGAGCATCAAGAAGGCTTGGTCCTGATCTCCAAAACTAGTTTGTGGTTACCTTTGGTTTTTCTTTCTTCTTACTTCAAAAGAATTATCAAAGTGATAACATTTTTGGCGACCATACTAGGGACTTCGATCCTCAGTCTCATAAAACTTTAAGGAAACCTTAAATTAAATCTTGAGCCCCTTAAGGTCATTATCCAAAGTAAATTTTCAAAAAATTTCATAAAAACAGTTTAAAAACTTAAAATTATGGCTCCTAATAAGATTCACTATACCAGGGCAAACCCAGATCCAAACCCTGTAACTATAGTTGATGACCTAGACAGAATTCTAAGAAAACCAAGAAACTCAAGCAAGTAGTAGCTAGCTAGCCAGAGCCAATTCACTCCCTAAGGAGTTGTCGACTTTAGATGAAATCCCTTTTTATTTTTTATTTGACCTCTCATTATTTAGAACTAAATATGAGAATGCCATCCATGAAATAGTTTTAGACCCTGAGTTTACTCAACTCATTGAATCAAAAAGGGTTACCCATCGAGATTTAGATAAATTTTTCCTGGACACTTTTGACAAGTTAGAAAACTTGACATCTACGTTGATCAGCAATATAGATAGTGCTTACCTTCAACAGTCTCTTGAGTTAGTTTCCCTTACTGTTGTTGCCTCTCAAATTTCTGCACAGTCTTCACTCACTATAAATACACCTTCCTTTACAACAACTTCACCAATTGTATCTACCACAATCCAATCACCTAAACCACTTATTAATCAATCATAGTCATCATCATCTAGTTCACCTCCATCAGTTTCAAGCCCTTCTTCAGCCACCACAACTTCACCCCCTAGTCAAACCAGAAATATAGCAATGGCAAACCAATATGCTCCTCTTGTTTTACCTGCACAACTCCATCTCATGCCTGCATATTATCAGAGTAATATTTTCATGTTTGATGCTACTGGTCATTACACTACCCAGCAACATGTAAACAAGATGTCTGACTTCTTTGAATTGCATGAGATAGATGAAGCAAATGTCCAAATGAGATTGTTTTCCCAAACCTTAACTAGGGATGTCAAGAAATGGTTCAAAGCCTTTCCTGCCAACCATATTGCAGACTTAGCCAATTTTCAAAGGTTATTCATTAATAGATGGGAGAGAAAGAAAAACCCATTGCAAGTACTTTCTGAGTATGAAAATATTAGAAGAGCTCCTAATGAGCCAGTTCAAGACTATTGCACTAGGTTTAATAATATCTACAATGCAATTCCAGCGAACATTAAGCCTCCACCTGACCTAGCATTAATTAAGTTCCCTGATGGTTTTGATGCTGGCATGTCATAATAGCTAAGGGAAAGAAACCCTGAAACACGTGAACAAATGAAAAGCAATGCTATTAGTGTAGAGGCCAATCTATTAGCTAAGAAAGTACGAATGAGGAATGAAAAGAAAGTTGTATTTAAAGAGGAAGCTTCAACTTCGGATGGAAAAGTAGATGTTTTAGCTAAGAGTTTAGAAAGAATCATGGATAGGTTAGAAAACATGGAGAGGAAAAATCAATGGGAGAATCAACAACAACAACCCCCAATAAGAAACCCGAATTTTAGGAAGAACCCTAATGGTGCAAAAAATACTACACCAGATCAACAGATTATGCACCCCTTCCAAGAAAACTATGTTGAGGATTCACATAACCAAGAAGCATAGGATGATACCCAAATTAACTTACTGGAAACCAAAGAGGAAGACATTGTTTTTCTTACTCAAGAGGAATAGGAGTTGTATATGCTTCAACAGTTGCAATTAGAATCTGGTGAATCTTTTGATTTTAAACAGGGATATGAGTCAGCTATATATGAGGTACATAAACAATATAGCTTGAGAAGTAATAAGAATAATGAGACTCCTATTAAAAGATCCATCCAAAGCTAGACTATGATAATAAAAGAAGCTCCAGTTAACAAAGTGTTGCAAATTCTCCCTAGGGGAACATCGGAGACTTCAACCCCTAGGATTGTAGATATAACCTCCACTGAAACCCAAATAGAGACAATTACTGAAAAAAATCAAAATAAAAGAAATCAAGGAAAAATAGTAGAAACACTGACTGAAATGCCTACCACTGAGAAAAAAAATAAGGACACTCAAACTGCACATATAAAGGAAGATCTAAATCAAACAAACAAACATCAGCTCCCTTACAACATTAAAAATGAAATAGAAAAATTAAAGATATCAGTTCCTTTGACCGAACTATTAAAGAATGAATCTTATAGGTCACAGATAATTGAGACTTTGAACATAGGAGAAGGAGAGGATTCTATTAATTTGAATGATGACTAGCCTGAATTATTGTTTGGCCCTGAGGCCAATGGTATTCATCGACAAGGGGGAGTTCCTCCTTTTTACATCAGCCTAAACATTCATGATAAAAAATTGCATAACGCTATGATGGACTCAAGGGCATCCCACAATCTGATGCCAAAGGAAATAATGGAAAGAATGAACCTAGACATTACCAGGCCTTATAAGGATTTGTTTTCTTTTGACTCCAACCAAGTTAAATGCCTTGGTCAAATCAAGGACTTATGTGTGACTCTTGTCTAGTGCCCTGTAAAGAGCATTCTAATGGATATTGTTGTTGCAGACATACCACCAAAATATGGAATGTTGCTATCTCGCTCATGGGGAGAAAAACTACATGCATCCTTGCAGTTGGATATGTCTTATGCCACCATATCTATTTTTTGCCAACCAATAAAATTATATGGGGAGATCTTGATGAAGTACATGGTCTGTAGTGAGGAAAAGCCACAAAACTTTCCCATACACTCCATGCATTCTGATATGGACACTTTCACCTTAACAATGCAAAAAATGATAAAAAGGAAATCATAGTCAAAGACCTTAAATACAGAACAACTGACAGTGAGAAAATATTCCATGAATCACTATGGCATATAGACTTTGATGGGTCTGCTAATATGTGAGGGGTTGGTGCAGGAGTGTGGATCCATAATATGGGAAATAATCATGCTGAGGGACATGCTTCAAATTGAACTTCAAATGTACTAATAACATGTCGGAATATGAAGACCTGATTCTAGGGTTACAATTGGTTAGGAAATTGGGAGCGAGAAGAGTTTCCATCATGGGAGACTCAAAGTTGATTATTAAACAGCTAAGTGGTGAATACTCTATCAAAAACCCTAGGCTTGGGAGATATAGGGATACTTTTTTATACTTGATCAAAGACCTCAAATCAAACTTTGCTTCCATTTCTAGAAAACAAAACATGCAGGCCCACAGTCTGGCCACCTTTGCTAGTACTTGTAAATTTCCATTTCAACCAAACCACTAGTACACTGCAGAAGTCAGACATAGGCCTGTTATACCAAACAGCCTCAAGTATTAGCAGATTTTCTCCCAGAACTCTCAGATCTACGATTTCATGAACAATGGAGGTGAATTTCAGAATTGCAAGATAGATATTGATTGTACAATAGACAATAATATTGAAATAGTTTAGATGTAAATATTTTTGATGTAGCTAGACCAACTAAATTTACTAGAGTAGAAATAGATAGTTTAGAGAATGTAGAGATAGATGAAATAATGGATGATGATCCAGAGATTCTTAATTTGAAAAATAATTTCTTGCCCAAGGGATTAGTCCCTTTAGAGGATTTATTTGACTCTAATGATGTAGTTAGGAAACCCAAGATGGAACCTCTGAGAGCTGACATAGAAGAGTATAATATAGGAACTAAAGATAATCCAAAGCTTGTTAAGATATCTAAAGCCTTACCCCTAGAGGAAAAGGTCAAATATATCAATCTGTTTAATGATTTCCAGGATGTATTTTCCTGGAGTTATGAAGACTTAAAATCTTATGACACCAGTATAATCCAACACAAAATACCTCTAAAAGAAGATCATAAACCTTTCAAACAGAAAATTAGGAGGATAAACCCATTTCTTATGCCTTCCATAGAGAAAGAGGTTAAAATAATTTGTGATGCCCAAATAATAGCCCCCATTAGATACTCAAACTCGATTTCAAACATAGTTACAACTAGGAAAAAGACAGTGAAATTAGACTTTGTGTAGATTTTAGAAACTTAAACAAGCTCTCTTTAAAAGACCACTACCCCATACCAAAAATGGACCATATATTGCAGAGGGTAGTAGGTTTATCTAGGATTTCACTGTTAGATGGATTCTCTAGGTATAACCAGATCATAGTCAAACTTGAGGACCAAAGAAAAACTGCATTTACTACTCATTGGGGTACCTTAATGTATTTGAAGATGCCCTTTGGATTAATGAATGCAGGTGCCACATTTCAAAGAGTTATGGATATAGATTTTGCCAAGGAGATCCATGATTTCTTAGTAGTATACTAGGATGACATCATAGTCTTCTCTAAATCTGACAATGAACACTTAGACCACTTGAGAAAAGTATTTATTAAATGCAGGAAATTTGGGATTTCTTTAAATCCTTAAAAAACATTTTTCAGTCTAGAAGAGGGAAAGTTGTTAGGACACATCATATCTAAAGATGGGATTAGGATAGACCCTATGAGAATAGAAGCCATTTTGACCATTTCCCATCACTGAAACATTAAAGAGCTACAATCATTTCTAGGTAAGAAAAATTTTCTTAGGAGATTCATCTCAAATTTAGCAGAATTAATTAGGGAGTTAAATAACATGCTAAGAAAGGACTCATCAATTAAATGGAAAGTGGAGGCCAAAAAATCCTTTGAATCTATTAAGGAAGATTTAACCAAAACTCCAGTCCTGATTAGTCCTGACTTTAACAAAGATTTTATTACTTTTTCCTTTTCTTCAGAACACACCATTGCAACAGTCTTGCTGCAAAATAATAACCAAGGATATGAACAACCAATAGCATTCTTTAGTAAATCAGTAAGAGATGCCACACTCAAATACAATACCATGGAAAAATATGCATTAGCTTTAGTTCAGGCAATCAAAGACTTCAGAGTGTACATTCTCTACGCTCACATTATTTCTTATGTTCGAAATTCTGTAGTTAAGGACATTTTGACTCAAAATGGACATGAAGGTAAAAGAGGCAAATGGATTGCCACAATAATCAAATATGACATAGAGATAAAAGCCACCAAGCTCATTAAAGGCCAAGGTTTAGCCAAACTCATGGCTGAATCGAACTATCATGCCTTAGACATCAACTTTATTAGTACCCTTGATGATCAACATGAGATGGCGACTCCATATATTAATGAACCTTTTATTGGTTCACCATGGTATGCAGATATTACATTTGTATTACTAAACTTACAAGCTCCTCTTGAATTGACAAGAACTAAAGTTGGATTCTTAAAAATGAAGTCATTAAGATATTGTATTATAGATAATGCATTGTTTTGGAAGGACAATAGTGGTATTCTTTTAACCAATTTATTGAAAGATGAAGCTGACAAGATTTTACAAGAGTTTCATGCAGGGGATTGTGGAGGACACTTGTACTGGAAGAGTACTACTGACAAAATTCTGAGGGCTAGTTTCTATTGACCTACATTGTTTGCAGATGTCAAAAAACATCTGACCTCCTGTCATAAATGCCATATTTCTTAGGGAAAGATAAAACTTTTACCCTTTCCTCTTAACCCAATTTCCACTGAGATGCCATTTCAACAATGGGGTTTAGACTTCATTGGAGAAAAACACCCAGCCTCCTCAGCCCAGCACAAGTGGATTCTGATAGCCACAAATTATTTTACCGAATGGATAGAGGCCATACCTTCTAGGCAAGCCATAGACAATGTCATAATCTCCTTCCTAGAGAGTAATATTCTATCAATATCTGGATGTCCCCAGAAGCTCATTACTAATAATGCAGTTGCCATTAAATCCAAAAGAATGATAGATTTCTGTAACAAGTACCACATCACCCTTGGCCATTCCACAACCTATTACCCTCAAGGTAATGGACTGGCAGAGTCATCCAACAAAAACCTGGTCAAAATTATTAAAAAAAAATTGGAAGATAACAAAAAGACATGGAACAAGAAGTTAGTTAATGCCTGATGGTTAGATAGACTGACTACTAAGAAGTCCATTGGAACATCACCCTATCAGCTGGTTTATGGGATGGATGTAGTTTTCCCACCATCTTTGGGAGTGACAGTGATGAAGATCATCTAGGAATTACAGGTGGAACCAAATGATATTCAGAGAAGAATCAATTAGACCATACAACTGCAGTAGACAAGAGAAGAAGTATATGTAAAATCACAAGTAATCTAGGAAATGATCAAGAAAGTCTTCGATAAAAAGACTAAAGTAGATGATTTTTACATAGGAGATAAATTCCTTAAGTGGGATTCAAGGAGAGAAGACAAAGGAAAGCATGGAAAATTTGATTTTCTGTGGGAAGGGCCTTATTTCATTTATGGCTACAGAGGTAACAATGCCTTTTTCTTGACAAACATAGATGGATCAAATCTACCAGGAGGACCTGTTAATGGTAGGATGTTGAAGCATTATTTTTCCACTGACTCACAATAGTTCACTTTGCTTTGCATCATTGTACATAACATTGCAGAGTGTAGATTGGATTGGATGGTAATCCTTTGAAGTTGAAGCCTGGAGAGAAGGCCCTGAGCTTTGGAGGATTTACTATCATAAGTGTTGTTAGTGTCAGTGTCTTCGCACTGCCATCAGTGATCAAAATTACTCCTTTGAATTTCATACTAGGAGTCCCATTCTGATGAGGTTGCATTCCATTAGGTCA
The DNA here is from genome assembly GCA_031772625.1 of Pinus tabuliformis. NCBI lineage: Eukaryota > Viridiplantae > Streptophyta > Pinopsida > Pinales > Pinaceae > Pinus > Pinus tabuliformis. Next base: position 1,608,691,783 of record CM062817.1, on the reverse strand, counting down.
TGGATCTACATATGGTAGGGTTCATTTCAGTTTTTCCCTCATGATATGTACTTGTTGACCTCCTTTCATACCTTTCAGTCGATAGTTTATGCTCATTTTCAGTCTATTTCATTAATTACATAGGGTTTTGGTCTCATTAGGTCTAGGGTTTCCTCCATGGTAATATTTTAGTGATTATTTCTAATAATGGTCAACAAATACATGAGGAGGTTAATAACGATTAGAGAAGTCAAAATTTGTTAATTTGTAAGCTTAATGAAGTTCTCACCTCAAAACTAGTTTTGAGGTGAAAACAGAGCATTTGTATTTCATATTTAAATTTGATGTAATTTTATCATTATCATATGTAATAAATGGTTCCATGTTGCTCCTGGTCACCTGGTGATATTTCCAAGTACCTGCCACTGCAAAAGTCAAAGAATTTGAGCATCAGTCCACCTATCAAAACAAAAGAGATACAAGCACTAAAACCCTAAAATTCCTCTCCTACTGAGCTAGGGTTGGCTATGGGAGTAGAGATATCTAATTAGAGGAGGCATTAGAGATATCAGAAGGAATGATCCCATTTCATATCATCAAACATCAGGTCTCCATCATTTGTCGAGAAGTCATTCCAAGGAACAAGCCATTCATCATACATAAGGGTCAGTTTTTCTTCAAACTATGTTTCTGAGCAATAAAAGATGAATTTGACAAAAGTGAGAGAGGTTTTTGTCCATCATTGACTCGAGACAAAAATCCTCTTTCATTTTTTACCCAAGTTTCATGGCTTGAGATAAATTCCAAAAATACAAGTTGCCTCAGGAGAGTTAATGCACCTCTAGAGTGACATTGGGAAAATCAAGATTTCGTCTAGCCTAGTTGTCAAAATGACATTCTTGATGAGTCAAATGATAACTAGAAACAAAGATATTTCCAATGAGCTATCATGAGCTCAATTTGGAGTTGAGGAAGACCTTAAAAAGTTGACTGCAACAACACTTTGCATTTTGGTAGCCTCATTCTGCACATTTTGACAAGTCTTGGGAGATTAGACTTTTGACAGGAAAAATGAACTCCAAATTGGAAAATGCAAAATGTTCTAGAAATTAAACTTGATAATATCTCCAAAGAGCTATCACATTCCCAATTTGGACACTGGGAAGGCCTTCAAAAGTGGTCTACAAAAAGGCATTGCGCACCTGGCAATCGACACTGCACATAGAAAAGGTGTTGCGCACCTGGGAAGTTTGGGCAGTGGAAAATTACACTGGCGCTGTGCATAGAAAAGGTGCTATGCACCTGTCATACACACTCAAATTACTCCAAATCCCTTCAAACTGCCTCAAAACTCCAATTTCCTACTCTTTACAAGTAAGTACATTGATCCTCCTTGTTGAAGAGTGTTCTTGTATGAAATCTTGCTGATCTTTTACCCATAAAAACAAAACCCTAGTATTCACTGCTCACCATAATTGTTTAAGGTTCACTCATTTATCTTTGTTTCTGGTTCCTAAAACCTCAGACACTACATATTAAAACCATACCCTCCATATAAAACCCTATCCTATATACATACCATTCCCACACATAAACTCCTAAACCCTACCCTCCATATGAAACCCTATACCCTACATGCAAAACCCTACTCACTCCCTAAATCCCATTCACCCTCACCTAATCATCCTAAAATCTATTCATACTCATCTTTCATCCATCCACCCTATCTCATCATTCGCCACAAGTGTTCACAAACAATGAAAAAGGCTAAGTGACTAGGCAGCGCAGAGGCAAGGCTAGAAGAAAAAAGGCAAAGGAAATTGAGAATCCAAGGGAGATTTGTCTTGAGCGGGTTAACATACACCTGGAGAAGTTGAGTGAGAGGGATAAAAGAGACAAAAAGATGGTTCGCCACATGGCCTATCACTACATGACCCGGAACAAAATCTGCAACATAAGAATGAGGAAGCTTAATGCTAGGTTGAGGAAGGCCTTAATGGCCAATGAGGGGCAAGACAAATTTGAAATCCTAGCTGATGCCTCATTAGCTCATCAAAGTAGTGGATGAGGGTGCCTTGTGCCAATTTTGGGCAAGTTTTGACAAATTTTGGTCATTTTCAAATTTTGAAATTTTGCAACACAGGAAATTGTAATAGGTGCGGCGCTGCGCTTTTGATGGAGACAATTTTTGAAAAAATGGCTTGCATATTCAGATTTAGCACAATGAGAACATCAATCCCTGAAAGTTTTAGCAAATTTGGAGCAAATCTTGGTCACCTTAAGGTCAAGAAACCATCAAAAAATTTCCCTCTCTGGCACTTTTTGGACACACAAGAAGCAGGCTTGGGAGATTCCACTTTTGAGGGGGAAATGACCTCCAAATGAAAAAATTCAAGATGTTCCAGAAACTATATAGGAATACCTTTCCAATGAGATACCTTGGGCTCAATTGGGTTATGGGGAAGGCCTCCAAAACTAGGTCTGAAAAGGCATTGTGCATAGGAACAATGGCGTTGCGCATAGGATGAATTTTGCCAGTTTTGCTCAAAAATCAAATTTCGCCTAGTTTTTCTACAAGTTGACTTTTTATTTCATCTTGGATGAATTTATGATTGTAAATGATGCTATTCTATATAAATTTAATTGCAAAATGATGTTAGAGGGTAGATTCATCATTTTGAGGTGGTTGAGGGGTAAATGAATCAGTTTCCATCGTTATAGAGGCAAGTTGTCCACTGCCTATATTCCTCTTCCTAGTTTAGAAATGGTTGAAACCACCCATCTTCTCATGGATTCGACCCCTGATGGCTACCATACATTGTTTGATGTCTATATTATGTATTTTTTCAGTCATTTGTAAAGGTTGGACTCTTGTGGATGCTCTGAGCTACATTGTACATCTCTACAGTAGTTTGGCAAGGAAATAAACCAGGGTTTGCAGCTATTTTTGTGGGATTCTTGTGGTAATGTGTTTTTGCATTGTTTCTCCTTATGTCATTAGTTATTCTCATGTGTTATATGTGCCAAAATCTATTTCATTCTTCTTAACTAAATGAAATCAACATAGATAGGTGGATTACATTGGTAACAATGCTCTGCCTTGGGAATAGATTTATTCTTTTATTTTTTCAGCTGTCTGAAGAGGATTCATGATCCTTGCATGCCCTCCTTAGATCCTCACTAGTCTTAGACCTACCACCTGACTCAAATCCAAGTGCCAAAACACCTACCTACCTCGCCCCACAGAACACCCTGCAATCCTGACTTGATTTCCCGCACCCAAAGCTGCCTGCTCCATTTGATCTAGCAAAAAAACCATCAAAATCAAACAAAAACCCTAGATCTACTATACCTTGTTGGCATTATGGCTAAAGTGTTGTCCTTGATGGCAACCCATTCAGGTAATAGATCACAGTACTTCAAGTCAGCAGCAGAGATTGATGATCGCTATCAAATATTGAAGAAAATAAGGGGTACGCAGGTACACCTTACATAAGGTGCGTACACGCAGGTCAGAGTTACATAGAGTGCGTACATACCCGCAGGTCAGCCGCTCAGAAGGTGCGTACCCCCAGTGCACACATTTCAAGGCAAAGAAATTCACATGTGGGGTTTTCTTATGTTTTACTCTTGGTATTTAACCGATGGTATTGGGTTATTATGGTGTCGGCTCGTGGTATTGATCCATGTTTTAAGGAAGAGCTTTCCTATATAAAGCAAAGAAGATCATTTGTCTTGAGTATGTTTTTGGTTGAATATCTTATGAGGGCTAGATCTGGTCTAGATCTAAACAAGGCGAATCTACTGATGGACCGAGATCTCTTCGGCGCATGTTCAGATCTATAGATCTGACTGTCTGGGTTATTTCTAAAGTCTTGAAATCATCTATGCCCGAAGGTACGCAGGTATAGTGAAGGAGAAGTGCGTACATACGCAGGCACAGAAGGGTTTCAGGTGCACCGATACGCAGGCACAAAAGGGTTGTAGGTGCGCCGGTACGCAGGCACAGAAGGGTTGCAGGTGCGGAGGTCCGTAGGCAGTTCAATGGACTCAGAGCGAGGTACGCAGGCTAGCAGTTGAGCAGGATGCGTACGTAAGGAGGCTAGCAGTTGAGCAGGGTGCTTACTTCTCTTAAAATCTCTATTTATCATTGTTGCGTTTTGGGTTTGGTCCTATTATTTTTGATCGGGTTACTACAGTTGATTGGGTGATTCTCTTGTACTTGATGATCATTTGATGCTTATGGATCCAGTTTGAAAATTTATGAAAAGTGGTCGTTGTAAGAAAAGAAGTAGGGGGTTGTAGCTCCCTTCCAGGAGAGACTGGAAAACGAGAGAGAGTTGTAGCTCTCTACAGATTGCAGCCTGCGTACTGGTAAAGGACTGCACCAGTACAAAACCATTGTAAAAGGAGTTTCTAATTTGAAAGAAAATAGAGACATATTGCAGCAGGTGGTTTTCACCCACATTGGGTTTCCACCTTACATCTTGTGTTCTTTGGTGTGACTATCTGTTTTCTTTGTTCATGCTCATTATTTTATGGTACTGACATGCAAAACTAATTCAAAGAACAAATAAGGAAGATTTAGAAAAGAATTAGATAATACTGATTCACCCCCCCTCTCAGTATTATTTCCAACAATTGGTATCAGAGCAGGTCCTTCAGAGAAGCTTGATCACTTGAAGGTAGATCGTTCATCATGAGCAACTACGAGAGAGAAGCATCAATCAGGCCACCAATTTTTGATGGGACAAACTTCAATTATTGGAAGGTAAGAGTTACTGCCTATCTTCAATCTCTTGGTACAGAAGTTTGGGACATCGTAGAGACAGGCTACGCTTTTCCTTCAGCTACTCCTACAGATGCAGCCGAGAAAAAGAAGTATGAAACAAATGCGAAAGCAGTCAGTACTCTATTAGGATGTATATCTCAATCAGAATTCATGAAGGTAATGCACTATAAATCCGCAAAAGAGATATGGGACAAAATTGTCACGAGCTATGAAGGAGATGAACAGGTAAAGCGTGCTAAACTTCAAACTCTCAGAATTCAGTATCAGACTCTCAAAATGTATAATGATGAAAGTGTGGCTAACTATTTTCTTCAGGTAGATGAGGTTGTTAATTGTATGAAAAATTTGGGTGAAGAAATAAAAGAGGCTATTGTGGTTGAAAAGGTTCTAAGATCATTGTCCCCCAAGTTTGAATCTAAAGTATCTGCAATAGAAGAAAAGGAAAATCTACGAATTCTTACTATGTCTCAGCTACATGGAATTCTAACTGCTTATGAAATGAGAAAGGGAGGTCCATCAGACAGAAGAGAAGTTGCTTTCAAGGCATCAGGCAAAGGAGATTATTTTGAAGCAAGCCACGTCCCAGAAGAAGAGGAAGAAGAATCAAATTTTGTCAGAAATCTTCAAAGGGGTTCTGGAAGGTTCAAACGTAAGTTACCTTTTAAATGCTTTGCTTGTGGAAGAGTAGGTCATTATGCTGCAAAATGTCCTTATAAGGATAAAGGAAAGGAACCTGCTAGATGGAACAAGAAACAGAACACAAATAAGAAAAGCTACTACACTCATGAAGATAGTGATGGTCTATCAAACAGTGATGAAGATGAACAAGGTAATGAATATAAGTTGTTAATGGCATTTGAAGATGATGATTATATGGATGCTATAGATGTGGATAACCTTTATGATGAAATTACTAGACTCAAGAGATGTATAGAAGAAAATAACATGATCATTGATACTCTACAATTTCAAATTGATGAAAAGGAAAAACATCTTGAAAAATTAGAAGGTGAAATTGTTGGTCTTAGAAAAGAGATTGAGAAAACAAAAGCTATTAATCTCAAGTTTGTCAAAGGATCTGAAACTTTGGATGAGATTATCAATGTACAGCGGTCTCCACTAAACAAGACAGGTCTGGGCTATAATGGTGAAACTTCTCAAGCATCCACCTCAAAAAGTTATCTTGATGCAGCAAGAAGAAATGAGCAAAAGCACAATGAAGATCATCAGGTAAAGCAGGGACGAATTACAAACAGAAACTATCAGGGGCAATCCATCTTAAGGGTGAACAAAAGCTACAACCAGCCACAGGTAAAATCTTCTCAATTTGGTTCAAGAATAGATGACAATAGAAATTACAGTGAATTGGCTGGTAGATTCGATAACCGTAGAAGTTTCTCCAATGGACAATGCTTTTCTTGCCATAACTTTGGTCACAAAGCAACTCAATGTGTTTCATATAAAACAATCATGACTAGGGAAGCTCAAAAACAAAGAAGTATGACCAGGATTACAAAAAGGACCTATAACAACTTTTCGGTTCTTGAAAATGAAGTTGAATGTTCTATTTGCAATAACTTTGGTCATGAAGACTCTGAATGCAGGAGCAGGTTTCAGCAGAAAAAGGAACAAGCCTCAAGCACCAAAACATGGAGAATAAAGGAACCACAAACAGAAAGATGTGGGATAGCATTTTATGCAGAGGGACAAGAAAATCTATGGTACATTGACAGTGGATGTTTGAAGCATATGACAGCTGATAAAGAAAAACTTGAGTCATTTTCTGCTCTAGAAAAAGGAAAGAAAGTCTCTTTTGGAAATGATACTCCTGCAACTATAAAAGGAAAAGGCATTGCTCAGTTAAAAGAAAACGTCAAGGCTGGAAATGTTTTGTATGTTGATGGATTGAAGCATAATCTTCTAAGTGTCAGCCAGATGTGTGATCAAAGAACTGAGGTTATATTCAGATCAAATGGATGTCTTGTTCGTGATCTTGATACAAGTAAAATAGTGATCAAAGGCAAAATAACTCCAAATAATCTGTACATATTTGAAGAACGACAACAACAATGCTATCTAAGCAAGGATGATGAGCACTGGTTATGGCATCGGAGGTTGGGACATCTAATCTTTTCACAAATAAGGAAAGCATGCAAATATCAGGCAGTTCGCGATCTTCCAGATATCAAAATTCCTGACAACACTATATGCAAATCATGTCAGTTTGGAAAACAAACCAAAACTAGCTTTCCAGAGAAAGAAGGTTCAGCTAGCATGCCTCTTGAGCTAGTACATACAGATACATGCGGTCCTTTCAGGAAAAGAACACCTCGAGGAGAAGAATACTTGATATTATTCATTGATGATTTCTCCAGGTTTGTTTGGTTAGGACTTATGAAGCACAAAGATGAATCATTCGAAAAATTCAAATCCTTCAAAGCCTTGGTTGAAAATGAATCAGGTCACAAAATTAAGTGCCTCAGATCCGACAGAGGTGGGGAATTTACTTCAAATGAATTTTTCGATTTCTGTGAAGAACATGGGATAAGAAGAGAATTCTCTACAGCAAGAACCCCTCAGCAAAATGGAGTTGTGGAAAGAATGAACATAACAGTCCAACAAATGGCTCATGCTATGCTTGATGAGTCAGGAACTCCTGCAACTTTCTGGGGTGAAGCTGCACATGCTGCGGTTGTTATTCTCAACAAAACAAATGTCCGGGTGAACAGCACTCAAACTCCTCATGAGCTCTGGAGTGGTAGGACTCCTTCAGTAAATCACTTCAAAATCTTTGGGAGCAAATGCTATATCAAGAATACTGATGAGCAGCTTGGCAAACTTGAACCTAGAGTAGATGAAGGCATTCTTCTTGGTTACTCTCCACATAGCAAAGCATACAAATGCTACAATAAAAGACTTGGCAGAATTGTTGACAGCATTGATGTAGTGGTTGATGAGAAGGGATACATTCCTAGGCAAGTACATCATGAAGACATCGAAGAAGATGAAGGCTACCCCCAACGACAGAATGATGAAGAAGAAGAACCTCAAGAAGAACCTCAAGAAGAACCAGAGGAGCAAACAAGAATAGAAGAAAAGACTCCATCCAGATATGTTCAGAAGAATCATCCAGAATCTCAGATTATGGGGCAGAAAGAAGCAGGTGTACAAACAAGAAGAATAGTTGCAGAAGCTTCAAGCTATTTGGCATTACTCTCCTCTACTGAACCACAAAATGTGAAAGAGGCATGCAAAGATGAATTTTGGGTGAAATCAATGGATGAAGAACTTGAGCAGATCGAAAAGAACAACACTTGGGAGCTGGTTCCTAGACCAAAAGATAAGAATGTTATCAGGACAAAATGGGTCTTCAAAAACAAATTGAATGAAAATGGAGAAGTAATTAGAAACAATGCCAGACTTGTTTGTAAAGGGTATGCGCAGCAAGAAGGAATAGACTTTGAAGAAACCTTTGCTCCTGTTGCAAGACTTGAGGCCATCCGAATGTTCCTTGCTCTCTCAAGTTTTCAAAACTTCAAAGTATTTCAAATGGACGTGAAATCAGCCTTTCTGAATGGAGACTTGGAAGAAGAAGTGTACATTGAATAGCCAGATGGGTTCATTCTTGGAAATGATCCAAATCTTGTATGCAGATTGAAAAAGGCTCTCTATGGTCTCAAACAAGCTTCAAGGGCTTGATACTATCGTTTGGACAAATATCTTCATCAACAAGGCTTTTCAAAAGGATCGGCAGATAGCAATCTTTATATAAAAGTTGAAAACAAATTGCTAATACTTGTTGTGTATGTAGATGACATTATTTTTGGGAGCAATGAAGAAGCTATGAGTCAAAACTTTGCCTTGGTCATGCAGAAAGAATTTGAAATGTCCTTGCTAGGAGAACTGACATATTTCCTTGGTTTGCAAATCCAACAAAAAGAAGGAGGAATCTTTTTATCTCAAACCAAGTATCTCAAACAGATTTTGAAGAAATATGGTATGGAAGATGCAAAACCAGTATGTACACCCATGGTCACAGGATGTAGCCTCAGTGCAAATGATGAATCTGCAGCAGTACATCAACCAACCTACAGATCTATGATTGGAAGTTTACTTTATTTAACAGGTACCCGACCGGACATCATGCATGCAGTTGGAATAGTTGGAAGATTTCAGGCAAATCCGAAGGAAACTCATCTTCAGGCAGTGAAGAGAATTTTCAAATATCTTCAAGGGACTCAAAATTATGGCTTATGGTATACTAGAGATACAGATCTTACACTTCATGCTTATACAGATGCAGATTGGGCCGGAAGCGTGGATGACAGGAAAAGCACAAGTGGTGGTGCGTTCTTTATGGGTTCCAGACTGGTATCTTGGTTCAGCAAGAAACAGAGTTCGATTGCCTTGTCTACAGCTGAAGCGGAATATGTTGCTGCTGCATCTTGCTGCACCCAACTCCTTTGGATGATGCAGACTTTGCAGGATTTTCAAATCAATTGTACACCACCAATCCCCATCTTATGTGATAACACAAGTGCAATCAGCATCTCAAAGAATCCTGTTATGCATTCAAAAACCAAGCACATACCAATCAAGTATCATTTTCTCCAGGAACAAGTCCTTGAACAGAAGGTCAAGTTGGAGTATGTTCCTTCTAAGGAACAAGTTGCTGATATTCTCACCAAACCATTGCCCAGGGACACTTTTGAATACCTCAGGCAAAAGCTGGGGGTTGTTGATGCATCATCTTATTGCTAAACCTCTTCTGATTGATGGTACAGGTTCAGGGGGAGCATATAATGCATTGTTGGCATTATGGAGGATGTGCAGAAGGAGATCTTGGAAGTAGCTGCAATATGTCTCTATCTCTTTCATGGTGGATTATGGTTCTTCGTTGCAGATCTGGTTCATATTTAGGGGGAGCATAACCCTTTGCCCTTGATGTCAAAGGGGGAGAATGAAGCTGAAGTTTTGAGGTTGCCATCAAGTCCAAAGGGGGAGATTGTTGGCATTATGGCTAAAGTGTTGTCCTTGATGGCAACCCATTCAGGTAATAGATCACAGTACTTCAAGTCAGCAGCAGAGATTGATGATCGCTATCAAATATTGAAGAAAATAAGGGGTACGCAGGTACACCTTACATAAGGTGCGTACACGCAGGTCAGAGTTACATAGAGTGCGTACATACCCGCAGGTCAACCGTTCAGGAGGTGCGTACCCCCAGTGCACAAATTTCAAGGCAAAGAAATTCACATGTGGGGTTTTCTTATGTTTTACTCTTGGTATTTAGCCGACGGTATTGGGTTATTATGGTGTCGGCTCGTGGTATTGATCCATGTTTTAAGGAAGAGCTTTCCTATATAAAGCAAAGAAGATCATTTGGCTTGAGTATGTTTTTGGTTGAATATCTTATGAGGGCTAGATCTGGTCTAGATCTAAACAAGGCGAATCTACTGATGGACCGAGATCTCTTCGGCGCATGTTCAGATCTATAGATCTAACTGTCTGGGTTATTTCTGAAGTCTTGAAATCATCTATGCCCGAAGGTACGTAGGTACAGTAAAGGAGAAGTGCGTACATACGCAAGCACAGAAGGGTTTCAGGTGCGCCGGTACATAGGCACAAAAGGGTTGCAGGTGCGCCGGTACGCAGGCACAGAAGGGTTGCAGGTGCAGAGGTCCGCAGGCAGTTCAATGGACTCAGAGCGAGGTACGCAGGCTAGCAGTTGAGCAGGATGCGTACGTAAGCAGGCTAGCAGTTGAGCAGGGTGCTTACTTCTCTTAAAATCTATGTTTATCATTGTTGTGTTCTGGGTTTGGTCCTATTATTTTTGATCTGGTTACTACAGTTGATTGGGTGATTCTCTTGTACTTGATGATCATTTGATGCTTATGGATCCAGTTTGAAAATTTATGAAAAGTGGTCGTTGTAAGAAAAGAAGTAGGGGGTTGTAGCTCCCTTCCAGGAGAGACTGGAAAATGAGAGAGAGTTGTAGCTCTCTGGAGATTGCAGCCTGCGTACTGGTAAAGGACTGCACCAGTACAAAACCATTGTAAAATGAGTTTCTAATTTGAAAGAAGATAGAGACATATTGCAGCAGGTGGTTTTCACCCACATTGGGTTTCCACCTTACATCTTGTGTTCTTTGGTGTGACTATCTGTTTTCTTTATTCATGCTCATTATTTTATGGTACTGACATGCAAAACTAATTCAAAGAACAAATAAGGAAGATTTAGAAAAGAATTAGATAATACTGATTCACCCCCCCTCTCAGTATTATTTTCAACATGCCTAGCCTAAAATCCATATTTGATTCAGTCATCTCAACTGAGATTGACAAGGAGAGAGCCCTCTCCTGACCTGGTAGGGCTAGCTACCAGGTTAAGTGTGGTTTGTGGTTACCCTAGAATTGCCTCCCTTTAGCCTGAGGTCAGTCTAGTCTCTAACAAGTATCAATAAATCAGGAATCATAGAAGGATAGTTCACAAGGTAACTACAGTCAAAATTCAAATGCTACTGATCTTCATAGTTCTTGACATTTCACCAAAAAATTCCATCCCCATGTGGAGCCACTATTAGAGTCCTATAGTGATAGGATTCATAATTTTGAATTGGCTCAGGTTAACTCTTGTAATATTATACATACCTTTGCTTTCTGCAAAGGTTTTCCATATTAAAATTAAAAAGTGTAAAGAGGGTATGTCCTAAAAGCAATATCAAAGGACAAGAAAAAGAAGAAAAGATCAAAAAATACATAAAATGAAAAAATATGAACCCCAAACAAAAAAAAAATCATGAAAGTGTGTAAGTCCAAGTTCCACTACTTTTTACTTTACTGTTTTAAATACTGGTTGTGTGCAACTTGTCATACATGTCACAACCCATGGTAGTGAAACTATTTAATCTTGACTATTTCATGCTTCAAATTTTATGTTTATAGTTAGAGAATAAAAATCTGACCAAACAGTTTAACCTTGGTAGATCATTAGATAGGTAGAGAAATAAAAGGAGCTCATCAGTTTAATCTGAGTCCTTGGAAGATATAAGGTTAGAAGTAGATAGTTTGTTTTATAAAAGTAAAGGAAAGAAAAGGGTTTTCTAGCTTAAGTTCACCCACCAAAGTGAAGAAAAAATGTTAGGGTAGGTAAAAGGGTAAGTAAAGAAAGGTTATAGAAATACAAGTCATTTGGAGCATAAGAACTATTATCATGCTTAACTATGTGTTTCAAGTGTGCAGGAGTAGTTATCAATGAAAAAAGCATGCTCATAAGCTGATTTTCCTAACTCCCCCTTCATTACATTTCACCCCCACTATATACTCACTAATTTCCCTTCTACCCCTTCATGGCTTATGAAAACCCCTTCCCCCTCATTTTTATTCCTACCCCTTAGTTCCACACATTTCCCTAGTCAATTACTCCTAAATCCATTCCCCTAAGTGTGAAACCTGTTTCCCCCCTTTTAAAATCATGTTTTCACTTCATTAATTAACCAAAACCCCTCTAAACCCTTTGTTCTAACTCTAAAAACCCGCTGCCTCACTAATTCGGCCACTTAACCATTTTCCCAACTAAACTCTAGTTTAATCCGTCACCCTGGTGAGGTAAACTAACCCCGCTGCCCCAAAAGCTCTGCAGTTTCATTAATCTGCAACTAAACATGGGTTAATTACTTTAAATCATAATTAAAACCCATGGGTTCCGCTAACCTCCACCCAATCACCCGACCATGCAACTTTTCCACACGATGGTTGTCCGATCATCTACCCCCAGATCCAACGGCCACCTCCCATATCATTCTCACGCAATGTCTCATCTTTAATAGCTCGAGAGCACGTGATATGGGTGGTTTTGGTCTGGGCCCATTTGCCTACGTGTTGTCCTCTGGCATAGATCACGTTCCCTCGGCAAAATATGTTGAAAATAGCAACAAGAAATGATAAATATAGAAGTGCTAAAAATAGCATTGCCATAAATAGCATTTCTGGATACCTTCCTATTTTAGTTAGTCCCTGAACTAAAATAGAGAAGTAAAATTCGAATTTGTTCTTAGAAGCTCTTTGTAAAATAATTAATTAATTCATCTTGAGTTAATTAGTTGTAGAAAATCGAACATGAAGTCTATATGAGGACATGCAACAGTTATCCCATTAATTGATGAATTTATCCCTTAGTTAAAGAGATAAGGATGAGTTGTAATTTGAGCTGTAATTAGTTAGCTCAGTTAACTGAGTTAAGTCTAGTTAGATTAGTTCAAATAGTTTGTTGAACTAATTGTCAGTTCAGTTACTTGATGCATGCATGCATGTAACTTTTGCACTTCAGATAACTGAATATTCTCTCATAAATAACTCATGCATGTCAATTCAGACAGAGACCCTGTTGAGATCAGATGATGGGATAGTGTACTATCAATTGCAGGAATATTTCATGGAGGATATCTCTTGTGTGGAGAAGGAATTCATTCCTTAAGGATTGTGTAGTTACTTCTTCAGTTTAGTGAGTGTGTGATGAGGCAAATCACACAGGTGGCATCATTGGACCCCAAGAAAAATTACGAAAGGAAATGGGAGGCTTGGAGGGCTGAGGGAAGGCATATCTTGTGTTTATTCAGTCTGTGAGTTGTATTGTTTGATTGCAGAGAGAGAAGGATAGCTTGTGAGTTGATTCTTTTTGTAGTATGAACATATTTCCACTTGTATGGTAATATAGAGATTGGGGTTTTATGCTAATGCTTTCCCCAGGTTATTCTTCTGTGTTCAAGTGTGATTGATTTTTCATTCTCAGTTATATGGGTTCTATTTGATGTTGCTCATAGTCGATTAAGCTTCCGCAAGTTTGTTGTAGAAGCAGATCTTGTATTTTGCTTTAGTATATTGCATAATCTGTTGATCTACAGTGGGAATTTCTACATGGTATTAGAGAAAAGGTGATCAAAGCGAAGAACACTATACAAGAAGGGAGAATTTCAAAGTTTTAGGTTCCTGAATATAGAAATCAAGTTCTTATCACATCTCAATTTCACTAATGGCGTTCATTGGTTTAATATTCGAGTATTCCCTTGATGGTAGCTTGAAATATATAGACTAGAAGGATTGCATGGAAGTAGTATTAGAGGATAATGGGCTAAAGGACTTCAAAGATCAAGAAGTCCCCAAGCCAGCAACAGATAATGCGTCAAAATTGGCGGAATGGAAGAAATGTGTGGCTAGAGCAAGGAGAATCCTCCTGGAGGGAGTTCGAGACCACATTGTCTCGAGCCTCCATGGGAAGGAGACACCATTTTCAATCTGGAAAACATTGAAAGATCTATATCAGAACAACACCGATCAAAGGATGTTGGCGGTGAAAGACAAGCTTCTAAAAATCAAGTGTGAAAAGGGTGACATGATCTCTACATATCTAAACAAGCTCACCACCTGCAGGGATGAGCTTGGAAGTGTAGGGATCACGACAGCTGATGATGACATGGCGAGTCTTGCATTCCTTAGTCTTCCTAAGAGTTGGAATAGCTACCAAGACTCAGTTAATGGAAGAGAAAAAATGCCAGATTGGGAACGACTTTGGTCATATCTGATGCAGGAGGAGATAATAAGAAGCACCAGAGATGGATCCTCATCAAAGGAAGATGATGAGGAAAATATAGCCTTAGCGAGTAAGGTGAGGAAAGGGAAAGGGAAGGCATCCCATCCCAAATCTAGTTCTTCCCATGGTGGGAAGAAGTTTGACAAATCAAAAGTGTGATGCTTTCATTGTCATGAAGTGGGCCATTATGCTACAAATTGTCCACAGAAGAAATCCAAGAAGGGATCTTGGTAGGGATCTAATGGTGAGGCACTGGCCTCACAGTTTGAGTTGGATTTCTCTCTTATCGCATGCATGGTTTCATCCATGGTGGGATATGTGTGGTACCTGGATAGTGGAGCTTCATTCCACATGTCAGGTGACAAGAATATTTTTAGTACCTTGGAGGAGAAGGATCTCTAGATGCAAATTGAGATGGGCGATGATGGAAAGTATTGTGTTTTAGATGAAGGTACAGTTGTGTTTTAGAGGGATAATGGAGCTCCGCTCACCCTGACTGATGTAAAGTATGTACCAGGTCTGAAGAAGAATCTTGTGTCCATTGTTATTCTAGAAGATAAAGGCTATGATGTAGTATTTAGTAAAGGAAAGGTATTCTTGAGGCATATCGGCACTGGACAGACCAAGCGAATCAGGATTCGAGTAAAGAATCTCTACAAGCTAGAGGTAGATGACTGTGTTGCATTGAGTTCCAAAGCTGAGATGGTGCAAAGCCAAGATGTTGGCGAGCTATGGCATAAAAGATTGGGCCACTTGCACCATGGAGCCCTGAAGATCATGCAACAGATTTCTACCAGACTTCCCAAGGGAAAACTAGAGCAGACGAATACATGCAAAGGTTTTACCTTGGGCAAGTATGTGAAATCTTCCTTTCCGGATTAGGACAGTAGAGCTGGAGCAATCCTGGAGTGAGTTCACTCAGATGTTTGTGGACCATTCTCTACAGCATCCACCACTAAACAAAGATACTATGTTATTTTTATTGATGATTTTTCTCATCGATGTTGGATCTACTTTATGCAAAAGAAGGATCAGACATTCTTGAGGTTTTTTGAGTTTAAAGCCTTGGCAGAGAAAGAATCTGGAAAGAACATAAAAGCCTTGCATAGCGAAAATGGTGAAGAGTATGTCTCCCAATAGTTTAAGGACTTCTGCACTGCAGAAGGAATTAAACGGGAGTTGATGGCACCCCATAACCCACAGCAGAATGGGGTGGTCGAAAGGAAGAACAAATCGATTGTGGGAGTAGATCTAGTGATGTTGCATGACCAAAGCCTACCACTGCATTTGTGGGTTGAGTCATGCAATACAGCAGTATACATGCAGAACAAAAGCCCACACCGTATACTGGGAATGAAGACACCTATGGAGGACTTTTCCGGGAAGCAACCAGATGTGAGTCACTTCTAAATCTTTGGATCATCAGTTTATTAACATGTGACCAAAGATGCTTGAAAGAAGCTAGATTCAACAGCTGACTTGGGAATACTTGTCGGGTACACAGATACACGCCACACCTATCGAGTGTACCTACCTACCAGTCAGAGGATAGTGGTACGCAGGGATCTGAAGTTTGACGAGAAAAAAGACATGTGAGTATCACTTGAGAGGGAGCTCAAGTTGCATGCAGAGGAGGAACTTTCAGATCCTAAGGAGGAGGAGCATCAAATTGATGCAGAGTAGCCACATGCAGAGGATCAGGGAGTCGAGACATCCACTCATACTGAGACTTCCAGAGATGGGTGGAAATGCTCAAGGGAAGCTGACAGGTTGTTGCTAGATGCACAGGAGAATGTGGGACAACCATCTTCTTAGCACAAACAGAGGAGGTCACCCGAACGGTACAATGGGTACATGGCCCTGGTTGGGGAGTGTGTAGAGTCTGAATCTTCTTCATTCGAGGAGGCAGTGCAAGAACTAGTTTGGGTTGATGCAATGGTAGAGGAGTATGACTCTATCATTTGGAACAGTGTGTGGGATGTTGTCCCAAGACCTCAGGGCAAGTCACTGGTGAGTTCCAAATGGCTTTACAAGGTAAAGCAAGCAGCTGATGGTAGTGTTGAGAAACATAAGGCAAGGTTTGTTGCCCGTGGTTTCTCATAGGTCAAGGGGATCGACTATGATGAGACCTTTACTCCTGTAGCAAGGTACTCATATATCAAATCGATGTTGGCACTATCAACTTAGATGGGTTGGAAGATCCATTAGATGGACATGAAGACAACATTCCTCAATAGGAATATTGAGGAGGAGGTGTACATTGAGCAGCCAAAGGGTTTTGAGACCTTTGATCATGACTTGCATGTGTGCCGACTCAAGAGGACTTTATATGGGCTAAAGTAAGCACCCCATGCTTGGTACACCAGGATCGACAGTTATTTCACTGGGTTGGGCTTCACCAAGAGTGAAGCAGATGCGAACCTTTACTACATCATGGTAGAAGGTAAGCCATTGATCATTGTTCCTTATGTTGACTATCTGATTTTGATAGGTGATGATCAACTAATCCAGTCTTGCAAGGAGGACCTTATAAGAGAGTTCGAGCTGAAAGACATGGGTCTTACGCACTACTTTCTGGGCATGGAGGTGTGGCAGAAAGATGGGGAAGTATTTGTGTCGCAAGGCAAGTATGCCAATGATATACCCAGGCGCTTTCACATGGAGAAGTCCAAGCCCATGCAGACTCGTCTAGCTAGAAACTGGAGGAAGGGGGATGCTACTTCAGGTGAGGTAGTAGATGCTACTATTTATCGGCAGCTTGTGGCTTCACTTATGTATCTGGTGAACACACGACCAGACTTATGCTTTGTGGTGAACTAGCTGAGTCAAGCTATGGTTCAGCCTACCAAGCTATTTTGGAAGGAAGTGAAGCATGAGCTAAGATACCTCAAAGGCACATCTCAATTTGGATTGTGGTACAGACAGACAAAGGGAGTGAAGCTTCAGGGATTCATAGATGCAGATTGGGCAGGGAGTCCATCAGACCGAAAGAGCACTTCTGGAGAAATCTTCAACCTTGGTTCAGCTGCAGTTTCCTGGTAGAGTAGGAAACATAGGTCAGTTACTCTTAGCTTAGCAGAGGCTGAATACATGGCTGCTAGTCAGGCCACATGTGCGGCCATTTGGATGCATAAGATTCTAGTGGGATTGTTTGGTCGAAGGACGGATCCAATTGTGATCTACAGCGATAATCAAAGTTGTATCAAACTCTCTGGGAATCCAGTTTTTCATGACAAGTCCAAGCACATTGATATCCGATATCACCATCTTCGACACTGTGTGGCCAAGAGGATCATGTTGTTGCTGTATGTTTGACTGAGGAACAGGATGCATATATTTTGACTAAGGCATTGTCAAAATGCAAGCTCAAGTTCCACAGAGACAGGATTGGGGTTACTAATAATCCCTTTCTTGTTGAGAGGGAGTGTTGAAAATAGCAACAAGAAATGCTAAATATAGAAGTGCTAAAAATAGCACTGTCATAAATAGCATTTCGGGATACCTTCCTATTTTAGTTAGTCCGTGAACTAAAATAGAGAAGAAAAATCTGAATTTGATCATTGCAGCTATTTGTAAAATAATTAATTAATTTATCTTGAGTTAATTACTTGTAGAAAATCAAACATGAATTCTATGTGTGGACATGCAACAATTATCCCATTAATTGAGGAATTTATTGTTGAAAATAGCAACAAGAAGTTGCTAAAAATAGAAGTGCTAAAAATAGAATTGCTAAAAATAGCAGTTTGGGTACCAATGCTAGATTGGGCAACAGGGAATGAAAAATTGAAGTGTTAAAAATAGAATTTCTATTTTTAGCAGTTCAGTGTGGATTCCTATTTTAATCAGCCTTGGACTAAACATAGGAAGTAAAATTCGAATTTGATATTAACAGGGGTTTGAAAATTAACTAATTAATTCATCTTGAGTTAATTAGTTAAGAAAAATCAAACTTAAAGTCTATGTGAGGACATGCAACAGTTTATCTATTAATTGAGGAATTTATCCATCAATTAAAGAGATACGGATGTGTTCTAATTTGAGTAGTAATTAGTTGGCTCAGTTAACTGAGTCAAGTCCAATTATATTTGATTTAAGCAGTTTTTTTAAATTAATGTGAGTTTAGTTAGTTAATGCTTGCATGCATGTAACTTCTGCACTTCATATAACTGAATATTCTCTTATAAATAACTCGTGCATGTCAGTTCAGAGAAATACCCAGTTGAGATTAGAGGAGGGACAGTGTAGTATCAATTGGATGGATTTTTCCTATAAAGGAAAATCATCCGAGCAGAAGGATTAAGGTTCCTTGAGGATTGCGCAGTTTTACAGGGTGTGAGATCAGTGTGAGAGATCAGTGTTACACTTGGTAACAGGAGGATCACCCAAGAAAAAATGCGCAAAGAAATAGGAGGCTTAGAGGGCAAAGGTGAAGGCTTAGGAGAAGTCTTGATTGCCTGTGAGCATCCAAGAGGATTGCACTAAGAGCTGGCTAGCTGTGAGAGTTAAGGCTTTGTGTAATCCTAATGTATTTCCACCTTCATCTGTGAAGATTGTACTGAGAGCTGGCTAGCTGTGTGAGAGCTAACGATTTGTATAAATCCTATGTATGATAATACAGAAAGTGGAGTTTTAGGCTGAGGATTTCCCTGGGTTATATCTTCTATGTTATGTGTGATTGATTTCTTCTTATCAATTATATGTATTCTTATTAATGTTGCTCATGCTCGATTAAGTTTCTGTTAAATTGGTTGTAGAAGTAGATCAAGTATTTTGCTTTACTATATTGTATTATCAGATGATCTACAGGTGGGAATTTCTACATGGCATCAGAGCTAGCTGATTTGTAGAAAAATTTCTACATGGTATCAGAGCAAAGGTGATCAAAGGAGAGAACAATATACTTAGAGGAGATTTCAAAGGTTTGCGTTTTGGGCCGAGAGTTTGCAGAGCAGATCTAAAAATTTCTATAAAAAAAATTTAGAAACAAATAGCAGATCTGGATTCCTTGTGGAAAAAGACCCAAATTCAAAAAACAAATCGGTTGAATCAGAGTTTGGATGAGGGAGATATCGCTGATTTAAAATCAGCTCTTTTTCAAAAAAAATTCGTGACGGTAGGAAAGTGGAAACAGATTGGTTTGCTAGCCAAGAACTTGTATGCACTTGAGGTACAAGATGCATGCAAAGCCTTGAGGAGCAAGGCAAAGGTTATATACTTGGTGGTTGAAAGGGAGAGTAAATTACCTCTCAACATGTAGCGCTAGAAGAAGTCTCAGACAATTATGGAGGAGCCACAATTGGTGAAGCAGCTTTAGGAGGCTATGGAGCAGCCACAATTAGAGAAGCTGAGAGCGGATCAAGTAGAGACATCTACTCATGTAGAGACCTCGAGTAGGGGGAAACTTCGAGCTAGGTGGGCTAAGGGATCACATGGAGCCATACCTCCAGGTAGGAGGTGGGGTGATGTGGAGTGATCATCCCAAGGAGGAGGGGCAGGATCCTTGAGGTACCCAACCTCTTTGATTCAACTTTGCTATGAGAACCCCGATGAGGAGTAGTAGAACTAATTGATTGGATCGAGACAGATGCAAATGGAGCATTAGAGAGAGCTACAGTGCAGGGAATCCTAGGACAGCACAGAGCTAGCACGCTGCAGCAATACGAGAGACACAAGTGTGTTGCACCAGTGCAGGGTAGCACAGAGATGGGTGCAATGGTACGAGATGCATGGATATGTTGCAGTAGCATAGAGGTGAGAGAGGGAGCACTTGTCAGTGGTAGGCATAGCTTCAGCATCAGAGTATGTTTCTAGCCAAACAGAGAGGTCAGTTGGGAGTTTTTCTGTTCCAAGAGTTATTAGAGCAATCAAACTTGGTAGAAGTGTTGCATGCAGAACATTCCGAAGGTACACGATCTAGTTCGAGAGGAAGCCTTTCTTGTTGAGAGGGAGTGTTGAAATTGGAAACAAGAAATTGCTAAAAATAGAAGTGCTAAAAAGAGAAGTTACGGTACCAGTGCTGGATTGGGAAACAGGGAATAAAAAATGGAAGTGCTAAAAATAGAATTTCTATTTTTAGCAGTTCAGTGTGGATTCCTATTTGAGTCAGTCCTTGGACTAAACATAGGAAGTAAAATTCGAATTTGATATTAACATCAGTTTGAAAACTAATTAATTAATTCATCTTGAGTTAATTAGTTAAGGAAAATCAAACTTAAAGTCTATGTGAGGACATGCAATAGTTTATCTACTAATTGAGGAATTTATCCATCAATTAAAGAGATAAGGATGAGTTATAATTTGAGTAGTAATTAGTAAGTCTATTTATATTTGATTTAAACAATTTGTTTAAACTAATGTGAGTTTAGTTAGTTAATGCTTGCATGCATGTAACTATTGCACTTCAGATAAATGAATATTCTCTCATAAATAACTCATGCGTGTCATTTCAGAGAAATACCCAGTTGAGATCAGAGGAGGGACAGTGTAGTATCAATTGGATCGATTTTTCCTATAAAGGAAAATCATCCAAGTAGAAGGATTAAGGTTCCTTGAGGATTGTGCAGTTTTACAAGGTGTGAGGTCAGTGTGAGAGACCAGTGTTACACTTGGTAACAGGAGGATCACCCAGGAAAAACTATGCAAGGAAATAGGAGGCTTGGAGGGTAGAGGAGAAGGCTTAGAAGAAGTCTTGATTGCCTGTGAGCATCCAAGAGGATTGCACTGAGAGCTGGCTAGCTGTGAGAGCTAAAGATTTGTGTAATCCTGATGTATTTCCACCTTCATCTGTGAGGATTGTACTGAGAGATGGCTAGTTGTGTGAGAGCTAACGATTTTTATAAATCCTATGTATGATAATAAAGAGAGTGGCGTTTTAGGCTGAGGCTTTCCCCGGGTTATATCTTCTGTGTTATGTGTGATTGATAACTTCTTATCAGTTATATGTGTTCTTATTGATGTTGCTCACGTTCAATTAAGCTTTTGCTAAATTGGTTGTAGAAGTAGATCAAGTATTTTGCTTTAGTATATTGCATTATCAGGTGATCTACAGGTGGGAATTTCTACATTTATCCCTTAGTTAAAGAGATAAGGATGAGTTGTAATTTGAGTTGTAATTAGTTAGCTTAGTTAACTGAGTTAAGTCTAGTTAGATTAGTTCAAATAGTTTGTTGAACTAATTGTGAGTTCAATTAGTTAATGCATGCATGCATGTAACTGTTGCACTTCAGATAACTGAATATTCTCTCATAAATAACTCATGCAAGTTAGTTCAGACAAAGACACAGTTGAGATCAGATGATGGGACAATGTATTATCAGGTGTAGGAATATTCCATGGAGGATATATCTTGCATGTAGCAGGAATTCACTCCTTCAGGATTGCACAGTTACTTCTTCAGTTTAGTGAGTGTGTGATGAGGCAAATCACACAAGTGGCATCATTGGACCCCAAGAAAAACTGGGCAAGGAAATAGGAGGCTTGGAGGGCTGAGGGAAGGCATATCTTGTGTTTATTTATTCTGTGAGCTGTATTGTTTGATTGCAGAGAGAGCAAGATAGCTTGTGAGATGATTCTTTTTGTAATCTGAACATATTTCCACTTGTATGATAATACAGAGATTGGTGTTTTAGGCTGAGGATTTCTCCGGGTTATTCTTCTGTGTTCATGTGTGATTGATTTCTCATTCTCAGTTATATGTGTTCTATTTGATCTTGCTCATAATCAATTAAGCTTCTGCAAGTTTGTTGTAGAAGTAGATCTCGTATTTTTCTTTAGTATATTGCATATTTTTTTGATCTATAGTGGGAATTTCTACAAAATACTGCCCAACCCCCATAAGTGATGTGATGGCCTCCAAAACCACTTCCCCGCCAAAATCAAAACTAGCACTACTCATAAAACATAATTTGCCCACCATTTTCACGCTTTTTCACTCAAATCGCATTGTTGAACCTCTAAAGCACCTGCACCTTCCGAACTCCTATGACCAGCTATCAACTACTAGAGCCTTCTAACGCCACCACTACACACCATCCTAGATACCAAAGCCCTCTGCAAACCACAATTTAAAACCAGTTGCAGCCCTGACTGTAAATTCTAGGTATTTAAGCAAAAAACCATAATTGTCCCCTCTTTAATGAAAGAATATTAAATTCTTAAAATAACTAAAAGAAATTAATTAATTTCAATTTAAACTAAGAGTCTGCCATTCTCAAACTACCAGAACCCCAACTTGTAACCATCTCGTACCCTACCCTGGTATTTCAATTACCCAAATTTCACTCCCAAAGCCATATAAAGCCTAATTTTCCACATTTTATCACAAAAATGGCTGCCCCAACCTCTCTGGATGTCAGATCAGTGACAACCCCTCATCTAGACATTGACCATTTGGCCCCGGTAGACAGGGATTTTTAAATCAAAGACACAGTCACCCAAGACAACCTTCTGAGAATCCATTGTTGGGCCAAGGATAGATTCTTGAACAAAGCAGATGATATCCACCTTTGGGACTCAAATCTACCCAATTATACATTCCCAGAAGCCCATCCATTCCCACACATTGTACATTTCTGCCATGCATGTTACATCCCTACCCAAAGGGCTATAATTGCCCCAAACCAGGACTTTTTATTTTCAATTATTGCTGAGTCTATCAACAAGATGCTTCAAATCCATCCCAACCACAATTTGACTCCTTTGTCCATTGCACACCTGTTGGACCTATGCACCACATTAGACCTAGCTAAGATCAAACAAAATTTTCAAAATTTCATCATTGAGGAGCACCATACTCCTAAGGACATTCCACCCTATGTTTTTGCTATTTTTTCAGAGACTGGCAGGAGAATAATCTCCATGATCTCATGCATCCTAGGATTTACATCAGATGAGTTTGTGGATGAGATAATCATGGATTTCTTGTCCATTTTCACTCTAGGCCACCCTCCTGCCATTATGTATGATTATGCCAAGTTCATTGCAGGCAAAATGCATGAACAGTTCACTAGGTTGCCCACTAAAAGAGTCTTCAAATACTATTCAGTGCTATTTCATATGTTCTTGTATTCTCAAACAAACAATTTCCCAATGAAGATTCAGAAAACAGATACTAGGGGAAAGGAAAGATCAGTTATCTACTAGACACCATTGATCTATAGGTATAACACAACATTCGCATACAAAGACTTCATAGATTGTTTTGTTCATGCTGTCATAAACATGTTGACTTCTAGCACTCAACCTAGAATCGGTACTGATATCAAGAGAGTATTACAACTGGCAAAGAATAGCAGAAGAGGACACTAGTACCTCTACCAGAATCATACTGAATTTAGGATCTATGGTTGTGAATTACCCCCGTTCAAATTTCCTAAGTATATTCTAATGAGATTATTTTCCCTAGAATACTTCAAGCAAATGATAGGTGTGGATGACGTCCACTTCTTAGCTGCTAGGAAGAAAACACATTTTAAGATGAAAAACCAAATGGGCCCTTTAATCTGCAACACCATAGAGGCTGGGCTTGAAGCTGATAAGATACTTCAGCAATTCAAATTCAATAATAGTTTCTTATGGTATTATGACCCTCATGGGGTTAGAAGCAAACTCGGACAAAAGGTCAAGCTAGGACCTTACATCCACTACCCCATGCTTGACATTGATCAATATTCTAATCAATCAGAATGGGTAGAGAACACATTGATAGATAAGGATGGCACAGTGGTGGATGTGGAGAACACCATGATTGACTTGGAGAAACAATTTGACCAAAGCTCTTTCTTGCAGGTCCCGAAGTTGGAAGGGCCAATGAATATCCCTCCTATCATTCAGACTCCTACAAATGAGGACAAGAATCCCAAAAGAAACAGGGAGGAAGCATCAAGATCTACTATACACACCACTGATCAACAGGTCCAATTAAACAAAAGGCCCAAAATGACTCCTTTGTCTGAACATGAAGAACACATTACAGCAACAAAAATGATTGATACTGATGCAATGGGGCAAAGGAGTAGACAAACAACTAATACTGTTGCATCAACAAAATCACAACAACCTTCCTCTTCAAACACCTAGATTATACATAGACATAAGAGTGTGGAGGTGTCTTCCTTTGTCAGGCCAGTTGACAGGGAAGCAGATATCAAGGAAAGATTCAAGGAGATCAAAATGAGGAATGAGAAGCTCAAGGCAGACACTTATGCCAAGTACATGCAGATGACACCACCAAACCAGAGCAGATTGATGTTAGCCTTTGACATCAAAGAAGGTAAAATGCAGATTTACTTCCTACATCCAACTGTAAGGCAGCCTAAAACTATAGTGGACTAAAATAAGACCAACTTTAAGGTCTTAGCCAGGGATGTGCATCCCATAGATCAAATATCATTTCACAAGCAGGCTAGAGAGATGATCTACTCCACCCTTACATCAAAAGAAATGGCAGCATTCAAGCTCAAGGACTCATTGGATAATGTGACAGCCCAGTGTAAAGTGGAAAAAGCATCTTCCAGTGCCAAAGACACAAGGATCAAATCCTTAGAAGACCTAATCATTGAGTTGGAGCATGACCCAAAGGACATCAAGGTTGTCGAATAGTTGATTAAGAAGAAAAGTGAAGACATTACAGCCCTCAAGAAGTAGCTCAAGTTGCCTCAGTCACAACACCCTCAAACAAAATAAGTCTTAGAAATCCAAACAAATTATGAGGAGATGATGGACTTGGTTTTGCAACTTAATGACCAGTTGAAGGAAATGGAAAAGGAGCTAGATAGCTTGATCCAGCTCAAACAAGCTAGTCTAGACTATGCTCCTCCAACTATCATTCCTACAAAGACCATAGCTGTGCCTTCCACATTGGCATCAGCATTAGCTCCCACTAGTCCAATGGCTACTACATTTCCAACAACAACAGAAACTACATCAGTAACAGCATCAACAACAACAAGTACCACAGGTGATGAAGCAAACAGGCAGGTCAAGGCAATGGAAGAAATGTCCATTCAGACCAGTGAGATGAACAAGTTAAAAGAGAAATTTACCAGCTTGGAGATAGATTGTAGGTTAGCCCATACCATGCATAAGGAAGAACAACAGAAGGCTACCAGAATGAATGAGAAAGTGAAAAGTCTGGAGAAAGAGTTAACACTAAGTGAACCTTTGGGAAAGGCCAAGAAATTGTTATGGACCAATATCATTGACTCTGTGAATGATATTTGGCCATCTATCTAGGTCATTTTTTAGCAAATATACTTGATCAAACAGGCTACAAAAACCATCCAAGAGGTCAAAGAAGAACTTGGAGAAATGGCAGAGGAAGTAGTGAAAATTATTGAATCCCTGAACTCCAAGAAAAAATATGAGCTACAAGAAATTGACATACCTGACAGGACAGGTACCATTTTAGAAGTCAAGAGGGTCCTAGCTAAGAGAAATTTAATGTTAAATTTAGAAGATAAGTGTCAAACCATGCAACTAGCCATTGACAGGTTTATGACCAAGTTTGAGCTTTTGAGAGAAAGGGGATACCTATCCCTTGGTCATAAATGATAAATTGATGACATAGGAGGACTACAACAAGAAAATCAAAGAAGTGGCCAAAGAACAGGCAAATACCTCATCAATGAGTGGTATACCAACTAGCAGAGTATTATACCAGACTTTTGAAAATCTTTTTTACCTCCAGCATGAGGTGAAACACTTATTTATCAATAAGCCTACTTTTGCAAAATATACAAAGGCTGATGAGATATATAGGAAAATGCTCAGAATCCAGTTACTAGATGAAGAAACATGGCAAAAATTGAATGATTTATTGTAGTGAAAACACAGTAAATTATAAAATGTAAATTATAAGTGTACAATAAAAAGTAAATGAGCATGGTAAAAGGATGGAGATATGTCAGCACAGCCAAAGTGTATCAGGTGAAAGAGTATCAGATGAAATATGAAATTCAAACAAACTATCCAGCGTGAAAGCCAAATAACCTACCAGCATAAAGGGCTAAAAATCAAAGCATAATAGCCAACAGAACCAAAATAATAGGGACAACATGAAATGGTTCAATAGTTGTCTCTAACGTCTTGCAAGAAGATATTTTCCTTTCCTATATTAATTCTCAAATTAGTTTGAGATATTTTGTAATAAATTTTTTGTATAAATACTTCAAAATCCAAAGTATTAGGGTGGGTTATTTTACATTGTTAGAGTTATTGTGATCTTGAACCTAAGGGTGATTGTACTATTTTCAAATCAATGGACTGGAGCAAGTAATAAAGGCATTCCTCTACAGGATTCATGAGATAAGCCATTTGCAGTGAAGTACTTTCTTTGTGTGATTGTGTTACTTTTCTTTTGTGTTTTCATAAATCTTAAATGTGTTCTAAGATCTAAAGAAATTAACTGGAAATATAATACAAAATTTGTTTAATTACACTCTGTTTTGCACAGTAATTTATTTACGTGTTTTCTTCTGATACCCGGATCTGAGAATCCTTGATTGTTGTCCAATCCTGATTGGCTTCTTTCATTTCTTCCAAAGTCTGGCCTAGGGAACCCTTAATTTCTCCCTGGATCCGATTTGAAGCCATTCACCTTTTAGCCTCTGAGATCTGCAGTAACTTATCTACCTTTCCCTGTAGACATTGTTTTTAGAACCCAATCCAGTCTTGTTTGTTAGACATCTGACTCCATATCCCAATGGAATAATCCAAAACTCTGTCCATCAAAGTATAGTGATCCCACCACCAAATTTTCAAAACAAAACCCAAGTGCAAGCAATAGCTAGCCTAAAATCATCTTAGCTAAAACAAAGTTAAATTTTAAAGAGAGAGCCCTCTCTGAGCATCAAGAAGGCTAGGTCCTAATCTCCAAAAGTGGTTTGTGGTTACCTTTGGTTTTTATTTCTTCTTACTTCAAAAGAGTTATCAAAGTGATAACAAATACCATACAATAGGTAATAAAATCTAAAGTAACGTTCAATAGTGGAAATGGATATTTTTGCATGTTATTACTATTTCAAAAAAATAGAGTGTCATAAGTATAACTAATCCTCCATACTGATATATAAATGCCCTCAACTTGACAGAGGGGATATATAGTGCTCAAATGCCTATATGCAACCATCTTTAGACACAAACAAAAAATATATATACAGACTACAACAAATGGTACCTAGATAAAATATGGTTACAGTAAAGGTGGTATACAGGTGTGGACACAGTCATACCCAACCATCATTCAAATGTTTTAGCCCCACACCACTAAACAAATATGTTAGGATATGAAAAGAGAAAGAAACTCTAAAACCATGCCTTGCATAGCTAGAGCAGAGCTCTAAGAAGTAATAAAAATTACATTTCATGTCAAGTAGACGAATTTACAACAGCAAAGAGAAACCACATTAGTTAATAATTATAGGATAGTTCTTGCAGGAGAGAAGCCATAAGAAAAAGAAGCTCGACCCAATGGAACAACCTGTGCAGCCGTGGCAAGTAATAATGAGGAATATGGTCGTGAATAGGCAGAAGCCTCAACAATGTAGCTAGTACAACAAACAAATGAGAGACACAGAAAGGTAAAACTAATTCACAAGGATTACCATAATTGCAGAGACTTATAAAGAACAGTGTACATGTAGGCCTCCTTAAGCTTATTATCAGAAAATAAAAAGTAGGAAGACGTTGTGGGTATCATGGTGAGAAAATGAACTAAGAAAGATATTATGTGTATATGCATATGCCATACGACAGTGTCCCTATAGCCCACATTCTTACATCACACTTCAAGTGGTGAACCTTCAACTTCTCACACACCCTACCAAAAAAAATTTGTAAACGACTACCTAAGGTAACAAATCCTTTGTAAGGGGAATCCCTTTAGCAGGGCAATGTAGGAGATGAGTGAGGAAAAAAAAACTGCACAAGATAAGCCAAATGAAATTTCACGAAAAACAAAACAAATTGTCGTACCCTGAGGTACATTTCTCTCATAGATTAACGAGTGAAGGAAACGAATTTAGATGCAAAGGCTGGACTAGTCCTGCAACCCACCATCCTTCCTTCTATCCTTTGATCTCACACTATGCAGGAAATCGTTTAAGCAAGAAGAAAAAAGGGTATTGGAACCCTCTATGACTAAATTCGTTGAGCCATTACATGCCAAGCAGAGAACTTAGGTAAATCGGAAACCCATATCAAGCCACCAATAAAGCCTCGAAATGGCATACTAGGTGTATAGAGAGACATAGGCGAAAACCCCATTCAGTAAACCGATATCCAAGGCTACGCAGGGATAACCAAGCCAGTCATGTCTTTCCTGTAGAAGACAACAATTAAGGAGTTAAATTGAAAACCACAAAGTAAATAAAAACCCATATTTCTTTAGCAACAAGAGGCCCAGTACATTGTAATAAGATAGAAGAGGGTTTCTTGACCTTGGTGCTGCGATGGCAGAGATGGTCCTTGAGGTTTCATTCTAATCATGGTAATGGATGATACACCTCACTAGTGCCCTGGAAAGTAGCTGCAACACATAATAGTCATGGGTAACGCTGAAGAAAAGGCTGGAGAATACCAGAAGAAAACCACCAAAGATTGAAAAAAAACCATGAATAAACATTATTATACCTAGAGAGGCATCATGGTCGGGTTTGGAATGGCACACACAGGGAACCAGGTGACAAGACGAAGCCAAAGGTGAACACTCACTGCCACTAGAAGGAAAAGCCAACAAGCAGAAAGGGGCAAAATGAGCGGGTAGATAGGTTTTGATTGAGACTTAGGGTTGAAGGATCAAAACATAATAGCTGTTGACCAGTGTTACATCCCAGTTGTGCACAAATATGAACACCACCCAATGACCACATGAGACGCACATGACAACATGCATGCGGAGGGGAGTGTTTGGTGAGTGAGAATTCCAACTCTAGGCGCATGCAAAGGGTGGTGGTTGCATTTAAAGTATCAAAACCATGCTAGTGAAATAATATTGTTCGACTTAACTTAAATAAGGTGCAGAGATTAGGTTATAACCCAAATTCCTTTCAAACATACATTTAAGCATATGTATATTACCACCTGTTGAGGGCCCCGAAATCGGGTCGACAACAAGGGGGATACCCACCCGGTGCGGAGCTTGGTTCGCAGCTCCTTGCCCGTTTGGAGTAGCGGGTCCGACTGGGGATAACGGGACCAGCTTCCCGATGCAAGGGGTGTGTGTGTGTGTAAGTTTTGATTTATGCTGTTTCTAGAGAGATTTCGAGAACTAATTTTAATCTAACTCATCATCTGGCTATAAGCTGCTAAAATCAGAATAAAAATAACATATACAACCTACGCTAACCCGGGATATATCCTTTCCATCATGCGATCTAAAAAGATTTCATATAATAACTGGTAATGAAGATTATTCAGCTACTATAAGAATATAAACCATTTAAGATAAACCATTCTGCATAAGAAGTTAAACAGGACAGTTGTGGACTTCATATCACATGATAAATCATTCATATGTCAAACATAAACAGATGATTCCACCGTACAAAAGTGCCAAATGGTAACCATAAATCTATATATTAACATACACATAACATTAGCTGCATATCACTTCAAGCAAATTAATAGAAATTCGTCAAGAGATAAAAGTACAATTTATGACTAATTTCTATTCACAAACTTCAAGCAATAATGATCTACTTCTATTTACTTCGAATGCCTACTAAGAGTACAGAAATGCAACATCAGTAGCAGACATTAAAATGCAAATATAAATAAATCCGATCCTTCCATTCATCAAACCCTCCTCTGAGGTGCAGAAGTGCATGTTCTGAGGACAAGTTTTTGACAAATTTCTGGACCCTTCTCCAATGCAATGAGAAGGATTGAAATACTACTACCTAATCTTAATAATAGTATGTTTACAAAATTGAGGATACGATTCTCAAATGACCGCCCTTTTTCTAATTTATTTAAAAGCAAAAAATCAACATTCTAAATGAAATTACTTCTTAATTTGGTCTCTGAAGTTGCAGCTGTCAAGCATAGGTTTGAGAAGAGCAGGCTGGCTGATTTCTGTGCTTAGCTGGGCTGCGAAAATAGCATCCATAAGAGCTGGCGCTACTTTCTCGGCTGCGTTCATGATGCATCTTACTGTCATGCATTGGCTGTGAGGCTTAACTAAGTCCAGTAACTTTCCCAGTTTAGTCTAGCCAATGCCTGGATTGTCGTTCCGTTTGCCTGTGCTTTCTGCTTCCATTCTGCCTCCAGTTGCAACGTGCTTGGTAGGTACCCCGAGGTGGTTTCTGAAATCAAATTAGCTCTACGTAAATTTTCATTTACACAGCCGATAAGGATGCTCGCTTGTGTCGCCGCTGTCTCTGCTGCTTGCTCTGCCTGTGTGATTTGTTCGTCCCATTTGTTAAAGAGCAGCTCCTTATGATTTTCATTAATCTTGGGTGCTCCTGCTCTTTTCCCCTCCTCGTCATTTTGCCAAGTTAGATATTATGTTACTCTTTTGTTGGCCTGGTCATAGCCGTTCCGCAATTCCACCACCTGGCTGGTGATCTTGTCGCTTATGTCACAAGAATGCCTCCATTGTGATATTCTACGTACCATATCTTCCTGTTGCTGTGACAGTTGGTCGTTCAAGCCGATGGACTCTGAAATGAACTCTGATAGCTTAGGTTCATCTTTATGTATTTCTTGCACCGTCTGCAGCTGCTTTTATTTTTCTTCAAGACTTGTTTGATAGCTCACCTGCATCTGGCGAAAGTCTTCTTGTAACTTCTCGAGCTGTCTGGAGGCTTCAGTGTTCGCATTGGCTTGTTGCAACTGTTGTTGTAGCAGTTGTATTTGATTTTCATGTTCTTTTAGAAGTTGCTAAACTTCAGAGGCCTTGTCGATAGTTGCAGAAGCATATGCTCCTGCAATCTGAGACAATTTTGTGAGATTCTCGGTTGGATTACTGTTCGTGTCTTTCCATAAGACATCTAGATGTTCAGCATCTTGAGATAATGTATTCTCAAGTTTCCTCTTCTTTCTTTGTCTTCTTACAACTGCTTTGTGCTGGGGGCTGTAGAATACGTCCAGTGGAGGAATTTCTTCTACGCTGAGTAGAAGTTCTGAGGATGGAGCGATAGGGAGATTCTCCGTTTCTACGGCACAACTGACTATGGTTGAGACGACCTCTTGCACCACCTCTGTATTGCTCATAGGTGTCTTTGGGGTTTGACATTCAAGATTAATTAATTCATTGAAGGTGTCCCAATCTTTATCCAACTCTACTGTGACAAGAGGTGTTTCAAGGACAGGAGGGGGAACCTCTCTTGGTGGCGAGGTGATAACTTGCTGCTGAGCCATCGCACTTGATTGAGCTGTGTCTTTGATTGTTTCTTCGTTCAGCTCTTTGTTATGCACAGACTCTTCAGGATGTTTAGATATTTCTTTTGTGGCGCTGGACTTAGATCTGGAAGCGCTGGAGTTTCCGCTAAGGCTGATGCTCGGAGTCGGTTCTCTAGTAGCTACTCGCAATCCTTCCAGTAGAATACTAGCCAGCCTTATTTCTCTGAACAATGTGAATTTCTGAAGGTCGTCTGGAGACAATCTTGACTGAGCTTCTTGTAAAACTTCCTTGAGCGAGTTCTTGTTCAGGAAGAGATCATCAAACAGATCTTTCTTCCCAAAGAATACCCTTGTGTTGAGATTGGTTGTAAATTCCTGGGCCACTTTATGTGGGTCGAATGGTCTCGATGAGAACTTAAATAGTTGGAGACATGTCACATTTTCCACTTCATCAAAAGCGTGTCCCACATCGAACAAAGAGAAGACCCCACAAGTGACGGGAAATGGAGGCCAAATGGCCTTCTTTTTGTCTTTTAGTTCCTTTGTTAAGCCGCCTTCAGAACAAATTTGATAAGCAATTTCTCGGGCCAACAATTTATCAGGAACATACAAAGGTAGGACATGTGGAGGTACAGTGCTTCCAAAAACTCGAATATAGGTAAACCATTCTTCCCCAAACCATCTCGCAATGGGGAGGATGTCAATTTGGGCCTCGGGGGAGCACCTTGGGAGGTCCTTATCATATATCATTCTATGTATGGGCAATATGAGCCCAGGGGAAATCTGGTAAAAATGAGGGGCAAACTGGGAATCCCATAAAACTTTATGATAGACGTGAATGGGCAATGGGTCTTGGGTAGTCCATTGCTAGCCCATAGTAGGGAATTTCGATACAAGACAGACAGAGTCCATTATATAGGCAGACAGATAAAACGGAGGATAGACCCTTTGGGAGAAGGATCTCTTAGAACGGTAGTGGAGGACCGCCGTGTATAGAGTGTCAGAAAGGATTTTGGCCCAATCCACTATCTTAGAACTAGTCGTGGCATCAATTAACGGTAACCATTCAGATGAGAACTTATTGATATCGGGCTTACCAAAAAGCCTACAGAGCATGGCTGCAGCAAAACAATATGGAGAGGTGAGGGAACCAGTGCTATACATACCGTTCTTATCATTTTTCAACGGCTCATCTCTTCTTGACCATTCCTTAGTAGTGTCTGATAGGTCCGGATTCTCCACTGTAAAATTCCTAACAAACTCTGCATTATAGGTCGCTTGTGGTTCACGAAGATGATACATGAGCTTCAGGTCTGAGGCAGCAAACGATCCCACGAGTCCATGCCCCTGAACTTTGAACTGTCTATGATGCAATTCCGCATCATCTAAAATCCACTTGATCATGTCTGTATACGGTAGGATCTTCGGCCTTGCCGCTATTCTATGGAGGAAAGAGCACGCTAGGTCTTCCAAAGATGCCTCTGAAGGACGTGATGCACCTGCGACGGCAGCAATTACCTTATTTATTCTAGGGTTCTCTTCTTCTAACAGCCTATACATGCCTTCCCATGTTGAGATGCTTGCATCTTTATTGCATGCAGTATCTGTGTACAGGGGTGCCATCTCCTTGGTCTTCTCTCTTGTTTCTGAGCTTTGAGCTTTGTTCTTCTTCCCCATCTCGCTTAGCGTTTCTGTTTGATTTTGCCTTCGCACTTTGCTCCTGCAGGTTATGAGTGAAATGGAAAGATTGATCAGAAAGGTGATATGAAGGTTTTAAATGCAAGAGATAAATCAGATACGCCACCTTACGTGAAGCAAATCCGCATTAAGGCACGCGTCTTTATTCCACTTAATAACTGACAATCAAATTATTACTATCATTAAAAGCGCATAACTCCAAGTCAGGTTATAGTAAGTGGCTTTTCTTTGGGTGGCGCACCCGAGGGATTCGTATTAAGGTGCTTTTATGATCTGCCATCATACCCTTGCATGTCGCGCAATCGCAAACAATAGTGATCGCAATATCGCAGATCGCAATAACTCAATGCTTGTTAATCTTCGCCTGCCTCATTTCTGCGATATGCGATCGCGCGATCGCAATATCGCAAATCGACAGGTTTGTAAGCTTTTCTTTATGGGTACTAGCATGTTGCGATGCGATGTTGTTATTAATACTGAAGCGGTGCGCATATTGGTCTTTAGAAGGGAAATGAAGGTGTCTCTCATTCTTTTGTAATGCAACCTTAAAGATTTGCTTCCATGAACACTGGTTTAGGCTTAAGTCACTCAAGAAACCTTTTCTAAGTGCATGTTTGTACTTTAGAATGAAATCTTTGCTTTTCCAAAAATTAACTAAGGGTCCCCATTCATTCTAGCATCGTGGCTGATACTAGATTGAACAAAAAGGGGGGGGTTGTTGCTGGCCACAACAATTGGCGACTCACTTGGGAGAACCAGTTATCTCTATTCTTTTTCTATTGATGTCTTTAGACTCCTACAAAAAATTTTCTCGGGAATTTTGAACTTTATTATAAAAAGATAAAAACAAATGATACCTCAAAGCATCAATGATGTTTTGTTTCAACCCCAATTTTATTTCAACTATTTGCATTCCCAGATTGTTTTCGAATTCAGGTCAGTTATTACTTGGTCTTGTAAAAAACATAAAAATAAAGTGTTCTCTATGTATCAACCCTTTTTAAGAATGCTCCT
Source organism: Pinus tabuliformis (assembly GCA_031772625.1). NCBI lineage: Eukaryota > Viridiplantae > Streptophyta > Pinopsida > Pinales > Pinaceae > Pinus > Pinus tabuliformis. The sequence continues at coordinate 1,608,657,369 of CM062817.1, read as the reverse complement.
TTGTCGTAGGTAGAGCCACTGCTGCCAGCAGGCGTCCATAGCCTCGACAGGGTTACCTATTATCCAGGAATGATCCTTTATCCTGCTTAAGATTATTTACAACTCTTTCAGAAAAAATCCCTTTCTTAATGCCTTTTCCTTTTTTATTCTCTAAAGAACAATGTCTTGGTTTGGTGGCCAAATTATGACACAGTCATTCACTTGATTTACACTTTTGCTGAACAAGCTGGCTCGTGATGAGACCCCTTGTCTTTTGATTGCAACAATCTTGAGTCATTGCCCTGTTTTGGTAGACAGTTTCGGCAACGTCAGCAAGTTATAATATATGTGATCATGATAAGTTGGCTCGTGATGAGACCTCTTATTCCTTGAGATATAGCATCTTTTTAGGTCATCCTTCTGAATGTCGTGTTTTCCTTCAGCGGGGAGGAAATCAAATTCTCTTTCCTTAAGAAAGTTCTGGGTGACAATGATGGGGCTGCTTTTGGTAGTGGCTGTTTTCACAGAGAATCTTTATTTTAATATTGATACCTTTCATTGTGCTGACCTAAAACGAATTCTTTACTGAGATAGCTTTCTTTTTTTTTTTTTCTTTTTTTTTAAATAAATTGGAGCCGAAACTATCATCATTTCTGGGTTAAAGTTCTATTGATAATAAAGATCAAATTCTCAAAAGACTTGTTGTTCATAGGAGCCGAAGTTTAAAATCTTAAACAAAGACGAGGCGTCTTTAGTTAATGTCAAATACTGTTTAGTCAGAACAAACTTTATTTGAGAGAGGCAAACATTCTCTAGGGTCATGTAGAGAATATAACTAACGTTGCCTATCAATTATTTTGAAAGCAAAACTAATAACCTAGCTAAACTACTCCTACTCCTATTCTAATTATGTACAGGAAATAACTAAGTAAAATGATATTTCCAATGGAACCAACGATTCATTATTATCCCTAGCCGCATGAATTTTCCAAGCATTGGTAAAAAGAATCGAATTTCTCTTGGATTGAATTTGTTGGCTAGGGAATAAGAACTTACAGACTCAATTGGAATTCTGTCTGATTTTATTTTCTCATGAGAGGTTTCTTCTAACTGAGTACCTATTGGATCATAAAAATCGGGATGGATTTCTTTTGTGATTTGGTGATCTTTCAATAGGAGGGATAACAAGTCAAATTGTGAAACGGGTTTTTCGGTTTCGATGGTTTGTAACCCATTGCTTGTTGACGTTGAGTTTTTAGCGATTTGGTTTGAAATGAAAGTTCTTATATGTAAATCACTGAAACCTAATCTATCAAAAATTTGAAAATTTAAAAAGAGATTGGATTTTGTACAAAATGAACTTGAGTGAGAAAGAAATGATTGGGTATCTATACAAATTGTGGTATCGCACAACTGGGAGTTATCTGTGATATTTTTCTTTTCACAAGAACTGGCCAAGTTTTGTGAATCAGGAACTGAGTTATGATCGCGAACAGGGATGAAACTTTCCTCTTGATATGAATCATAGATTGGAGTATCGTCTTGGATAGTAAAATTATTCGAATGAGCTTTTGCTTTGAGGTGAGGGTCAGCTTGTATAATTCCTGATCTAAGACATTTTTTATCGTCTGACCTTAGTTGAGTTACTTGTGATAACTCATCATAATCGCGATCTGCAAAGAAACTATCACAAAAGACCTTACAGTGTCCCCTAGGTTCCTCTTTTTCATTATATATTTTTAGACGAGGGAGGTGAGGCAGTTCTCGTTTAATATGGGTCAAAGGCTGTGTTAAAGTGGTCTCTTTATTTTGAAAACCCAATGATGGTACGTTTGAATAACCCTCTGTGTCCGTTGAAATATGCTTAATATTATGAGGGGAAAAATCGTCATCACTAAAAACATTGGGGTAAAGAGAAAAATGTAAATCTGGAACAACGCATTTAACAGAATTAACTAAATCTCGTTCATCAGATTCACTATAAGCATCGGGTTTTAGATCATACCTTTTTGTGCCGATACTTTTCGGAAGAGAAGCAGTAGGGGGATCTAACCTTGGCATTAGCATTCGTTGATTTGAAATGATATTGTATGACTCGATGTCGAAGTCATCTTGTGGTGCTAAGGTATTTTCCCTTTCGGTATTTTCGCCTTTGTTTTCTGGTGTCAGAGCATGCAATACTCCTAGGATGAATTCTGTTTGGTCAGGTACAGGAGGTAGGAAATACTCATCATAATCTGAAGATTCTTCATCTGTGAGCTCGTTTTCGAGGTCATATTGCAGACACTTAAGATGAAATCGCATATTGAAATCCCTTACGGGTTCGTCTTCTTTCCGCAGATAGTCGATTTCATCATATACCTGGTCGTATTCATAGCAATCAAATTCCAAGATGAAAATCCTAATGAATTGGTCCCAGCTGTGAACTGATGCAACTGGGAGGCTTCTGCACCATTTTCTAGCTTCCGCTGTGAGTGTAAGAGTAAAAATCCTGCACACAACGCCTTCGTCAATTTTTTGAATATCAGAACTCAAAACTCTTTGAATGAATTGCAGGGCATGATGAAATGCAGAAGAATTATTCTTACCATTGAATTTTACCTGAGACAATAGCCTTAACACATCTGGTGGAGTGTTGGAAGAGGCAGGAACATGGATGCAACTCCAAATAGGAATTCTGTGAGTAGACATCCCGTTTCAAGATTTATAATTAAAAACATTCCAATCAGACAATGTGCTCAGGCCCTCCTTCTAGCGCCAAATATGTTGAGGGCCCCGAAATCGGGTCGACAACAAGGGGGATACCCACCCGGTCCGGAGCCTGGTTGGCGGCTCCTTGCCCGTTTGGAGTAGCGGGTCCGACTGGGGATAACGGGACCAACTTCCCGATGCAAGGGGTGTGTGTTTGTGTGTAAGTTTTGATTTATGTTGTTTCTAGAGAGCTTTCGAGAACTAATTTTAATCTAACTCATCATCTGGCTATAAGCTACTAAAATCAGAATAAAAATAACATATACAACCTACGCTAACCCGAGATATATCTTTTCCATCATGCAATCTAAAAAGATTTCATATAATAACTGGTAATGAAGATTATTCAGATACTATAAGAATATAAACCATTTAAGATAAACCATTCTGCATAAGAAGTTAAACAGGACAATTGTGGACTTCATATCACATGATAAATCATTCATATGTCAAACATAAACAGATGATTCCACCGTACAAAAGTGCCAAATGGTAACCATAAATCTATATATTAACATACAAATAACATCAGCTGCATATCACTTCAAGCAAATTAATAGAAATTCGTCAAGAGATAAAAGTACCATTTACGACTAATTTCTATTCACAAACTTCAAGCAATAATGATCTACTTCTATTTACTTCGAACACCTACTAAGAGTACAGAAATGCAACATCAGTAGCAGACATTAAAATGCAAATATAAATAAATCCGATCCTTCCATTCATCAAACCCTCCTCTGAGGTGCAGAAGTGCATGTTCTGAGGACAAGTTTTTGACAAATTTCTGGACCCTTCTCCAATGCGATGAGAAGGGTTAAAATACTACTACCTAATCTTAATAATAGTATGTTTACAAAATTGAGGATACGGTTCTCAAATGACCGCCCTTTTTCTAATTTAGTTAAAAGCAAAAAATCAACATTCTAAATGAAATTACTTCTTAATTTGGTCTCTGAAGTTGCAGCTGTCAAGCATAGGTTTGAGAAGAGCAGGCTGACCGATTTCTGTGCTTAGCTGGGCTGCAAAAACAACATCCATAAGAGCTGGCACTACTTTCTCGGCTGCGTTCATGATGCATCTTACTGTCATGCATTGGCTGTGAGGCTTAACTAAGTAAGTCCAGTAACTTTCCCAGTTTAGTCTAGCCAATGCCTGGATTGTCGTTCCGTTTGCCTGTGCTTTCTGCTTCCATTCTGCCTCCAGTTGCAACGTGCTTGGTAGGTACCCCGGGGTGGTTTCTGAAATCAAATTAGCTCTATGTAAATTTTCATTTACACAGTCGATAAGGATGCTCGCTTGTGTCGCCGCTGTCTCTGCTGCTTGCTCTGCCTGTGTGATTTGTTCGTCCCATTTGTTAAAGAGCAGCTCCTTATGATTTTCATTAATCTTGGGTGCTCCTGCTCTTTTCCCCTCCTCGTCATTTTGCCAAGTTAGATATTCTGTTACTCTTTTGTTGGCCTGGTCATAGTCGTTCTGCAATTCCACCACCTGGCTGGTGATCTTGTCGCTTATTTCACAAAAATGCCTCCATTGTGATATTCTACGTACCATATCTTCCTGTTGCTGTGACAGTTGGTCGTTCAAGCCGATGGACTCTGAAATGAACTCTGACAGCTTAGGTTCATCTTTATGTATTTCTTGCACCGTCTGCAGCTGCTTTTCTTTTTCTTCAAGACTTGTTTGATAGCTCACCTGCATCTGGCGAAAGTCTTCTTGTAGCTTCTCGAGCTGTCTGGAGGCTTCAGTGTTCGCATTGGCTTGCTGCAACTGTTGTTGTAGCAGTTGTATTTGATTTTCATGTTCTTTTAGAAGTTGCTGAACTTCAGAGGCCTTGTCGATAGTTGCAGAAGCATATGCTCCTGCAATCTGAGACAATTTCGTGAGATTCTCGGTTGGATTACTGTTCGGGTCTTTCCATAAGACATCTAGATGTTCAGCATCTTGAGATAATGTATTCTCAAGTTTCCTCTTCTTTCTTTGTCTTCTTACAACTGCTTTGTGCTGGGGGCTGTAGAATACGTCCAATGGAGGAATTTCTTCTATGCTGAGTAGAAGTTCTGAGGATGGAGCGATAGGGAGATGCTCCGTTTCTACGACACTACTGACTACGGTTGAGATGACCTCTTGCACCACCTGTGTATTGCTCATAGGTGTCTTTGGGGTTTGACCTTCAAGATTAATTAATTCATTGAAGGTGTCCCATTCTTTATCCAACTCTACTGTGACAAGAGGTGTTTCAACGACAGGAGGGGGAACCTCTCTTGGTGGCGAGGCGATAACTTGCTGCTGAGCCATCGCACTTGATTGAGCTGTGTCTTTGATTGTTTCTTCATTCAGCTCTTTGTTATGCACAGAATCTTCAGGATGTTTAGATATTTCTTTTGCGGCACTGGACTTAGATCTGGAAGCGCTGGAGTTTCCGCTAAGGCTGATGCTCGGAGTCAGTTCTCTAGTAGCTACTCGCAGTCCTTCCAGTAGAATACTAGCCAGCCTTATTTCTCTGAACAATGTGAATTTCCGAAGGTCGTTTGGAGACAATCTTGACTGAGCTTCTTGCAAAACTTCCTTGAGCGAGTTCTTGTTCAGGAAGAGATCATCAAATAGATCTTTCTTCCCAAAGAATACCCTTGTCTTGAGATTGGTTGTAAATTCCTGGGCCACTTTATGTGGGTCGAATGGTCTCGATGAGAACTTAAATAGTTGGAGACACGTCATATTTTCCACTTCATCAAAAGCGTGTCCCACATCGAACAAAGAGAAGACCCCACAAGTGACGGGAAATGGAGGCCAAATGGCCTTCTTTTTGTCTTTTAGTTCCTTTGTTAAGCCGCCTTCAGAACAAATTTGATAAACAATTTCTCGGGCTAACAATTTATCAGGAACATACAAAGGTAGGACATGTGGAGGTACAGTGCTTCCAAAAACTCGAATATAGGTAAACCATTCTTCCCCAAACCATCTCGCAATGGGGAGGATGTCAATTTGGTCCTCGGGGGAGCACCTTGGGGGGTCCTTATCATATATCATTCTATGTATGGGCAATATGAGCCCATGGCAAATCTGGTAAAAATGAGGGGCAAACTGGGAATCCCATAAAACTTTATGATAGACGTGAATGGGCAATGGGTCTTAGGTAGTCCATTGCTAGCCCATAGTAGGGAATTTCGATACAAGACAGACAGAGTCCATTATATAGGCAGACAGATAAAACGGAGGATAGACCCTTTGGGAGAAGGATCTCTTAGAACGGTAGTGGAGGACCGCCGTGTATAGAGTGTCAGAAAGGATTTTGGCCCAATCCACTATCTCAGAACTAGTGGCGGCATCAATTAATGGTAACCATTCAGATGAGAACTTATTGATATCAGGCTTACCAAAAAGCCTACAGAGCATGGCTGCAACAAAACAATATGGAGAGGTGAGGGAACCAGTGCTATACATACCGTTCTTATCTTTTTTCAACGGCTCATCTCTTCTTGACCATTCCTTACTAGTGTCCGATAGGTCCGGATTCTCCACTGTAAACTTCCTAACAAACTCTGTGTTATAGGTCGCTTGTGGTTCCGGAAGATGATACATGAGCTTCAGGTCTGAGGCAGCAAACGATCCCACGAGTCCATGCCCCTGAACTTTGAACTGTCTACGATGCAATTCCGCATCATCTAAAATCCACTTGATCATGTCTGTATACGGTAGGATCTTCGGCCTTGCCGCTATTCTGTGGAGGAAAGAGCACGCTAGGTCTTCCAGAGATGCCTCTGAAGGACGTGATGCACCTGCGACGACAGTAGTTACCTTAATTATTCTAGGGTTCTCTTCTTCTAACAGCCTATACATGCCTTCCCATGTTGAGATGCCTGCATCTTTATTGCATGCAGTATCTGTGTACAGGGGTGCCATCTCCTTGGTCTTCTCTCTTGTTTCTGAGCTTTGAGCTTTGTTCTTCTTCCCCATCTCGCTTAGCGTTTCTGTTTGATTTTGCCTTCGCACTTTGCTCCTGTAGGTTATGAGTGAAATGGAAAGATTGATCAGAAAGGTGATATGAAGGTTTTAAATGCAAGAGATAAATCAGATACGCCACCTTACGTGAAGCAAATCCGCATTAAGGCACGCGTCTTTATTCCACTTAATAACTGACAATCAAATTATTACTATCATTAAAAGTGCATAACTCCAAGTCAGGTTATAGTAAGTGGCTTTTCTTTGGGTGGCGCGCCCGAGGGATTCGTATTAAGGTGCTTTTATGATCTGCCATCGTACCCTTTCATGTCGCGCAATCGCAAACAGTAGTGATCACAATATCTCAGATCGCCATATCGCAGATCGCAATAACTCAATGCTTGTTAATCTTCGCCTGCCTCATTTCTGCGATATGCGATCGCGCGATCGCAATATCGCAAATCGGCAGGTTTGTAAGCTTTTCTTTATGGGTACTAGCATGTTGCGATGCGATGTTGTTATTAATACTGAAGCGGTGCGCATATTGGTCTTTAGAAGGGAAATGAAGGTGTTTCTCATTCTTTTGTAATGCAACCTTAAAGATTTGCTTCCATGAACACTGGTTTAGGCTTAAGTCACTCAAGAAACCTTTTCTAAGTGCATGTTTGTACTTTAGAATGAAATCTTTGCTTTTCCAAAAATTAACTAAGGGTCCCCATTCATTCTAGCATCGTGGCTGATACTAGATTGAACAAAAAGGGGGTGGTTGTTGCTGGCCACAACACAACCCCTTGCAAGTATAGTTGCTAAGAAGAAGGATGGGGGTGTCCATATACATATAAACCATTAGAAAGGGATGAATGTATGTAGAAATTAGATGTTAGGTGTATTGGGGGGCGTTAATACAAATGATAAGGTGTGTTTAAACCATAAGCGAATTGAGGATGTTATTACATCAATCGAAATGAAGAAGGTAAAGAAAAAAAAAAATCAAAGGATGAGGTATGTTGTTAGAAAATTATATATTACAGAGCAATGGAACACATAAAATATTGCAGAAATATACACAAAAAAAATGCATAAAACAAGAAAGACACAGATATACGTGGTTCACCTAATTTGGGCTACATCCACGGAGAAACAACCAGTCCTTCCTTTTATATTATCCAACAAACTGAAGAGATACAACCTACAATAGATCCGGTGTAATTCCCTCTTGACTCTCACACAATCTCCTTTCTCTTTCTCACTCAGAATACCGATGTACATATATGCAATACAATTCCGTCATATATAGAGAGGGGTTGCCTTCTAGGGAAAAACCCTAAATTAAACATAACTTCTACTGTTAGATATCCCTCTAATGAACAACCCATATTGACTATGAAATTACATAATTTTACAAGGGAATTTAACATCTATTTTTAGCTTCAGGGGCACTGCCCCCAATCCCCCATCGGAAGGGGCTCCCAAAAGGTTGCATTCTCCCCCACTGGACCCCCCTTGTAGTGTATATTTTAAGGGCGGCTTTTCCACCACATTACGAACTGGGGTCCAATGTGGCAATACCTTTGCATATAGAAGATAATCAGGCTCCACACCCAACAGTGTGTTACATATGGTATCAAAGCCCAACAACACCACTAGGCCCAGGGACTGTCATAGGAATTGAAAGATCAGTAAAAAAAATCTGTAAAAAAAAAATAATGAAATTATATAGGATGAACTAAACTTGAACTTTGTGAATTGCAAGGTACAAGAGTGATTAAAACTCAACAATATAATCGTAGAGGAAGTTACAGCCAACACTGGAGGCACAAATTTGTATATTGAACTGGGAGGTGGGCCCCCCCGAACAAATTCCGAGTTTCTGGAGGTCATTAGGAATTTGCAGTAGGAACTAACACAATTAAGAAGCAATAATGAACAATTTCTAAAAGCGAGTGAAGAACATGAGAGAATGATAAGAGGGCTGACTGAAAAATCTAGCCATAAGACAATAGAACATGAAAATGAGAAAAGTGGAAAAAAAGGCATTGAGTCTAAACCATCTAAAAGTTGAGGGGAGTCCGATAGGACATATCCCAGAAGTCAGAAGAAAAAGAATAAAATTGAATTGCAAGGAGAATTTTGAAAGATTAAACCCCCTACTTTTGATGGGGAAAAGGAAGAATATGTGGAGGCATGGTTACTGAATATGACTAAATATTTCCAATTATACGAGTACCAAAGAAACTTGAAGGAAAGATTGGCCATTTACCAGCTGCAGGGTAAGTCTCCTCTCTAGTGGCAGGAGGCTAAAGGGGTGCATATACTTGAGGAAAGCATTTTATCATGGGAGGAGTTTGAGAAGCAGTTTAAAAATCGATATCTGAGTCAAAAATATTATGATGATCACGCTAAGAAATTCCATGAAGTTAGGTTGGGGAAGCTCTCGATGGGTGAGTTTGTGGTGAAATTCAAAAAATTGTTGCGATATGTACCCTACATTAAAGAATTAAAAGCTAAGGTACAATGATTCGTGAATTGCCTACCTATAGTGTACACAGAGTGGATGAATTTGACAATCCAAAGAAAATTGAAGAGGTTGTCAGAATAGCCAAACCATGTTACCAACAGTTCAGAAACAAGGGCGGAAATTGCAAATTTTTGCCAAATAAGGAAAAAGGTAAAATTTTCATTGCCACAAAGCAACAGAAACTACGATATCTAAATTTTTTTGGTAAGGATCACCGACGGAAAATTTTTAGTGAGGGAAATACAAATCAATCGATACAGTCTCAGGTTGGATCAAAGACGTGAACCTAGATGAGAAGAAGAATAGTGGGGGGAAATAAAGAGAACCCCTGAAATGTTGGGGATGGGGCGAGCCTCATCTGCTGAGAGATTGTCCCCATAATCCCATACATGTGCACAACATTCAAGTTGTGCACGAAGCTACTAGTATGAATGACATTGCTAGAAATATTCCTAGGATAAGCACTGCCTTAGAAGAAAAACAAGTGGGGCATCAATCAACTATGATAGAAATTGAAGGTATCCTCTCCAACTGACCCGTTTCTATTTTAATTGACCTAGGGCTAGTTTAAGCTATATTGGACCTCAAATGGTGGAAAAATGTGCTCTTAAAACTGAGAAATACAAAACTGCATGGCTCGTACAGTTGGAAACTGGCACCAAGAGCAAAGTGACCAGCGAAGTAAGACAATGTTCCCTAGATATAAATGGCTATTTGACCATATTAAATCTAAATGTTCTTCCCTTAGGGTCTTATGACATAATAATAGGTATGGATTGTCTTGAGAATTAATAAATTACTTAACGAAGACAGTGAGTTGTGTGGGTCCGTAAGGACAGAAAAAGATTATTCAAGGGGTTCCCAAGCCCAAAGTTCACATGTACAAATGAAAAAGAGTGCATGGAAATGTTGTAGCCAACAAAGGTAAGAGCCAACCTTAGATAATCTACCCATCATTAAGGATTTCCATGATGACTTTCTAGAGGAGATTCCTATCTTACCGCCACACAGGGATGTATATTTCACCATCAATTTTGTACCTAGGGTAGCCCCAGTATCTAGACCACCCTAACAGATCAGCCCACCTGAGTTGCTGGAACTGAAAATGAAGTTGCAAGAACTGTTGGATAAAGGATACATCAAGCTTAGTGTGTCACCCTTGGGGCACCAGTATTATTTGTTAAGAGAAAAGATGGCACATTTAGAATGTGCATCGATTACCGAAAACTGAACAAGTTAACTATAAAAAACAAGTACCCATTGCCCCATATTCAAGATTTATTTGATCAAGTAAGAGGGGAAACCATATTTTCAAAGATTCACTTGAGAATGGGATATCATGAACTAAGAATAAGGAAGGAGGATTTCCATAAAACAACATTTAGGACTAGATATGGACACTATGAGTTTGTTTTTTTACCATTTGGCCTTACTAACGCCCCAACAACTTTTATGTGCCTAATGAATAACATACTCAACAAATTTTTGGGCAGATTTATGCTTGTATTTATTGATGATATCTTAATATATTCTAAGGATGAGGACGAGCATAATGAACACTTAAAGTTGGTGTTGCAAACATTAAGAGAAAATCACTTGTATGCCAAATATAGCAAATGTGAATTCTACAAACCAAAATACAATACTTGGGTCACATTATTTCTAAGGAAGGATTGGTAGTTGACATAGAGAAGGTGAAGGCCATAGTAAAATGGCCTACACAAAAGGAATGTATCTGTTGTCCAGTATTTTATGGGGCTGGTAGGGTATTACTGTCGATTCATTGAAGGGTTCTCTAAAATAGCTCATCCCATTACATCATTACAACGAAAAGGAGTAAAATATGAATGGACTACAAAATGTCAAAAGAATTTTGATAATCTTAAGTAATTACTTACAACAACTCCCATCCTGAAATTAGAGTATCCAAATAAGGAGTTTGTAGTTTGCACTGATGCTAGTATGGAAGGACTAGGGGGAGTGTTGCTACAAGGTAATTCTATAGTTGCATATGAATCTAGGAAATTATAGACCCATGAAAAAATTTATGTAGTATATGATCTAGAGTTAGTCGTTGTTATACATGCCTTAAAAATGTTGAGGCATTATTTGTTAGGGAAGAAATTCATTCTAACGGCATATCATATCATCCTTAAATACCTCTTCAGTCAACCAAACTTAAATGATAGGCAAGCCAAGTGGATGGCCTTTCTTAACAAGTTTGAGTTTGACATAAAGCACATAAAGGGGTAAGAAAAAAAGATAGTGGACGCCCTGAGTAGACACGCCTATAATTTAATGGAGGTGATTGTTAGTAGCATTAACAATGATTTCTAGAGAAAATGAGGAATTCCATGGCTAATGACCCAAAATACTTGGAAACCCAATGAAATTACAACGAACTGATGTTCTTGGAAATATAGAAAATGCTGAGAAATTCCTGATGTATAAGAAGAGATTGTACATTCCTATTGTTGATTAATTGAAATAGCTGATATTTGATGAAAATCATAAAAATCCCTATGATAGGAACCCAGGTTACCAAAAAATGGTTACAGCACTAAGACAAAAATTCTGCTGGCTAGGAATGAAGAAGGAAGTGGAGGAATATTTAACAAAGTGTTTGGAGTGTCAACAGGTAAAGGTTGAACATCAACACCCATCGAGGTTATTAAATCTTTTACCCATTCCCATATGGAAATGGGATATCATTTACTTAGATTTCATTACTAGGATGCCTAGGAAAAAAACATGATGATTCCATCATGGTGGTGGTGAATACGTTAAGTAATGTAGCTCACTTCTTTCGTGTGCAATCTACATTTGGTACAACACAAATTGCACATATTTCCATGAAGGATTTTTTTCACTTCATGGAATACCCAAGATGATAATGTTCGACAACGACGCTAAATTTAATTCCAATTTTTGGAAGGCATTATTTTTTGGCATGGGTACAAAATTAAATTTCAGTACAACATGCCATCCTCAAACAAATGGGAAAATAGAAGGAACCAACTAGATTATGGAAGATATGCTTAGAGTGTATGTTATGGATTGACCAATAAGATGGGAGGACTTTCTACATTTGGATGAATTTTCTTACAATAAAAACTACCAGGCATCCACAAAATTGCCCCCTTTTGAAGCCTTGTATGGGAAAAAAAATTCCATACACCCCTTAGTTGGATTCAAACAAAGGATAGACTGATTCTGGGGCCAAATGCCTTATAGGAAATGGTGAAAATAGTGCAAAGGATTCAACAGAATATAAAAAAAACCCAAGATTTAAAAATAAGTTATGCGGATAGAAAGAGGTCACCCAAAGAGTTTAAAGTCAGGGATCATGTCTATCTAAGAGTAAAACCCAGAAAAAGTACATTGAGAATGGGGTCTTTTCCGAAATTGGTGCCCCAGTTTTGTGGGCCATTTGAGATTTTGGATAGAGTAGGACATGTAGCTTATCAACTAGAACTACCCATTTGCATTAAAGTTCATAATGTTTTTCATGTTTCCTTGCTGAAGAAGTATGTACATGATAACTCTCATATTATTGATTGGAAATGTTACACGTGGAACCTGAAGGGGACTTCATGGTAAAACCACTCTGCATTCTTGATCAGAAAGAGATCTGGCTCTGGAATCAAGTTGTTGCTCCAGTTAAAGTGTAGTGGAAGCACTATATGCCCAAGGAGGCCACTTGGGAGCGAGAGGGTGAAATTCATAAAAAAATTGCAACACTCTTCTAGCTGAAAATACCTATGAACCAAACACCGAGGATGGTGTGATTATAAGGGGGAAGGATGTAATGTCCCCCTATTAGGTAGTGTTGCTTTAATAATTTTTGTTGATAAAAATGGCAGTGGAGCCATAATGATACTTTCGATAAATTGTTCTAAATAAGTATTTTCTTTATTAAAAAAAATAATAATATATTGAAGGAAACTTATGCACTTGGAGAAGACACTTGAGAATAAGATGGGATAAATTCTTCATGATAATGTTTCTAGAAAATTATAGATAAGACTAAGGGATGGGAGAGAAAAAAACCCTTTATCAATGTTTAGCTGAAGAAAGATGCTAAGTTGGTTTCACTTAAAGCACCATGGGATAAAAATACTAGATTTAAAGGCAAAAGCCTAGGAAGGAAAGAAATAAAGCCCATAACATGCATGACACCACTAAAATGGAAACAATATAATGAAGAATGGTATTAATTACCCATAGAGGGAATCAATGGGGTTGTTGATTCTCTGCAAAACAATCTTGGCTTGAGGGGGACTGGAAGGCAATTCGTGGTTGGGTGGTTAGTGTCTTGCTCTAGTGCAAGTTTCATAGTGTACACAAATGCAAGTTACTGGTTAGATCTATGAATGTTCATGAATTTAGTCTTTTTTGTTTTCTGACATCAAAGTAGTTCAAAATAAAGGGTAGATTTGTGAATGTGAATAGGAAATGGTTCATAATTTATTTAGTGTTAGAAATTGCTAGCTGGTATGGCAGGTTACAAATATAGATGTGATTATAAACAAATCCCATTTTTATTCTGATTAGGAAGTAAAGTAAAAGCAGCAATATGGTTTTTGATGGTTTAGTCTTGATCTCTTGTTCATATATGTTACTGGAGTATGGACTTACAGATAAAGGACACAGGATTTGGTTAATTAGAAATAAATGAAGTATCATAAATTATAATATTACCAAGAACAACAATATATATAGTTAGAAAAAAATATATAAGCATGCTACTACAACAATGAGGTCAATAAATGAGTGTGTGCAAATACTACAGGAAGTGATAAAGCATGAACTGGGTTCTTCTTTATGTACACAGAACTGTAATATAGAGAGAATCTTGTACCTAAAACATAATTGCATGAAGTGCATTCAACTTGGCAGCCACGAGGATGCCAGGCCAGTATATCATGAACTTTTTCGTAACTAACAAAAAAAAAGAACAATATTATGTAAAATTTACATCCAAAACGGTTCCATACCATATGAGTGTGAATTGGCATGAATCCAAAATTGCATATAAACCAAATTGCTAGACAATTCATGCCTCAAATATCAAGATTATGTAAACTAGATACCCAAAACACTTCTATACCATATCAGTGTGAATTGACAGAAATCCAAAACTATGTATAGAACAAATTTCCAAAGTGTGCATGACTTTAATAACTAAAGTATGTAAACTCTCTAGACAATAAGCTTCAAAATTACATGCATGTTAATTGATATAAACCAGGAAGTTGTGCATGAATTAAACTGCAAGTTTGGGAATTTAAGAAGCAGTAAAAATTATAAACTAGATACAAGATAAAAAGTCAATATTGCACATGTAATAAGCATTGATACATAAAATAAGTAGTCAAATATGAAGTAACATTCAATAATGGAAATGGATATTTCTGCATGTTATTATTATTTCAAAAAAAGACAGTGTCACAAGTATAACTAATCCTCCATACTAATATATAAATTCCCTCTAGTTGGTAAAGGGGATATATAGTTCTCAGACGCATCTATGCAATAGTCTTTAGGCAAACAAAAAATATATACACACTACAACAAATGGTACCTAGATAAAATACAGTTACAGTAAAAGTGGTACACTTGTGTGGACACAGTGGTACCTAGCTATCATTCAACTATTTCAGCCCCACACCACCAAAAAAATATTCTAGGATATGAAAAGAGAAAGAAACTCTAAAACGATGCCCTTAATAGCTAGAGAAGAGCTTTATGAAATAGGAAAAATGACACTCCATGTCAAGTAGATGAACTGACACCAAAATGGAGAAACCACATCAGGTAATAATTGTAGGAGAGTCCTCGCAGTAGAGTAGCCATAAACAAAAGAAGCTCGACCCAGTGGAATAAATTGTGTAGCCATGGCAAGAAATAATCAGGAATATGGTCGTGAATAGGCAGAAGCCTCAACACTATAGCTAATACAACAAACAAATGAGGGACATGGAAAGGGAGAACTACTTCACAGACATTACAATAATTGCAGAGACTTCTAAGGAACAATGTACATGTAGGCCTCCTTAAGGTTATTATAAGAAAATAAAAAGTAGCAAGACGATGTGGGTATCATGGTGAGAAAATGAATTGAGTGAGAGATTATATGTGTATGAATATGCCATATGAAATTATCCCTATAGCTTGTAATCTTACATCACACTTCAAGTGGTGAACCATCAACTGCTCACATGCCTTACCCATAAACAAAAACTATAAATGGATTGTGTAAGGCAACAAACCCTTTGGAAGGGGAATCCATTTAGCAGGGCAATGTCAGAGACGTGTGATGGAAAAAAAACAGGATGAGCTAAGCCAAATGAAAATGCATGAGAAACAAAAAAAACTCTCATACCCTAAGGTACATTTTTCTCATAAATCAATGAGTGAAGGAAACGAATTTAGATGCAAAGGATAGACTAGTCCTATAACCCACCAACCTTCCTTCTTGTTATTTTTGTAGCATTAGATGTGTTTTAGCCATGAAATTTAGTGGAGAGGCTAGAATACATGTATTCTCCAAAACCCAGAAATCGTTTATGGAAATTCCACATAGATATGACTTAATTAAAATAAGTAATATTTTTTAATGGGATCTAAGTCCATACCTAGGAAAACTGATTAATTACAGGCTATTGATTAATTCATGGTGGGAATATTATAGAAGACGAAATGGATCAAGTTATATTTAATCTTAGCCATCAATTATGATTTAATCTTGGTTATTGATGTCTCAACGAGAGATTATAAGAAGAAATTTTATGGGGGTTGGAGAACACATTTGAGAAACAAGGAATTCGATTTTGCTAGGAAATCAAACTCCAAAGTTGCAATAGTCAATTTCCAGAGGTGATTCAATGAAGTCAAAGAAGTGAGAGAGGGGCACGGGTAGTAAGACCAAAAGGAAGTTTCTCCAGACCGGTGAGTGCATAGCAGAGAGGTAGTGTAGACCAGGGAGGCAGCGTAGAGCTTTAGAGGGAGATCCATGTTTTTCTAAGGAGAAGTCAAAATTCAGTGCCAGAAGCCAGAGTGGGAGCCCAAAGGCTAAGAGGATCAATTTTCCAAATAACAGCTAACCAGTTAGTGAGAGAGACATTGGTTCGAGTTGTGGGATGTAGGTCTGCATAGGATGATGCAGACATAGCAAGGGGCGGCTCATCATGAGCCAATGTCAGTGTCAGATCATTGGTGGGAGTGAGATTTTTCTCACTATATCTCCTGTCACTTATTTATCTATATGGAAAGCTATATTTGAGCTTCCATTGATTTGTACTCAAATTTACTAGTGCATAATAAATAAAACCCTCAGTTGTTGCACCAGTTTTCCCAAGTTGGGTTTTTCCATGGACATTGGTCCAAAAAAATGGTGTATTATTATGTGTGTTCATCTATTCTTCCAATGCTTTTATTTCTTCCACAGTATTGTGTTTGTGAAGGCTGAAATGTGTTAGTTTTGATATTTACTGTAGAATGCAGTAAATAATTTGTTCAAGTTATGTAACAAATAAAGTAAACTTAACCAATTGTTGCAGTAGGATTCGGGGTTTCGAATTTTCACATGGTATTAGAGCACAAACTGTAAGTCAGAGAGCTTAGTAGCAGAAGAGAGGATGAATTTTGAATCTCTATAGAGGAAACAATTTGGAACCCTCACAGGAAGCATAGTCGCTTGGGCCAAGAGGGAGAATTTTTGAAGAAAATTTAATTCTCTGAGAGAGTCGACAGAGAATAGATTTTCCAGATCAAGGGATAGCAAAGGTAGAGGGAGAGAAAATAATTTTCCTTGTAGAGTAGATCTTCAGCTGGGACATAATTATTTTGCAGCAGTTGGTAGTGAAAAATAATGTCAAGAGGAAGGAAGAACACACATTGAGGGAATTTCTTAGTGGACTTCTAGCCCAGATTTCGAATTTTCCTAATAGAGAAGTAGTAGTTATGAGCTGATTTTCCCACTCCAACAAGGAGTGCAAAAATCAAGTTAGTAGCTATGCAGATGAGAAGAGGAGGAATTTCGCATTTTTGTAGAGATGACATTAGCATGGCTAAGAGATAAAGATCAAATGGACAAAGACTCCAACTACGTGATCTACAAGGTAATAATTTCTTGTCTTCTAGATAAGCACGATCTCAAAGCTTATATCAATGGCGTGGTAGCTATAACTACAAATTCAAATCTGCTTAAGGCCTGCAAGAAGGAGATGGTGAAGGCAAAGAGGTTGATTCTCGATGGGGTTCGAGATCATATGGTGTCTCGCATAGCTGGAAAAGACACTACCTAGTAGATGTGGCAAGCACTTGCTACACTATACGAGAGATCTTCCGAGTAGCAGAAGATGTATCTTGAGGAGAAGCTGAGATACACAAGGATGTAGAAAGGGGAGCGTATAGACCCATTCCTTACTAGGTTTTAGGATATCCAAGCTCAGTTGTTTGCAATAGGCCAGTGCCTCAGCCTACTGAGTTGGTGCGGTTTTCTCTAAATGTCCGAAGAGTGGCAAGTCTTCATCCAGAGTATTTTGGGTAGAGAAAAGTTTCCAAACTGGGATCATATGTGGGTTGATTTGCAATAGGAGGAGATGAGGTGAGATTTGGTGAAGACCACCATCACTGGCAGCAACAACAACAGTGGGACAAAGAAAGTAAAGAAAGCGGAGGATGTGGCCCTTGCATCAAAGGGGCAGCAACCAAATCACGAGAGGAAGAAGGAAATTTCCAAGGTGAAATGCTTCATTTGTGGTGATATAGGCCGCTACAACACTCAATGTCCTCCTAGAAAGAAGGACAAGGAGGAGAATCAAGATCATCAAGCTACATCTGCAGAGTTCGATAGGTTGTCATCCATATTAGAGGAAGAGTTTTCCATGGTCACCAAGATACCTCCAAGAGTGAGGTGGGTTGATTTGGTTTTATAGTCCTAAAGAGCTACAAGAGGGGCAGGATTCTTGAGGAGGTCCACCTCATGAATCAATACCTTGCTACAGGAGCCCATATCATGTAGTAACAGAATGGATCAGTGGTAGTTGGTTCATTCAGATGCTAGAGTGATAGATGCAGTAGCTAGTAGCGTGTCAGATAATGAGCAGCATAGTGTAGAGTTAGAAGCAGTGAAGACAGGACAAAGTAGAGTCAGTAGCATGACAGAGGCTTCAGTGATAGTGCAAAGTCTAGTAGCAGTTAAGACTCGGGTGACAGATGCATCATACTGATCATAGTTGATTAATTATTTTGGATGATCTTCAGTTGCAGTTGTAGCAGCAGAAGATGGAGAGGGCATTGCAGATGCAGTGCTGGCAGCAATTCATCAGGGCCACGAATAGCACTAATGCAACATTTATCAGAGTTGCATATTATTTGGTGGACAACAACATCTAGACATTAGCAGTGTAACATGAGGTGGTGTAGAGACAAGGTGTTGCTTCAGTTGGTTGCAGCACTAGAACACATTCCTCACTAAGAGGGAGTGTTAGTTTTTGTAGCATCAAATATGTTTTAGCATTGACATTTTGTGGAGAGGCTAGAATACATGTATTATCCAAAACCCAAAAATCATTTATGGAAATTCCACCTAGAGACAACTTAATTAAAATAATTGATCTTTTTTTAATGGGACCCAACTCCAAACTTAGGAAAAGTGAATAATAAAGGGTATTAATTAAGTCATGGAGACAATCTTCTAGAAGAGGACATGGATCAAGTTCTAGTTAATCTTAGCCATCGAATATGTTTTAATATTAGCCGTTGACATCTCAATGAGATATTATAAGAAGAGAATCAATGGGGGTTGGAGAACACACTTGAGAGATAAGGAATTCAATTTTGTTGGGAAATCGAACTTTAGACTGACAACAGTCAGTTGCCCGAGGTGATTCAGTGAAGTCGAAGCAGTGAGAGAGGGGAAGGGATAGTAAGACCAAAAGGAAGTTTCTCCAGTCCGATGAGTGCATAGCAGAGAGGTAGTGAGTACCACAGATAGTCAGTGTAGAGCTTCAGAGGGAGATCCGTATTTTGTGAGGATAAGTCCAACTTCAGTGCCAGAAGTCAGAGTGGGAGCCCAGAGGCCAAGAGGATCTATTATCTAGATATTAGTTGATCAATTAGAGATAGAGACACTAGTCCGAGTTGTAGGATGTATATCTACGTACGTTGACATAAAGGCAAGGCAAAGGCAGCAAGGGGCAGCTCATATTGAGCCAAGGTCAGTCTCAGATCACTTGTGGGAGTGAGATTTTTCTCACTAGATATCTTGTCAGTTATTTCTCTTCATGGAAATCTAGATTTGAGCTTCCATATATTTGTACTCAGATTTACTATTGCATAATAAATAAAACCCTCAACTACATTGGTCCAAAAACAATGGTGTATTATTATGTGTGTGCATCTATTCTTCCATTGTTCTTATTTCTTCTGTTGTATTGTATTTTTGAAGGTCACAGTGTATTAGTTTCAATATTTACCGTAGAATGCAATAAATAATTTCTTCAAGTTATTTAAAAAATAGAAGAAAATTAATTAGTTGTTGCAGTAGGATTCGAGGTTTTCGAATTTTCACACTTATGTCCTCTTATTTCACACTATGAAACAAATAATTTAAGTAAGAGGAAAAAAGGGTACTATAACCCTCAACGACTAACTTCGTTGAGTCGTTAAAGGCCAAGCAGAGAACTTAGGAACAATAAAATGGAAACTCCTATCAAGCTAGTAATAAAGCCTTGAAATGGCATACTCAGTTTATAGAGAGGCATAGGTGAAAATCCCAATTAGTAAATCGACAGCCAAGGCTCCGTAGTGATTACCAATCCAATCATGTGTTTCTTTTAGAAGACAACAATTAAGGAGTTAAATTGGAAACCAAAAAGTAAATAAAAATCCATATTGCTTTAGCAACTAGAGGCCCAGTACATTGTAATAAGATAGAAGAGGGTTTCTTGACTTTGGCGCTGCCATGACAGAGATGGTCATTGAGGTTGCATTCTAATCCTAGAAATAGATGATACACCTCGCCATGGCCCTAGAAAGTAGCCGTAACACATAATAGTTGTGGGTAATGCTGAAGAAAAGGACAGAAAATACCAGAAGTAAACCACCAAAGCTTGAAAAAAATTGTGAATAAACGTTATTATACTTGGAAAGCCATTGTGTTCAGGGTTTTCATGGCACATATAGGGAACCAAGTGCTAAGGTGAAGCCAGAGGTGAAGCCTCGCTTCTGCCAGCAGGAAACTCCAACAAGCAGAAAGGGGTGAAATGAGCAGGTTGATAGAAAATGATTGAGACTTGGGTTCAAGGATCAATCCATAACCATCGATGACCAGTGTTCCATCTGAGTCGTCTACAAATCTCAACATTGTCCAATGACAATGTGAGACCCATGTGAGAGCGTCCATGCAGAGGGGAGCATTTAGTGAGTGAGAATTCCAACGTAGGGCACATGGAAGGGGTGGCGGTCACATTTAAAGGATCAAAACCATGGTTGTGAAATAATATTGTTTGACTTAACTTAATTAAGGTTAAAATATTACGTTATAACCTTCAGCAGCTTCCAAACATATATTTAAGCATATGTATATTACAACCCCTAGAAAGTATAATTTCTAGGAAGAGGGATGGGGTTGTCCTTATAGATATAAACCATTAGCAAGGGATGAATGTATATAGAAATTAGAAGTTAGGTGTAGTGGGGGGTGTTAATGCAAGTGGTAAGGTGTGTTGAAACCTTAAGGGAATTGAGGAGGTTATTACATGAATCTAAATGAAGAAGGCAAAGGGAAAACAAAAATCAAAGGATGAGGTATATTACAATTAATGTCGCATTGTTCTCAGGTTTAGGGGATGAATTGAATCATTGTGATGATGGTATATAACACTTTTATTTTTTTCTCAAGATAATTATGATGGAATGATTTCGATAATAAAATTAAGATTCAACATTAAGCTGCATTTAATTTCTTTGTAAACAGTCTACAAAGACATGTGGTTTCTTTGACTGATTATACATGTGAATATACAGTCTGCTTGCGTTTTCTTGGCTTGTATTTTTTACATGTAGTGTTTAGGTTGGACTATGTTAAATGTATTTACAGTTAGTCATAGGAAAGAAAACATTTTATAAAATGAAATTCTCATTCCAAACACTGGACTCGTGACTGTTTTGTATAAGAAGAATATGAAGAGCAAGAGCAAGGTGCGATTGTGCCATATTTTCCAATCCATGGCTTGGCAAGCCCACAAGTAGTAATTCATGGTTCCATAGACACAGCAACTCCGAAATAGATGCTTTCTCATGTCGAGCCTCTTGCAGAAGACATATGAGTAAAGGCTTAGTCTGGTGCACTAAGGCTGAAGTTTGCCGCACTCCACCATGAACTTGGCTTCCGGATGCGATTATGGCGATGAGATGTTGCATATGAAGTCGTTCAGGAGCTGGAAGGCTCAAAGAGATGAGGATGAGAATGCAGGATTCAGGGTGGTTGTGGTTATGATTTTTTTCACCAATGTTGGTCACAGGGTTTGCAGATTTTGTTGCAGTTTCCACTACTGAGGTAGGTAAATGGAAGCTAGTTCTTAGGTGTTTTCCTAAACCAAGAACCAGTGACCTTTTGCAACATTTTTTGAAATGTCATATCCATCTTGCAAGCAATAGTCGAGCTCTCACAGGGTGTTGATGTGGCCATGAAAGGTCGCCCAAACAAATGCAATCCAATTTTATAGATTACAATACTCTTGTCTAACTTCCTTTAGGTGTGTCGTTTACAAGTTTTCTTGCCAATGGTCTGCAATTCTTTCGGAGGTATCAATCCGATGGCCGATGATAATTATATTGTCTAACACATGAGATCAATGACTCACAATGAGACACAGTGGCATGGAGGGGATTCCTTCTTATAGGGGACTCCTTATGATGTAATTATAATTTTTCTTATATTTTCACTTTGGAGAGATGTATAATTTATTCCATTCTAAATATGGAGTTGATATATAAAGTCTAAAAAGTATTAATAACAAAATTTATGTGAGTGTGGGTCACAAATCAAATAAACAAACAAACATGTTGAGGAAAATATTTTAATATCATATTCCTTGAATGTTTAGTATGGAGTTGACATGCGCATATAGTTGATTTCGACCGAAATATGGGGTCTGCAATGCGATCGTTCTCTACAAGCACTGTCGCAACCCTAAACCCTGAACTTTCCTGATCTTCCGAGCCCGCCGCCGGTCTTCCCCTGATCGTCCTTTCATGGATGCGTCTGTAGGAGGGTTGGGCTCCTCCCCCCCTCCTTCCACAGTCTCTGCCCCTGACATAGAAAATCCTGCAATACCTCTGACTTCCCCTGACGGTGAACCAGATACTGATAAAGTCACAAGATAGAAGAACAATGAAGGAGATACCATGGTAGTACGTGATGCAGAAGACAAAGGAACAGGTGAAAATCAAGCGCCATCCTCGCCGCAGCAGAAAACAACCTCAGTCACTTGTATCCCCAAAGCCACAGAGCGAATAAAAGTTGATCTTCCCAGCCACCGCATCAATAGCGAGATCCAGTACATGCAGGATCATGCGCTCATAGGCAAGTTTTAGGGTTTCTGGCCTACTGAAAAAGCACTGTAGTGATGGATAGCTTCCAAATGGAGGCCTAAAGGACAGGTGACTTTATAGCTAGGACCCAAAGGCTTCTTTACAGCCATATTCTACTGCATAGAGGACAAATCTCGCATTTTCGAAGGCGGACCGTATTTCTTCAACTCCTCGGGCCTCTTCCTAAGGGATTGGAAGCCTAGGTTCAATCTAGACAAGGAGGATTTCAGCTGGGCACCAGTATGGGTGAGAATGTACTCTCTTCATATGGAGTATTGGGGAGAAGAAACACTAGTAGATATCGGCAACAAACTAGGGAACTTCATCAAAGTTGCGGAGGAAACCAAAACCCGCAGATACACCTCTTATGCCAGGATATGTGTCCACATGCACCTGACCAAAGCTCTTGCAGATTCGGTAAGTCTCTACCATGATGAATTTGAATGGATTCAACCTTTAGATTATGAGCATATTCCTTTTCATTGTCAAAAATGCCATGAGCATGGCCATCTCTTTCGAGATTGTCCCATGAACTCTCAGAACAAACCCCAAGATAAGGAGGCTAATAAAGACTCAGAATGATTCACCAAGATCCCGAATCGACGAGGCCATGCAAAGAAAAATCAAGCCACCCCAGAGAATCCCCCTAAACCAGATTCTCAGAATAGATTCATACTTCTCTCCTCCCCAGATCAGCCTGCCACTCTTAGCTCTGCATCCAAGGAATCCCCCTCCCTCCCCTCTTCTTCGACTGCTCCCTCCGCCCCCAAATCCCCCTCCATTCCCTTTCCTACCAAAATCATTTCCAGCTCTCTCTCAGATAAAAGTCCTGCTCTTTTTGTTAGCTCTTTCCCTTCCTCCTCAGAACATTCTGATCCAAAGCATATCCTGCAACCCTCAGCAATGGAGCTAGATGCAGCATTAGCCCTCAGTCTACAAGATTCAGTGGCGGAGGAAGATCAAAGTTTACCCACTGTCATGGAAGAAGATCCAGAGAAGGTCAGCCTAGATGGTCTTGACATCCTCAAATTAGAAACAGCATGCAAACAAAAAGAATTCAACTCAATACCACCGTGGCAAATAGACAAGCTTGAAGGAGTTTTATCCAAAGCACAGCCTAACATACATCTGGGCATACAAGCAGGAAGCCCATGGGATGGAAAAAAAATCCTTAAAGAAACCAAGAAAAGAGGGCGCAAAACTGATCTACAAAGGACAATCATAGTAGGAGAATTACTTATGGAATCGGGTAGATTCCCTAAGTTGACAAAGTTCTACAAACCTAAACCCCATGGTTCCTCATGAAGCTCATATCATGGAATGTGAGAGGACTCAATAGCCCCTCCAAACATAGAATGATAAAAAATTTGATACAGCAAGAAAAATCGTCCTTAGTTTTTCTTCAAGAAACAAAAAGCAACAATAATGCCATGGAAAAAATTCGTAATAAAGTTTGGGCAGGTAGTTGCTCAGTATCATTAGTCACCTCTGGAGCCTTCAGCGGATTGTCTATCCTTTGGAACCCACAGGTTCTTACTCTAAGTGACTTTCATGCTACCCATTACCTCATTCAAGCTTCATTCCATCTTATAGGTACCAACATACATGGGAACCTCTGAAATGTCTATTTTTCGCAGAATCTTCAGCAAAAAATTGACCTTCTGGACAGTCTAACCATCCTTAATGCCGACAGACAGTGCCCCCTTTGGATCAGTGGAGGGGATTTCAACATTATAAAGACAATGGAGGAGAAATAGGGAGGCAGAATAAGGCTTGAAAATGACAGCAGTAGATTCAGAGAATTCATTCAAAATAACCAACTCATGGACATTCAAACCTCCAATGGAGTTTTTACATGGACTAACAACCGCAAAGGAACCCACCACATCGCCTCTAGACTGGATCGGTTTCTTATCTCAGACAACGCCATACACCTGGGAGGGGACTTTCATGCTTCCATATTACCACAAGGAGGATCAGATTACTGGCCAATTATGTTGCAATGGGCAAGGCTAGGTAATAGAAGCAATCGACCTTTCAGATATGAAGCCTTCTGGCTTTCACATCCCAACTTCAAAACTGTAGTAAATGAAGCATGGCTCTCATTCATTTCACCTCCAGGAGCTAAAATGTTCCAATTCCAATGGAAATTAAAAAACTTAAAACAAGTTCTCAAAGTCTGGAATCGCACTCAGTTTGGTAACATATTTGATAACCGCAAAAGGCTGGAACAACAAATGATGGCACTTCAACAAACTGTCATCCAGGAAGGGAGAACGGAGGAACAAGCGAAACAAGAGCAGACTCTTTGGAATCAGATCGAAGCCCGCCGGAAGCAAGAGGAAATCCTTTGGAGACAAAAGTCCAAAATTCACTGGCTCAAAGAGGGGGAGAAAAATACAAAATTCTTCCACAGAACCACAATCCAAAGAAGAATGAATAATAACATAGCATTCATAAATAACCAACAAGGGGATAGGTAGGAAAAGCATGAAGACATGGAGAAAGAATTCAAAGATTACTTCTAGGAAATTCTCAGGGAACCTCCTGGCAACAAAGATCAAGCCATTAGGAATATCACACAACATATACCCAAAATCATAACGAAGGATCACAACAACAAACTGCTCCAGTCCATATCTCTACAGGAGGTAGAAGAAGCGTTAGGCCAACTCAAGGACGACAAAGCTCCCGGCCCTGATGGATTCACTGCCAATTTCTTCCACGAGTTTTGGGAACTCATCAAAACAGGGGTATGGGAATTAGTAGAAGAATCAAGAACCATGCACTGGCTTCTTCCCTCCCTCAATACAACTTTCATAACAGTAGTCCCCAAAGGCGACGAACCAAATAAGCCTGACCAATACAGACCCATAGCACTATGCAATTTCATTTACAAGCTCATATCTAAAGTTCTGGCAAACAGGCTTAAACCTCTACTTCCTCTTCTCATCTCTCCGGAGCAGACGGGCTATGTAGAAGGGCGGCAGATTATGGATGGCATCATACTCGCAAATGAAGTTATCCACTCTCTTAAGATTCTGAAAAAACTAGGTATGATTCTTAAGCTAGATCTCTCCAAAGCGTTCGATAAACTTAGCTGGGATTATATTTCCCAGATGTTATTAGCTTTTGGCTTCAATCCCACATGGACCAGATGGATCTCAAATCTCATATCCTCTCCTAGCTTCTCTGTTTTGCTCAATGGCTCCCCCTCCACGCCTTTTCGACCCTCCCGTGGTATTCGACAAGGGGATCCCCTCTCTCCCTTTCTTTTTGTCCTCATGGCAGAAGGCTTAAGTTGTCTCCTCTCTTCAGCCATCTCGTCCCATGCTCTTAAAGGTATCTCTCTTCACGGTCACAATCCCCTATCCCATCAGCAGTTTGTAGATGACACCATGTTATTTGGCCATCCCTCCTCACAAGAAGCCAAAGTCTTTAAATCTCTGCTCTCTCTTTTTTCGAAAGTCTCTGGCACCTCCATCAATGCTTCAAAGTCCCAACTCTTCTTTTTCAATACCCCGGTCTCCACTCAAAGGAATATCACTCGCATTCTGGGGTTCAACATTGCTACGCTTCCTTCTAAATACTTGGGAGCTCCCTTGATAGACTCAGCCATCAATCACACCTCTTGGAGAACTCTTCTTGATAAGTTGGAATCAAGACTCTCATCCTGGACTTTCCGCTCTCTAAATATGGCCGGTCGACTCATCCTGATCAAATCGATCCTCCAGGCTATGCCTCTGTATCTTTTCTGCATTCTTGCAGCACCAAAATGGGCACTCAAAGCAATAGAAAACCTCCAGCGAAATTTTCTGTGGGGCTCCTCTGGGCTCAACCGGAAATGGGCTCTTGTCAACTGGAAAGAAGTATGCAGCACAAAAACAGACGGCGGGCTTGGACTAAGGGATCCACTGCAAAGTAACATCACTATGGGGGCTCGTATCTGGTGGAACTGGATTTCCAAACCTCACACTCCCTGGGCGAAACTTTGGCAAGCAAAATATGCTCCAGGCAGCCAATGGAAGGATCTCATTAGAATCAACACAATTACACAAGGTTCGCTGATATGGAATGCCGCAAAACTACATAGCACCTTCATTCAAGAACACAGTTTTTGGGAAATCCATGCAGGCACTACAACAAGGTTCTGGGAGGACTCATGGCAACAGCTTCCAAAACTAGCCACCCTTTTCCACAAGTCACATTGGCAAGCATACTCGCAACAAGCCAATCGAATTCTAGTACATCAATTCTGGCAGCCACACATGATCCAAGACTTCAGAATATGGAAACCAGGCAGTACTTGGCAACCTGAATGGCAAGGCTAAACGTACACATATATAGAACAGGAACTAAATCACAGGAAAATCAAATGCTCACACCTAGAGGATAAACTGAGATGGGGTCACACGCCTAAAGGAATGTTCACAACCAAGGAAGCTCACCAGATTCACTACTCCACCTCCCAAATAGATAAAGATCCAATTTGGGAAAGGGTTTGGCAGCCAGGCATATGGCCCAAGATCTCCATTTTTCTCTGGCTGCTAAGCAAAATATGCATACTCACTTGGGACAACCTGCAAAAAAGAGGATTCATTGGTCCATCACGTTGCCTCAACTGTAATATACACCCTGAATCCATCAGGCATCTAATGGAGACATGTCCGTTAGTAACCCAACTATGGGAGAGAATTGACCAATGTAACAGGAGATCAGAAAATCGAAGGGGAGACATCACAGAAACCATCCGCACATGGACAAAGCATCCTTTTAAAAGCTCATTACTGAATTCACTGTGGAACCTTATACCGGGCTTCCTCTACTGGATCCTCTGGAAAGAAAGAAATAACCGAATCTTCAATAACAGCAGCCGGCCAATTGATGCATTATGGCTCCTCTTGAAACAAAATCTTCAAGAAACTTTAGCCATTCATAGCTGGCATGATACGGACATACCAGACACTCCTCAGGAAAGTCTTATCCTGCAAGCTTGGAATCTGGACCTATCCTTTCTAGCCCAGATCAAAGCCCATCCCATTTCTAGTACTACCTCGCCCCTCAATTGGTCCCCTCCTGCTATCAACTCATTCAAATTAAACTTTGATGGGGCTACCAAGGGCAATCCCGGACCTACAGGATATGGAGGTATCTTCAGGAACCATCTAGGTGCAGCAATACTCATCTATCACGGATCGATCGGCAAAGATACCAATAACGCGGCTGAGTTGGAAGGACTTTGGCAAGGGATCTGTCTTGCAGAACAAAAAAACTACTACCCCTTAGAGGTAGAAGGAGACTCGCTTATACTAATAAATGCAGCGACCAGAATCCAAACGGGCACCTCTGCAGCCAAGATAGCCACCAGCTGGAGATTGCTTAGCAGATTGGAACAACTGGAGGAAAGGCTGAGACATCCTCAAAGCATAACCTTCAAGCATGTTAGACGGACAGCCAATCAAGTTGCGGACAGGCTAGCCAATCAAGGCGTAAACCAGCAACTTCTTCAATTCTCAGGCACCCTCGAAGAAACAGATGATCATCAGCTCAAGCAGGATTGCATTTCCCTGGTACATCAAGATCACTCACCCCCGGATGCGGGTGCTTAATTGTCCAAAGGACATACAGGCGGCGTATCACATGGGCAAGTGTCAACCCACATACGCCACGAGTCAGGTCGCAAGGAAAGGGAGATGGGCCTGCACAAATTCTTTAATGCGGCCATTACTGCGCTCATCCGTCGTCTCGCACGGCGCGTCCTGCAGCTCCTTAAACACTCTTTGCATAACAGCTTCAATGCATTCCACTGTCGAGTTTTTGCTTCCAGTTCTGGGCGTTTCTCTGAATCACTCTGCAGGGGTTCATAGACCTGTTAATGTGCAGAGTTTGTATGGTTATTGGGAAGTTCTGTTATTACCCAGCTCAGAGCAAGCAAAAATGCCGCGCGAAAGAGTCAGGTTACTGAGCAGAAGAGGGGGCTCCGGTGGTCGAGCAGTCTCACAGCGATCTTCCGACACTCTGGAACCTGAGCGGCGCAGTCCACCGGCTACGAGGAGCGGAAGAGGAAGGGGTCGTAGCGGATCTGGAGATGCAGTATGTGAACATGCTGCTCACCATACTGCGTGATATCGTTTCCCTTGCTCGCTCGATAATGCTACTTTCATTATTTCAGTCACTATCGAAAAGCGTGAAGACAACAGAAATTTGGGAGTGGCCCAAGCTGAAGCAACTGCAGAACAACGGACTGTAAATCTGGAGGATCACTTGAGCCCAATCATAGAGAATGCTTCGACGTTGAATCTGGCCAACCCCGCTGGCCCAGGTGCGTCCGTGCATGGCGATCCCACCGGATCGGTGGCTCCTCATTCGGACTCGAAGGACTCTCTACGGTATGGGTGTTTGGTTGTCGAGGAGGGCTATACTACAGATGATGACTAACCTAGCATAATTCTATGTGTCTTCGTTGCTATGATTTTGGGTCAGGTTCCTGCTTGTCAATGTGTCATTACTACATACACCAGTTGTTTATGTCTGTCTCAGGGCGCGGTCTGTCCATGTTTCTATCCATCTCAGGGCGTTGTCTAGCAAATGTAATGGTTTTGTTACTGTTCAAAACTGTAATGTGTCGTAGAAGAAGTTTACACACAGCTGAAGATTCCAACTGCACTGATCTTATGTGTTTTTTTTGTAAAATGCCATCAACAGGATGAACTTTCAAGGCCAAGGCCTTGCTGTAACTTTTTGTATCAATAATAGCAATAGTCATATTGAGAAAAAAAATATGAAGTTGACATATAAAATTTAGAAAGTATTAATAACAGAAATAATACTATATATGTATGTAGTATCTAAAAAAATGTTAATAATTAACAAGCATATATATATAAAGAGAGAGGGATTGTTTTCTACTTTGGAATATGAAGAGGTATGTATTAAAATTTTAATGTGGAGAATATGAATCATCAATAAAATATTTCAATGTCAACTATGTATATATTATATAAAATGAGTGAAAAAAAAAAAAAATCTTATACTTAAAACATTTTAGTAGTGCTTTGCTAAAAAATAACATAGATTCATCTTAATTCTAGATTTATTACGAGATGAAAGTAATCAAAGATCTTGAGGTGGAAACCTTTAAGTAATCAAATCTCTAGATGTGTAAACCTTTGCTCAAGTTTTACACTAAAAAAAATTGCATCTGGAGAAATTTGATCCCTTTGAACTTTTGGTAGATCCAGAGTTAAAATAAATCTTCATAATAAATAACCGTACAAAATTTGAGTTAAAAAAATAAAAACAGTAGTAAAAAAATCATAACATAAATATAATTCATAAACCAATTTAATATTATAAAATCCAAATCTACAAACAATAAAAATAAATTATATATATATATATATATATATATATGAATTGAAAATTTAGAAATAACTAAAACTCATCTTATAAACTAAAACCATTCACAATTTTACCTCTAAACTTTTAATAAAAATTATGAGAATTTATACTGAGACAAATATAATATGTTACAAAATTACTAAATTGAACATACACTGAAATTTTGAATCAAACAATAATTTATTAATTTATAGTTAAACTTTTCATTAAAAAAAATATTATAGTAAAACAATTTATAAAATCCACATTTAGAATTTAATAAATTTCAATGTGATTCATACACTATATTAAAAATATATAGAATTTAATAAATTTCAATACTCCACATTAAATATATATATAGATTGGGAAATTATGTCATTTGACATATTTACAAGTGAATTCATTTGGTATTAAAAAAATCTATTAATATAAGTTAAGATGCTATTTTTTTAATATGTATATTATTAAATTTAAATTGAGTAAATAAAATAGCAATAAATTATTGGTAAATTTTAATAAATATTAATTTATAATAAATATTAAAATAATTATTTATTATTTTAATAAAACTTGAAGCTTACGGTTAATATTTTTTAATTTAATTAAAAACAAATATTTATAAATATAAATAATTTTTAATATAAATAAACAAGTTTACCAGATTCGAAAAAGTAACGTGAAACTAATTAAATAAATAATTTCAACAAACAAAGATATATATAGATATATATGAAAGAACATTGTAAACAAAATAGAGGAGAGAAAGGTGTAAATACATGCACACCGTAGATACTGTGAGAGTGTCATCCAGATTCAACGAACAAGATTAAGCAATGACCAACACCCTTATTGATTGTTACATAACATACAATAGCGTGGAGAAAAGTAGTCGATCTGTCACCCCAGTTACCAACCCTACCTTGTTCTATAAATAAAAGCATCGTTCGACTTGATTTCGTTTTTCTGTGGACATTCCATATCAAAAAGGTTTCGACATCATCAAATACTTTGGAGTTATATAAGTTATTTTGGAGTTGTATAATCAGTTTGGTCTTTTTTTTAATAACTTCGGCGTAAATCACATGTAGATATATATTTGTCGACACGTTTCGAACCAACTAATGTGATTCATCATTTCAAATATTATGGATCACAGAAACCTCAATTCAATTCTCGATAAAATTAAGATGCAGATGATGCAGATGATGCGATCCTGTCCGATTATCGGAAGATCAAGATTCTACTCTTTCTTTATAATCCAATTACTGCTCGATCAAGATTCTACTCTTTCTTTATAATCTGATTACTGCTCGATCAAGATTCTACATAGAGTCTTTATAATAGAAAAACTTTAGAGACCATCTGGAATTCAAACGTCATGGGCAGAACTCGTTTCCTAGACAATGGGTCATAGCTAAAAGTGTCATTCCCCAAACACAATTGAGGCAGGAAATGGAAGACTAAATTAAACTTCAGAAATTCTATGTGAAAAATGGTCTTTATTGTTCTATGCGAAAAATGGTCATTATTATTGCTGAGTTTTCTTTTGATTGCATGATAGTTTCCATTTTATTTGTAATAATATTTCACGGTATTAATTTGTTTTTTTTACTGTATTATAGTTTTTTCTTTATTTTGTAATTGTAATAGCATATGACGGTATGTTTTTAATTTATATTCTTTATGTCGTAATTTTAATGGTGCCTTTATTTGACACATTAAATTTGGGTGCACCTTAAATTATCTGATGTGATGTAGTTAAAAGAAATATCTAGTGAGAATCTTAATGGCAGAGGGGTAATAAAAAAAAATTATTGAATTTGAGTTAGAAGTGATTAAACCAATTTATTTGAAGGGGATTAAATCAGCCTAGATCCATCCTAGCTCTAGATTTACCAAGTGCTAAGAGGAATAAAACCTCTTTACATCTGTAGAAACTTTCATCTCAAAAGATTTAATCTCACTAAAAACATAATAAATCCATAATTAAAATAAATATAAAACTAATTTATAATCACTAAATGAAACACAACAAAAACTTGAAATCTTACAATAATTTTAAATAAAATTATAATACCGAAATGAAAAAATTAAAAACATGGTGTCATATCTATCCAAATATTTTTCTTTCCCTCCAAAGAAAATTTACACTTTGGAAAATGGTGGTTTTAGGATTTAATTCGCTTTTTATTTTAAAAATTAATAACATAAAAATTTATTACTCTATATGGGCTCATGAGAATGAGCCTTTAATCCTAAGCTTAATAACTTAGTGTAGCCGAGAATTCTCAACGGCTTGTCATCCCCAAATAATTGACATTGGGTTTTAGGATTTCAAGCTGTCATAATGAAATTAAATCAACGTAAATAAAGTCCGTATATACATCACCTGTGCTCAATAAGCTTGCTTAACACACCACTTGTTCTCAATGCCCCCGATTCTGGACGAATCTTCTGTGTGCTTAATGATAAAATTAGCTAAAACAACACAATTACAGAAACTCAATCATATATTAT
Organism: Pinus tabuliformis; assembly: GCA_031772625.1. NCBI lineage: Eukaryota > Viridiplantae > Streptophyta > Pinopsida > Pinales > Pinaceae > Pinus > Pinus tabuliformis. Next base: position 1,608,624,674 of record CM062817.1, on the reverse strand, counting down.
GCATAAATGGTGTATGTGCAAAGACACACACACAGATTTAGATTCAGATTACTCTATTAAGTAGAGTTTCTGAGGTCCAACTTATTCCTAAATTAGATAGAGAGGTTGAGAGAATTTCTCAACCATCACAAACCAACTTCTTAAATATGGAATGTAAGCATTAACTCCAACATCCCCCCTTAATGATTACATTACATGAAAATAACAAAATAATCAAGCTTATCAGTAGATGCTCCATCAAGTTGCCTCATAAACCTCGGAAAGGTGTAGTTGTCAAGTTGGATTCCCGAGTTCCCTTGCTCAACTCCCGAATCAAGGACCTCCCGAAGTCAATTACTGGACAGCATCCCAATCTGTCGCATAACCTCATTAGGAAACCACTTCCATGTCTACCACTAATGAGGGATCCTTCCCTAGATCCGCAACTGCCATACTATCTGGACAACCATCCATATTGAGCCTTACTGCTACTTGATCTTGACTTGAATTCATTATTTGATTTACAAATAATTTATAATACTATTATTTAACAAGCCACTCAACCTCTTTTCTCTGGTATTCTGATTCCCAACACTGCTACCCATTTTAATGGAACTTGGACAAAACAGTCATGATAATGTAAACGTAGAAGCCCTGCCGCAAGACTTTGATCGGCATGGACACTGTGTTGCACGGTCGACGCACCACAGACTCTGCTGTTGGACAAATGGAAGAGTAAGATCCCATTATGCAAAGACGTCATTATATCATCATCTCCCATTAGAAGCGGCATCTATCTTCCGGCGTTGAAAAAACTTCCTTCGAATATCGACCCATTCCCTATCACGCGGATGGAAATTCTCTAGCTCTCATTACCAAGCCAATACTAATCACGGCCCCAAGCTGTATAATCCCAAACCTATCGAAGCTTTGTTCTACTAATAAAAAAAACGATAAAGTCTGTGCATTGACAGTTAATGAAACAGGGCTTATTTGACAAAGCGTTCAACCAGCATTAACGAAGCCATGAACTACAATCTGAACAATAGAGCTAAGAAATTCGCTCAAACAATCATTCACAACATCGCTTCAAATTAAATCACAGATCTCGTCTTGACTCCGCACTGGTTGGCAACGGCATCGCTTCTGTCACTATCGCTATTCCTCTATGGAAGCTCACGGCCGCAATGGAGATGAGGATGGTTTACGGCTGCATACGCAGGTAGCTCCGTCCAGAATACTCAGGTTGCAACAACCCGGTTAACATCCAGATGCACCACCTCACTACTGATACCATGATAAAATTAGCTAAAACAACACAATTACAAAAACTCAATCATATATTATGCATAAATGGTGTATGTGTAAAGACACTCACACACAGATTTACATTCAGATTACTCTATTAAATAGAGTTTCTGAGATCCAACTTATTCCTAAATTAGATAGAGAGGTTGAGAGAATTTCTCAACCATCACAAACCAACTTCTTAAATATGGAATGTAAGCATTACTCCAACACTCAATGCCCGTGATCAACACATCCGTGAATCCACTTGAAAGCTCATCCAATTCGATTTTAGTTTTCAATGGTCAGTCCGAGTCTCCCAGATAAACTAGACATTTGCACTAATACCTTGAATTTAAATAAGGAGAATTCGATCACTAATTTTCTTTAGTATAATAAACAATTGTTAACCAAACAAGAGTAGTTTTATTTTATTACAGTAGACAATATTATTTTTTACTTGAAAGATAATTTTTTTATTAAACAAAATTATGGGTTAACTAAAGGATAGAACTATACATCTTCTTTGTACTGAGTGAAAAATTACACATATTCTACTGAGAGCAATAAAACATTCATGCAAAAATACATGCCCATGAGCTCTAGTCCATATTATATTATATGATTTCTTCTGGGAGAATCACATCCACAGTCATCGTAAAAATGAGTGTTACTGTTCTTCGCTTTCACTCTCCTGATACAGTTGCTACCAATATGTCTTGTTAATGTTAATCAACGAGCAGTATTTACAGCTGAGAAGATTGCTGAGAGTTCCTTCAGATTATGCACACCCAATGCTAACCATTTAGATTTATAGCATTTATACCACTACGTATTCGCGAGAATTTCAATATACAATGTTTCGTATAAAGATGCTCATTAAACCCCGCACCTTTTTTCAGTGAGAGATTCATAATTTGTTTATTTAAAAACCATATATGCTCCTACTTGAAAAAATTGTCATATATGAAATAAACCCCTTAAAAAATCATTCATTCATTTTATTATAGCTTCTTGTGGTGCGCTGGGAGTACCAATTTAGTGATGATACCATGCAGTCCAGTGAATGACTTAATTAGGTAGGGTAGAGATTTGAAAAACACATCAACGACCCAAGGCTTAGTGCAAATGCCTAATTGGGAAGGAAGGTAGTGCAAATGCTTAATTGGAAAGGAAGGAACAAGGAAAATTTTAGGGGCTAATATTTGCAGGTGAGTCAGTTTTCCATGGTTTTTCAAAAAAAAAGGATTCCCCAATCTCCACTTTTTTCTAAAAGTGATTCACCCAAATTTTACAGTATAAAATTATGTTTTCCTAAACATTGCTAAAATTTTATAGAGACTATATAAAGTCACTATAAATTTGGATATATTTAAAGAGATATCACTAAACTTTTTACAGTCTACGTATTAGGGACTCGTAAGATTCGCCAAGTTTTCTAAAATTTATGATAAATTTACATCCTTAAAATTTTCCTTGGGAAGGAACGATAAAACAAAATCAAGAGCGTTGACAAATAGTTTTGATTATATAGAACATAGATCACTTCCATACCTTCTTGGAACTCGAGGAAAAGTATTTTTAGGCCCATTGGAAGTAATATTGGAGTGTCTGGACCCTTGTCTATTATCCTTCTCAACTCGCATTCACGACCAGTTCCTTTAGCCCCACAGCTACTTCTCTGCGCATTTTTTTTTGCCTCCATGTCCATTGCTCTTTTTAATTTGGAGAGCACCTACAAATGTGTAGGGCCTTGCCACAACCCTATAATCAAATTTTCCTTGGCACTCCTATGAAGGATTTGTTTGATCATGGGCGTGGTTAGTGATTTGGTGTTGGTGCTCAACAAGTTAGAACAATTGTATAAATTAAGATTCAGTTGACAGTTAAAGTAATGAGATTTAATGGTGGAAGACCTTTCAGTCATCTAACATTGGATCTAAAAGTGCAAAAGAGTGCAAAGTGGTAGCTAGGGGAGTTCTTCTCAAAGGGAAACGCCTTATGGTGTAATTAAGACTTTGGTATATTTGACCGTTTTTCAAAACAACACCAATTATTACAAATCAAAGCAATCAATATGTGGTACTTGGCACTCTAGTTAGTGTGCTAGTCATTTTTATCAATGGGTTTATCGAACTTTTAGTTTGGTGGAGCCGCTAGGTTTGACAGTTTCCACCTTCCCTTTTCTTTGCCATAAGCCTCATAGAAACTTAAATACACATTAATCTGTTTCCATGAACAACCCATGTCATGTGGCATGGTGGTAAAGTTGTTTTTCTTATAACCTTGAGGTCATGTGTTGAAACCTTGATATCACTGGTTTGGTGTATTTTATATTTGAACACTCAACCAGGGCCACGTGGTGCCAATTCATTGGGCCATTTGGAACCACATCATCAACCAGGGCTATGTGATGCGCATTCATTGGGCCATTTGGCACGACATTCACTGCCACCATGTCTGCTAGTCGACCAATCCAGTCAGTAGTCAACTATCAACCCTATCGTGTCTCAATTACTCATAATTCTACATCATCATTCCATACTGCCACATGTCATTCCCAAATTGTGTAACATTAGCATTGACTTTAACATTTTCGTTTCTTTGACCTAAAATTCATATTGCAATAAATTTTGCACACAGAATCAGATTGATGGAATTCAAGTTGCATTGGAATCATTTCATCAAGCTCTTGAACATGGAAATATTTCCATCAAATTTTGTGGGATCTAAAGTTTAGGCCTTTTCTAGATCCTCCCAGATCAATCCTCCCCACATAGAGAGTTTTGGACCTCCAAATAGTTATTAATCAAATACTATGTGCATGATCTTCCTCCCCACTTATCCAATGTTTTTCCACCCTGTTCTGTAAATCTCACTCATCTCAAAAAGTTGCTTGAAAATGAAAACCATATTGTTATCCATCTTCAATTTCCCACATCCTTTTGCATGTGTTACTTTAGTCATTGTCCATATACAACACATTATCAACATTAACAAATACAAGAATGTTAATGCAAATGAGCTAATAATACTTTTCATCCTCTTGACAAGTTCCCATGGCAAAATCCCATGTTGTGATTTTGATGTTTCCTTAAACACATGATAGTTAGGGTTACATGTAACTGCATTTCGATGCATCAGATCACCTTCTTTTTCCACATTTGCAGACATGAGTGAAGAAGGTTTGCTTTCATACAAGAGCCTCTTCAATTGTCTTGTTTTCACCAGTGAGGAATCAACATCAATCTTCTTTTCCTTTTTCAGACGAAGCTCCGGGTGGATTTTCTGACATTTAGCTTCCCGATGTCCACCTTTCTTGCAGTAAGTGCAAAGGTTATTTAACATCCACCCATTCTTTCCCTTCTCTTGATTCTGATGTGGAGATGGGTTTTCATGAAATGTCCATTTCTCGGATGACAAATTTCATGTACAAAGTCATTCTTTTCCAACACCTGGTAACAAAATCGTTATTCAACCCACAAAATGTGCATGGCTTCGTGTACCACAAATTTACATTTCTAATCTTCCTATAATGGTTGCATTTGGTCCACTCTCTAATGTGAACATGTTCTAAAATTAGTGATAGATAATTTTATTCCAACAATAAATTAATTATTTTTTATGTTTGTGAAGAGGACAAAAATTATGTCACCATGGAGCTATACTTTTTTTTTGGTCAAGTAAGAGTGGATCCTTCAATTAACCGAACAAAGATTACATATGGTACACGTCTTTATAATTGTAAAGACAAACAAAATACAGAATGGTGTAAGAACAAACATACAACTGGGACATCCGAACCCATAACCTTACAATCATACACAAAAAAGCCCCCTAGGCAAAACCTAAAAGAACAAATTTCTGAACTCTCCACAATTCTTCTCGTTCAAATCTTACCACTTAAACTTCCCAAAACTTAACCCTCAAACCCTACCATCGATCAAACTTTCCATCAGACGGTTGACATTTCTCCAATCTGCTGAGATCCATCATCTAACATTCCTTCAATCGGACGGTAGATAATCACTCTGATCACCCGAGTCGCACGGTGATTTTGTACTGTTGATCCAAACCCATTTGATTAGACAGTCCACAAGTCATCGTTGCAAAAACATGCTTGGAAATTACCCGCTTTTTCGGACCCGATATAGAATAAAACCATGGTCTAAAAAGATATCGGGTCCACTCAACCCCTTAACTTTCGAGCAAATTGAAGCTCGATATCCATTTGATATCAATGGCCAACAGAGTCAATGGTCTGCGACCCATCAAAAAGCACACTATTTAACCCAACCTCCACTCCCACCGAGTACGTTGTTTATGCTATGGCATAAGCATTGACTATGGGATTGGACGGTTGAAAATTTCTTCAATCTGCCGAGATCCACCGTCTATCTTTCCTTCAATTGGATGGTAGATAATCACTCCGATCAACTGAGGTGCATGGTGATTCTACACCGTTGATCCAAACCCATTTGATTAGACGATTCACAAGTCATCGCAGCAGAAAATTACACAGTATTTACCTGCTTTGATAGACCCGATATAGATTAAAACCTTGGTCTAAAAAGATATCGGGTCGACTCCACCCCTTAACTTATGATCCATTTGAAGCTCGATATCCATTCAATATCAATGGCCAATAGAGTCTATGGTCTGTGGCCCATCAAAAAGCACATTGTTTATCCCATCCTCCATTCCCTCTAAGCACGCTGTTTACGCTATGGTGTGAGCATTGGCTATGGGATCTATAGTTCGGATTTGCTCTGGCACTTCAATCAGGCTCAGGACTTCTGCTCTTTCCCACTCCCGCTAGTCTTCCTCCTGCTCATTATTCATGATCTGGAAGCACTCTATATCTTTGGCCACCTGTCTATGAAAATCTTCCCGCAGTTTACCAGAGGGTATAGACTCCCAGTCATACCAGATATAACTTTCATTGCATATCACGCCTTCATTCGCTAGTCTATCAGCTAACATATGGGCTTTTCTGTGCACATGAACAAAATTGACCGTTCTCAGGGTTCGCAAGTGGGAGTGAATGTGCTGAAAATCCTACAAGAGCCTCCAATGTTTCGACACTTTTCCAGGTGTCGTTCCATTCCACATTTTCTTAGCCGCATTAATGACCAATTCAGAGTCACCTTCTATGATGGCGTTGTGTAAATTTAACTCAATCAGGATTTCTAGGCCCTGTTCTAAGGCCATGAGCTCTGCCATGTTATTAGTGGCAGTCCCCAAATGACTGTGGAAGATATCCTTTATGCTCCCTTGCTCATCTCTTATGACACCTCCAAATCTAGCCATCCCTGGGTTGCCCTTAGAGGCCCCGTCTATATTTATTTTCAACAAACCATGAGGAGGAGGCTACCAGATATCTTTTCCAGTAGTTTTTTTGCTCACACCCTTAAAAGCACCAAGGGAAACTAGAGAATGGAGACCCGACTGCCTTAGAATGCAAGCCTCTTGGGCCGAAGGGGGGTCCTAAGGAATTTTCCACATAATGGCTCCAACGATATCTTTCATTTGTCATAAAATTTGGCCAATGATATTCTGGGTCGAGCCAGTTTTGTTCTTGAAAATCCTGCCATTGTGTTCTTTCCAGACATCCCAGTGTTGAAGATAATACTGAGAGGCGAGGGGGGGTGAATCAGTATTATCAAATCAATATAACTTTTTCATTTCCATATTAAGATTCATATACGCTACTTGAGTTAAGGCAAACCGCATGTATTCGCAATTGTGTGTAATGCAACAAGCGTATATCCAGTAAAATTATGATTCACTTAGTTGATCCTTAATGAGTGAATCAGAACATTATTAACCATATGAATAGTGAACAGGAGCAGTAAAATAGAATAGATCATCACACACATGAACACCATGATGTAAGGTGGAAACCCAATGTGGGTGAAAACCACCTGCTGCAATATGTCTCTATCTTCTTTCTATTAGAAACTTCTTTTTACAATTGATTCTGTACTGGTGCAGTCTTATACCAGTACACAGGCTACTACTTGCAGAAGGCTACAACCTTCTCTCGTTCTCCAGACTCTCCTGGAAGGGAGCTACAACCCCCTTAGCTCTTGTACTATCCGATCCATTTACTAGTATGTAGGTGTCGGCCTACTGAACGCTTCAACCTTCACTCTTTTTCCAGCTGCTACTGGAAGGGAGCTACCACCCACTTAGGTCTTGTACTAGCTGAGGTACTAGTACGTAGGTGCTGACCTACAGAAGGCTTCAACCTTCTCTTTTCTTCTAGGGACCATGTTTCATAAATTTTCATACTGGATCCATGAATATCAATCAAACATCTAATAGATCTGTAATCAACCAACTTCCTTGTACAAATAGTGAATCAATAACTTCTCAGAACACAGTACTAGTAACCAGACACCAATTCAGAATCCGGAACACTGCAATAATAAACAAAAGCAGCTAAAACATATTTCAAGAAAAGTTTGCTACTTCACTAATACAAATCTGCGTACATACACAGATATGTCAAAGTGAACATGCGTGTATACGCAATATTCACTTGCTTAAGTTGCGGGTATCCGCGCCTCCGCTGTGTCAATCATGCAGGTATCCATGCCTCTGCTGTGTCGATCATGCGGAATGCGAGCCTGCGTTGTGTCTAATCTACGGGTATTCGCGCCTCTGATCTATCGATCCTGCGGAATACATGCCTGCACTATGTCAAACCCGCTTATATCCACGCCTCCGCTGTGTCAATCCTGTGGGTATCCACGCCTCTGCTATGTCGATCCTGCAGAATACGCGCCTGCGCTGTGTCGAATCTACGAGTATTCAAGCCTCTGCTCTGTCGATCCTGCAGAATACACACCTGCGCTATGTCAGTCCTGCGGGTATCCGTGCCTCTGCTGTGTCAATCCTGCGGAATACGCGCCTCCACTATGTCGGACCTACGGGTATAAATAATTTATCCCTTTTCTTAATCAAACCTAGATTATCAGATTTATAGATCTAATCATGCGCCAAAGAGATCTCGACCCATCAGTAGATCTTAACCATCTTGTAATGCTCAGGTTCCTCCTTGATTAAGGTCTAGCTATAACTCACCAACTGATCACCAGTATTTTAGATCTTTGCTCTTCTCAAGATATTCAACCCATTAGTCCTCCCAAGCCAGATGATCTCCTTTCCTTTTCATAGTCTAGGCCTTACTCAAACCATGGTCCAAAACCATAGAGATCCAGTATTAGGGACCCAATACCTAGGTTCAATACTTTAGATGCAAAACCACAGTCCAAAACCATAGGTTCAAAAATGTCGGACTAGATACCATGGACCAACCATAAGATTTCCCACGTGCATGCTTTTCTCTGCATGAAAGTGTGTGTACTGTACATATGCACCTTTTGATTGGTACACCTACATATATGTACGCACCTTTTGATAGGTGCACCTGCGTATGTACACGGCTTTGTGATAAGGAACCTGTGGGTATCTCATTTTCTTCCATTCTGAAAGACTAAACTATGATCTGCCATTTGAGTGAGTTGCCATCAAGGAAAATACTTATGTCATCAATCCAAACCTGTGCCAAACTTGTGTCATAATGCCAACAATCTCCCCCTTTGGACTTGATGGCAACAACACCAAATCACTCTCCCCCTTTGACATCAAGGGCAAAGGGCGGACCAAGAACATTCCGCTGTCCATACTCCCCCTGAGTACCTGCTGAAATCTATGATTGAGCTCCCCCTGACTATAAGCAAGGTCTGCAAAACGATGTTCTACAAGAAGAACATGACTCTATCATAAATGACCTTCCTATCACCAAAGACTCATACATACATCCATCTCCCAACCAAGTGGGGATATACCAATATTGACTCATCCACCCAACCAAGTGGGGATACACCAGATACCAATTGTTTATACATGACCGAAATATTACATCATCTTTCCCATGCATAGTGGGGGTACAAATTACATCATACGACCAAAAGGGATTCATCAAATGACTACAATAGATAGAGACAAACTATTACATCATGAGTCTTGATATGACCTTTACATGATATTTATAATAGAGACCAAACATCTAAATAAGACCATGATAGTCATCAGCAACTATCATACACAATGTATGATCTGACAACAACATCTAGACCTACAACCTGTATATGATCATTAGTGTATAAGTCATCAACAGGGTATGTCTGCATCAATTAATCCTTTTGAACAAAATTCTGCATATGATATACAGAATCATTCACATTATATCATATGTGAAAAACACCATAGCCATCTCATCAACATCAAGATCTGCATGATCCAAGTATCATCACTTGGGAGCATCTGCATCATCACATATGTAAGTATCAACCTATCATCATATAGGTAAGAACTTATCATCATCATGTCTCCAACAATGCAACTTTGAGTAATCATCCATGTATCCAGCACTATGTATCTCGAGCTCAAGATCATTTGTCAAGACTTCTTGATATCATCAACAACAACAATCCACATCCACATGAGCACCAAGAACTATAGGAATTCTGCATCATAACTGTATTATATGATCTTTATGCATATGATGATAGCAGCATATGAGTGACCCATCATCAAGTAATGAAGATGTGTATTCAAGCTTTGTACTTATCCTTATCCTTATGAAGATCACCATGTAAGCACCATATATGCATCATCAGAGAATCAACCACAAATCTGATCTGAACATCAACCATGTATCCCCAAGAATCATATGAGATCATAGCCAGATATATCATTTAGCCATATAAGCATGATTACCAAGGACTACTAACCATAATGCCAACAATTCATTATTAAAGGCATATGCTCCCCCTGAACCTGTGCCATCTGTTCACTATCAGATCTGATCATCCATATATCAGCAAGAAGTATTAAGGCATCATCATCATTAATTTAGGATCAAAACACTTGTCAAGATATTTCCACACATCATTAGCAGATTGTAACCATTATCAAACAAAGCAAATAATGGACTGAATCATATCAGACCCTTTTCCTGCTAACGTATACGCGACTATGTAGTAACTAACTCGCGTATATACGCGACTTCCCTTTATGAAACTTGCTTATGAGATTTAGGACACTTAATTTTTACACTTTCAGCTCCCTCTGAGTCTGTTATGTCTGTATATTGTGTTGTGCCACATCTTTTTGACTGTACTTCCTTCTTCTTCCATATCTTCAAGTGTGATGATGTTTTCTCTTTTTGATATGGTGACCGTACTTTGTTCCTGCATTCCTTTGCTATATGGCCAAGCTTGTTACATGCATAACATCTTACATGTTTCATGTTCCTTCTATAGCAATTAACAGCTTTGTGACCAAACATATTGCAAGAAAAGCAATATCCCTTAAAGTACCTGGAATGTGATGATCTTTCTGTGTGATGGTCTTGAAACATTCTTCTTCTGCATCTGGCTGCAACATGTCCAAGATTATGACATACATAACATTCAACATTATTCATTGGAGGAGTAAAATATTTTCTTTGAAGAATTTCTTTCCTTGGTTGTTGATGGGATTGACCTCTCATCTCCTTGTTGAGTATTTCACATTGTGCATTAGAGTTCCTTGTCTTCTTTCTGAACTAGATTCATCTTCAACATATTCATGAAAACCAAGACAAGTTTTCATAGCAGGGGACCTTTGACTACTAAGAATATCATCCAAAATCTTAGTACTATCTTGAAATCATAAGAGCTTATCCTTTTATTCTAAGTTGTCTTTTAGAATATTTACCTCAACCTGATGTTGCTCTTTCTTTTCACGATACTGCTTCTTCATGTTTTCTTCAACTTTTCTTCCTTCTTCCCACTAATGTCTTAGATCAAGAAGTTCCTTTTCTTGCTTCTCAAGAGCTTGGAGTAGTTCTTTATTCTGCTTATTTGATTCTTCAAGATCTTCTTTCAACGAGAGGATCGTAGCTTCACGACTTTCATAGTAACTCGATCTATCTCTGAGTTTCTTGATTGTTGTGCTCCTTTCATTGACTTGATTTCTTAATGATGTCACTTCATCCTGGAATTTTTGACATTGATCTTCCTTATCCTTGAATAACTTCCTTACCTTGTTTCCTTCCTCTAGTTGAGTTTTTAGTTTGGTAGCTTCCTCTTTGAAGGCACATTTCATTTTGTTCAATAGATCTTGTTGATCTCTAATTTTCTCTGTAAGCCTTTTAAATTCTGCCTCTATTTGATATCTTTCTTGCTCACCCATAAGAGAAAATTCAGTTGTTTCGCTATCACTTTCATCATCTTCAAATGGATGGATAAATGTATCACCAGGGTAACAAATTCATACCTAATAGTTCTTTTGCTTGTTCATCTTCATTCTGAAGTGATTCTAAATCTGAAGTTCTTCTTCCACATATTCCCCAATCGATTCTTCCACTACCATAGCTCTTCTGAGATGTCTTCTTCTTCTTAGGCGCTTTCTTCTTAAGCTTCTTTCCCATTGATCTATGGATCTCCTTCAAGCGATCAAGCTTCTATCAAAGAACCTACTTTGATACCAATTGTTGAAAATAATACTGAGAGGGGGGGGTGAATCAATATTTCCAAATCAATATAACTTTTTCATTTCCATATTAAGATTCATATACGCTACTTCAGTTAAGGCAAACCGCGTGTATTCGCAACTGTGTGTAATGCAACAAGCGTATATCCAGTAAAATTATGATTCAGTTAGTTGATCCTTAATGAATGCATCAGAACATTATTAACCATATGAATAGTAAACAGGAGTAGTAAAATAGAACAGATCATCACACACAAGAAGCACACATGAACACCATGATGTAAGGTGGAAACCAATGTGGGTGAAAACCACATGCTGCAATATGTCTCTATCTTCTTTCTATTAGAAACTTCTTTTTACAATTGATTTTGTACTGGTGTAGTCTTATACGAGTACATAGGCTGCTACCTGCAGAAGGCTACAACCTTCTCTCACTCTCCAGACTCTCCTGGAAGGGAGCTACAACCCCCTTAGCTCTTGTACTAGCCGATCCATTTACTAGTGCGTAGGTACCGACCTACTAAATGCTCCAACCTTCACTCTTTCTCCAGCTGCTACTTGAAGGGAGCTATCACCCCCTTAGCTCTTGTACTAGCTGAGGTACTAGTACGTAGGTGCTGACCTACAGAAGGCTTCAACCTTCTCTTTTTTTTCCAGGGACCACATTTCATAAATTTTTAGACTGGATCCATGAATATCAATCAAACATCAAATAGATCTGTAATCAACCAACTTCCTTGTACAAATATTGAATCAATAACTTCTCAGAACACAGTACCAGAAACCAGACACCAATTCATAACCCGAAACACTGTAGTAATAAACAAAAGAAGCTAAAACATATTTCATGAAAAGTCTGCTACTTCACCAATAGAAATCTACGTACATAGCTGATATGTCAAAGCGAACCTACATGTATACGTAGTATTCACTTGCTTCACTTGCGGGTATCCATGCCTCCACTGTGTCAATCCTCCGGGTATCCGCGCCTCTGCTGTGTTGATCCTGTGGAATACGTGCCTGTGCTCTGTCGAATCTACAGGTATTCGCGCCTCTGCTCTGTCAATCCTGCGGAATATGCGCCTGCGCTATGTCAAACTCGCGTATATCCGCACCTCGCTGTGTCAATCCTGCCGGTATCCGCACCTCTGCTGTGTCGATCCTGCGGAATACGCACCTGCGCTGTGTCGAATCTGCGGGTATTCGCGCCTTTGCTCTATCGATCCTGCAGAATACGCATCTGCGCTATGTCAATCCTGCGAGTATCCGCACCTCTGCTATGTCAATCCTGCGGAATATGCGCCTCCACTATGTCGGACCTGTGGGTATAGATAATTTATCCCTTTTCTTAATCAGACCTAGATTATTAGATTTATAGATCTAATCATGCGCCAAAGAGATCTCGACCAATCAGTAGATATTAACCATCTTGTAATGCTTAGGTTCCTCCTTGATTCAAGTCCAGCTATAACTCACCAATTGATCACTAGTATTTCAGATCTTTGCTCTTCTCAATATATTCAACCCATTAGTCCTCCCAATCCAAATGATCTCCTTTCCTTTTTATAGTCTAGGCCTTACTCAAACCATGGTCCAAAACCATAGAGATCCAATACTAGGGACCCAATACCTGGGTTCAATACTTTAGATGCAAAACCACGGACCAAAACCATAGGTTCAAAAATGTCGGACTAGATACCATGGACCAACCATAAGATTTCCCACGTGCGCGCTTTTCTCTACATGAAAGTGCATGTACTGTACGCACGCATGTTTTGATCGGTACACCTGCGTATATGTACGCACCTTTTGATCGATGCACCTGCGTATGCTCGTGGCTTTGTGATAAGGAACCTGCGGGTATCTCATTTTCTTCCATTCTGAAAGCCTGAACTATGATCTGCCATTTGAGTGAGTTGCCATCAAGGAAAACACTTATGTCATTGAGCCAAACCTGTGCCAAACCTGTGTCATAATGCCAACACCTAGATAATAAAGCCTAGAACTAGAATCCAAGCCTTGTTAATGATTTCATTACGTGAGAAGTCTTTCCTCCAATTCTTCAATGTGTTGGTGATGCTGAGTCTGTCTCTATCAGTTTTCCTAAAGACTGAGGCTGCTCAATCCCACGAGGTAGAGGTAAAGGGGCAGTGGTTTAGTAAATGCTACATCCTTTCTTCCTGTAATCCACAAAGATGGCATTTGGATGGGCCAACAAAACCTCTTTTCAGAAGATTCTCCCAAGTCAGAATCTTCTTTTGGTGAATTAACCACATAAATAACTTGACTTTCATCCATTGCGGGTTCCTCCAAAGGCTATTCCAAACCTAGTCAGGGTTTGGATAATCAAAACCTAGGGCCATGCATTTAGCTTCTTTGAGTTTAAATATGCCTTTGGTGTTTCGGCCCCATCTCAGTTGGTCAAACGAGGAAGACACTAAAATCTTCCTCTTTTCCAAGTCTAGAGCCAGGGAATCTGCCTGTGCTTTCAAAGGACTCTCTTCGTTGTAACCAAGATTCTTCCACATTCACCATTTTCCAGTATCCCTTACCTGATCCCAGAAGTCATTTAACATGAGTAGACCTTTGTTATCATTGTCATTTTTGAGAGCGGTTTGTTCTTCTCTAAACAAATTTGGTTCCTGCAGCCAGTTATCCTCCCAAAACTGTGCAAGGTTCCCAGCTCTCATCTCCCAGAAACTATGCTACTAGACAATGCCTCTATTCTCCCAAGCAAGGTTCCAAATGTGGGAGCCCTTGATGTGCCCTGACATTCTGATATGATCCCTCTCCTGAAAATTCTTTGCATATTTCTGCTTCCAAAGCTTTGCCCAAGGGGTTGCCAATTCCTTCAGCCATCTCCACCAAAGTTTTTCTCCTGAAACTCTACTGAGGATTTCAAGGTCATGAAGCCCCAAACCTCCATGGGCCTTAGGTTTGTAGAGCTTGTCCCAAGCTACTAACGCTCACTTCTTTTTCTCTTCCCCTTTACCCCAAAGAGAATCTCGTTTAATACTCCTGATTTGTTGTATAACACCTTTTGGAGCAGGGAGGGTTGAAAACATGAAAATGGGTGTAGAATGCAGAATAACCTTTGTAAGCAAAAGACGTCCCACCAAGTTCAAAGACCTACAGGTCCATTTCCTGACTTTATCCTGAAGTTTATTGGTGACCGGTTCCCACACTCGCTTCCTTAGAGGTTTGTCAATAAGAGGAATTCTAAGGTACTTGGAAGGTAACTGAGCCCTTTGAAACCCTAGAATTCTGGTGAGGTTCCTCTGAATAGCAATGCCAATATTGAAAAAAAAAACTTTTGATTTGTCAAGGCTTACCTCTGTACCAGCCGCCAAAGAAAGGTTGTTCAGTATCTGTTTGAATTCTCTGCCTTCTTTGACCGTAGGAATGCCCTGCAACATTATATCATCCACAAGTTGTTGATGAGTAGAGGCATCCCCATCTGGGGTAAGTTTCAGACCCTAGATTCTTCCTTCACCATTTGCTATTTTGATCGCTCTGCCTAGTCCTTCCATCATGAGAACAAATAGGAAGGGGGAGAGTGGATCCCTTTGTCTGAGACCCCTAGAAGGTATAAAGGTTCTAGAGGGAGATCCATTAAGTAGAATTGAGAAACTAATCGAGGATACAAGGGCCATAACCCATCTTATCTAGTTGTGGTTGAATCCATAAGCTCTTAGCACCTTGTTGATGTACGCCCAAATTAGCTTATCATAAACTTTCGCTAGGTTTGGTTGCATTATCATACCAGCTTGCTTCTTGCTCTTAAGAGAGTGTACCACCTCATGTGCTTATATGATGTTGTTGAGAATCTATCTTCCTTCCACAAAACGAGTTTGCTCCTCTGAAACGAGAGCATGAAGAAGAGGCTTTAGCCTGTTATCAATCACTTTGGAGATAATTTTGTACACCACATTACATAAAGCTATGGGTCTGAATCTATCCAGTGTCATAGCTTTTTATTACTTTGGAATCAAAGCTATGAAAGAGGCATTAAGAGATTTCAAAATAGTTTTGGATCTTATAGAGTCTTCCACAACCTCAAGGATATCTTGTTTGATTGTTTTCCAGCAAGCTTTGAAGAAATCCACATTGAAACCATCAAGGCCAGGGGCTTGCCCGTTTTTCATCTCAGTGATGACGTCACTAACCTCCTCTTCTAACACTGGCCTATTAAGATTGTGGTTGTCTTCCCTAGTTACAAGTTTAGGAATGAACTTTGCGAATTCGTTAATGAACCGTGATCTATCAACAAGATGCTTCTCTGCTATGCTACGGAAGTGATGAACTAGGACAGATTCTATTTCTATGTGTGAGACAAGCTCTTTCCGTTGAGAATCTTTGAGTTTGGAAATTTTTTTATGAGATCTGCGATCCAAATTTCATCTATGAAAAACCTTTGTGTTTCTTTCTCCTTCTCTAATCCATTACACCCTCGATTTCTATCTCCATAAAATCTCCTCTTGTAAGCACCGATCCTCCCATTCGTTCTGCAAAGAATCAACCTGAATTTTCCTTTCGTCATAAAAACCCTCTAGGATGTTGATCTGATTAATCTCCTAGATTTTCTTCTCAACTTCTTTTTTGGCTTTCAAAATTATTGCCAAACTCTTGTTTATCCCAATCTTTAAGCCTAGATTTGATGTGCTTGAGTCTCTGCTACAGTATGAACATTTTAATGCCTTGAACGGGCCTATCTTCCATCCACCATTTGTCAATATTGCTGGTGAAGTCAGGGTGAGAGAGCCAGATATTTTCAAACCTAAAGGGTCTGTTCCTTGGTGTACCCATAAAAGTAGCTTCCATCTAGACAGGCCAGTGGTTCGAGCCTCTGAAGGGGAGGATTAAAGCTGACATATCAAGGCCTTCGATAAGGAGTTCCTCTAAGATTATGAATCTGTCTAATTTAGAGGCAACTTGAGAAGCTCCTCCTCTCTTATTATTCCAAGTAAAAATGCCATTTGTTGTTTCTGTGTCCACTAGCCCCATGTTATTCATGAAGTTCTAGAAGACAATGGACTCCCTGCTTAGTTTCCTTGTACCTCCTTTTTTCCCGTACGAGATCTGATCATATTGAAATCCCCTAGTAGAATCCAAGGCATATGAGGATGTTTGTCCCTCAGCTCCTCAAGGGATGTGAGAAGCTTTAGTTTGTCTTCTAGTTTTGAGGGCCATAGACATTAGTGATCATGTAGATCTCCTTATCCCCCAAAGGTTGAGTCACCATCGATAGATAATTCTTAGAAGCTTTAGCATCCAGGATTCCAAGTTTTTGAGGATCCCATAGAGTGAGAATCCCCCCCACCGAGTTATCTTCTTTTACCTCTGGATACTCATACTTGATTAACCATTTGTTGTGTATCTCTCTGATCTTGTCCATTGAACATTTTGTTTCCTGAATAAAAATCATATCTGATTTTTTTCTTTTATTCGACTACTAAAATTTCTTTGTTTCCTTTTACTTCCTAGACCCATAATGTTCTAGGTTGTAAGCTTCATTAAGAAATGTTTGTAAAGGAGTAACTGGTAAGATCCTTCATCTTACCTGAGTTAATCATAAGTTTTCCACATTCAGACAATAGCTCATTCTATTTCTTCCTTCCTCTTTTCCTACCCAGGTTCTTTGAAGAAAGCATTGGTGTATCCTCCATCGTTTTCACTCCCCTATTCTCCTGGCTATCATGGTTTATTTTGACTCTAGAGCACTTTGTTTTTTATCTCTAGAGGAAGAGTTGTTGAACCTTGTCAAACTCCGCTTTTGGTAGAGAGTCAACCGCTTTGGTGATTCCCTCCTCTAGAAAATTTTCTAGATCTAAATTCTCCCTCTCTAGAATCTCCTGCAGTTCATCGTCTTCTATTCTTTCCTCACTTGGAGTCATCTCATGGTCCCTACTAAGCTCCATCATATTTGGCAAATCATCCATTTATTTGTCGTTTTCTAGTATCTCCTCCATGTTAGCATCCCCTTCCTTCTCATTGTGAATATTCTCCGATTCCTGGTTTGTCCCATTGTTTTCAACTTCTTCTTCTAAGATCTTGAAACTATTACGGTTTGTTTGCCCATCTTCAGTACTTTTCTTTTGGTACCTCTTGCCTCCTTTCCATTTACGCCCTACCTTAGTAAAGCCTTCGGGAACCTTGCCTGTGGTGGCTTTTGTGTTGATCTCCAGTTTGATCAAATGGTAGTCTCTGTATAGGTGCCCATGTTCATGGCACTTACGACACCTGAATGGGACGTGTTCATAGTCTACTGTTTGCACCCATTCCTCGTCATACACTTCCAAAATGATTGCATCTGGAAGTGCCTCAGATAAGTCCATTTCCACACAATTCCAGGCAAAGGAAGTGTATTTGCCTCTTAAAGTAGTATCTGAGATTTTTATAAAATGACCTAGCTTGTTACCAATAGCCTTTAGAGATTCTAGCAGCCAATAATCTAAAGGAAGGGAGTAGAGTCTTATCCATACCAGTACCGAGGTGAAAGTCTCTCATTCTGGGACAAAGTTCATTACCCATGGTCTCATGTAAAGGCCTACAGACACGTAAAAATAAGGTCCTCCTTCGAACACTTTGTCTTTGTCCTCTAGGCTTGTGAACACCGCCATGAAGAAACCCTTAGACCCAAGGTGAAGGTCAATTTTCCCCTTTGGTTTCCAGTGGTTCCTTATCCATGTTTAGAAAGCCTTCTTTGTCAGCCAGATCCCCATGAATTTATAGATAACAACATATTCGCCATGTGTTCTCTGTGCACCTGCAGCGCTGGGTCACTTAAAACGACTCGAGGAATAGTGGTCCCCTTGGGTTTACATGCTCTTGATGTTTTCATGGGAGAAACTTTCTGATTGTTACCCTTTGTTCTCTTCTCCTTACTATGTTCCTCATGGTTCTTTTCCTGTTCTTGAGGTCCGATGGTTTCCGATTTTTCATTATTCGTAATCTATGTTTCCACCTCCACTGGTTTCTTCTAGCGATGGGAACCATCTCCCTTGCTTTTTTCTGCAACTACTTGACTGTAGGAGGGAGCAGAACTCCCTCCTCCTCCCCTCGCCATGGTAACCAGCTACACAAACCCTAAAGCAAAACCCTAGATCAACACAGTATCTTCAAAGTAATTTGCCTAGCATACATCAATCTTAATCGTAGATCCCATGGAGCTATACTTAAGGTTGTGGTACTTTACCTATTGTATGTTTCAGAAGCTTTTATGAGCATATTTTCTGGTCGAATTTGTCCAAATTGTGGTAAGGATTTGTTAGAATCACAAGTTTGAGTTATTAACTCTCCACAATCCAAGTGCAATACAAATTTTTCGTAAGTTTAGTTCTGATCTCCAAAATAAAAGTCCTATAAAAGATTTTCATGATGCTAAATCCATATATGCACTCAAGAATGTATTTAAAACAATTCAAATTCAAAATTTGACCAAAAAAACCAAATTATATATAACCCTTCAAATTCATTAAAAGGAAAAAAAAAAAAAAAAAACTTTGAAATCATTCTTATTTACAATATTATATGGTAAAAAAATTTCCTTTCTACTCCTTTTTCTCTATTTTATAAAAAACAATTTGCATGATTTTACTAGAATATTGAAAAACTTCAAAAGTTAAATGAAAATCATTCCCCTATCTACCATTCATTTATTGTTTATTTGGAAATAATTACTATTCTTTATAGTGATTTTTTTTAAATATACTAAACCTTTTACTCAAATATCTTTTCTTTTAATTCTTTATTTATATTATTTTACCCCGTGTTTAATTATTTAAGTTAATATCAAATTTGGTGGGGCTAGGTTTATATTTAAAGAGATTTAAACCCCACTTTATTTGTATAAACTGCTTATTCATATTGGTTAATTTTTAAACGTATTATTTTAATTATTTTCAATACTTCAAAACTAAAACATCCTTAATCGTATTTTTCTATTTCATATCTTTAAATACACAATTTATCATAAACACAATGTATTACTTATATGTGCAAGATATTTATTCACTCAAGATATCCACTTCTTGAAAAATCCAAGGATAATGCATCCATTAAGCCCTGCTTGAGGTAACAAGGGAAGCTGCGAGGCAGCGAGTCCCTGCATCAAGTTAACCTTTGTCCGGCCGGAAGTGTGCACACTAGCGTTCTCCTCTAAGCTTCTAGTTAGCTCATCGAAAAGACTGACTCCCGGGCAAACTAAGGTCCTGTCAGATTGCATAGCACATGCTAAAAGCTGCGATGCCTGCCAGAGGTATGGACCAATGCAGTACAAGCCGGCTTCCGACTTAGACCCGATTATCAAGCCTTGGCCATTTCGAGCTTGGGCAATGGATATCATCGGACTATCCCAGATCGTCAAGTACACAGTCATGCGCCATACTCACAGTCTTTACTAGGACCTCTGCTTAGTCTAGAAGCTCTAGTCATAGAATTCTCCTCTAAGCTTCTAGTTAGCTCATCAAAAAGACTGACTCCCGTGAAAACTAAGGTCCTGTCAGATTGCATAGCACATGCTAGAAGTTGCGATGCCTGCCAGAGGTATGGACCAATGTAGTAGAAGCCGGCTTCCGACTTAGACCCAATTATCAAGCCTTGGCCATTTCGAGCTTGGGCAATGGATATCATCGGACTATCCCAGATCGTCAAGTACACAGTCATGCGCCATACTCAGAGTCTTTACTAGGACCTCTGCTTAGTCTAGAAGCTCTAGTCATAGAATCACTTTTAGACATAGAACCTCTAGTCTTTGCATAGCAAGTCAATCACAGCCAGGAGTAGCCTTAAGGGCATAGCCAAGTAGGTCCTATTTGATGTGGCATCAATGATATACTGCCTCTCCTTTGTGAGCTTGATATGCTAGTTTCGTAATCATCGACATCCCAACAGAGACGATAAAAGCATAAAAATGAGAGTTTTAGCAGCCTGCCAGAGGTATGGACCAATGCAGCACAAGCCGGCTTCCGACTTAGACTCGATTATCAAGCCTTGGCCATTCGAGCTTGGGCAATGGATATCATCGGACTATCCCAGATCGTCAAGTACACAGTCATGCGCCATACTCACAGTCTTTACTAGAACCTCTGCTTAGTCTAGAAGCTCTAGTCATAGAATCACTTCTAGACATAGAATCACTTCTAGACATAGAACCTCTAGTCTTTTCATAGCAAGTCAATCACAGCCAGGAGTAGCCTTAAGGGCATCGCCAAGTAGGTCCTATTTGATGTGGCATCAATGATACACTGCCTCTCCTTCATGATCTTGATATGCTAGTTTCGTAATCATCGACATCTCAGTAGAGACGATAAAAGCATAAAAATGAGAGTTTTAGCACCATGGCAGATCCAAATGCATAGCATCAAGTTAAAATAATCATTTCTTATGAAAAATTGTAACATGTGAAGAGTACAAGACAAGCACGACATTATGCCTATGAAGCAGATTATGCCTATAAAGCAAATTGATACTTTTTTCAGACAGTTTTCATATATATAGAAAAAACGAAACTAGAATACTGGCATCAATGATACACTGATTCTTTAGATTCAAGGAGCGCTGTTATTTCTAATCAGGGCAGTCTGCAGTGCCTCTCCTTTTTCAGCTTGATATGCTTGTTTTGTAACCATCGGCATCCCAGCAAAGACGATAAAAGCATAAAAATGAGAGTTTCAGTACCATGGCAGATACAAATGCATAGCATCAAGTTAAAATAAGCATTTCTTATGACGGACTGTAATATGTGAAGAATAAAAGACAAGCACGACATTATGCCTATGAAGCAGACTGAAACTGGAATACTGGTTAGATTCTTTAGATTCAAGGAACGTTGTTATTTGCAATCAGGGCAGTTTGCAGTGCTTCTCCTTTGTCAGCTTGATATGCTAGTTTTGTAATCATCGGCATGCCAGCAGAGACGATAAAAGCATAAAAATGAGAGTTTCAGCACCATGGCAGATCCAAATGCATATTTGAAGCATCTGTCGTAGACCTGTAACAGACAAGGAAGCGGGGAATTAAGACAACGCGTAAAGTAATGCAAAAATAGGCGTGAGATTCAGAATTTTGACTATACAACTGAAACATACTCCATAATCATATGCTCTTCGTTCAAGATGTTATTGTTTTCTTGGTTTCTTTTTTCTTCGTGTTTCTACTTTTACGATGTCGATAATCAGAAGAGTCATGAGAACAAGTGCTAAGAGAAACAATGCCGCTAGTTGAGTAAGTTGGCTTATGCTAATGGATTCCATGTAATGTGAAGCAGAGAGATGTATGTCAATATCTAGGTGGAGAAGGTGGTTTTCTTTTGTAAGCGAGAAATTAGGCATTGCTTTTGCCAATTTATAAAAGAGTTCAATGTGTTTGCAAACTGGTTTTAAGTGTGAATGGAACTGGGTTTTTGAGAATATTTTACTGTACAACCAAATAAGGAAAGCCATGCAAGATCACAAGACTTGAATGCGGGGTAAACTGCTGACACGTGCAGAAGTAAGTACGTATACGGATTGATTTGGAATGGATCTGAAATACTTGAAGATCAGATTGGAGGAGGCCAGTATTAAATGATCGCTATAAAACGGAGAACTTACGTTAAGTGAGCAATCGATTGGCATATGAAATGATGTATGTGACGGCAAAAGTAAATGGGAGATTAGGTGATGTATCTGACATCAGGGGCAGATCTCAAATGAAATCTTAGGGTTAGATTGCGGCCAAGATATTCTAATAAACAATTTGCAATTAAGCGATCTATCTGACATCGGAAGCAGATGGCATATGAGATGATGTATGTGACGGCAATAAAAGAGAAATTAGGTGATGTATCTGACATCAGGGGCAGATCTCAAATGGAATCTTAGTGTTAGATTGTAGGTCACTATTTTCTTGGTCTTCCAACTACTTCAGAAAGGATCATGCATCAATCCACTGACCACCTATTCACCTTGATTAATCAATGGATCTGCTTTGGTCTTTGACCAATATGTCCTTACCCTACTACATGCCAATCTTGATTTCTGGAATGTCTTATGTCATTATTTATATGCTGCAGTATACTAGAATGAGAAAGATTTGAGAACAAATGCAAAGACTTCCTGTTTAAAGTCTAAATAAGTCTTGTTCTAAGCAACTCATATTTGGGTTAAGTTATTATATTCAACAAACAAAGATCTTTGACAAGTATCGTACTGCTTGACTAATAGTAAATGCTTAAGCATGTACTAAGGTCCATAAGTTGAAAACTTTTGATCCCTTAAAAACATTATAACCCTGATTCAGACTTTCCTTTTCAATTAAGCTGTTTGCAGTATTGTACCGCATACATAGAGCAAAAGAACTACAACAATATGTGAGCTGTTTGTATCAAGAAGACAAGAATTAATTGGCCAATGCTTTCATGGCATCCCTTTATGTTCAGTACTGCTGCCCATGATAGGCATTAACCAGTGTTTGGATTGGGTCAAAACTGTGTAATGAGCGGGTTGATCAACAGACCCCCTTGACCAACATAGTCCCTCTCATGTGTGTTGAGTAGATGTAATAAATAGGCGTTGAATACGAATAAGAGAGGGGTGTAACCATTAGTACTTGATACTGTACTTCAATGATTGAACTAAAGGATACATAAGAGGTATATGACAGAAAATGCAGCTGGTATTAAGTACCCAACCTTGAACCTTAAGGTCAAAACTCTTTGCTAATCTAATTGAAATTCATAGCCTTCATTCAGGCCTCTCCAAAATATGTTGATGACTAGAAACTATGTTACGTTTTCTCATTGTCTGACTTCTTGCATGGCTAGTTTTTCAGGGTTATCTGGTTGGAAATGGAATTACAGATGAAGCATTTGACAGCACACAGGTGCCTTTTGCACATGGAAAGGGACTTATTTCAGATGAATTATACCAGGTGTGTACCCTGCAACAGCAAAATAAGATACCATAGAATCATAGGCACAATTTTTGTATTCTTCATACAAGGATGGTAGTTCTAAGGATGCCATTTGACTACTAGTCTAATATGGTATTATTTTACGAGTTGTTTACTGTTATGTTTAGAGAATTTAAATCAGTTGGCATTTCAACAGGTGTTGAATATAGAACTTCTCCATACTTGTTGCTGCAGGCAGTAAAGGAGACTTGCAATGGTAGCTATTCGTATTCCACCAATGCTTTTTGTCAATCGAAGATATTAGAAGTGTGGGAGGTAATGCTTGTAGTCCACTCCTGAGATGACATTAAAGTATTGAATATACACAGTTCATTACCTCAAGGTGTTGGTATACTATACAAGTTGCACATTAGTATAGATTCAATGTCATGAGAAGTTTAGGATACATGACTAAAACAGTTACACATAAATTGTATAAACATGAAGATGTCACCGTTCATTACCTCAAGGTGTTGGTATACTATACAAGTTGCACATTAGTATAGATTCAATATCATGAGAAGTTTAGGATACATGACTAAAACAGTTACACATAAATTGCATAAACATGAAGATGTCATTGCAGCAAAAAGACAATAATGAAGGTTCAAGAAGCTTCAATCAGTTAGCTTCCAAGAAGCTTCAATCAGTTAGTTCCTTACCTGGATCGCTTTTGCTCACATATTATTATCAGCACATAAAAATTTATCTCTACCCAGGAGCAGGCCCAGTTACGGATCCATTGCCTACATAAAATTCAAATCAATTCCAACAATAAATACTCTAAGGGATAATGGAGAACTCGCACTTGCACCAAAAATACTAAATTAACTCCAAACCTATTGCAAATATTGTAATTTCGATAGGAATATCCACAAGAAGATGCAAATATTGTGGAAACATGTTCTTCAAATCAAAAGACAAAGAATTAAATAAAAGCTGGCCTCATAAAATAACAGGCATTTATTGAGTAAAGATAAGCTATAATAGAAACATCAGAATGCAATGTTGCAGGAAAATAAATGATAACAAAGACTATAAGTATAGCAATCGTACCTTGTCTCCATTATTTCTGATCAGGTTGCTGTTCTCTAATGCAATAGGCTATATACTCTAAGTTGTAGAATAAATATCAGTATCTACTAAATATTTTCAGATAGCATCTGCATGTGCTACCTATCAACATCCTTTCACTCAGGGTTAGCCAAAGAGAAAAATGCAATACTGTGATCTGGTTGCTTGTGTTCCTCCTCTAACTGGATTTCACCTTTTGTTAACCACTCTTATCTACGGGTTCTCTTTCCATAAACATTAAACTCAGAATGAGCAGAAAACTCAAACAGCGATGCCAAAGGTTCGAGTTTTAAAAACGTGAATGCAGCCCATATGTTGACCTCAATCTCCCTCATCAAAACATATCAGAAAATTAACACAGCCGGCCAAAATGTAGCTCGAGATATGGAAATCTGTGCTCCTATAATTCTATGTTTCATGGCCAAAAAATATCGTCTTTCCATAAGGAAACCAAATCCATGAACTACAAAAACCCCATGGAAAATAGAAACCTATGGATCTATGGAAAAGAGAAACCTATGGATCGATTACTAGCATTTAGTTAATGGATGGAAATTGTTTATCGGCCATGAACCTTTATTAACAAGAGAGTCCGATACTTCAATGCAGATAATGCAATAAGCACACCTTTACAAGAGAATTCTTCCAAAAAGAACTTATTAACACCGGTTCTTAACAGAAAACTTGTTAACAGTGGTTCTTGCATCCCATCCCTTTTAAAGAAGGGCTCAAAGCCTCAATCAAACATGGAAAGCAAGAACCCTCCATTAAAAGTGCTGCAGGACTACCTTTGCATCGTATTATAGCGAACACAAATCGGCAAGCTAAACATCGATAGAAAACTCGCAGTAAGTTTCTGCATTTGATCTATTTACAATGAAATCCCAGCACTCTGAACATCAAGAAAACTGAATACTTCATAGAAAAGTAAAATAATTGGCAATGGACTCTAAATTTTTATCGGCAAATTCATTTAAACTGTTAATAGTACCTTCAAAACATCTCACTCGAAAATCTCCATGCTAAAGCAGCAACATGCTTCATCTCATGATCAAAATTAAACCATGAAATAATCCATGGAAACACAATACCCTACCATCCGCACAAAATCCACAAAACTAAATGCAATTGTAAATAGAAAACTGCAGCAAAGAAAATTGAAATGAAAATATCCACAATATCTATCACTTTTAATCTCTTTCCAATGAAGAAACGTTCAAACAAGAAAAAAATCGCAGAAACGGCAAAACGACAGGTAATTGCCACAAAATCCATTGAACTTTTACAGCAAATTGCGCAGCAGAGGCATTGAAAGCCAAAACCGGCCCGAAGAACCCGAAGAAAAAGCAAGCTATGATCCAGCGCGGAAAAAATCAATACCGGTAATTAAGATTTAATAACTGGAAGTATATGCCTAACCTTCAACCAGCTCCGACTTGTTTCTGACATCGACGCCATAGTATACAGCCCGTCCAGACTTGAGAGCCTCAGCAAGAATCGAACTCTGCTCTTCGTTTTCATCCAAAGTCATTGTACGAGCAAAATCGGCAATTCTTACGATCCATCGACCGGATTCCAGAAGTTTCCGAACAAGATGACGAGCCACAAATCCTCGTCCTCCCGTCACAACGCAGCAATCAAATTCTACTGCCGGGAAATTTTTCAAACCCTCCTCGATCGCCATTGACGAGCTGGAAGCGAAATTGAAGGAATTCCCTTGCTCTGCAGATTTTTATGCTTGAGACTGACTTGACTGGACTGGTTTTCATGGACATGAGGACAATTCGTTACTTCCTGATAGATTGATTACCGTCTTTTACTGTGTATATATTCTTAAGCAAAGGTGGTTAGGTATGGTCGGCTGATTAAAGTCACTTTTTGTGCCTTAAAAGAAAAGGAAGGAGAATGGCTCACCATATATTTTTACAGTATGATTCCCTCTCAGCTCAGACCAGGTAGTTGTACACGAGTAAAAGAAGTATAACCTGAAATGACCAAAGAGGGTATATTAGTGATGTAATTTAACATTAAAAGGGAACGAAGCTCTTGGAAAACTAAAAATTAAAACACGTCCATGTGGGCCCTGCTCACCTCCTTCTCAGTGGGATAGCAGGGCCACATGGCTCACCTCCTTCTCTGTGGGATAGCATGGAGGCACTAAACCATGCCACTTAACATTGTATCATGGTCATATGTCAATACAGGAGGCAGAAGGATAATCCAACTGTCCACTGCACATGCACCAGTTTTTCAATTTCATGGCCTTCTAGGTTTGTCTCATCCAGCTGCCAACACTCCCAGATGAGCAGAACACATTAAGCCCTGTTTTTTTCATCTTTTCGCAGAATAGTGGTTGTTTACAAGACTGACTCCTCCTCTGTGTGCTCTATGACATGAGCCTTCTGCTAAGGCCCTCCCTGGTTGGTTTTCTGGTCTGTGTTGCCCTTTCTTCTTGGCCCCTTTTCCTTTGCCTTTGAAATTGGCCGCAAAGGCCTGCTCGGAACCCTCTGTCTCAGTGTTGCTCCCGAACTGTTTCTTCCATCCGTCCTGCTGTAAGAGCTTGTTGCAAAGCTCTCCAAACTTCAGGTAAACATCCGTAGCTCTGAATCTGGATTTCTATGTATGTCATCCTGGAGCATAAAGCCTGGAGTGCCGCCTACGAAGGCCAAGAAACCCTAGCGTCAGGCTCTACCTTCTCCTCTTTCCTTCCCTGCGTACGCATCGGTATGCCCCGGGCCGCCGCCCACCCAGGTTCACGCTGTATGAACAAAATGAGCTCTGTACTTGTTAAATCGGCAAATCTGTATTCATCCATCAAAACAGTGTATGCAGCTTGTGAGTATCAGAACAGGCCTGCCATTGCCTTCCCTGTGGGGGTTTTGCTGCTCCATATGCACATTGGTCAGAGGCGTTGATATTGGGGATCCCTACCAGCCGTAGCCTATCTATACCCCCATGCCACCCACAAGAAGCCGAGGGCCGGACTCTGCTGAGCGGGTGTAGCGTGTTCAGGTCTAAAATAAGATTGATGTCCATCACCCGGAAGACACGCTTCGACCTTTCCCCCCTGACTGAATGCCTTCGATCAAACCTATCTTGCTGCTTGCCTTCTCCCTTCCTGCCTGATAGGATATATTACCCATAGTCCCCCGGGACGGGGCTTACCCTACAGAACCTTAGTTCCTACTTCGCATTGATGCTATGTTACATACGATGCACCTGTTGATGAGGATCATGCGACAGACACTGAGTTGCAGTCAGCTAGTGCCAGGCACGGACACCTGCACAACACCTGTTAAGATCAAACCATAGCATACCCTGCAACCTTAGCATATACCTGTTTGCAGATAATACGAATTAACGAATTAATGCTAGCATTAACACGAGACCGTTGACGGTCAGCCATAATGAACTGGGCCTAAATAGCAATTTAACCTATGTTCGGGCCTCTTCCGCCTCGGGAAGAGGCCAAATAAGATGGGAAAGCTTCAGCGGGGAATCAGACTTTGGCTATCTGGGGAGAACACCGCACAGCGCATTTCCGAACTTTATACTAAGCACCGTATAACACACTAAAAAAACTGTAAACTAATGCTAAGTCGAAGACTAACGATTACTATAGTCCCTGCCGATTGCGAGATGGCAGGGACTAATAAATAATATAAGGCAATGTATACCCATTGAAAAAACCTAAATCTATTGCATGATCATCTTAGAGCGAAATCTTGGAATCATACAATCAGTCAGGAAGAATGTTACCTTTATATGGCCTCAATATAATTATCAATCACTCGAGCATCTAGTGATGAACGGTCGACCATATAACCCAAGAGTTTGCCACTGAAATAAGCTTTGCAGTGCTCTACGATAGACCGAACAATTACTGACTTCACCATAACTACCTTGACCGCGAATATCTATCATACCATGTTTCTTCGGTAACTTATATCTATTCTACCTTGTTTTTGTGAGAGCTTAGAGAACTCCGTGGAGCGACCTGAAGATCCACAAATTAGATAACTGTAAGTAACTTTAAAGAGAAATGAAATTAAAAACTAGATACCGGACGGCGGAACCTACCAACATTCGCGTTTAAACTTCTGCCTCAACCATCTGGGCTATAGTTTGATGCATTCTTTTGAGGAATTATTTGGTGGAGTAACTTCTCTAAGTTGTTGTTAGAAGATCCTCCATCCTGGACAGCGTGCTTCGCAGCTTGTTTCAGTTTTCCAACTCTTTTCCTCATTTTAACTCCTTCCTCTCCTCCTATCAAATTCCTCACCAACACTGCCACCTCTTCCCTCTTCACCGTCTTTTTTAAATGCATTCCTATTGCCCACTCTTCACAAATGAATTTCGCATTTATATGTTGATCGGCCAAAAAGGGCCAGCATATCATCGGCACTCCCGCGCTTATGCTTTCCAACGTGGAGTTCCACCCGCTATGAGTGAGAAACCCTCCCACAGAAGGGTGGGACAGTACTTTTATCTGGGGCGCCCACCCCGCCAACAGACCTCTATCCTTTGTTTCCTCAATGAATTCCTTTGGCAATATGGCAGATTCACCATTAACTATATCTGGCCGGATAACCCACAAAAAGTGTTGGTTGCTGGAGACCAATCCCCATGCAAATTCCAGTAGTTGTTCATTGGACAAAACTGCAATGCTTCCCAAACAAACGTACACGACAGAACATGGATTCTGTGTATCCAACCATGTGAGGCAGCAACTTTCTTCATTCCACATACTCAATTCATCTGAGGGTCCATCTTTACTCTTACAATGAAATGATTGAGATAGCAGTAGAGGACCGATGGCATATACACGGAAGTTAACTGAGAGTGCCTCCAAAACTGGGCGTTCCAGTTCTTCGAATGTGTTAACTAGTAATGCAGCTGCTGATAATGTACCTTGGCCTACCATTATTCCACTCTGAACACCCGGATCCGAAATGTCTGTGACTAAGAGGATGTTGGGCAGCTCCCTCAACCGCAGCGGGGGCATTCCTGGGATGCAAGTGATTCTCACTTCATCAAGATATTCCTCGGTGAGGCAGCTTTCATCTGTCAAACACGAACATTATTCATCACAATACAAAGTACAATGGCAATTCCATCCAAAGTGCGAAGAACAGATTGAAACTACAAAAGATAGGACATGTGTATGCGACCGTTTGAATCGTGTAAGCTACACATTTCCACCCATAGAGATCAAAATATAATTAAGATTAATCAGTTTTTTAACACATTGTATTTATTCCGCCAACTTTCCATTGTATACGTTCCATATCTTAAAGTAAACTTTGTTTATAAAACTTTATTTTTAGGAATTTAGATCAATTTTAAAACAACTTTGTTATCAATTTTCTTAAAAGATGATAATAAAACAGGTAACTCACATCAAACACCCCCCCCCCCATTTCATAGGAGGACAATATCAAACAGGTAACTCACATCAAACAGCTAACTTTGTACAGAAAATGCTTAGGACAAAATTAGCAATGTCCTTTATCCGGTCAAACATTTCGGGGAATAACCCGCTCTAATTCCTTTTAAAATCTCTTCGTTCATTTTCCGTGACGCATCGAGAGAGGCAACATACACTTCAGAATAGAGGAGCAACTCCAGAAATTAGAAGTTCAATAGAAATGAGATGTGTAAAATATGTATTTATAAACTAAAATATTCAAAATTTAGGATATTGTAATATTAATTTGTATAATATTAATATTGGAATATTAGTTTATATTTATATTTTTAGTTATTTGAAAACTTATATAGTAATAATTTTAACAATATATATTTTTAAATTAATTATATCAAAGATTACAATTAATTATGATAAAACATATCCCCGGATGCGGGTGGCGGGACGGCAACGTTGGGCACGCCACATGCTATGCATGGGCTGCCCCGTGTAGACAATACGGCTTCCATATGAAGGCCGTCAACCGGCACTTGAAC
Source organism: Pinus tabuliformis (assembly GCA_031772625.1). Lineage (NCBI taxonomy): Eukaryota > Viridiplantae > Streptophyta > Pinopsida > Pinales > Pinaceae > Pinus > Pinus tabuliformis. The sequence continues at coordinate 1,608,593,891 of CM062817.1, read as the reverse complement.
CCCCAGCTGCGATTAATGGAATTAATGGTGCGGGCGGTAGGTTTATGGATCTGTACAGGGCACTTAATGCGCGCCTGTTTCGAGAGCATGAGGCAGAGCATAACAAGAACGATGGAGGGCGTAAGAAATGTATGTCTGGAGAATTTGGGAAAAGAAGGAATTGCAGAGAACCGAGGCGGTGGCAGCTCCGTCGGGTTTCTTGTGGTTACTATCACTGCCATAGCCTCTCTGGTTACTGGTCTTGTAGTCGGTGGCACTTGGCTCAATTGCTGGGTGAGAACCGGAATTGGTCCACCTTGCCACCAAGGAACAGGTCTCAGAGAGGAAATTGGGTACCAGAGAAAGATTTGGGAAGTAATAGGTTCAGTCTTCGACTCCAAGCTCACCTGCACACACACAAGAGCAGAGTTAGTTTCACCATGGTTAAACTCCGTCAGCGACAGCCGTGTAGGAGAGGTCCAGCTAGAGGCTCTTCCTCGCGAGCTCCATCAGTGGATGAGCATCACCACTGTTGTTGCTGCTATTGCCATCGAAGAGCCAAAGCTACTCCACTTCCCATCAGCCAGTTTTTGGAGGTTGGAAGTGCTAATGAGGACAACTCAGAGCCTCCCTCCTTTGGCTCAGTGGTTTTCACATTGCCAAGTGCTGAGAGCAACCCAGGGCTCAGTGCCCACATCTCAGTTATGTTCACAAGAACTCTGGAAGAAAATGGGGAAACTGCCCCTCAAAACTCGCAGAAGAAGCAAGCGGAGGGCAAAGGCAAAGAAATTTTCCAAGGAGTACAGGAAGCAGGGGAACAAAGCTTCGCTTTGGAGCCACCAGCGTCTGAGGCTGGACAGCACGAATCGTTTCCTCCTGTGGGACCAGCTCCTCCGGATATTGATGAAGAAACATGGCGAAAGATGTGGGAGGGTAGACCAGAGGGAGAGGGCTGGGCGTATATCGTGGAGGACAACAGCCTTGCCGACGAAGCTGATGCCTTCTTCGCGTCCCTTCCTTCTTCCTCAACACATCGTAAGGATTAAAACTGACACGGGTAATTCTCTCTGGCGCTTTCGTTTTGATGGCTGACAGTGGATGCCTACATATTCGCCTTCTGTAATTTTGATTGGGAGCTGGTCTGGTCTTACTTTCAGTTGGTCAATTCTCAATTTCAATTTTGTCTGGTTGTTAAGTCAATCCCATCTGGCAATTCGCCCCTGCGTGGGTAGTAATGTTTTGAATCCTCTTCCTGGGGCTCCAAGGGGAGCCCGCTGACGTCTAATTCTGGTTTTGCATATGTGGTCTGGTGCTGCCCCTGTGTGGGAGCGTTACTTCTGTGCTTGGTCTGTTTGGTTTTGTGAAGGCTTTCCCGGAGAGGGAGACCTCAGAATTTTGTTCTTGGTTCCCAGAGAGCTACCAGAAGCCCTGGAAGACTTGCTTCACAGTTTGTAATTTTCACTTGTACAGTTAATATATGAATTAGATAGCCTTTATGTAGAAAAAAAAATTATGATAAAACATATATATATTGTAATTAACTATGATAAAATATAATTTTTGGAAATAAACGGTATATAGTATCCTAAAATTAAAACGTTTAATGTTTTAAGTGAATATTATATTTTGATTGATTCCAGAGTTTGTTTTAAGTGAATATTATATTTTGATTGATTTCAGAGTTTGTTTTAATTATAATAATAAGTAGAGTGTTCAAGGAAAAAAAATATTTTAATTATATCAATTTTGTAATTAATTATGATAAAATATAATTTTTGGAAATAAACCACATATAGTATATTAAAATTAAAATGTTTAATGTTTCAACTGAATATTATATTTTGATTGATTTCAGAGTTTGACTTAAGTATTATTAGTATAATAATGAGTGTTAAAGAAAAAAAATAAAAAAATTATATAAAATTTATTTCTAAAAAATCATGTATTAATTTATACATCCATAATTTATATATCTAAAATCAAAATGAATTTTGCTAAATAAATATAAAATAAAACTATATAAAAATTATAATTTGAAAATTCTGATTACTTTGTATAAATATATCTAAATCAGTAAAATTAAAGTTTGGAAAAATAGAGTTATTGGCATTAACGATGAGGTCTTTGTTGCATAAATATATCTAAGATTTAAAAAAAAAATTAAAAGATTTAAAGCAAAAATTAAAGCTTGGAAAAATAGAGGTATTGGCATTAACTATAAGGCCTTTGTCTACTAAAATATGACATTAACATTGATATATAAGATTTCTTATTCTTTTATGGGAAAAAATACCATTTTTAAATTTAAATTAATTTTTTAATTTACAAAGATAAATATCATATTCTCTCTTAAACTTATAAATTTATAAAAGATAAATACACATTTTTAATTATTACCTATATAAATTAAGTTCTTAATTTACAAAGATACATATCATGTTCTCTCTTAAACTTATAAATTTATAAAAGAGAAATTTACATTTTTAATTGTTACTTATATATGACATAGTTATTAGTGGTAGTTATTTTTTTTTTTTGACTTTAACGGTTAATTTTTGATTGGCGGCAAAACAGCTGCCGCGTACTTAGTACATCGGATTAAAATCCTCTGTTTTCACATCTCTCAAATTTCTTGTTACACAGTGAGGTCCATGGACCTGTTTTGTCACAGAATCGCCCTTTGGGAAAATTCGCATAGACTCTGCCTAAAAGGTTTTGAACATCTTTTAAGGATCAATTGTCCATACAATCATTGACTGTTACCTGTTGCCACTGGGAGGTTTCAGAATTTAACTTGCTTCAACCTGGAATTTGATATGCCGTCCTCTATCTCTGTTTCTCAGACCTCGACCAACCAGCACTTCATTTTCCAATTATAGTTTTCAAATCAATGGCGCACTACTAATTACTTTTTAATGAGTATCAGATTGTGCTTTCAATGGGCATCTTTAAATGGTCATTTTCCCAAACACGAATTGGCTGTTACCTGAAGCCGTCTTCCGTCTCTGTTCATCAAACCTCAACGAACCAGCACCTGATTTTCCAGTTGAGCTTTCAAATGAATGTTGCAAGATAAGAACATTTAAAAGAGAGAGAATGCGTTTTCCTTGGGAAAACAACTTGCTGTCGCTAACAGAAATATTCGATGCACTATCAGGAACAAAGCTTAGTTCAGCTTGCACTAATGCAAGGTTCATATTCCCCTTTGCAGGTGACACGGCGGTGGGACCAATGGATAAGAAATATTCTGTCACATGATCATCTTTCTGAAGTTAATCGACAATCAAGGAAAGGTTTGTTCTGCTAACAGTCTCAACAAGCTTTAGAGCTGACCGACAGGGAAAGGACCAGAGTTATTGCTGCCATTCTTGGCTTTCTTCCGAGATGTGGATGAAATACCAGAATAAACTCTTTTATTTCTGCCTGTAGCACACCTGTAAAGAGCATTCATTCAATCTGACACACAACTCCCAAGTCGATTCAGGATTCTGCTGGGAACAGAGTTTATAGAGCCTTCCAGGAACAGTGTTTCCAAAACATCTAACTTTTCTTGATTGCCTGCCCTTGGAGCTTGGTTTAATTGATTCCTGATAATTAGTTCAGCAAAAACCTGATGGGTATCCAAGATTGCTAGTTCAGGAGCTGATCCCCAAAACATCTGAAATAACAGTTTTCCTTGGTGAGTCTATTAAGGGATGATGCAGAGAGTTTCTTCAGAGTTTATTGAAAGGGTTCTTTGGCTTCTGGCTGAGCCAAGATTGGCTTCGGAATCGGCTTGAGAATTTAGCTGCCTCATTATATGGTAGAAGGAAATTTTCCGAAACATAGCCAGCATGGGTCTAATTTTCTTGAGAATTCGGCCTAAATGGATCTGCAAGGGATTCGAGATTGAGTTCATTGCTTGAATGATGAGCCGAGAGTCTCCAAAGACCGTCAGGGATTGGATATTCCGTTTAAGAGCCAGAGTCAGTCCCTGCCACAAAGCTAGAGCCTCAGCTCTATTGTTTGATTCAATTCCCAGACCCCAATGATACCTGAGTAATGTAGTGCCATCTGGATTCAGCAGAATTCCACCGCCACCCGCAGCACCTGGATTGCCTTTAGAGGCCCCGTCGAAGAATAGACAATGGTCATCAAGGGCCGATCTCCACTTTAGAAATTCCTGTTCTTCCAGGCGAATTTCCCACGTGGCGTGGCAAGAGGCTGGAGTAATAGGGATGGTTTGATTAACTGGGACAATATCTTTCAGCCAAATCTCCTCCTCACTGTCCAGCTTCGCTTCATTCCTTAAGGTTGGTTTAGCTTCCAATGTCTCTCCTAGAATAGCTTTAATTTTGGAGATAACGTTGTTTGATGTGCAGATTTCTCCTCTGAAAATTCTGTTATTCCTTTCCAGCCATAACTTCCAGCAGATGAATTTAGGGATCCACATCCATGCAGTCTTAAGAAGGTTTTTTTTTTTGAGGCAGAACGATGAAAGCTTGGCCCACTCGTGTAGCATGTTTGGCACATTTCTTGGCAGCTCAATCTTGTCCGCCCTTGAGCTCAGAACCCCCTTCCAAACTGCCTTGGCAAAGGGACACAGCAACAACAGATGATCAGCTGTTTCTTCCTCTGATATACATAATGGGCATCTGGAAGGCCCTTCCATTCCCCGTTTTCTCAGGTTATCTCCTGTGAGGACACTGTTATGAGCAAGCGTCCAGCAGAAGAAGTCTATTTTTGGGAGTGAAGGGAAGCTCCATATGAATTTCCATTGCGTTGGGTCTGGAGGAACATTCAGAACAACAATCAAACTTTTGTATCCTTCAGCAACCGAGAAGGAACCAGTATGGGAGCCCCACCCTCTTTTGTCCTTGGCTGTTGCTGACAAAGGAGATTTTCCTTGGAGTTTGTCTAATAGAAGTGAAGCTTCAGATTGCAAATGGTGTGGTACCTCTCCAAGATTCCAGCTGTCCCATCTTCTGCCAGCATCCTCCATCCAGGTGGATATGTCCCACAGTGTTTCCTTATTGTTGGAATGCAGCCAAAGTTTAATATTTGCCAGGTCTTCTATATGATGTAGTGGCTGGTCTCCAAGAATCTGATCTTTCCAAATTCTAATTTTTTTCCCATTACCTGGGATCCAGTAGAGGTTGGGACTGAAGTTCTCCAGAGCCGCGATACAAAGTTTGGATATTGGGGAGCCTTTGGAGTTTTTTGGGGGAAGGTCCAAACATCTCAAACGTTGACCTTGAAAGTATTTCTTCCACAGTACTTTCTTGCTCCAGCTTATTTTCCCTGCCACAATATTCCACAACATTTTTGAACCTAGAGCGAGATTTTGAGCAGCCAAGTCTCTCATTTGCAGACCTCCTTCCATGTATGGTCTTTTAATGGTATCCCAATTTACTAAATGAAGTCTTCTTTCATTGTTTTTCCCTCCTTCCCACAGGAATCTCCTCAGCATACCATCCATTTTACTGAGAAAGGTTTTGGGGGCAAGGAGAATGGAGTGCTGAAAAAGAGGCATGCTTGTTAGGACATCTTTTATAAGAATTATTTTCCCAGCAGTGTTCAGCCAGGAGGCTCCCCAGGCTTGTATTCTGAGCTTAAGCTTGTCCAAAAGGGGCATCCAGTGGGCTACTTTAGGGATGGATCTGAAAATTGGGATCCCAAGATATTTGAAGGATTCCCAGTCCTGACAAATTTTCATCTCAAGTAGCCTGGCTATGTCAGCTAGATTTTTGGCTGAGCAATTCCAGCCATAGATTGTGCTTTTTGAATAGTTTATCTTGCTGCCGGAGGCTTCCTTATAGATGTCCAGTTCCTTTTTAAAAAATCTGGCCGAATTAATGCTCGCTCCACCTAGAAGCAGAGTATCGTCGGCAAATTGGGCATGGTTTATGTCTTTAACATTTTGCACCATTCTGAGGCCTGGTAGAATTTGGACTTGCTGACAGAAGTCCAGCTGAAAACTGAGCACTGAGGCTTGAATAGCATAGAGGAGCGGGGACAGCGGACAACCTTGTCTTAATCCCCTGGAAGCTGTAAAAAATTCAGTCGAACGTCCATTTACCAACGGTGCAATCCAAGGAGAGGCAATGCAGGCTTTCACCCAATTTATGAAGTTTATTGAGAAGCCCATTTTTGTCATAACAACAAACAGAAAGTCATGCCTCACCCTGTCAAAGGCATTAGCCAAGTCGAGTTTTATTACCATTCCTTTCTCTTTTCTCTGGCCACTTGAGTGAACTGCCTCTTGAACCAGCACGATATTGTCCAGTATCTTTCTTCCTTTGATGAAGCCTCCTTGGTTCTCCGGAATGATGTCTGGCAGAATATTCTTGAGGCGATTGGATATAATTTTGGTAATCAGTTTATAGCTGGTATTACATAGCGAAATGGGTCGAAATCTACTGAAATCTGAGGCTCCTTTCTCTTTCGGAAGCAATGCAAGGAAGGCTGAATTGGTACTGCCTCCTATCTTTGCACAGAATTGGGATTTCCTGACCATTCTCAGGAGGTCTTTATTGATAGTTGACCAGCAAGACTGAAAGAACCTAGCAGTGAACCCATCAGGCCCTGGCGCTTTATCCGGTTCCATGCTATCCAAGGCTTTCTTGAGCTCATCCATGCTGATCGGGGCAGTCAGCATATTATTGACAGGGTCTTGCACACAGAAGGGGATTAGATTATACGGATAGGCTTGAGGATCTATAGGCTGGTCATCAGGCGCTGAATAGAGATCTTTGAAAAAGGAGAATGCTGCTCTCTTGATGCCTTCAAAATCTTTAACCACTGCATCTTGGAAGCGGATTTCTGAAACATTTTTGAATTGCTTTCGAGCTTCGGCATGCTTGTGGAAAAAACTAGTATTCTTGTCGCCGGCCTGAAGCCATAAGTTTCTAGATTTTTGTCTCCAATACTCCTCTTCGTCCCTACTAGCTTTATGAAGGGTTTTTTGCAACTCAACTTCTTTTTGGAGCAGACTTTGGGTAATAACTGAGTCCTCCATTGATGATTGGAGGGCAGCAAGGTTTTCTATAGATTCTTTTCTCTTGGCAGCAGGTGTTTTCAAAGCTTTAGCCCACTCCTTGAGTCTTCTCTTAAGAGCCCGCAGCTTTCCTTCCCACACGAAGAAGGGGGATCCCTGTATTTTCCGGTTCCAGACTTCAGAAACCACCTCATTGAAATCCTCTTGCTGAATCCACAATGGGCTAAATCTAAATGGAATGGGGCCAAGAAAGCCATCCATGGAAAGCTCGAGACTTATGGGTTTATGATCGGAGGTGCAGTTGGGCAGAATTTTGGATGATGCCATTAGCCCGCTAGTAAGAAAGGAGGATTGGACTAGGAATCTGTCCAATCGAGCAGCTATATGGCTGGGACCTAATCTTTTATTAGACCAAGTGTATTTCCCAGCTGATGGTTTGATGTCCTCCAAATCCCAGCCAATCATGATATCTTCTACCCATTCTCTGGCAGGATCCCTTACAGGGGAACCACCTTTTTTCTCTTCAGCAGCTAGAGTAACGTTCAGATCCCCTGCAATAATGATATTTTCTGGATTGTACAATAAAAGAAAGGACTGGAGCGAGTCCCAACAAATTTTTTTCTCCGATGGAGAGACCGGAGCATAAAGATTAAACATACTTACTTGGTGACCAGAGTCTTTGTGAAGGAGCTGAGTGAAAATCCAGTGCTGGCTACTTTCTTCTTGGATCAAATCGTATTTGGAGCTGTCCTAGAAGGAGGCAATCCCACCAGAGGCACCTCTAGCACTGACAGCTCTACCAGGGCCTTTGCGCCAGAATGTTTTGCTGGATTGGAGGAGAAAAGTGTCCTCCAGCTTTGTCTCCTGGATGAGAAAGATTTCAGGCATATGCAACCTCACAATGTCTTTCAGGGCCTCTTCTTTCAGCCTGCTACCTAATCCTCTGCAATTCCAGGAGACGTATTTCATTATTTACTGGGGTGGGGGGGAGTGGCTCCTTTTGGAGCCTTGTTATGCTTGCGCCCTGATCTGGTGTTCATCATTCCCTTGAGAGTTTTCTGGGAACCTTGGAGAACATCCATGTAGGTTTTTTCCTCTCTCTGTTTCTTCTTGGATTTTCGGCCCCTGGTCGATTTGATAGGAGAAATTTGTGAGCTGTCTGATTCGGAATCTCTTTCTTCTGATTCTTCCCCTGAGTCAGAGGCAAGACTGATGTGCTCGTCGTTGCCTGCTTTTTCCCCTTGATCTGCCTTAGTTAGGTGGGCATTTGATTCTTCTTCGGTATCTTTCCTTTTCTTCGGCTGACCTTCAGTTTCTTCATGGTTCTCTGAGGCCTCCCCCTTTTCAGCTGAGGAAGGGCCTTCATTTGAGACTGGTTTGGTCTTGTCATTGGGCTGGGGATTCCCTTTTGGTCCTGTCTGCTTCTTCTCGTTTGGCTTTGAAACTACCTTTCCCTTTTTTATTTCCTTCCATCCTTCTTCTTCCTCTTTGTCCCCTGATGGAGCTTTGGGGCAGTTTCGTTGAAAATGGCCGTGCTCATGGCAGATTCTGCATTTAAATGGCAGTTGCTCGTAGTCCAGCTTCTGGTAGTGGTGCCAATCTCCCACTGAGAGCTTGATGGCTTCTGGTAGTCCAGCTTCTAGGTCAACTTCCACGCAGATTCTGGCGCAGGTGTATTGGCCCTTGTTATCAGCTTTGTCGATGAATCTGCCCAGTCCGTTTCCTATCTTTTGCAGAGATTGATAGCTCCAGCAGTGTATTGGCAGATTGGGCAACCGGACCCAAACAGGGACCTCCTTTGGAACATCGACTGAGGGGTCAAAGTCGGGTGTCCATTTATTCAGAAAGAGACCTTGATTTCCCATGAAATATGGGCCATTTCTGAACACTAGATCTCGGTCTTCCTTGGTAGTGAATTCGAAGATGAAAAAGCCCCTTCCAACCGCGTAGCTGATCACATTGTTGGGAAGCAGAGGTCTCCAGTTTCGTTGAACCCATTCATCAGTCGATTTTGTTGTTGGCCACCGGCCCATAAATTGCCCCACTAAACCTCTGTCAGCCAGGGCAAGGGCGATTTTGATAGTTTGGTCTTCCGGCAAAGCAATTTCTGGGATTTCATCCAGCTTTTTTATAAATTTCGGGACTTCAGGGTGAGTTCGTTTTTTCCCCCTCTGCGTTAGAATACTTCTGAAGGCTTCTGCTGGTGTTAGCGGAGGGGTGGGAGAGGGAAATTCCTATTTCCACCTCTATAGGAAAGTTAATGCACCCTGACATGCAAGGGGAATAGTGGGTGCCTTGCATTTATATTTCTGCCAAAATTGACTTTGGCATGTTAGCAGCAAGGCATCCACTATTCCCCTTGCATGTCAGGGTGCATTAACTTTCCTATAGAGGTGGAAATAGGAGTTTCCGTGGGAGAGGGCTCCGCACCCCCTGGAGCAGTCATGGCGGCGGGCGATCGGACGCAGACCTAACCTGAGCATATCAGAGCACGCGCGCGATTACATATGATATAGTTATTACTATATTACTAGCAAACGTAATAATATATTATGGGAAATTTGAACTATAACTTTTTTTTGTCTTCATCCTAATACAAAAAGTTAATATCTTTTGTCATGTTATTATCTTTTGTCATAAATGTCTCTTTGTAATTGCACATATCGTTTATACGCCAAATCTATTGAAAAGCAAATTCCATCCCTGCAGGGATCCTTATAGAAATTCAAAGCTGGTCTGGGTGCTCCCAATCCTTGTCAAATATATCTTATTCTTTCCTCTAAAATCCATATTTTCCGGAACCCTTCGTCGGTAAAATACCGGCAGGGCTTCCACAATTTGAGGAACCCCCATCGCTTCATTACGGCATGATACCTGGTATCCTTCGTACCACCTCCCTATCCTTCCCAAATCCATCTCCCATACTATACCAGAGGGGTTTACACATTTTGGATAACGCTAGTCATTTTTCTGTCCGACTTCAACATCCCCAAGGGGCTATTTGTTCCAATTTATTTAAGAATCTTATTTTTTCGGATACCTCTTCATAAAAACTTTTTCTGAAAGTTTTGGTATAGCCTCCATCGCTAACGATTCTGAGACGGAATATTGGATGAAACCAAGCATGTTGTCAATAGATTGAACCACCCTTTGATCATAAAGATGGCCGCATCCAACCCGATAATGAAAAATTGTAACGCCTCAATGTGCCCCAGTTGAAAGATTCTCTTCACGACTAGAAAACCGAAAGCACTGGTCGGCCAGAAGGCAACTCTGGGAATACCATATTCGTTCGCAACATCCTGCGTCTTCGATAACAGTCCATCCGACACTATAAAGGTGACTGGAGGAACGTTGGGAAGATGTTGGAGCCTCTCCATCAACTTGCGGAAGTGAAGATGAGCGTTAGCGGTCATAGATTGGAAGAGGACAGGAACATTTTGATTTAGAGTAGACCCATTTCGGGGAGGCAGGCCGTCAGGCAGAGTTTCGAATCGTATATTCATATCATCATGGGTCAAAATCACCCCACATTCAGCCAGACGCCTTTGGACAAATTCTGTAAGCACGAAAGTGATATAGAACTCGCGGGTGGACAAAACATGGGCCAAATTCATGAAAGGTTTTATGTGGCCCTGCAGCGGAAACGGAAATAATACGGCATGAAGGGACCGCTGATCGACTGATTGTGTGGCTTCCATGTGTTCATTCATTTGTCAGTCACCAGAAGAAAAATAGAGGGATCTGAATTCTGGAAGAAGCACGGTGATGTAGAACTGTTTATAGAGATTTTTCACAACATTAATTACTTCCCCATTACAGTTGCAGGGCTGTAAATAGAAACACAAGACTAATGTGGTCATTGTAAAAATTAATGTAGTTCTCTCATTTTTTTTTGGTGAATGGAATGACACGGAAGATTTACTTTTAATGAAATATCTAAGTATCTTCGATTATAGTCGATGTTTGGAATTTGGAGGGAGGCTGATAAAAATAAGTGAGTCCTTTGTTTGGAAATGGAAAGACGAAATATTTTAATCCCAGGGACTAGGCGTAAAGGATAAGTATATATTTCTGATCACACTATCAGAGTTGGAGTATCTCTTCGTCGAAAATGGAAGAAAATTATTTTGGCATGACCAGATCTTTTCTGTTGCCGCAGGAATTTGTCACCAAATGAAAAATAGTGGGACTTGAATTCTGGAAGAGGCACAGTGATGTAGAACTGTTTATAGAAATTTTTCACAACATTAATTATTTCCTCATTACAGTTGCAGGCCTGTAAATAGAAACATAATAGTAATGGGGACATTGTACAAATTAATGTAGTTCCCTCTTTTTTTTTTGGTTAATGGAATGACACAGAAGATTTACTTTTAATGTAATATATCTAAGTATCTTCGATTATAGTCAATGTTTGGAATTTAGTGGGAGGCTGATCAAAATAAGTGAATCCTTTGTTTGGAAATGGAAGGACGAAATATTTTAATCCCAGGGATTAGGCGTAAGGGATAAGTATATATTTCTGATCACACAATCAGAGTTGAGTTGGTGTATCTCTTCGTCGAAAATGGAAGAAATTTATTTTGGCATGACCGGATCTTTTCGGTTGCTGCAGGAAGTTTTATGCTACAAACAGTTTCACTTTAAATTAAAACCATCTCCAATTTAGAGTGGAAGCAAAACGAAACGATAATACTCCATAAAGAACCTTATGTTTCATTGGCATAGTGGAACTTACTATGAGAGATAATCAGAAAGGATTTTCCAATTTCTTTCACAAGGGTCAGCTTAAGTGTAATGGTAGTAAATTAGTCCAGTAATTTCAGTCGTAACTTACATAAATAAATTGATGTAATTATTTAAATTGATTATCTTTATGGATACGATGAATACATTAACAACAACAGAGTAAACATAGAGTTTGATTATTTATTTATTTGATATTATAATCATTTTAAGTTTGAATTATTAAATAAATCATTTTTTTTGTTAAAATTTATAATTTTTATTAATTTATAAATATATTATATCAAATAGAATTGATTAGATAAAAATACAATTATAAATTACATTGTAAATCATATATATTATAAATTACATTGTAAATCATATCTATAAAACTAAATTGTAAAGTCGAATTTGAAAAAAAACAATAACTTATAATTTATATTATATATTCAGTAAAACAAGTAGCAGCTTTTTCTTGGGGACAAAAACAAATTAAATATAAATCAAGGTAAATGAGAAATAAAATAAATATTTTAAAAAATAAATATTTTAAAAATAATACTGTGCCAAAATATGGTTAATAGTAAAATAGTATATATATATATATATATATATATATATATATATTATTTTTTAATTTAGCTTCCGGTTAATTATATTATTTATACATAATATTTCTGAAATAATTTCTTCGAAGACAAGCTGATCTTAATAAAAGAAAAAACCACACTGCCACACTGACATCCTCAGCGACCATTCCATGTAATTTACCTTTTCAGCATAGCATCTTCTACGGACCTGAGAGTGCTATGGGGCATCGTGGCGGTGTTAACTGCAGCAAAAATAAATATAGAAAACGCACACTGACACCGTACTGGAATTACGCGTAGGCTAGCACTGGGGTGCAGGGCTGGAATTTGGATTCCTCTTTACCCATCATACAATTTTTTTTTGACGTTTTAGGTGTTTATGTTGCCCTTCAAAAGACGTTATGTTTAAAATTTTTCCCTTCAAGGGTGATGTTTTGATAATAAATTAACCCTTCACTAATAAAGGTTTCATTAAAAACACATATCTATCATAAGAAAAAAAAACAAAATGATCATAACACAAAAACGACTTCTTGAATTCTCAATTTTGTTGGGAAATTGTATGGAACACTGACAATAAAATCTCCATAATTATGAAATCAAATGTTCCTTACTCAGACATGCCATAGCATTTGTATATATGAAATATTAGTAAGGAGATCTTATGGGACGTATAAGATGACCAACAAAGTAAAACTATAAGATGGACTATCCTCTGCATCCTCTCCACGATCATAATCACGTGGAATCAATGTGGGGGTCCACCATAGAGAGTTTGTAGTGAATAAAGTACAGTGTATTAAAGTGTTTTAATATTTCATAAGTGGCGGTAGGTGTTATTCTTCATGAGCCATATCTTTCACGACTTTTAAGTGATATGTTGAGACACTCAATATATGGTGTAGATTGTAGTCAAAGTGACACTTCATCTATTCCACAGATGACATTCTGACATAGGATAACTTTCATAAGTGAGTGGTGAGTCAGTGACCCTTGTGACAAGCCTCTGGCCCAAATAATCCAATAAAGGTGGGTGGCCAATACACTCAGGGAGAGCAAGTGGCAACAAGAAATATGGTCCAAATTTATTATGACAATGAAGATGTTTTTTTCTTTCAGCTAAGTAGGTTCGATATGCACTAGCACACTCATGGATTGATTGTTTGTTTCATTCAAGTGGGAATTTAGATTCAGGGAGAGCAAGTGGCAACAAGAAATATGGTCCAAATTTATTATGGCAAGGAAGAGGTTTTTTTCTTTTAGCTAAGTAGGTTTGATATGCACTAGCACACTCATGGATTGATTGTTTGTTTCATTCAAGTGGGAATTTTAATGTTGTTTGCATAAGAGATAGATGCATATTCATTGGATTTCAAGGCAACTAATTGGACTTGGATTCTAATCCAACTTACCCTGATCAAATGAACGAATTGTGAGTTATTGAATGACATTCCTTTTAAGGAGTATGAAATAGATATGTTTTATGCCCCTTGTCCCTTCTAAGTGACACCTATGAGAATTCAATCATACTAGATTAAGCATTTGATGAGATCTCATCATGAACAAGACATTTTAAACCAAGCCAAATTTCTTTTTTTGTGGGCACACACACACACATATATATATATATATATATATATATATATATATGATAAAAATAAAAAGGACCTCTTTCTAAATGAATTAAAAACTAATTTGCCTCCTTTATCTAGTATAGATAACATAGAAGACCTATATCATAATTTTACTACAACCCTCTCATATTCTATTAAAAAGTTCTCAATTGAAGTCTCAAATAATAAAAGAAATAGCAAAACCAATCCTTGGTATGACAAAGATTGTAAAAATGCGAGGAGAGAAATTAAGGAAGCTGCTGATGATTCTCTTAAAATGGACAAGATAAGAATATACAAAGCCCTAATTAAAAGGAAAAAGAGGTAGTACATTCGTCAAAGACAGGAGTATCTCTTACACCTCTCTAAGGTAGCTCCTAAGAAATTTTGGAGGCAGATTCTGACTAGGAAGACTAAGGATAATAATAAAATTGCTCTTCACGATTGGAATTCTTATCTTAAAAAGCTTTATGAATCTCCTAATGTCACGGATAATTTGGAAACCCTGCTCACAACGAAAGAAGTCTTCTCTTTAGAAGACATTAAGTTTGGGGTTAATCGCCTTGCGAATGGGAAAGCTAAGGACATTGAAGGTTACCAGGCAGAAATCCTAAAAATTGGAGGCCCTGTCCTCATCCCCCACATCCACAAGCTTTTCAATCAAGCTGTTAAGCAAGGGTTCCCTAAACCTTGGACCGAGAGCCTCATTATCCCTATTTTTAAAAGTGGAGATACAAATAACCCCTCTAATTATCGAACAATTATGATCAGCCCTCTCTTAGCCAAATTATATGGTAGTATTCTGGAAAAAAAGTTAAGCATATGGCTTGAAAGTGAAGGTAAGTGGGCTAAAGGCCAAGCAGGTTTCAGAAGGCATCACTCAACAACAGACCACCTTGTTACGCTAAGGATCATTGCGGAGGAATGTCGTAATGATAAATCCAATTTATTTTGCTGCTTTGTAGACTTTAGAAAGGCTTTCGATACGGTTCCTAGATATAACCTTTGGAAGAGGTTAGAAGAGCTAAAGGTTCCTCTTGAATTAAGAGCTGCTGCTATAAGGCTATACGAGAATGTAATTGCCAAGCTAAAGAACAATGAGGGGTGGTCAAAAGATGTTAAGTGTAACATCGGAGTTAAACAAGGTTGCCCCCTCTCCCCTACTCTATTTGGCATTTACATCGATAAGCTCGAAGGTTATTTATAAGAAGCAGTATGTGGTGGCACAATCTTAGCTGGAATAGTCATTATCCTTCTTCTCTATGCTGACGATATTGTTCTTTTGGCAAGGTGCCCTTCTGATCTTGATAAGCAACTCAAGCTTCTTAAGGATTTCTCCTCTACCATGGGTATGACTGTTAACACAGACAAAACAAAAGTTATGATTATCAAATCTAAAAAGGACACTTGCGCTAATTTTACGTATGACAATAATAACATGGAGGAAGTGTATTCTTACAAGTACCTAGGAATTGATATCCATCACAAGCTCAACTGGAACCATAGCATTGAGAAAAGGATCAATGGGGGATGGAAAGCCTATTTTGGGCTTGAAAATAATTGTAAAACAGCAAACCTCGTAATGTGGGATAAAAAGAAGTTCCTCTTTGAAACTTTAGTCACTCCTGTTATCTTATATGGCTGTGAAGTTTGGGGCTGCAGCATCTCCAGAGAATCATGGAGGAAGATTGAGCAAATCCAGAAGCGTTTTATAACTTATAACCTGAAAATTAAAAGTAATACACCCTATCCTATTCTCCTTATAGAAGCAGGCCTTTCTTCTATTGAGAGCCTAGCTATGCTCAGGTTTCTGATGTACAAGCACAAGCTCAATAACATAGACAATCATAGACTTCTTAAGCTAGCTTTAAATTCCAGCCAAAATCACCTAAGGCTTGACCGAGGATGGCATAAGGACACAAGGGCCTGGTTAAACTATTGGGAGATCAATGAGAATGATGCTTTGCAAAACATAAATAACATTAAAGATATTGTTACTTCTAAGTTCAAAGAAAAATTGTGGTGTGAGAAAGATTTAGCGTCTAAAAGAAAATTAAGTTATTATGAGAAGGTCATCAACCCCACCCTTGAAGATCAAAGGTATCTCTCTATTCTAACTAGCTCAAAAAAGAAAATTAATATAGCAAAGATTAGAACGAATTCTCATGAGCTCCATAGTGAAACTGGCCACTGGGCAGTTCCTAAAACGCCATGGATAGAAAGGATTTGCCATATTTGTGAGAATAGGAGCATCGAGGATGAAAACCACTTCCTCTTAGAGTGCCCTACATAAAACCACATTAGATCTCAATTTCACAACCTTTGTTACAATACTGACCTTCCTAGCCTTTTACAATGCCAAAATTATAGTGAACTCGGGAGGCTTCTCTCCAAAATTTTTGAGCATAGGAATAAAATCTTAAATCAAAATAAATAATTTGTTTTTTTAGGTCCGATAGATCATTATTTGGTCTCAGCGGACGTTAACCATCATCATCATCATCATCATCATATATATATATATATATATGAATGACATTATTTGATATAAAGTCTCTATAGAATAGATGTTTATTGATCACTTAGTTTTGTAGACATATATTTAAGGAAACTAGGTAATAACCTTTGTATAATGGTCTCATATCCATTTTCCATGGTTGTTTTTCCTTAGGCTATAGGTGTTTTTGTGCAAGTTGTAAGTATCTATATCTACATTATTTTCATGTTTACAATTGAGTTCTTCAACACCATTTCTACATTTATTAATTTTAGTAAGTTAATAAATAGTTTCTAGTAATGTTTTACATTCATTTCACTTTGATGGCCAAATTATACAATTAACAAATTAGATTTTGGTTTACTTGAATGCTTAAGCCAGTTAAACTATTACAAGTATATGTTTAAGTAACGCACCTGGTTGGTGATAGATAGAGTAAAACATATTTCATTTTGATGGTCAAATTGTACAATTAACAAATTAGATTTCAGTTTATTGAATGCTTAAGCCACATAAACTATTACAAGTAGGTGTTTAAGTAACACACCTGGTTGGTGATATATAGATTAAGACATAAACGACAATAATAGTTAAATATATACACATTTCTTACAAATTTTATAAAATACTTGTGTTTATAAATTGGAATTGTTGACAATTTTCTTTTTAGTTTTAGAGTATGTCTTAAACTTTCTTTTGTTTGGCTAAGAGTTTGATCTCATGGAATGTAAGGAAATAGGTTAATAGCCCAAGACATAATTGGTAAAAGTGAAATCCAAACTCAGGCTTAGTTTTTCTTGAATAACCATGATAAGTCACCCTGGATTATGGATAGCGTCTAGTGATAATTGTCCCCAATGTAAATAACTAAAACATCATAAAGAAAACACTAAACTTTTTAAAAAGGTTGTATTTATTAGGTTTTAATTATTTAAAGTTGAAGAAATTTTTAAACATACCAAATTAGTTTATACATTAACAAAATAATGATTTAAACCATACAAAACTACAATTTCTTTAAAACATGCCATACTTGATTCCAATAAAAAAAACTAAAATAATTAATAATATATATATAATAAACACGTTTCTAAATTTAAATTTTCCAAACAAAATAATAATAACTATATCTATTAATAAACTAAAACCAAAACTAAACTTTTTATAAAATTAATATAAAAAATAACACTTTTTCCAATTTTAAATTAATAAAAAAAATAATTATTTTAATAAATATTAGTCAAAATACATTATAAAAAGCATTGTTTAAATTACATAAAATGCAAACTAATGGATTTAAATGGAAATTTGTCACAATGGTGTCTACTCTTCAAACCGTTGGAAGAGTTTATTTATCATAAAAGCTCGGCTTCAAATTCAAATGTTAGATTATCACATCCTGTGAAGATAAAACGCAACTCTGCTCAAAGTATAGAAACAGTCCTATATAAATGTTTTTTTCAGGGTCGAGACTTATAATCCATTCGAGGATCGGGAAGTTGCCATGGTTTTATGCCGAAACTCACAGAGTTGTCTTCCATACTAAGAGTCCTCTGGCTGTCTGCATTATACAACTCTACAAATATTATTGTTCCATAATGGCAAGACTGAATAACTAGGAGCTCCTATACTTTAGAAGATAAAATTACAGTGCAAGTCACATCCGATAAGGAAAGCTTTTTGTATTTCAAAATTAACGGTCGTAGTAGCACTTGGTTCGAATTCCAATGTTTTGCAGTAGATATTTTCAGATTTTGAAATCTCCAGGCCAAGATTCGAAATTAAAGTTTATTGGTTGATAAGATCATGATGGACTTATTAGAGGGTCTGTTCCAGGTTGAAGTGGAAAGGTGTCAGTTGTTATATAAAATATTAATAACGTTTTCAAAAATAATTTGGCCGTCAAAAATACGTTCTGCACCCGTCCAAACACGTCATGCTCGACGGTCATTTAAAAAATTTCAACGTTTTTTACGGGCAAAATGGCCTCTGACGGGCAAAATGGCCGTCAAATTCCAACCCTGCTGGGGTGGTCTTAATTGCAGGGAGAAAACAAATATAGAGAAAGCCACACTAATTTACTCTCTGAGGCTTATCTATTGGAATTACAGGTGAGGTTAGCACTGTAGCGGTGTTGACACGCAACAGAAAAACAAAGATGGAGGACCCTATGAGTGCAGAGAAGATGAGCATGGCCTGCATGGGATCCTCTGAGCGAAACGTTTCTCGCGGAATTTATAGCGTTATCTACTGGATTTATAGATTACAATGGCCGTGGTGACATATCGCAAAGAGATTATTTTAAAATGGATGGATTGATTTTTTTTGAAGGGTGGTTCACTTACATTGAGTGGCTGCTACATTCATGGGAAAATTTAGGTAGATTTATCTCATTGAGTTGGAAAATCAGGGTACATCAATTTCACTCATACTGGGTGGCCGTTACATCTATGGGAAAGTCTAGGTAGATCGACCTCACTGAGTGGCAACTACATCCATCCATGGGAAAATCTAGGTAGATCAACGTCAATGACACTAAGTGGCCACTATATACACGGAAACCTGGTAGATCAACCTCAAGGGAAATCTAGGTAGATCTACTTCACTAACACTAAGTGGGTAGATCAACCTTAGTGACACTAAGTGGCCACTACATCCATGGAAAAATCAAGGTAGATCAACCTCACTCTGCTACATCCATGAGAAAATCAAAGTAGATCAACCTCACTACCACTGAATTGCTATATCCACCGGAAAATCAGGTACATCAATGTGAATGGATAGATCGACCTCAGTGACATTGAGTGGCTGGTACATCTATGGGAAAATCCAATCTCACTGACACTGAGTGGCCACTACATCTATTGGAAAATCCAAGTAGATCAACCTCAGTGACACTAAGTGGCCACTACATCCATGCGAAATTTTAGGTATATCAACGTCACTGACACTGAGTGGCCGCTATATCCACGGGAAAATCCAAGTAGATCAACCTGAAGGGAAATCCAGGTAGATCAACCTCACTGACACTGAGTGGCCGCTACATCGGTAGGGGGAGATCAACCTTAGTGACACTGAGTGGCTGCTATATCCACGGGAAAATCCAAGTAGATCAACCTATCAACCTCAAGGGAAATCCAGGTAGATCAATTTCACTAACACTGAGTGTATGGGAAAATACAGGTTGATCAACCTTAGTGACATTGAGTGGCCGCTATGTCCATGGGAAAATCTAGGTAGATCAACCTCACTGACACTGAGTGGCCACTATATCTACCAGAAAATCCAAGTAGATCAACCTAAAGGGAGATTCAGGTAGATCAACTTCACTGACACTGAGTGGCCTCTACATCCATGGGAAAATCCAGGTAGATCAATCTCAGTGACACTGAGTGGTCACTATATCCACGGGAAAATCCAAGTAGATCAACCTATCAACCTCAAGAGAAATCCAGGGAGATCAATCTTAGTAACACTGAGTGACGGCTACATCTATGGGAAAACTTAGGTAGATCAACCTCAGTGACACTGAGTGGCCGTTACATCCATGGGAAAATCCAGGTAGATCAACCTCACTAACACTGAGTGACTGCTATATCCATGGGAAAATCCAGGTAGATCAACCTCACTGACACTGAGTGGCCGCTATATCCATGGGAAAATCGAGGTAGATCAACCTGAAGGAAAATCCACGTAGATCTACCAGATCAACCTCACTCACATGTAGATCAACCTGAAGGGATCTCCTCTGCCAAACTAGGAAGGCCAAGGGCGTGCAGGATATTTGACTCGTGGCCTCCACATAGGCAAGGTACAACATGCACTTGACTAAATGAGCTATCCCTCGGGCCTTATGGACGAAGTGACTTGTCTAAATAGGGGATAATTTTTCTTCGTTGGAATTTTTTTTTTTTTTTAAATCTGAAATTAAGACAGATTTGTCTCAACCGGTTATGATTATGCTTCAAATAATGATTTTTTTTTTAACTTTATTTTTTGGGAAATCTTGAATTTTGTTTTTTGTTTTAAATGTGAAATTGAAAATATAAAATTCTAAAACTTAATAGCTATAACTTAAATTTCCATGAAATTTTATCAATTGAAAATACAAAACTCTGAAACCTAAGAGCTATAACTTAAATTTCCACGAAATTTCATCCAAATAGGGGTGAAAAACCATTTTAGCGAAAGCCTCTGCAGAGATGGGACTCTTGCAGAATATATTCCACCATTGCTGGCCATTCCGTAATTTCTAGTTCGAATTGCAATGACAATTTATGGTAATTCACCTTTCTTATTTTTATCAAAATAACAAACAATTAAACCCCTTGACCTGGGGGTCTTGGTGAAAATTGTTGCAATGTTCTATTTGTTTTTGGTGTATTTTAGTTTCTTGAATTAGACCAGTGGCTGTAAATTGCTCTTGAATTAGGTTAATGGATGTAAATTGTTATATATATATGGGTGGATGCAGGTCGATTTGTTCTTCAGGGCATCATACGTCCGTGTCTGGCTGGTTACAGTTGACGGCAATAATATTACATTTTTATATTATCAATATTATGTATATGTTTGAGATAAAATTCAAAATTCACATTATATATTCTTTGCTTGGCATGACTATATCCTTCTCCTTTAATTTACTCTGTGTTGCTTGCCTTATGGTTTTTGCGTCTGTCTTTGGATGCTTTGAGTAGTTTGTGTGTTTATATATGTTTGTATTTGGATAGTAATGTTTGGAGATGTTACAGTTGTGATGTTATATTTTTATTTGTGAATGTAATTGTATATTAGTGATTAGTGGGTAACGAAGAAGTGAGACAACCTTGTTAATACTTTACAGGAGGATTGATACTGCACATCTATTTCAAGTAATTTTAGGTATCACAACTTGTGACAACTAATTAATTCTTAATAGTGTCCCTCCAAGTATTATTAAATATATCATGAAGAGTAGTTTTAATATTTTACTAAGTCAAGATAACTCTTGAAATATTTTGTTTATTTCCTAATGTTTGAAATAATTTATTTCCTTCAAAAATATTTTCATGATCTTTTTATCTATAGTCTATTTTGCAAAGTCAGAAATAATGTATTTTTTTTTTTCTAATGGGTGACCAGATTTATAAAATCTTTACACTATTTGTTCTCCAAACAAGTATCACATCTCCTTCAACATTTCTTTGATTTGTTTTGAATGTTTGTAAATATATATTTTCTTCTTATAATTATTTTGAATACATTGTTGTATATAATTATCAAATAGTAAGTCGCATTTTTTAATAAACTATTAACATAATCAACTTCTAGAATTATTTCTTTTATATAATCTATCGTATGATAACTAATTCCCATTAAATTATCATTTTGACTTTTTGACTATTGTCCCTAAGTCAAAATTAGCCGTTGATGAAAATAGCCGTTGGAGGCTCTGCTCAGACTATTTAGCATGCAAAGCTGGATCTGTTTCTTCAACTTGTCCTGACGATGAGTCACACTGGTTGTGTCACGCCCCTACACTTGCGGTAGTCTTCCAACCGCTTATAGCGAGGTGCGGCACCACCGAACGCTTTCTTTTCACCAATACTCACCTTCGTGGACTACGCCTAATTCACTTGTCCTTACTTAGTTTGTGTTTCGCAACCAAGTAAAATGCAATTATCCTTTATACTTAATGAAGCCCATACTCATTCATTATCCATAGCAATTATAACAAGAACATCAACAATTGCAACAAGTATAAAGGGGAGGGGCAACTCCCAAACAAGTCTGCCCGACAATATATTATATTCAGTCTTTCTTCAATAATACAATACAAGTAATGCTTGGCAAGCTCCAAGCCAATACTTAGAATAATTTACAACATAGGCAACCCGCCTTTACAATACATGTGCACCCTTGCACGAAGAGTAGAACTCACCCGAGTCACTTAATCCTCCTCACCAAGTCCGGCACAAATCTGCACAACCACTACACCTCGGGCACGCCTTGCCCACTCTTCGACCGACTCAAGATCACCACAAGAACACCTTTAAGTGCACCCTCAAGAGGAGCGCATGAGATATGCACAGACTCCTCTTATTTCTGCGCACTTTTCACTTGCCTTCTTGATCTATGCGTAGAAGAGATGTGAAGTCTTGTTGTTCAAATGAGCTTAAAGCTCCTCACATATATACCAAACCTTGCGTAGGTTTCAAGGGGTGTGCAGCCCCATGGCCGACCCCCAAAGTTATCAACGCATGCCCACATGTTTATGTTTACAAGTCGGCTTTGCACATTCTTTAACCATTGTATATATATGCGTTAGTCCAACACTTAGTCGCATAAGTGTCTCATACATCGTCGCATATATTGTCGCATTCCTTCGCACAAAATGTCGCGCCTTTCGCACATTTCCTCCGCGTGTCCGCGCACCTGCCCGTGCGCCCGCTCTCGTGCACGACTCGCCGGTGCCCATCGCACTCTTCTCCCGAAGGCCTTACAGGTTGGTTCGAAAGGCGTTGACAAATGTCTCTCTTTATGTGATTTACGCCGAAGTTCTACTTATAACTATCAAATAGTAATTTTGAATATATGTAATTGTCTATTAGTAATTAGTTTGTGATGAAGAAGAGAGACTATCTTGTCATGGATTAATTTGCAATTTGTAAGAGGATTTGCATATCTCTTGGAAACCTTTAACAATATGAAAAACTGTGGAAGGAATCACATATTTTACATAGCGCTATTTTGGAAATCTCTAACAATATAAAAAACTGTGAAAGTCTCCCTTTACTCACAACATAATCCATTTTCAAAATATAAATTTAAATGACATATTTTGCACAATATTATTTCCAAAATCTCTAACAATATGAAAAACTATGAAAATTTCCTATCACTCATTACATAATCCATTTTCAAAATATAAATTTGAAAAAGTAGAGAAATCTCCCATCACTCACAACATAATCCATTTTCAAAATGTAAGTAGATAATATGTGACCGTTTGGATCGTGTAATTTACGCATTTCCACCCAGAGATCAAACCACTTCGTTCATTTTCGGTGACGCATCGAGAAAAGCCACATACATTGCAGAATATAGGAGCGAGTCCAGAAATTAGAAGTTCAATCGAAATGAGATGTGTAAAATATATGTTTATAAACTAAAATATTCAAAATTTAGGACATTGTAATATTAATATTGGAATACAAATTTATATTTATATTTCTAATTATTTAAAAATTTATATATAGTAATATTTTTAACTATATAATATATATATATATTTTTTAGTTATATCAATTTTACAATTAATTATGATAAAAAAATATTTTTTGTTTATATTTATAATTTTAATTATTTGAAATATATATATATATATATATATAATTATATCAATTTTGTAATTAATTATGATAAAATATAATTTTTAGAAATAAACGGTATATAGTATCTTGAAATGTTTAAAAGTTTAATGTTTTAAGTGAATATTATATTTTTATTTATTTCATAGTTATATAGTATCTTAAAATATTTAATCTTTTAATTGAATATTACGTTTTAATTTGTTTTAGAGTTTTAATTTATTTATAATAATGAGGGGAGTGTTTAAGGAAAAAGAATAAATATTTTAGAAGATTATATAAAATTAAAAAAAGTATGTATTAATTTATATATCTAAAATCAAAATGAATTTTGCTAAATAAATATAAAATAAAATTATATAAAAGAAAAAATGTGGTGTGAGAAAGATTTAGCAGCTACAAGAAAATTAAGATATTATAAGGAGGTCATACCCCACCCTAAAAGATCAAAATTATCTCTCTGTTTTATCTAGTTCAAAGAAGAAAATTAATATAGGCAAGATTAGAACGAACTCTCATGAGCTCCATAGTAAAACAGGTCATTGGGCAGTTCCTAAAACACCATGGATGCAAAGGTTCTGCCATCTCTGTGAGAATACGGACATAGAGGATGAAAATCAATTCCTCTTAGAGTGCCCAGGGTACAACCACATTAGATCTCAATTTCAAAATCTTTGTTGCAACACTGACCTTCCTAGCCTTTTAAGTGTAGCCTGTCAAAAAGAATTTAATCTCCAAAATGATCCTATTCTTCTACCATCAATGATCATATGCTTATGAAATTTCACCTAAAGCAAATTTCTTACAATCCCTCAATCTACGTTGTCTTTTTGTTGTAGTTGTTTTATAGATTTTTAAAAGAACATATCTTAGCCCTTTTACGTCATGACCTATTCCATATTTCTAACAAACATCAAATGCTAGTATTCTATCTATGTGCAAACAAAGGCTGTCTAATGTGTGAGTTAAAGAAGGAAACATGCAAAACTACAACAGATTTGAAAAGTGCCCATTGTTCCAAAATGTGGGCTAAAACCAAAAGTTGAAACTATTAAAGGACTTGACATCAGAAAATATTTCATCTGAGACTCTTCTTTGACAAGTTCCTTGAAGCAATCCCACCTAAAAGAGTGCAATGGCACATAAAACAAGTCTCCAATGGACTGATATTTGTCATCGATTCCTTCGATTTCTACATCTTACACTGAAAAGTATTTTACCTTGAGATCCAGGGATGTCATAGCTTATGTTGGTAAGCATCCTAAAGGGAAACCAAAATGTCAAAAGTTGGTATTCTAGCAAACATATGAATTTGAACAACAGTTGTAACTTCTAAATTGAAAATATCTAGCAAGAACAATTTTTCTGAGAGATCTGAACAACAACATTAGCATATGACAAACAATCCTCTAAAACCATGTTAACATCCTTGGGCCAAGTTTCAGCTTTCTCGGCATTGTAACTGAGGTCAAGAAAGATGTCACAAAAAGAGCATGAAGGAACAGTTGTGCATAATCACATCCTAATTCTTATTTAATTCGAGTCCCCAGGTGGAAAGTTAGCTTAAGCAAGCAATTTATAAGGCTATATTTAGAAGCAAATTAAAATATGCCAACCTATTTTGTTAGCAAGGAAGAGGTCAAAATCATTCCAGAATGAACCCCAATTTTAGTAGAAAAATATTTCTACTCTTTGCTTAATCATTATTCCTCCCTCGGTCTTTTGCCTTCCTCAGTAAACACACTTTATAAGTACCCATGCACATTTCAAAACTATTGTTCAGTGGAAGCAAGTCCATGTTTGACTGCTTCAGAAGACTACAAAAATCAGTTATAGATCCTCAATGGTATTATTATCCCACTGGAATGGTTAGTCCACAATATATTCCATACTCTCAGTCTATTGAGAGAAGAATTTGGCAACATGTACTATTGTTGAATAGCCTCAAGGATGAAAACTATGGCTTCGAAGTCAAGCTGACATTCTATAGAGACAGTTCTCAACATCTTTTGATAATATCATGTATTTACATGTCATTCATTACTGCTGTTAAATTTTACAGTTCACATATTTCCATGTATTTATCCTTGGGTTTCATCAAGAGTACGTAGACTTCCTTCAACAAATGAAATTTCCTAGTTGTGTTTTGGCATTAATTTTTGTAGTTGTTTATTCACAAACGTATGCATTCACAATTATATTTGTGAGGTTAAAGGTCAGAAAAGCATGGTGACATCAAGGGATGAATGCCATGGAGTTAGGATGGTGTTCCTAATGTGGAAACAGGGTCACAGACAGTTTCTCATAGTTAATGTCATGGATGCCTATTTTGTGAGGCTTAAGGCAACTAGAATAAAAAAACATGATGACCTCAAGGGAAGAATGCAACAAAGATAGGATAGTGTGCCTATTGTGTAAAATGGGCTACAAAATGCTAATGTTTTCAACGCTCTTGTTATGAATGTCTATTTTGGGAACAGGGATTTGCATCTCATAGTGGAATTACTTAAGCTAGTCCATGACATGTTTGAATTTTTAGTTGTTGATAGGTTAGAGCATAGTAAACTATGTTAGTGAGACAACCAAAAGATGATCTCATTTAGATATTGAAATGATCTGCCTCTAAGATGAGGGTGCCACATAACCTTAATTAGCAATAGTTTCATTTCAAGAGATGAGCTACAACATTAAGACAGACTAAACGTTAGCTAAAATACTGCCCTTGTGCTGCATTATAAAATATCATCAAAGAGTATAAAATTTCTGTGCTAACTGCAACACAGGCATGAGAATTGTTGTATTACTGAGATTTGGTGGTGAGCTGCTATCGGCATTTTCGCATAATAAAAAATTTTCACATAAAAATATTGCCTAGCAAATTCACCTAAAATACTACAACCTTTGATTATATGTTTCTTTAACCCAAATTCTTTATATCATGTGGTGATAAGTTTTTTAAACCATTAATTATTGATTATATATAACTATTTTCGAATTTTGCATTTGGAAAACAGGTGAAATTTTCAGCAATTAGTTGGACTCATGACAACAAATGTTTCTTTTACAGTCGTTATTCAGCGCCCAAGTCTGTACTATTCTTTTGAATATAGTATTGGTTATGTACTTTATAGCAGTTTCTTATTTACTTTGTTCGATTCACTTATTTACTTTATCACGACTGCTTAGTTACCTATGCTTTTCCCTGACAGAGAAGGAGAAATGGTAGATGCAGGGACAGAATCAAATATCAATATTGGTCATCAAGTTTTTTACCATTACTTGGGCACTAATCAATCTAAAGATATTCTCTGCTGGAAAGATTCAGAACATCCCAAGTGGCTATTTCTCTCTCAAATAACTGAAAATGGAAAGGTTGGTAGAATATCTTGTGTTGTGTTTTAGATAAAATATGGCATCTTGGGTACTCTTTTAGATGGCTATTTCAATTTTGTGGTTGTACAATATCGTGTCTTTTTTTCTTGCACTCGTGAATTTTTGTGCATATTTTTTATAATTTGTATTATTGCATGCTTTTGTGGGCTGGTCACAACATATAATAATATTGCCCTCATATCCAACTAGTTACTAAAAAGGCTTGTTCATAGATAACATCTCAGTCATGTTCCTTGGTAAGATTTTATTTGGCTTAGATGTTTTTCAAATATTAAAAAAAAACTGTAGCCTGCCAAAAAAAATTAATCTCCAAAATCATCCTATTCTTCTACCATCAATGATCATATGTTTCTAAAATTTCAACTAATGCAAATTTCTTACAATCCCTCAATCTACGTTGTCTTTTTGTTGTTGTTGGTCCATCCACATTTTCACCCTTCTGTATTTGATATCTTTCCTTAGTATTTTGACAGCCATCATATTTTGAGACAAAGCGAGACTTTTATTAAAACAGTGTTACAACAAGAAGTTCAAATTTAATTTAGTTGTATCAAGTTTAATTCATTTGCCTCTAACACCAATATGAATCATGTTCACTCAAGAGGATACTCGAAGAATTTGTTTGTACAAATTAGTCCCCATGAAAATGACATGGGAGAAACTCTGTGCTCACTGAACTTTTCCAGTAGAGTTCAAGGATTAGAGCTTGGTCCTACTCGGAGGCAGCAAGATGTAAGATTTCACTGAAGCATGGTCCTTGCCTTTTCTTGATATTTTTCTGCCTTTCAAAAATTGTCAAAGAATCATTAATTAGTGTTATATGCTATTGCCTTACAGCGTTTCCATTGCAACATTTGGTGCAATTGCTAGTTTTAACGTTATTGGGTTTTTAATTAGAGTGTTGACATTGTTTTGTCATATATTTTTGGTCTTTTATTTTTTAATGTTATTTGGTTGAATTGTTCTACCTTGATTTATCTTGTCTAACTATGGTCCAAATGCACCAAAACGCTCCGAAGAGAAGCCCTATGATTATCAGGAGTCCCTACTCGATAAAAACGTTCTATCCTGAGAATATGGGCATATGATGCAGTGCCAAAGAACTAGAAATGATGCACC
The DNA here is from genome assembly GCA_031772625.1 of Pinus tabuliformis. Taxonomy (NCBI): domain Eukaryota; kingdom Viridiplantae; phylum Streptophyta; class Pinopsida; order Pinales; family Pinaceae; genus Pinus; species Pinus tabuliformis. The sequence goes on along the minus strand of CM062817.1, from coordinate 1,608,565,644 downwards.
TAACATTAATGTGAGTATCATATCCTCATCTTCTCAACACATAACATTTTAATTGACAAAATGAAAAAAATGATCAACGAAGAGGATGTCAATGAAGAATGTGATGATATAATGTCCATTGAACAACCTTGATGCTTCTTGGTAACATATTTTTCTCACTTCTATTGTTACATGTTCATTTATGTTTCCTTTTTCATTATGTGTAATTCACTTTGCTTCCCTATTTGATTGGAACATGGGTCTTATTAGCTTCCTAAGATGAGGCAGAATACAGTTAATTGAAGGTTCTTGTACTTTCTATTTTCAAGTAGTAATTTCTTTTTGAGATACATCTTTTTAATTTTTATTTTGTTGGGTGCATGAGATTGAAGCTAATTAGTGTGTTGACATTTCTTTGCCATACATTTTTGGTGTTCTAATTTTAATATTATTAGGTTGCTAATTAGAGTGTTGGAATTGCTTTGTCATCTATTTTAGGTGTTTTAATTTTAATGTTATTGGGTTGTTAATTATAGTGTAGGCATTTCTTTGTCATCTATTTTTGGTGTTTTAATTTTAATTTTATTGGGTTGACTTGTTCTACCTTGGCTTATCTCTTAGAACAACCTTGTTGCTTCTAGGTAACATACTTTCCTTAATTTTGTTGTTATATGTTCATTATGTTTCCTTTTTCATTATGTGTGATTCACTTTTCTTCCATATTTGCTTGGAACATGGGTCTTATTAGCTTCCTAAGTTGAGATAGAATACACTAAATTGAAGGTTCTTGTACTTGCTCTTTTCAAGTAGTAGTTTCTTTTTGAAATACATCTTTTTCATTTCTATTTTGTTGGGTGCATGAGATTGAATATAATTAGAGTGTTGAAATTCCTTTGTCATCTATTTTTGGTGATTTAATTTTAATGTTAGTGTTTTACTTTTAAGAAGGCAACAAAGATATTAAATTTAATAGAATAAAACTCGGTCTATCATTTTTCATTTTAATTTGTTTTCCTCTTTCTTAACTATATTTTAAAAGAAGCACATATAAATAGTCCCATTTAGGCCATATAAGTAAACATGTATTATAGTTTTAGTAACAACATTTTATAACAAGGTAATATACGTGTTAAATTTACTAAAATAAAACTGGTCTATCATTTTTCATTTTCATTTTTGTTTTCCTTTATTAACTATAGTTTTTAAAGAATAATATAAATAGACCCATGTATGGCATATAAATAAACATGTATAATAGCTTTAATAATAATAAAAAAAAATTATAACAAGGAAGAATAAGTGTTAAATTTCCAAGAATGAAAATAAAAATGAATTAAGAAATACTTTCAAACTTGGGTGATTTGAAGCTAAGTTCAATTAGAAAGATTTGTATTGGTGGAATGGACATAAAAATAAATTAGTAAATACTTTCAACCTTCAGTTGAGTTGAAGCTAAGTTGAATGAATTAGATATTTGTAGTTGAGTTGAATTAGATTTCTCTAGTGTTTTCTTCTTGCAATTCTCCAACCATCCAACCAAGTAGAAACAACCTTTCTTGCTGCCTAGCCTTCCGATAGATTTTTCTAAACAATGGTCTTTTGCACAACCGAACAATACATGTATAAATATATCAAATTAATTTTATCGATGATTTTTTTTTTTTTTTTTTTTTTTTTACAGGGATCAGAATATCCATTAAACATGGTTGAAAAATGGACATTATGCACAAAAGTTTCTTTTTATCCCAATCTTGGGCAAGGAGTGATTACTTATGTGCTATGCAATATTGTGACGAAAAAAGTCCTCCAAAGGAAAATGAATTTACTTGGAAGAACAACAACAAATTAAGCATATTATATTTCATTTTTGGAAGGCTTAGGAACAATGAGGGAGTATGGATCCAACAGAATTGTAGTATTCGCCAATTTTGAACTTGTGTACAACCAGATGAAAGGTGTGTACCAAGTTAAAAAAGAGAGGTTAAAACAACTGCATGGAGAAGAAAAAAATATTGTTAGTCAATTTATATCATTTAACATAAGGCATTTTGCAAATGTTAATAGGATTTCTAGTGATCTATTGTATGTGGCAATGCCAATTCAAGGTTTGTGTATGGAAGATGAATTAGTGATAGCACTCTTGTTTCTTCATGTATCATTGTTTTTCCTTGTTGTAGTAGTGCAAATTCTTCTTGTAGCTTGAGGGTCTGCTTAGGAGTCTTAGTCTTCTTGGTTCTTGGTCTATATTGTGAGGGTTGTATCAATTTTCCCATGGTTTTGGAGGAGGTTATCTCTTCGGATTACTTCTCTTTCCTCTCTAATTCTCCCCCTTGATGGTTGCATGATCCATCAATGGTGATGGGGGTTCATGAGGGTGGTTGAGGCTTCCCTTGCTTGATCCCATTACTCCTCCTTATGTTGAAGTACATAGGGGGTTGTCTTGGTTTCTTCACCTTTGGTTTAGTAGGGGTACTTAAGGCTGCCAGGGTGGAAACAACTTCTTCTTATGTATTCCCCTCTGAAGTACTCTCCTTTTGTGGCATAGAAGATGTCCCAATGGCCTTTGGAGTCCTTTATTCTACTATTTTTGTTACAATACGCTTAATTGGGTCTTTATTACACATTTTTATTTTTGTTTATAGTTCAGTTTGTGCCCCTGCTTATCCTTCTTCCTCCTTTAGTTACTTTTCTAGTTTTTCTTCTGCTCTAGGATGTTTTTCTTCTTCATTATCCTCTTCCTGCTCTTCTTCTTCAAATTATTCTTATACATATCCCTTCTTTGTTTCTTCTAATATAAAATGTAATTGGTCTTGTGCTTTTGTTTCAAAGAAGCCTCGTTGTCCATGTCCACAAAGTCAACCCAAGCTATAGGGTTATAAAGACCCTCCACAGCATCTATGAGAATTAATCTGATGAGCCCATGGTGTGCCATGTATTTATTTTCCCTCATATTACTTATTGTCTCATCTATGTGATGGACTGGTAAAGAAAGTGAGGAATGCCCAATCTGTCTTGGATGGTAAAATTCATTTGGAACCTCACCTAAAAGAGCATTCTAAACTGATAGGAATAGATAATGTTAAGTATTTCGTCAGAAGATATGTACTTAAAAACATAGTATGCTACCTCATCCCAGGGATAGGGTAAAATTTCTTTTGTAACTCCATTTTTGTCTTCAATGGGATTCTCTTCTAAGAGGAAAATGTTCTTCTTGGTTATGACAACCTCTATCCTCTCTTCCTTCTTCCATCTTACTCTTAGGGGGAGTGGTGTTACTCTATTGATAACTTCTTCATTCAAATGGATGATGATTCCACTTACAATAGTAATTGCATCATCTTTTCCTTGAGGCTGGAGGCTGACAACAAACTCATGAGTAATATCATCATCAAATCCTCTAAACTTTTCAAACAACCCTAGCCATTGATGATTGTAAAATAGATATTTGACAACATTATACTGGTGAATTGTTGATGAATATGTGGGCTCTATGGTTGAATCAACCCCAATTGTCTTTAATAGAAATTTTCTAAAGTTGGAATGGAAATTCTCCCCTCAACTACTATTTTTGAAGATGTATGTGTAATTAGGGTTTTTAGAAAAGAGGTATAAGGAACAATTTGTTCACACTTTTCGAAACAGGGAAGATTTCATGTTTAACTCAAAAAAAATCAAAATTAATGTTATCATGTTCAATTCAAAATAAACATCCATACTTCATCTTCTTCTCATTCCCAAACATCTACTAGGAACTGCTACACAATGTAGTATTGAAAAATTGAAATTTTTTGAAAGTTTTAAGTCAAAATATGGCAAGGAAAAATATGTACTTACCATCCCTTTTGATGCTACTCCTTGAATTCTAGGGTTTGGGTGACAAAGTTTCTCAGAATTAGGCTCTTTTCATCTCTTTGGACTTTCCACTAACACTCAACACTGATCTTGTAGCACTCAATGTCAATCTTGTAGCAATACCCTACAAGTCCTATAGCCTCTTTAGTTGTGGTCTATGAAAATGATGGCATAGGTAGCTCTATTACCAACATGGAAAATTTTAGGGGCTAATATTCATAGGTGGGCTAATTTTCCATAATTTTTCCAAAAAAAAATTCCCCAATTTCCATTTTTTATAAAAATGGTTGGCCCAAATTTTACAATATAAAATTATTTTAGCTTAAGAATTGCCAACATTATATAGAGAGTATATATAAAATCATTATAAATTTGAATAATTTTACAAATACATCAACAAACATTTTATAGTTTGCATATTAGGGAATAGTGAGATTCGCCAATGTTTTTAAAAGTCAAGATAATTTTCCAGCCTTAAAATTTTTCCTGATTACCAATTCTAGTAGCATGCCTCCTTGTCTTTTAAACTATTATTTTTATGCCAAATGAGGCCCAGGCTTGACTTATGTTATTGGTGGTTAGGTGGTTGGGATCAACGCATTGTGTGGTTGGCCCCCACCTACCATCTTCGCAAACATATCATATGCACGTTGGTCCACTCTTCATAGTTATCACCCCATTTTTGTTTTTTTCATGTGTGATGGATGAAGGAGACAACTTTAATTAACTTTTGAAGCTGGCAGAAGCTGTTAAACCATCCCTATCGTATAAAATCTCTCTTTTCATGCATTGATAACATTTTTTAAACCGAGATGTACTTGTAAGAAAGGGTTTGGAATTTGCATACTTAAGCTTACTTGATAATGCTTGTGTTGACGTGTTGTGGAAAATGATTTGACCATTTGATGCTTGAGTGAGGTTGTTGGAACATGATTGAGACTGTTTGAGTTCCCTCTGAGGTGCAATTTGTTTTCTTCATCGGTCCATTCACTACATTGATTTTTTTTTAATGATCATGGTTGAATGAATTTCTATGACTAGTGATTAGAAAATAGGTGCATCCATTGACCAAATTTTGTTGTGTTTGAATACTGATGATCTTGTAGTAGCTTGCAAGGGTTTTGTGGAGTTCTCAAGACTAGTGCTGGGTCATCCTAAAACTTTATAGTACCCATAACTCTCAACCTGGTGTATCAAATGTGATCTTGTAGGGTTTATGTAGACTATTATACGATTGTGTGTCTTCCTATACTAGTCATATAGACCCCTTAGGATCGCAATTTTCAATGAGTATTTATTTTCAAAAATCTTCATAATTCATAAGAAGGCTGCTGATGCAAGTTAAGGAGTTTTTCTGTGACGGAGATGGGTGGAAAGGAGATGAAGGATTAGGATATTGAGGGATGGTGAGTGGAATATTGTGTGGAAAGGTGAAATATTATGGAATGGATGGATGATTGGACTCTTATGGCCCCCCTCCCTCATTCTGAAGTGAAAAACTTTGAATTTTATTCTTCCTTTCATGTTGATCATATCCTATAGCAGTACAAGAGAAATCCTATAGTAATGTAGGACATTGATAGAATCATGTGGGAGAGGCCATGAAATAATGTGGAAAGCTTGGGAAAGGTCAATGTATGGATGGAGTGCTCACATAGAGTGTGTGACGATTAATTTTGATGTTTCTTCTCTGACTATGCCGACATTCAATGATTGTCACTAGAACCCTATTGTGCATGCAGAAATTTTAGAATTAATAATGTAAGGCCTCCTTTTCACTTTCTTTTTCTTTTTCGTTTTTATTCTTTTTTGTGAATTGTAACTACCTCAAGGGAGGTTTTCAACCTATAGGACTTACCCAGGTGCCTTAAAGGAGGTTTTCACCTGGGGATCTTTTTATTCCCCTTTTCTTCCCTATTCTTTCAGACTCTTTACCCACCTCATGGACGTTTTCAGCCCAAGAGCTTGCCTCAAGTGCCTCATGGACGTTTTCAACCCAAGAGCTTGCCTCAAGTGCCTCATGGAGGTTTTCACCTGGGCCCTTTTTTTTCTCTGATGTTTTGTTTTGTTTCATTTTCTTCCTTTTCTTCTTATCAAGGGTTGAATGGATTAGTATATTTGAGGCTCCTAATCACATTCAAATATTTCGTTATTGAATTGGTAAATTCCTCCTTTTACAGAGGCTTCTCATAGAGTTTCAACCTATAAACATTAACCAAAAGTGGGATCTTCTCATCATCAATTGTTTAGATCTGAATAAATCCATTGTCATCGAATGTTTCCACCAGGTAGGGATCTAGCCATGTTGTCATCAATTCCCCTTTGAAGTCCTTGAATCTGGATTCATATAAGAGGGCCAAATGACCTTTTTGGAAGGTATTCTCCCTTATTTGTTTCTCATGCCAAACCTTTCTTGTCAATTGAACCACTTCAGTATCCATAAGAGCCTACAATCTGAGTTCATCAAGGGAATTAATTTGTCCCCTCAGATATTATGATGTCTAGATCAAGTTGTAGGAATTTACAGGGTAAGTTCCTCAGAAAGAATACCAAAAGGACACCGCTCACAACCAGATCACAGATCAATACACCAGTATTTTTGACGTGGTTAAAACCCTCAAAGAGGGAAACAGTCCACGGCCTGTCCCAACGTGGGTACTACAGGTAATTTATTAATCAAAGAATGAAAATTTACATAAGCTTCTCTCATGCACGGATTACCCGAACAATGACCCTCCATGCGCTTTAAATAGAACTCATGGTCCAATCGGGTGTCAAGCCACGGATCAAGTGTCGGTAATACCGAGGAGAGAATGAACCGTTAGATCACTACATATCGTGACCGTCGGATTGTAAGTTACAAAATGTACAATGGTAAAGAAACACACTTTACCTAACTCTATACCTAACTCTATACTAGACCAAGTTGAACTTAACTATTTCCTATGTGTCGGAATATCCTAACATCCCCCCTTAAGAACAACTTGGGATAGGATTGAAGGATTTACAAATATGACACAATAGGAGAAGGAAGGAGGCACTAGAGCCTATCCCCCCTTAGTGACAACTTCCTGAAATCCAAGCATATATCGAAGTTTAGTGAACTTCGCCTCTGTGAGAGCCTTTGTGAAGATGTCTGCAACCTGATCATCTGTTGAACAATATTGCACTTCAAGAACATGGTCATGAATGAGCTTTCTGATGAAGTACATGTGTAGTTCAATGTGTTTGCTGCGCTGATGTTGGACTGGATCTTTGCATAGCTGAATGGCACTTTGATTATCACACCAAAGTGTGGTTGGATGCTGCTGCTCAAAGCCAAACTCTGATAGGATCTGACGAAGCCACAAGGCTTCCTTACTAGCTTCCACGGCACCACGATACTCTGCTTCTGCTGACGAAAGAGAAATGGCAGCCTGTTTCTTACAAGCCCATGTAATAGGTCCTGAACCAAGAGTGAAGACATAACCGGCAGTAGACTTCCGATCATCAGGGTCACTAGCCCAATCAGAATCAGTGAAACCAACTAACAGAGGAGCTGCTTTGGCACTGTAATGAATCCCAAACTGTACTGTACCTCGAACATAACGAAGTATTCTTTTAGCTGCTTTCCAATGACTTTCACGGGGGTTTTGCATAAAACGAGCAACAAGGCCAACAACAAAGGAAAGATCGGGACGAGTATGGGTTAAATACAAGAGTTTTCCTACAAGTTGACGGTATAAGGTAGCATCAACTTCAGGAGAAGTACAAGAGACTGAAAGTTTGACTCCAGACTGAAAGGGAGAAGGGGCTGGCTTACAGTCTTCCATGTGAAAATGACGAAGAATATCACAAGCATACTTGGACTGGAAAGGAAAATACCCTCCTTGGATTGCAAGACTTGAAGACCGAGAAAATAGTGTAAGTGTCCTAAGTCTGTCATTTCAAATTTCTTTTTAAGGCTGGACTTCACATGGTTTATAAGGTTGGGATCACTACCAGTAAGAATAAGATCATCAACATAAAGAACAAGGATGATAAGAGAGTTGCCCACTTTCTTGGTGTAGACAGTATTGTCAGAATGACACCTAGAAAAGCCAGATTCTAAAAGAAAGCTATCCATTTTGGCATACCAAGCCCGAGGAGCTTGCTTGAGGCCATAAAGGGATTTCTTAAGTCGACAAACAAGGCTGGAGTCTGTTTGTATGAAGCCAATGGGTTTTTCCATATAGATTTCTTCCTGCAAGTCCCCATGCAAGAAGGCAGATTTAACATCCATCTGATGGACTTCCCATTTTAAAGAGGCAGCAAGGGAAAGAACAAGGCGGATAGAGTTCATTTTGGCAACAGGGGAGAAGGTTTCAGTGTAGTCAATGCCTTCAACCTGTGAAAAGCCCTTAGCAACGAGACGAGCTTTATGTTTATCAACTTTCCCATCTGGTCCATACTTGGTTCTGTAAACCCATTTACATCTAACAAGTTTGCGTCCCTTTGGTAGAGGAACAAGATCCCATGTATCATTTGTCATCAATGAATGATATTCTTCATTCATAGCTGCTTCCCAATGTGGATGGCCTGAAGCTTCTGCAAAAGTGTCAGGATCATGATTTACTGGAGCTTGAGCCAGTAAAGAAGAGGCTCTTTCAAACTGAGAACGTGTACGTCGCTGATCTGTAGGATCACCGGCAAGATCACCTGCTGCATCCCGAGTAGCACGGACCCATCTTGGAAGTTGAGGATCCTGAGAAGGTGGGGGAGGATTATCATCCTCGCTTTCATCATCTGAAGAAGAAATGTTTTCAAAAGTAGAAGAGATAGGAAGAGGTGGCACATCCGCCGGACTAGGCTCGCAGGCCGATTTATTTTCATCAAATTTTACATCTCTTCTAATGATAACATTTTTGGACTTAAATGGAATAAGTCTATAACCTTTTACATCTTCAGAATATCCAACAAAAGTACATTTCTCACTCTTAGGTTCTAAAGCTTTATGCTTTTCATCTGGAATATGGGCCCATGCTTCACTTCCAAACACACGAAAGTGACTTACATCTGGTTTAATGGAACTCCAAGCTTCTTCTGGAGTGATATTCTCTAGAACCTTAGTAGGAGTGCGATTGATTATATAATTTGCACAATTAATTGCTTCGGCCCAAAAACTAAGACTGAGTCCTTTAGATTGCAGCATACAATTAGCCATTTCCTTTAAGGTGCGATTTTTCTTTTCAGCTACACCATTTTGTTGTGGAGTGTATGGAACAGTATGTTGCATTTGAATTCCATTTTCGGTGCAAAAGTTGATGAATGTGTTTTTAACATATTCTCCACCATTATCAGTTCTTAGCTTAAGAATTTGATGTCCAGATTGTTTTTCAAAAAAGGCTTTGAAGGCCAAAAATGTGTTAAATACTTCGCTCTTGAGTTTTAAGAAGTATACCCAAGTGCGTCTGGAGAAATCATCAATGAAAGTTAAGAAGTACTTGCAGCCAGAGAATGAAGCAACAGGAAGAGGACCACATAAATCACTGTGCACAAGCTGTAAAGGGGCTGAGGCGTGCCAAGAGGCACGTTTGTCAAAACTGTCCCGATGATGTTTTCCGAGTACACATCCGGAACAAACACCATCTCTGCAAGATACCATAGGAAGACCTGTCACCATATTTTCTTTACATAGATGCTGAAGGGAGCGATAGTTTAAGTGACCAAATCGCTCATGCCAAAGTTTGCTCACTTCATCATTATGAGCAACAAATACTGAGGGAAGATTTGATGACCCAAAGTTGTGAAACTTATACAACCTTGTGGAATCATCAGCAAGACCAGTAGCTAGAATCTGTTTAGGATCTTTTAGATCCTTGATTACAACATCATGAGGTGAAAATTCAACAATTTTACCTTCACCTGAATGAGTTATCTGATAGACAGATAGAAGGTTGCAGGATAAGGTTGGAACACATAATACATCATTAAACTGACCATTGTCTAGATGAACAGTTCCAGTCCCTACAACATTAAGAGATCTATCATCACCAACATATATATTTTTGGTGTTACAATCATTTAAAGAAGAAAACATGGCTTGGTTTTTGGCCATGTGATAAGAGGCTCCAGAATCAATGAGCCACTCATGAGAATGAGAAGAAGAAGAAGATACATTTAATGCATAACCAGACTGAGATGATTGACAACGACATGCAGAAAGTGCCATTCCGGAAGTTGAAGTTGAAGTAGGCTCCACATGGATGTTATGTTTCTTCATTGCGGCTTCCAAGGCTTCCATCTTCTTAAAGCATTTAGATTCTAAGTGGCCATCTCGATTACAAAAGTTACAATGTCTATCAGTCTTCTTCCATTTGTTTTTATTGGTCTTATCATTTTGCTGAAATGATCTTTCATTTTGAGGCTGAGATGGTTTAGGACCATTCTTTTGAGGATATGACTTCTTAGGATTCTTTGAATTTGGTTGCTGCTGGGCGGCTAACGCTTTCGTGGAAGAGTTTCCAAGATTAAGAAGACCAAGGTGTAAGAGTTTTTCTTGTTCTCTTATTAAGGAATCACAAAAGGAGTCAAAGGAAGGGGCCTTGTAGTCTTTTCCTTGACAAATGAAAGCTTCCCTTGTAGAATGGAAAGTGGAAACAAATACAGAGTAGGCTGGTCCCAACTTAGTAAGGATGGAATAAATAAGGTTACCATCTTCTTTCTTAACTTTAACACCTTCCAAGAGATATCTAAGGGTCTTGAATTTGGACAAGAAATCTTCAATGCAAGAAAAATTATTAGGATCCAAAGTAAGCAACTCATTTTCAAGTTGATGGGCTCTAATTTCATTTTTAATCCCAAAAACTTTAGCGAGTTTTTCTAATGCTTCATGAGGAGTCTCAAGTTCTGCAATGTGGAATCTAAGATCAGGAGAAATAGACATCCCTATCAAACCACGTGCTTGATCTTGTCTATTTTCCCATTTTGCAGCCTTGTCTTCATCTTTTGGTTTCTTCTCTTGGTCTGTGGCTATTCTGAAGAGACCTTTACTTCTAAGTAAATCTTCCATGTAGGCTACCCATTGGAAGTAGTTAGTGCTGTCAAGAATGACTTGGCATGGACTTTCCATTTTTTTTTTTAAAACTGAAGCTGAAGATGCTGAAAGTAAGTGTTCCAATGGATAGATCTCGAAAAAATAGGCAGTTTTAAAAAAAAACGGCTCTGAAAAAGGCTTCCGGATGAAGAAGTTATGGCTTTTTGAAAAAAAATTGTTGACGTTGCCGGCAAAGTGCGCGAATGTGCGGGAATGAAAAAATCCGCCCCCACAAAATGGAGACTTGAACCCAAGACCTCTACTCTCTTAAAATAGCTTTGAACCAATTGATCTATACAAAAAATTTGAGAGAGAGAGAGAGAGAGAGAGAGGGGGGGGGGGGGGGGCTTGGTTTGCGTGCTTGCCTTGAGAAAGCTCTTTTTCCCTACAAAACACAAAACACAAAACCCAACACGAATATGCAAAGAAAAACGAACCTTGCGGCTCAAAGTTAGCTTTAGCCAAAAAACTAGAAATTTAAAAAAAAAATCTCAAAGTTAGCTTTAGCCGAAAAACTAAATATTTTTCTCAATGTTTCTGATTTTCCGAGATCACACTAAGGTGCAGGGAAAAGAGCATACGCATGAGAAAAATCCTTCCTTTCTGTTTCTGATTTGCCCAGATCGCACAGAGTCGCAGGGCAAAGAGCATACGCAGAAATGAAAGGTATAGATCCGGTTAAAAAAAAGGCTAAATAAACCGAAACCGAAATAAGCAGAGAGAAAATAACAGTAAACTGCAAAAAACACTGTATACCTCCCGATCTGAAAAATGACGCAGCTAGGGCTACCAGAAACCTTTTCGCGTGAAACGAAAGGGGTTCCTCACTGGAACAGATGCTCCGAACGCAACAGAGCAGTCCTCTCGGCCCGAAAGCAGTCAGAAACATTAGATCTAGGAAGCGACAGCCGCATGCAGTTCTACCGGCTTCAGATTTGGATCACCAACGGACGCGACCCTCAAATTGCTCTGGTACCATGTAGGAATTTACAGGGTAAGTTCCTCAGAAAGAATACCAAAAGGACACCGCTCACAACCAGATCACAGATCAATACACCAATATTTTTGACGTGGTTAAAACCCTCAAAGAGGGAAACCGTCCACGACCTGTCCCAACGTGGGTACTACAGGCAATTTATTAATCAAAGAATGAAAATTTACATAAGCTTCTCTCATGCACGGATTACCCGAACAATGGCCCTCCATGCGCTTTAAATAGAACTCATGGACCAATCGGGTGTCAAGCCACGGATCAAGTGTCGGTAATACCGAGGAGAGTGAACCGTCGGATCACTACATATCGTGACCGTCGGATTGTAAGTTACAAAATGTACGACGGTAAAGAAACACACTTTACCTAACTCTATACTAGACCAAGTTGAACTTAACTATTTCCTATGTGTCGGAATATCCTAACACAAGTCATGTCATCATTCTCAAGGTGGTATACTCAATTTCAATGGACAATAGTGTTTTCTTACCATAAACCAACTTGAAGGGGGTGAATCTGGTGGTGTTCATCCATGTAGTATTGTAGGCCGAAGTGGCCTCCACAAGCCTAACTTCCCAGTCCATCTTGCTTCTGCCAACAACCTTAGTAAATATGCCTTCCAATCCTTTGTTGGTCACTTCCACTTTCCCATTTGCTTGAGAGTGATATGGGTTGGACTTCCTATGCCTCATGTGACTTTTTTTTTATTATCCCCTCTATCAAATTAGAATTGAATTGAGTTCCTTTTTTAGTGAGTACTTCCGTTGGGAAACCAAATTTGTAGAAAATTTTCTCCCTTAGTAATTTTTCCACCTTTTATTTTGTTGTTTCTTTAACTGCCTTCACTTCAGCCCACTTTGTTAGAAAATATGTACATATAATAATATACCTCTTTTGTCAAAATGTTGGGTCAACGAGTCCAATGATATCCATACCCCACTTTTCAAATGGCCTACGAACCACTTGAGTTTGTAGTGGAATTTCAGGTCTTATCCATCCTATGACACTCATCACATCAATCAGTGTACCTCCTAGAATCTTGATGTAGGGTAGGTCAATAATATCCTGCTTGGAGAATTTTGAATGTTATCTTCTTGGTAACGAAATGCCCCCCACAAGGCCCATCATGGCATGCTAATAGGATATCAAAGGCTTCATCTTACCTTACACATCTCATCAAAATCTGATTTGGGCCCAATCTAAAAAGGTTCCCCCCAATCCATGTGTAAGGGGTACTCTTCTTGAAAAATTTTCTCTTTTCCTTGGAGGATAGATTGGGAGAAATTGTCCAACAACCAAGAATTTTTCTATGTCATCAAACCAAGGTGACATAAATGAAATGGTGAAGAGCTACTCATCTGTGAGTTGATCATCTATCATCTCTTCATTCTCTAAAGGCAGGGTTAGTCTATACAAGAAATATGCAACCTCATTCTCTTTCCTTGGCTTGTCAATAATGGTTAGATAAAACTATTGCAATAAAAATAACCATCCAATAATATTAGAATTGACATTCGGTTTGTTCATCAAATACTTAATGGTTTCATGATCAGTGTGCACAAAAACTTAGTACCCTGTAATATATTGTCTAAACTTATTCAAGGAATGTACAATAAACAAGAGCTCTTTTTCAGTAAATGTATAGTTAAGTTCAACCTTCGATAAATTCTTACTAATGAAATAGATAGCATAAGGAAACTTACCCTCCAACTGTCCCAAGGTTTCCCTTACAAATTTGTAAGATGCATCTGTGTGGATATTAAAAGGAAAGGCCAAATTTGAGCCCTTGAGAACTAGTATAGTTATCAACTTCTCCTTGAGCTCTTCACATGCTTATTGACATTGGTCTTTCCAACAAAAATATGAATCTTTTGTTAGTAAAAAAACAATGGTGATTCCATCTTATTAAAATCCTTGATAAATATCCAATAATATCCAACTATTCCTATGAAACTCCTAACATCCCTTTTTTTCTGAGGAACATGTACTCTTCTGTTAATGAAAATATTGTCATGGTCAACTTGAATCCCTTCCTTAGAGAGGAAGTGGCCTAGAACAATCTTTGCAATCATAAAAAAAATCACGTTTTTCTGGACTTAAAAGAGAGATTCATTTAAATTCATATTTTCAAAACTTTACACAAGATATAGAGGGATTCCTGGAATGCATATCCATAAGGAGTGAATTCATCCATATAAATTTCAATTGACTCATGAACAAGATTAAAAAAAATACTCAATACTGCCGTCTAGAAGGTAGCAAGGGCATCACAAAAGCAGAAAGGAAGGACCATATAGGAAAACGTCCCCCATGAACATGTGAAGGTGGTATTATACTAGTCTTCAGTACTAATTTGGATCTCATTTTACCCCCTGAAACCATCTATAAATGAAAATAAAGTTTTCCTTGCAAAACCATCCAAAACTTGATCAATAAAAGGTAGGGGAAAATGGTCTTTCTTGGTAGTCTTGTTAAGTTCCATGTAGTCAATGTAAACTCTCTTTTGCCCATTTTTTGGGCACAATAAAAGGAGGTGATACCCATTCACTATATGAAATAGGATAACTAATAAATCTTGCATCCAATAATTTATGCAATTCTTCTTTTACTATGTATTTAAGTTTAGGATTCATCCTTCTCTAGGGTCGGTGAAACAATTTGTGACCTTCTTTGATATTTCGTGCTTCAGATAAATTTCTTTTTCCACGTTTGTAGACACGAGTGAAGAATGTATGCTTGCATACAAGAGCCTCTTCAATTATCTTGTTTTCACCAATGAGGAATCAACATCAATCTTCTTGTCCTTTCTTAGACAAAGCTCTGGATAGATTTTCCGACATTTAGCTTCTCGATGTCCACCTTTCTTGCAGTAAGTGAAAAGTTTCTTTAACATCCACACTTTATTTTCCTTCTCTTTATTCTAATGTGGAGATGGGCCTTCATGTCATGTCCATTTCCCGGATGACAAATTTCATGTACAAAGCCATTCTTTTCCAACACTTGGTAACACAATGGTTATTCAACCCAGAAAATGTGCATGGTTTCGTGTACCACAAATTTACCTTTTCAATATTCCTATAATCAAAAGGAACTTTGGAATAATTAGCTTTAATGTACCTTTAATGGTTGCCTTTGGTCCACTCTCTAATGTGAACATGTTCTAAAATTAGTGACAAATAATTTTATTCCAACAATCAATTAATTATTTTTCATGTTTGTAAAGAGGACAAAATTTTTGTCACCATGGAGCTATACTTAAGGTTGTGGTACTATACCTATTGTATGTTTCAGAAGCTTTTATGGGCATATTTTCTAGTCGAATTTGTCCAAAATTTGGTAAGGATTTGTTAGAATCACAGGTTTGAGTTATTAACTCTCCACAATCCAAGTGCAATACAATTTTTTCATAAATTTAGTTCTGAACTCCCGAATAAAAGCCCCATAGGAATTTTTCATGATGCTAAATCCATACATGCACTCCATAATGTATTTAAAACAATTGAAATTCAAAATTTGAGTAAAAAACCAAATTATATATAACCCTCTAGATTTATTAAAGAAACCGAAAAAAAGACTTTGAAACCATTCTTATATACAATATTATATGCTAAGAAAAATTCCTTTATACTCCTTTTCTTTTTCTTATAATTTTTTTTACATGATTTTATTAAAATTTTGAAAAACTTCAAAAATTAAATGAAAATCATTCCTCTATCTACAATTCATTTATTGTTTATTTGGAAATAATTACTATTCATCTATTGTTTATTTGGAAAATAATTACTTTATAGTGATTTTTTTTTCTTTTAATTCTTTATTTATATTCTTTTAACCTGTGTTTAATTATTTAAGTTAATATCAAATTTGGTGGTGCTAGGTTTAAAAATAATTAAATCCCACTTTATTTGTATCAACTACTTATTCATATTGGTTAATTTTTAAACGTATTATTTTAATTATTTTCAATACTTCAAAACGAAAACATCCTTAATCGTATTTTTCTATTTCATATCTTTAAATACACAATTTAACATAAACGCAGCGTCTTATTTATATGTGCAAGATACTTATTCACTCAAGATACCCACTTGAAAAAACCAAGGATAATGTATCCATCAAGCCCTACTTGAAGTAATAAATAATATAAGACAATGTATACCCATTGAAAAGACTTAAATCTCTTGCATGATCATCTTAGAGCGATATCTTGGAATCATACTATCAGTTAGCAAGAATATTACCTATATATGGCCCCAATATAATTATCATTCACTACACCATCCAGTGATGAACGGTCGACCATATAACCAAAGAGTTTGCCACTGAAATGAGCTTTGCAGAGCTCTACGCTAAACCCAACAATTACTGACTTCACCTAAACTACCTTGACCACGAATATCTATCATACCATGTTTCTTCGGTAACTTATATCTATTCTACCTTGTTTTTGTGAGAGGTTAGAGAAGTCCCTGGGGCGACCTGAAGTCCACAAATTAGAGAACCGTAGGTAGCTTTAAAGAGAAATGAAATTAAAAACTAGATACCTGAACCTACCAACATTCGCCTTTAAACTTCTGCCTCAACCATCTGGGCTATAATTTGATGCATTCTTTTGAGGAATTATTTGGTGGAGTAACTTCTCTAAGTTTTTGTTAGAAGATCCTCCATCCTGGACAACGCACTTCGCAGCTTGTTTCAGTTTTCCAACTCTTTTCCTCATTTTAACTCCTTCCTCTCCTCCTATCAAATTCCTCACCAACACTACCACCTCTTCCCTCTTCACCGTCTTTTTTAAATGCATTCCTATTCCCCACTCTTCACAAATGAATTTCGCATTTATATGTTGATCATCCAAAAAGGGCCAGCATATCATCGGCACTCCTGCGCTTATGCTTTCCAACGTGGAGTTCCACACGCTATGAGTGAGAAACCCTCCCAAAGAAGGGTGGGAGAGTACTTTTATCTGGGGCGCTCACCCCACCAACAGACCTCTATCCTTTGTTTCCTCAATGAATTCCTTTGGCAATATGGCAGATTCACCATGAACTATATCTGGCCGGATAACCCACAAAAAGTGGTGGTTACTGGAGGCCAATCCCCATGCAAATTCCAGTAGTTGTTCATTGGACAAAACTGCAATGCTTCCCAAACAAACATACATGACAGTGTTGAAATTATAATTTCAACTGCAGTGAACAGAACAACAGCAGCTACTTTATTCATTTGTCGTGATCCGGCGCCCCACATTTTTTCCCGATCTTTTAAATCACCGCCATTACTATCTTTTCACTCTTTAATTATTTTTGAGTTTCAGAAAGAAGAAGATCAGATCCAGTGCTACACCATTACTTCTCAACAACCGTATTAATGAGCAGAACGGCTGAAAGAGAAAAGAACCAGCCTCAAGCCGACACAACATTTATCAGTCTTAGATTTCATCACCACCGACTCAAAAAATACAGCAAAAGATCAAATCTGTTAATCATGAGCAGTAGAGACCATCAGCAAGTTAAAGCGGTGAAGACCCTTTCCCGCACTATAAAATGCAGACACATCAGTGTAGAAAAACATAGATTGAAAGTCCTTTTGTAACACACAGCAGTGTAGAACAAGAGAGTTTTTTTTTGTATTGCACAACAGTGCTGAAATTTTCTGAGATAGTTGTTTTGTGGAACTGAAGTGTTCCTGTTGTAATCCCTATGTCAAGAGGAAGATGCTCTTTAGCATAATATTTTGTGAAGATCCCTCTACGTGAGGAAGACTTATTTTATCAGTTAGTTTATCGTTCATAAATAGAAGTTTCTTTTTGCCTGTTGATGTTACACCGTAAGTCGAAAAATACTTGACGTCAAAAATCCCCATTGTTGTTACACCGTAACTCAAAAAATACTTGACGTAAAAAATTTACGTTGCTGCAACACCACGAACAATGTTGCTGCAACACCAGTTACAACAAAGCGATTTTTTTCTGTTTTCGCTGTATTGAAACAGAGTATTATTTTGATCAGTTTTTGATCCTGAGGCAAAGTAGATTATTATTTTATGCTCTGTTCTTGTGTTTTTGAATTATCAGAAAACAGAGTATTACTCTCTATTCATATTTTTGTTGTTTCGGAATTTATCAGAAAATTCTCAATAGTGGAAACAGAGGATTTTTCCACTGTATTTTGTTTGGAATAACCAGAAATTCCCATCATGGTATCAGAGCTTGTCTAGGCTCTTTGAAGACATCAAAGAAGCTGAAAGAAGATTTGTTGCTGCAGCAAATTATCCAGCAAAGCGAAAACGCTGTCAAGGTATTTTTCATATTAGTTTTTTGTGTAGCTGCTGAAGACAATTAAGTGATTTTTTTTTATAGTCAAGTATTGCAAGAATGGCCAGCACCACCGTGGGTATGTTTAATACCCAGCTCCCACAGTTCAATGGGAAAAATTATGACTACTAGGCAATAACCATGAAAGCCCTGTTTGCCTCACAAGATTTATGGGAACTTGTTGAATATGGATTTGAAGAACCAACAAACGAAGAAGAGTTTATTGGATTAACTCAGGCAGAGAAAGAGCTATTGAAGAGCAATAAGATGAAGGACTCAAAAGCCTTTGTACTTTTATATCATGCAGTGCATGAGAGTGTGTTTCCGAGGATAGCAGCAGCCAAGACATCAAAAGAAGCATGGCAAACTCTCAAGACAGCCTATGAAGGCATGGAGAAAGTGAAGACAACAAAACTACAGTTGCTGAGGAAAGATTTTGAGAACCTGCGTATGAAGGAGTCAGACAATATTGACTCATTCTTCACACAAGCAATTGGTTTGGTCACACAGATAAGGTCTCATGGAGAAACTCTTGAAGAAAGGAGGATTGTGGAGAAACTGTTGAGGTGCCTACCCTCAAAGTTTGATGTGATTGTCACCACCATAGAAGAGACAAAGGATCTCTCAAATTTTTCAGTTGATGAACTTCATGCATCACTGATAACACATGAGCAGAGTTTGAGTAGAAATGAAAACTCATCTCTAGAGCAAGACTTCAAGATCCAGATGTCATTTGGAACAGGAAGAGGTCAAGGCAGAGGAAACAAGAGAGGAAGAGGCAGAACCCAATACAGAGGCGGAAGAAACAGTCCAGCAAACGTTCAAGGAAGAGGCAGCAATCCAAATCAGAACCAAGGCCATGGCAGCAGTCAACAAAGTGGACAACATCATGCTCAAGGACAAAGGTATGAAAAATCCAATGTTCAATGTTATTATTGTAAAAAATATGGGCACTATGCAAATGAATGTAGGAAGAAGCAGCATGATATGAGTAATAGATCTAGTGCAAATATCACTAGAGAAAATATCAGTCAAGACAATGTGTTGTTAGTTTTTAATATGGCTGAAACAAACAGTGAGGATATATGGTTTCTAGATTCTGGTTGCAGCAACCATATGACAGGAAACATAGCCTTGTTTTCTGTTTTAGATCAGAGTGTGCAGTCACCAGTCACACTTGGGACTGATAGTAAAATTTCTGTTATGGGAAAAGGAGAAGTTAAAATATTTACAAAGAAAGGTGAAAAGAAAACCATAGCAGATGTCTATTATGTTCCTAGAATGAAGTGTAATCTCTTGAGTATTGGACAACTTGTTCAAAAGGGTTACAATGTTTTCTTTAAGAATGATGTATGCACCATCATGGACAGATTACCCAGCAAATGTTGTATTGCTGAAGTGAAGATGACAAGGAACAAGATGTTCCCTCTCAGAATAAAAGCAGATTTGAAAAATAAAGAATTAGTTGCAGCAGTGACACAAGAGGCTCTCAAAAGCGTACCAAAGGATGAAAATTGGTTGTGGCATTTGAGATTTGGACATATCAACTTTGGAGGTCTTAATTTGTTGAGTAGAAGAGGAATGGTAAGAGGATTACCATTGATAGAAAGGCCAGACAACCTTTGTGAAGGTTGTATATTGGGAAAACAACACAGAGAAAGTTTTCCAACTGGGAAAAGCATAAGGGAAAAAACACCTTTAGAAATTGTCCACTCAGATTTATGTGGACCAATGCAAGCTCCATCACTTGCAGGCAGCCAATATTTTATAACATTTATTGATGACTTTACCAGAAAGACTTGGGTTTATTTTCTGAAGAATAAGAGTGAAGTGTTTGAAAATTTTCAAAATTTCAAAGCACTTGTAGAAAATCAAAGTGGGTTGCGTATCAAGGTTTTGAGAACTAACAGAGGAGGTGAGTATATCTCCAAAGAATTTTTACGTTTTTGCAGAGAAAATGGAATTCATAAGCAATTTACAGCAAGGTACACCCCGCAGCAAAATGGAGTTGCTGAAAGGAAAAACAGAACAATCATGGATATGGTGAGGAGCATGTTGAAGGCAAAGCATTTGCCAAATGATTATTGGGTTGAAGCTGTACACCGTGCAGTATATATTTTGAATAGATGTCCTACAAAAGCAGTGATGAACAAAGTGCCAGAAGAAGCATGGAGTAGGAGAAAGCAAGGAGTCACCCACATGAAAGTTTTTGGTTGTGTGGCTTATGCACACATTCTAGATCAGCTAAGGAAGAAATTGGACAGCAAAGGGGAGAAATGTATTTTCATTGGATACAGTGAAGAATCCAAAGCTTACAGGTTGTATATCCCATCCACTAAGAAGTCTTTTGTGAGCAGAGATGTTCAATTTATTGAGGAGGAAGCTTGGGATGGAAGCATAGAGAAAACAATTAATGTTAAAAGCTGTTTGTCTCATGATGATGATGATGATGAGTTGGCTGAAACACATCCCCAAACAGCAGCGCCAACAACAGAACAACAAGAGACACCCTTGAGGAGAAATGAGAGTGCTTCTCCAAGCACACCACAAGGAGGAAATTCAAGTGCATCTACAAGCACTTGCACACCGAATGAAAGAGGTAAGAAATTCAGAAATTTAAGTGATATTTATGATGAAGGAATAAATTCCCTGTTTGCTTTGTATTGTCACGTTGATGACCCTGTTCATTTCGAAGATGCAATTAAAGATAAGAAATGGATAGAAGCTATGGATGAGGAGATGAATGCCATAGAAAGAAATAAGACATGGGATTTAGTTGATCTACCAAAAGGTAAAGAAGTCATTGGAGTTAAATGGGTCTACAAGACCAAGAGTAATGCTGAAGGAAAGATAGAAAGGCATAAGGCAAGACTTGTTGTCAAGGGATACAAGCAGCAGTATGGGAGAGATTATGAGGAGAATTTTGCACCAGTTGCAAGAATGGAAAGAGTAAGAGCACTGATGTCCATAGCAGCACAAAACAAATGGAAAGTTTACCAAATGAACGTGAAGTCAGCATTCTTGAATGGAGTATTAATGGAAGAGGTTTACATCGAGCAACCTCTAGGCTATGAAAAGAAAGGCCAAGAGCACAAAGTTTGCAGATTGAAGAAAGCTCTTTATGGGCTGAAGCAAGCACCAAGAGCGTGGTACAGTAGGATAGATTCCTATCTACTAGAGAACGAATTTGAGAAATGTGAGGGAGAACCCACTGTTTACATCAAAGAAAAAGACGCAAGGCAGCAATCACTCCCACAGTGATGGGATTAAAACTCAGCAAAGAAGACAGCAGCAAGGATTTTGACCCTAGCATGTACAAGAGCATAGTTGGCAGCCTCATGTATTTGACTGCAACTAGGCGAGACATAATGTAAGCTGTTAGTTTAACAGATTCATGGAGAAGCCAAAAGAAACACATTGGCAGGCAGCAAAGAGAATTCTGAGGTATGTTAAAGGTACAAAAAGGTATGACATATTTTATACTGTTTCAGAATGTTTAGATTTAGTTGGATACACAGATAGTGATTGGGCTGGAAGTGTAGATGACCGGAAAAGCACATCTGGTTACATTTTTCACATAGGTTCAGGAGCCATTTCATGGGCTTCCAAAAAACAACCAATTGTGGCATTGTCTACAGCAAAAGCAAAGTATGTGGCAGCTACACCAGCAGCATGTCAAGCGGTTTGGATGAGGAGAATGTTGAGAAGTCTATGCCAGGAGCAGACAACAGCAACAATTATTTTTTGTGACAATAGCTCAGCTATTGCATTATCCAAGAACTTTGTATTCCACAAGAGAATGAAACACATAGGCACAAAGTTTCACTACATCAGAGAATTGGTGAACAATGGAGAAATCATTTTACAACATTGCAGGACTCAGGAACAGGTTGCGGACATTCTGACAAAGCCATTGGATCAGAAAAGTTTTGAGTTTTTAAGGAAACTTCTGGGTATGACTGATAGCCCAGCAGTTGAAATTAAAGGGGAGTGTTGAAATTATAATTTCAACTGCAGTGAACAGAACAACAACAGCTATTTTATTCATTTGCCGTAATCGGCGCCCCACATTTTTTCCCGATCTTTTAAATCACCACCATTACTATCTTTTCACTCTTTAATTATTTTTGAGTTTCAGAAAGAAGAAGATCAGATCCAGCGCTACACCATTACTTCTCAACAACCGTATTAATGAGCAGAATGGCTGAAAGAGAAAAGAACCAGCCTCAAGCCGACACAGCATTTATCAGTCATAGATTTCATCACCACCGACTCAAAAAATACAGCAAAAGATCAAATCTGTTAATCATGAGCAGCAGAGACTTCATCAGCAAGTTAAAGCGGTGAAGACCCTTTCCCGCACTATAAAATGTAGACACAACAGTGTAGAAAAACATAGATTGAAAGTCCTTTTGTAACACACAGCAGTGTAGAACAAGAAAGTTTTTTTTTGTATTGCACAACAATGCTGAAATTTTCTGAGATAGTTGTTTTGTGGAACTGAAGCATTCCTGTTGTAATCCCTCTGTCAAGAGGAAGATGCTCTTTAGCATAATATTTTGTGAAGGTCCCTCTACGTGAGGAAGACTTATTTTATCAGTTAGTTTATCGTTCATAAATAGAAGTTTCTTTTTGCTTGTTGATGTTACACCGTAAGTCGAAAAATACTTGACGTCAAAAATCCCCGTTGTTGTTACACCGTAACTCAAAAAATACTTGACGTCAAAAATTTACGTTGCTGCAACACCACGAACAGCGTTGCTGCAACACCAGTTACAGCAAAGCGATTTTTTTCTGTTTTCGCTGTATTGAAACAGAGTATTATTTTGATCAGTTTTTGATCCTGAGGCAAAGTAGAGTATTATTTTATGCTCTGTTCTTGTGTTTTTGAATTATCAGAGAACAGAGTATTACTCTCTATTCATATTTTTGTTGTTTCGGAATTTATCAAAAAATTCTCAACAGTGGAAACAGAGGATTTTTCCACTGTATTTTGTTTGGAATAACCAGAAATTCCCGTCACACAGAACATGGATTCTATGTATCCAACCATGTGAGGCAACAACTTTCTTCATTCCACATACTTAATTCATCCGAGGGTCCATCTTGACTCTTACAATGAAATGATTGAGATAGCAGTAGACGACCGATGGCATATACACGGAAGTTAACTGAGAGTGCGTCCAAAACTGGGTGTTCCAGTTCTTCGAATGTGTTAACTATTAGGGCAGCTGCTGATAACGTACTTTGGCCTACCATTATTCCACTCTAAAAACCAGGATCCGAAATGTCTGTGACTAAGAGGAAGTTGGGCAGCTCCCTCAACCGCAGCAGGGGCATTCCTGGGATGCAACTGATTCTCACTTCATCAAGATATTCCTCGGTGAGGCAACTTTCATCTGTCAAAGACGAACAGTATTCATCACAATACAATGCACAATGGCAATTGAATCCAAAGTGCGAAGGCCAGATTGAAACTACAAAAGATATTAAAGGTATACAATTGTTTAAACAACATAATTTTACTTATCTGACATGTTGGATGTATCACATATTTTATATAGTGTTATTTGGAAATTTTTAATAATATGGAAAACTGTGGCACAGATATCGTATTTTATCATATTTTACATAGTGTTATTTCTGAAATCTCTAATAATATGAAAAACTGTTTTAAAGTCTCCATCACTAATCTATTTTAAAAAATAAGTTTAAATGATATATTTTACAGCATGTTATTTCAAAATCTCTAATAATATAAAAAACTATAAAAATCTCCCATTGCAACATAATCCATTTTCAAAATATAAATTTGAAAACAATAGAAATCTACCATCACTCACGACATAATCCATTTTCAAAATGTAAGTAGATAATATGTGACCGTTTGGATCGTGTAAGCTACGCATTTCCATCCATAGAGATGAAAGTCTAATTAAGGTTAATCAATTTTTGAACCCATTGTATTCATTCCACCAACTTTCCATTGTATACATTCCATATCTTAAAGTAAACTTTGTTTATAAAACTTTATTCTTAGGCATTTAGATCAAGTTTAAAACAAATTTATTATTAATTTTCCAAAAACATGATAATAAAGCGGGTAACTCACATCAAACACCCCCCATATCATAGGAGGAATAAAGTACAGAAAATGCTTAGGACAATATTAGCAATAACCCATATACAGATTGGGCGAAGTTTAATTCCTTTTAAAATCTCTTCGTTCCTTTTCCGTGACGCATCGACAAAGGCAACATACATTTCAGAATAGAGGAGCAACTCCAGAAATTAGAAGTTCAATCGAAATGAGATGTGTAAAATATATATTTATAAACTAAAATATTCAAAATTTAGGATATTGTAATATTAATTTGTATATTATTAATATTGGAATATTAGTTTATATTTATATTTTTAATTATTTAAAAACTTATATATAGTAATATTTTTAACTATATATATTTTTAAATTAATTATATCAAAGATTACAATTAAGTATGATAAAACATATATATATAATTATAATTATAATTTAATTATATCTATTTCGTAATTAATTATGATAAAATATAATTTTTGGAAATAAACTGTATATGATATTTTAAAATTAAAATGTTTAATGTTTTAGGTGAATATTATATTTTGAGAGTTTGATTTAATTATAATAATAAGTAGAGTGTTTAAGTAAAAAAATAAATATTTTAAAAATTCTTATAAAACTTATTTCCAAAAAATCACGTGTTAATTTATACATCTATAATTTACATATCTAAAATCAAAATGACTTTTGCTAAATAAATATAAAATAAAATTATAGAAGAATTACAATTGAGAGTTCTGATTACTTTGTATAAATACATCTAAGATTTAAAATAAAAATTAAAGTTTGGAAAAATAGAGGTATTGGCATTAACTATCAGGTCTTTGTTGCAAAATATATCTAAGATTTAAAAGAAGAATTAAAAGATTTAAAGAAAAAATTAAAGCTTGGAAAAATAGAGGCATTGGCATTTAACTATGAGGCCTTTGTCTACTAAAATATGACATTGACATTGATATATAAGATTTTTTTTTGTTTATGGGAAAAATTACGGTTTTTAAATATAAATTAATTTCTTAATTTACAAAGATAAATATCATATTCTCTCTTAAACTTATAAATTTATAAAAGATAAATACATATTTTTACTTGTATACACTAACTTCTTAATTAAAAAAGATACATATCATATTCTCTCTTAAACTTATAAATTTATCAAAGAGAAATACACATTTTCGGTTGTTACTTATATATGATATAGTTAATACTGATATACATAATTATATATTTTTTTTCAATCATCCTAATTCAAAAAGTTAATATCTTTGGTCACAAATGTCCCCATCGTAATTGCACATATCGTTTATACGCCAAATTTATCAAAGAGAAATACACATTTTTGGTTGTTACTTATATATGATATAGTTAATACTGATATACATAATTATATATTTTTTTTCAATCATCCTAATTCAAAAAGTTAATATCTTTGGTCATAAATGTCCCCATCGTAATTGCACATATCGTTTATACGCCAAATCTATTCAACAGCAAATTCCATCCCTGCAGGGATCCTTACAGAAATTCAAAGCTGGTCTGGCTCCTCCCAATCCTTCTCAAATATATCTTATTCTTTCCTCTAAAATCCATATTTTCTGGAACCCTTCGTCGGTAAAATACCAGCAGGGCTTCCACAATTTGAGGAACACCCATCGCTTCATTACTGCTATCCTTAGTTAGAAACTCAAAGCTTGTCTTCACCCTCCTTATCCTTCCCAAATCCATTTTGTCTTTTATGTTTTTCAAATCCATCTTCCATAGTCTACCAGAGGGGTTTACACATTTTGGGTAACCCTAGTCGTTTTTCTGTCCCACTTCAACATCCCCAATGGCCTATTTGTTCCAATCTTCAACATCCCCAATGGCCTATTTGTTCCAATTTATCTAAAAATCTTACTTTTTCGGATACCTCCTCATAAAAACTTTTTCTGAAAATTTTGGTATACCCTCCATCGCATTGCTAACGATTCTGAATCCGATCATGTTGTCAATAGATTGAATCACCCTTTGATCATAAAGATGGCCGGATCCCACCCGATAATGAAAGATTCTCTTCACGACTAGAAAACAGACCAAGATAGTTTATATCCATAGAGCCCATGTAATATTACTGTTTTGTGGGTGGAGAAAACTTGTCCTTATTATCATTTTTGGAATATTTTTTATAAATTAGATTTTGAAATATTCTTAGAATCTGTAATTTTAGATTTTACTTAAAAGTACCGGAAAAGTTTTTATCAATAAAACTATTTTACTCTACATTAAATTTACAGATACATTTTAAATCGGAGTATAAATCTTTGGGTGATACATTTTAAATTGTGATTGATTTTGATACACAGAAAACTAACATGTCCTGCACACAAAAATGACATGCAGAAATCTACAGATACATTTTAAATCGGAGTATAATGTTGGATTTAGAGACGTCTAATTACAATAATTAAGTTGGACATACGTGCATTATGATTATGATATCAAATACTGTCAGCAAGATTACATTTATGTAATGATTAAAATATGCCAAAATAATGTGATTAATTAAATCATGGCATTATACGTATTTAAATAAGGATTTGGATGCAAATACATATAGAATAATGTTAAACAATTATAATTGTTAATGGACCGATTATAGTTGATTAAAATAATTGCAGTAATAAATTTGAGCTGAATAAGGAAATCAGAATCTATTCTGATTGATTTCAGTTTTTTTCTGGAAAGTTCCCGATTTCAAAATCTGATCCGAAATTTCAGATTTCTTGACAGACCTGTTTCAGCTAAATTTCGGCTGCCCTAGGATTGGGGTTTTGCACTGCTATAAAGGGGCTGAGTCTCCAAGGCTTGCAATCAACTCAGAAAAATTGTCTGCTCCATTTAAGACTAGATACTCTGTCATTTAGGATAGCTAGAGAAAAGGATTGCAAGTTCTTGGAAGGATTCAAGAGCCAATAACTCAAGTCAAGACCAGGAGCCTTTGAAGATGGAAAGTAAGTTCCGCTGTGCATTAATTTTAATTTCTTACAAAGGAGTAGATCTTGGTTAGGGTTTGAAAGTAAAACCAACAATTGGTATCAGAGCACCCTTATGTAAGAACTGTCTCTCCCGTCATATTTTTCGATCCTTAAAATTTCTGTTTTTTCCTCAATTCGAGATCTGACCCGGTCTGATGGACCTAAGGGCGAGGTAGTCTCTATTGTTTTTGGAGAAAGTTTGTACTACTCGGCTTTGAGGCTGAGCATGCCGATGATCCGAATTCACAATCGGTTGATCGTCAGGTTTAAATTTCTCTATTTTTTAGTTAATGAACATAAAGTACTGTAATAAGTAATTATATGGCGCTGTAATTGTGAGATCTTCCATTAACCTGAATATACAAGAAGTTATAGTCATCGTTAAAAAAAAAAAAAAAAAAAAACAGCATAAGTTGTTATCTATTTTTCAATCCACTGGAATAGTCTGATAGTTTGACTACGCATTTTTCAATTACTGAAAACAAAACGTTGTATATTTAGGCTAATTATTAGGATTTAGATATTATTTAAAATTGGTATTAACACCAATTAAAGGGTATAATACTGAATTCTAAATTGATCGCAATAATGCTAATTATGGCATAAAAATTTGTATTAACGTTAATTATTGATATAATACCAAATTCGGATTTTATCACAATAATGCTAATTATGGCATAAAATTTGTATTAACGTTAATTATTGATATAATACTAAATTCGGATTTTATCACAATGATGCTAATCATGGCAACCATAAAATTATTTAGTATTCTCTAAATAAATTATTGAAGCATTTCTAAAAGGTAATCATTGTAGAAACTGCTAAAGTTTTACTAAAACCTAATAATTATTTTGATGAATATAGTTCACATATTAAATTTAAAAGTGTTATAAGATACTGTATTCTATATAGGACGAGTAGATTCTATAGGTACGTCCTAGATTAGGTTTTAGACATAATTTTGGAATCTAACTAAAGACCTTTTTTTTAGTATACATGTGTTGTTTTCGCATGAGTCAAGCATTGATGTTCGCAAACGAACCGCTCTCTGTAAGACGATTGCAAGGATGACTCGTGACAAGTTGAAATAACGTGCTGGCAATGGATGTGGGTGTTAGCTTTCCCAAAGGAGGGTTGGCGCCTGCTAAGTTGTTTGGTGCATAAGGGTAGTGTATAAAAATAAGTTGCAACACACATGGACTAGCGATGTCTAGAAAAGCATCGGGAGCTTGGAACATAAGTGATCCGTATGTGATCCCCCTCCCCCCGTTGACTGGCCTGGTTGTTAGTTCATGGATATGTTAGTCTGACCCAAAGGTAGATTGACATGTTTGTACTTTATTCACTACACCAAAGTGCCTGAAGGTAATGATTGCACCCAAAGGTGTTTCATTACTGAATGGTGTTTTGGCTAAAGTTTTAATTGAGCAAATAGTTTTACACATGCCTTTAGATAGATTTTAGAATTATGATTAAGGATCAAATCGTGACGCATCGTATCTAAATTATTTCCTTGTTCTTGAATTTTTCAGATCCAAACATAATGTCAAGTCTAAGTCAGATTAAGCCCCTCATGGGGAACAATTTCAAACAGTGGGAGGAAAAGCTGAAATTAGTCCTAGGGATCATGCAATTGGACACAACACTGAGATTTGATCGCCCCAAGCCTAATAAAGAGAGTGAGGTAACTCCTCAAGAGAAGGCTGATATTTCTAGATGGGAGCATTCAGATCGCATGTGCATAATGGTGATGAAGCAAACGATCCATGAGACTTTTCGAGGCATCATACCTGATACAGAGACAGGCGCTATTGAATACCTTAAGGCCCTTGAAGAAAAATTCACAAAGAGTAAAAAGACTGATGTTAGTACACTCTTTGTGAAGTTGGCAACAATAAAATACAAGGGAAAAGAAGGGGTTAGAGAGCATGTTATTGAGATGACAAGACTGCAACGTGCCTTGAAAGGACATAATTATGACATCTCTGATGAGGTTCTCATTGAGTTCATTTTTCTGTCTCTCCCGTCTAACTTTAGTCAATTCAAGATGACTTATAATTGTCAAAAAGAGACGTGGACACTACCTGAGTTTGAGGCTCAGTTGGTGCAGGAGGAAGAGAGACAGAAAATGACTAAGGGAGAAAGTGCTCATGTAGTAACATCTAATCCTAAGGGTAAAGGCAAGAAGCGCAAGTTTACTGCCAAGGAAAAGGGACCTACCAAGGTAGCTGCAAACAATGCCGCGCAGAAAAGCAAGAAGGAAGATACTTCTGCGAAAGCAGAAGAAAAGAACTGTTTTTTCTGCAAAGCGCCAGGACATACAAAGAAATTCTGCACCAACTATCATGCATGGTTGGCAAAGAAAGCTATGTCTCTTGCTTTAGTTTGTTCTGAAGTTAATTTAAGTTCTATATCTAGATATACTTGGTGGATAGATTCAGGTGCAACGACTAACATCAGTATGTCGATGCAGGGTTGCCTAAGCCATCGCAAGCCAAGTGAGGCAGAGCGCTACGTTTACGTAGGAAATGGCAACAAAGTAGAAGTGGAAAGCATAGGAAAATTTAGATTATTATGTAAGACATGATTTTATTTAAGTTTTGATGCTTTAGTGGTTCCATCTTTCAGAAGGAACCTAATTTCTGTATCTTATTTGGACAAAAATGGTTATGTATGTTCATTTGGTAATGGAAATTTCAGTTTGTGTCAAGATTCTAAGCTTCTTGCTTCTGGTATCCTGTCTTCTTATGATAATCTTTATTTTCTAGATATAGACACTTCACATTCAGAGGCACTACATATAGATAATAGAAAACGTAAATTAACTTGTGAGAAATCTGCAACATTATGGCACAAGCGATTAGGACATATCTCTATGAAAAGGATAGAACGTCTTGTGTCTAATGATATTCTCCAACCTTTAGATTTTACAAACTTAAGTGATTGTGTAAATTGTATAAAGGGAAAACAAACTAATAAACGTAAGTATGATGCAAAAAGATGTAATGATGTCTTAGAATTGATTCATACGGATATCTGTGGTCCTTTTCCAAAGGCTACAAGAAATGGTGACCGTTACTTTATCACATTCATAGATGATTATTCAAGATATGGTCATATTTACTTAATAAAAGAAAAGGCGGAAGCATTAGACGTGTTCATAAAGTTCAAAATGGAAGTTGAGTTACAACTTAACAAACGTATAAAGTCCATTCGTTCTGATCGTGGTGGTGAATACTACAGTCGTTATGATGGATCAGGAGAACAGCGTCAAGGTCCCTTTACAAAATACTTAGAGGAATGCGGAATTGTGCCTCAGTATACGTTGCCAGGTTCGCCTACAATGAATGGTGTTGCTGAGCGACGAAATCGCACCCTTAAAGACATGGTGAGAAGTATGATTGCTCGTACAACTCTAGCTGAGAATTTGTGGGGAGAAGCCTTAAAGACTGCAGCATACATACTTAATAGAGTGCCTACTAAAGCAGCTAACAAGACCCCTTACGAGTTATGGGTTGCGCGCAAGCCTAGCTTGAATCATTTGAGAGTTTGGGGATGTCCATGTGAAGCTAGGCCTTATAAGCCAAGCAAAACGAAACTGGACGAAAGAACCGTTAGTTGTTACTTTATAGGCTATTCTGAACGATCTAGGGGGTTCAAATTCTATAATCCAACAGAACATACAGTTTTCGAGTCAGGAAGTGAAATTTTTTTTGAGGATAATGAGTTTGTGGGGGGAGATATGACAAAAGATAGTATTTTTGAAGAAGAAGAGACGAATGCGAATGAGACTATGGACCAAAGTTCTAGTTTTGTTCAAATTCGGATTGCGTTTAGAAATACATCTTTTGACAATGTGCAAACTTCATCATCCCAAACAACTCAGTTAGAAACTCAACATGGAATAGAGAACACAAATGGACCTGAACCCAACCCAAACCCTCACATTGACATGACAAATGTTGATGGCCTAGGGCCTGTGGGAGATTCAGAAGTTGGTAATGATGTTCTTCCTCCCGTTGAAGATCAAGTTGTAAATGAACCTCAAGAAAATCTAGAGCCCGTGCCAATTAGGAGATCTACTAGAGAGAAAAGATCTACACAATCAAAGGATTATGCATATCTTCAAGAACATGAGTTTGACATTGGCATTTTTGAAAATGATCCTGTTAATATCAAACAAGCTGCGGAAAGCTCTAACTCTCAAATGTGGATTAATGCCATGAAAGAAGAGATGAAATCTATGTATGACAATGACGTTTGGGATATCGTTCCGTTGCCTAAAGACAAGAAACCCGTTGGTTGCAAATGGATATTTAAGACTAAGCGGGATTCTAAAGGCAATGTTGAAAAATACAAGGCACGTCTTGTTGCGAAAGGTTTCACACAGAAAGAAGGCATTGATTATAAAGAGACTTTCTCTCCAGTTTCATCGAAAGACTCTTTAAGGATTATATTGGCGCTTGTAGCACATTATGATTTAGAACTTCATCAGATGGATGTAAAGACGACGTTTCTCAATGGTGACATTGATGAAACGATCTATATGAAGCAGCCAGAAAACTTTGTATCAGGTGATGCAGGGTCTATGGTTTGCAGACTTAAGAAATCTATCTATGGGCTAAAACAAGCATCTCGACAATGGTATTATAAGTTTCACCAAGTTATTAGCTCATTTGGTTTTGAGTCTAACATAGTAGATGAATGTATATACCTTAAGT
Organism: Pinus tabuliformis; assembly: GCA_031772625.1. Taxonomy (NCBI): domain Eukaryota; kingdom Viridiplantae; phylum Streptophyta; class Pinopsida; order Pinales; family Pinaceae; genus Pinus; species Pinus tabuliformis. Next base: position 1,608,533,614 of record CM062817.1, on the reverse strand, counting down.
TCTGTGGGAGTAAATTTATTTTCTTGGTTTTATATGTAGATGACATATTGCTTGCCAGTAACGATAAGGACATGTTGCATCAAACTAAGAATTTTTTATTTAAGAACTTTGAAATGAAAGATCTTGGTGATGCATCATTTGTTCTAGGGATTGAAATACTTAGAGATAGATCTCAAGGTATTCTGAGGTTATCCTAGAGGAACTATATCGATAAGATTCTAACAATATTTGGCATGCAAAACAGCAAACCAGGAGATACCCCTATATCAAAAGGAGATAAGTTTAGTCTAAAACAATGTCCCCAAACTGACTTAGATAAAAACCTCATGAAAGATATTCCCTATGCCTCAGCCGTGGGTAGCATCATGTATGCACAAGTATGCACGCGTCCGGATATTGCGTTCATTACCGGAATGCTAGGGAGATATTTGAGTAACCCAGGTATGGAACACTGGAAGGCAGCCAAGCGAGTGTTGAGATACCTAAAGAGAACAAGGGACTATATGCTCACGTATTGGATATCGGAACAGCTCGAGGTCATTGGATATACCGATTCTGATTTTGGAGGATGTGTCGACAGCATGAAGTCAACATCAGGATACATCTTTATGATGGCAGGTGGTGCTGTGTCATGGAAGAGCGCTAAACAGTCATTGGTAGCCTCCTCCACTATGGCAGCTGAATTTGTTGCATGTTTTGAAGCATCTAATCATGGCGTATGGCTGAAGAACTTCGTCACAAGTCTGAAAATTGTGGATTCTATTCAGAAACCACTCAAATTATTATGTGACAACAATTCAGCAGTGTTATACGCAACGAACAACCGAAGTTCGTCAAAGTCGAAGTACATTGACATTAAGTTTTTGGTTGTAAAAGAGAGAGTGCAGAATAATGAATTATGTATAAAACACATAGGTACAGACTCCATGATTGCGGATCCTCTTACTAAAGGATTACCACCCAAGAAGTTTCACCAACATGTTGCTTGTATGGGTGTAATATCTGTTTAGGATAATTAGAAAATGTGGGAGTCTGAATATGTTTTAAGTTCTTTTTTTTTTTTATGTTCTATGTAATGCAATTGTAAACAATTTTGATGATATATACAAGTTGCATTCAGTTTCAGTTTCATTATTTCTTTCTTTAAAGTTTAAATTTTTGGCCTCATACAGTAAAGTAAAGGTGACTCAATTAGAAATAGGCACGTCTAATCACACTTGCGTGTAATTTCTAAACTATATGTCCAAATCAGATTCATGTCATTCAGTTATGTTGGCAGCGTGATTTATGTCAGTTTAGTTGCGAATAAATGTGACAAATGCCGCTTAAGTCCTTTGTTAGCATAATTGATGGACATAATTGTTTAAGAAATACGATAAGTAAAGATAGAAAAGTTGCATGCAATAAAGTTAAGGATATATAATCAAAAGGTTGCACTTGTCCATGTGGGAGATTGTTGGATTTAGAGACGTCTAATTACAATAATTAAGTTGGACATACGTGCATTATGATTATGATATCAAATACTGTCAGCAAGATTACATTTATGTAATGATTAAAATATGCCAAAATAATGTGATTAATTAAGTCATGGCATTATACGTATTTAAATAAGGATTTGGATGCAAATACATATAGAATAATGTTAAACAATTATAATTGTTAATGGACCGATTATAGTTGATTAAAATAATTGCAGTAATAAATTTGAGCTGAATAAGGAAATCAGAATCTATTCTGATTGATTTCAGTTTTTTCTGGAAAGTTCCCGATTTCAAAATCTGATCCGAAATTTCAGATTTCTTGACAGACTTGTTTCAGCTAAATTTCGGCTGCCCTAGGATAGGGGTTTTGCACTGCTATAAAGGGGCTGAGTCTCCAAGGCTTGCAATCAACTCAGAAAAATTGTTTGCTCCATTGAAGACTAGATACTCTGTCATTTAGGATAGCCAGAGAAAAGGATTGCAAGTTCTTGGAAGGATTCAAGAGCCAATAACTCAAGTCAAGACCAGGAGCCTTTGAAGATGGAAAGTAAGTTCCGCTGTGCATTAATTTTAATTTCTTACAAAGGAGTAGATCTTGGTTAGGGTTTGAAGTAATTAGGAAAACCCACAAAGTAAAACCAACATATAAATCTTTGGGTGATACATTTTAAATTGTGATTGATTTTGATACACAGAAAACTAACATGTCCTGCACACAAAAATGACATGCAGAAATCTACAAATGGTCCAAATTTTGAGGATAAAGAAAAACAGTTCGGCCAATCAATACTAGATTCTTAACCTACGCAAGACTTAAAAGTTCCATATATCACCATCCCTTTGGTTGCAGGATGCAGCGTGATTGCTTATGCGTGGATTTAAATAAAAGGAAAAAGGACATAGCTTATTTACAATTCCCAGAACAAATAACTATGATGTTGACATTTGTTGCGTACCTTTGAGAGGAAGATATCCTTTCTCGATGAGCAGAGGAATGGAAAAGTAAGCGGCGAAACCGAAGGCATTGGTCGGCCAGAAGGCAACTCTCGGAATACCATAACCGTTCACAACATCCTGCGTCTTCGATAAAAGCCCATCCGACGCTATAAAGGTGACTGGAGGAACGTTGGGAAGATGTCGAAGCCTCTCCATCAGCTTACAGAAGTGAAAGCGAGCGTTATCCGTCATAGATTGGAAGAGGACAGGAACATTTTGATTGAGAGTAGACCCATTTCGGGGAGGCAGGCCGTGCAGAGTTTCGAATCGTATATTCATATGATTCCTATTACCCATAATGGAATCATCATCATGGGTCAAAATTGTTGGGAATTTTTCTGGTAAAATTCCAAAAACAAAATTATAGAACAGAGAACAAGGATGCTCTGTTTGAAACACAGGACAGCGGAAACTTAAAAAAATAATTATTTGCACCTGACAAAGTTCTCACACACCAACAAATTTCTATTCATTAATAAAGGCATCTACTATTTACAAACTTCTTCCTCTCTCTCAGAGGGATTCACCAGGAACACTTCAGTTTCAGTTTTCAATAAACACTTACTGACTCTCCTTTTAAAAGGATTTACACTGCATTACAAAAAAAACTTTTGTCTCTGCAAAAGAGATCAACAAACTGCTGTGTGGAAATTACACATCAATCTTCCTCACCCTGTCCTATTTTTTTTACTTCGCACTGTTGTGCATTGCAATTACAATTTACACTGCTGTGTATATTTTCATACGCACTGTTGTGCCTCTTTTTTTTCTCACACAAACACAAAAGAAATATTACAAATATATAAAACAACAAAGAGAACTTACTTCAATTTTCACTTGCCATGCTTCCGTAAAAAAAATAATAAAAATTAAATGGTTTTACCAACTTTTACTTGTGCCCATACTCCTGAAATGAAATTAAAATCCTTACCAAAACTTACCAACCCACAGTAAATAGCATTTACTGTTTTACTAACATTTACTGGCGGTAAAGAAACTTTTACTTCACGTTAAATTCATTTGGTGCAGGCTTGTACTCAACCGTTGACTTCATTTAGATCGCATCGCAGAAATCAAATTTGGCGGAACACAAAAGTGGAGCATACACACATTAGTGCGATCTGCGATATGCGATCGCATCGCATCGCACCATCGCAATCGGGGAAATCAAGGGTTGTAACCAAAGGCAATCAGGCTGAGGATGCGATTTGCGATCTGCGATCTCATCGCATCGCAAAGGTAAGGAAAAACAATTTGCTGCAGTTGAAATTATATTTCAACACTTCCCTTTAATTTCAACTGCTGGGTTATCAATCATACCCAGATGCTTCCTTAAAAACTCAAAACTTTTCTGGTCCAATGGATTTGTCAGAATGTCTGCAACCTGTTCCTGAGTGCTGCAATGTTGTAAAACAATTTCTCCATTGTTCACCAATTCTCTGATGTAATGGAACTTTGTATCAATGTGTTTCGTTCGTTTGTGAAACACAGAATTCTTGGACAACGCAATAGCTGAGCTATTGTCACAAAAAATCACCGTTGTTGTTGCCTGCTCTTGGCATAGGCTCCTTAGCATCCTTCTCATCCAAACCGCTTAACACGCTGCTGCTGTAGCTGCCATGTACTCTGCTTCTGCTGTAGACAACGCTACAATGGGTTGTTTCTTAGAAGCCCATGAAATTGCTCCTGAACCCATATGAAAAACGTAACCGGATGTGCTTTTCCGATCATCCACACTTCCAGCCCAATCGCTATCGGTATATCCAACTAAATCTGAACTTTCTGAAAAAGTATACAAAATGCCAAATCTTTTTGTACCTTTGACACACCTCAGAATTCCTTTTGCTGCCTACCAAGGTGCCTCCTTTGGCCTCTCAATGAACCTGGAAATCAAACTAATAGCAAACATTATGTCAGGCCTAGTTGCAGTTAAATACATAAGGCTGCCAACTATGCTCTTATATAAGCTAGGATCAAAATCCTTGCTGTTGTCCTCTTTGCTGAGTTTTAATCCCATTACTGTGGGAGTGTTTGCTGCTTTGCATTCTTGCATATTAAATCTGCTCAACACTTCATTTACATATCTTGCTTGAGAGATAAAAATTCCATTTTCATTTTGATCTACTTCTATTCCTAAGAAGTATCTCAGCAAACCCATGTCAGTCATCTCAAATTCCTCTTTCATGACTGATTTGAAGTTTTCAATGAGGTAGTCATCATTACCTGTAAAAATTACATCATCAACATACAAGACAACAATCAGAATCTTACCATCATTTTCTTTGATGTAGACGGTGGGTTCTCCCTCACATTTGTCAAATTCATTTTCCAGTAGATAGGAATCTATCCTATTGTACCACGCTCTTGGCGCTTGTTTCAGCCCATAAAGAGCTTTCTTCAATCTACAAACTTTGTATTCTTGGTATTTCTTCTCATAGCCTAGAGGCTGTTCAATATAAACCTCTTCCTTTAACACTCCATTTAGGAATGTCGACTTCACATCCATTTGGTAAACTTTCCATTTGTTTTGTGCTGCTATGGACAACACTGCTCTCACGGTTTCCATTCTTGCAACCGGTGCGAAAGTTTCCTCATAGGCTCTCCCATATTGCTGCTTGTATCCCTTGACAACCAGCCTTGCCTTGTGTCTTTCAATTTTGCCTTCAGCATTGCACTTGGTCTTATAGACTCATTTGACTCCTATGACTTCTTTACCTTTTGGTAGCTGAACCAAATCCCATGTCTTGTTTCTTTCTATGGCTTTCATCTCCTCATCCATAGCTTCTATCCATTTCTTATCTTTAATAGCATCTTCGAAATGAATAGGGCCATCAACATGACAATATAATGCAAACAAAGAGTTCATTCCTTCATTATAAATGTCACTCAAGTTTCTGAACTACTTACCTCTTTCACTTGGTGTGCAAGTGCTTGAAGATGCACTTGAATTTCCTCCTTGTGGTGTGCTTGGAGAAGCACTCTCATTTCTCCTCAAAGGTGTTCCTTGCTGTTCTTGTGTTGGCGCTGCTGTTTGGGGATGTATTTCTACCATCTCCTCATCATCTTCATCATGAGACAAACAACTTTTAACATTAACTGTTTTCTCTATGCTTCCATCCCAAGCCTCTTCCTCAATAAATTGAACATCTCTGCTCACAAAAAACTTCTTCGTAGATGGGATATACAACCTGTAATCTTTGGATTCCTCGTTGTATCCAATGAAGATACATTTCTCCCCTTTGCTGTCCAACTTCCTCCTTAGCTGACCAGGAATGTGTGCATAGGCCACACATCCAAAAACTTTCATGTGGGTGACTCCTTGCTTTCTCCCACTCCATGCCTCTTTTGGCACTTTGTTCATCACAACTTTTGTAGGACACCTATTCAAGATATATACTGCACAGTTTATGGCTTCAGCCCAATAATCATTTGGAAAATGCTTTGCCTTCAACATGCTTCTCGCCATATCCATAATGGTCCTGTTCTTCCTTTCAGCAACTCCATTTTGCTGCGGAGTGTACCTTGCTGTAAATTGCTTGTGAATTCCATTTTCTCTGCAAAAACATAAAAATTCTTTGGAGATATACTCACCTCCTCTGTCTGTTCTCAAGACTTTAATACGCAACCCACTTTGATTTTCCACAAGTGCTTTGAAATTTCGGAATTTTTCAAACACCTCCGATTTGTTCTTCAATAAATAAACCCAAGTCTTTCTTGTAAAATTATCAATGAAGGTTAGAAAATATTGGCTGCCAGCCAACGATGGGGTTTGCATTGGTCCACATAAATCTGAGTGGACAATTTCTAAGGTTACTTTTGCCCTGATGCTTTTCCCTGATGGAAAAATTTCTCTATGTTGTTTCCCAAAGATGCAACCTTCACAAAGCTGTCCGGTTTCTCTATCAATGGTAATCCTCTTACCATCCCTTTTCTACTCAACAGATTAAGACCTCCAAAGTTGAGATGTCCAAATCTCAAGTGCCACAACCAATTTTCATCTTTTGGTTGGCTTTGGAAAGCCTCTTGGGAAACTGCTGCAATTACTTCTTTGTTTTTCAATTCTGCTCTTATTCTGAGAGGGAACATCCTGTTCCTCGTCATCCTCACTTCAGCAATGCATCTTTTGCTGGGTGCTCTATCCATGATGGTGCATACATCATTCTCAAATAAAACATTGTAACCCTTTTGAACAAGTTGTCCAATACTTAAGAGGTTACATCTCATTCCAGGAACATAATAGACATCTGCTATGGTTTTCCTTTCACCTTGCTTTGTAAATATCTTAACTTCTCATTTTCCCAAAACAGAAATTTTTCTATCAGTCCCAAGTGTGACTTATGACTTCACACTTTGATCTAGAGCAGAAAACAAAGCTATGTTTCCTGTCATATGGTTGCAGCAACCGGAGTCTAAAAACCATATGTCTTCACTGTTTGTTTCAGCCATATTACAAGCTAACAGCACATTATCTTTGCTGACATTTTCACTAGTAATATTTGCATTAGATCTATTATTCATATCATGCTGCTTCTTCCTACATTCATTGGCATAATGCCCATATTTTTTACAATAATAAAATTGGACATTGGATTTTTCATACCTTTGTCCTTGAGCATGATTTTGTCCACTTTGTTCGTTGCTGCCTTAGCCTTGCTTATGATTTGGATTGCTGCTTCTTCCTTGAGCATTTGCAAGACTCTTCCTTCCTCCTCTGTTTTGGCTTCTGCCTCTTCCTCTCTTGTTTCCTCTACCTTGACCTCTTCCTCTTCCAAAGGACATCTGGGTCTTGAAGACTTGCTCTAGAGATGAGTTTTCATTTCTACTCAACCTTTGCTCATGTGTAATCAGTGATGCATGAAATTCATCAACTGAAAAGTTTGTGAAATCCTTTGTCTCTTCTATGGTGGTGACAATCACATGGAACCTTGAGGGTAGGCACCTCAATAGTTTCTCCACAATCCTCCTTTCTTCAAGTATCTCTCCATGAGATCTTATTTGTGTGACTAGGCCAATTACTTGAGTGAAGAATGAGTCAATATTGTCTGACTCCTTCATGCACAGGTTCTCAAAATCTTTCCTCAGCAACTGCAGTTTAGCTGTCTTCACTTTCTCCATGCCTTGATAGGTTGTTTTAAGAGTTTGCCATGCTTCTTTGGATGTCTTAGCTGTTTCTAACCTTGGAAACATGCTTCCATGCACTGTTTGATACAAGAAGAAGAGGGATTTTGAGTCCTTCTTCTTGTAGCTCTTTAATAGATCCTTCTCTCCCTGAGTTAATGCATTAAACTCATTTTCATCTGCTATTTGTTCAAAACCATCCTCAACTATTTCCCATAAGTCTTGGCAAGCAAACAAGGCTTTCATTGTTATTGCCCAATAGTCATAGTTTTTGCCATCAAATAATAAGAGCAGCATACCCATGCTATTGTTAGTGCTGGTGCCATCCATTCTTGCACTACTTGACTATGCTTCAAATACTTCACTGTGTATTTAAAATAACAAACTGTCTTCAACAACAACACAAAAAAATCTTGAGAAATACCTTGGATTCTTTTGCCTGAGTCTTCACACTGCTGGAGAAGTTGCTGCAGTAAGAATCCTTCCTTCAGCTTCTTTGAACCCTTCAAAGAACCTGTACTGGCTCTAATACCACTGTTGGGAATTTTTCTGGTAAAATTCCAAAAACAAAATTACAGAACAGAGAACAAGGATGCTCTGTTTGAAACACAGGATCTTTAACACAGCGGAAACTTAAAAAAAAATTATTTGCAGCTGACAGAGTTCTCACACACCAACAAATTTCTATTCATTAATAAAGGCAACTGTTGTTTACAAACTTCTTCCTCTCTCTCAGAGGGATTCACCAGGAACACTTTAGTTCCAGTTTTCAATAAACACTCACTGACTCTCTTTTTAAAAGGATTTACACTGCATTACAAAAAAAACTTTTGTCTCTGCAAAAGAGATCAACACACTGTTGTGTGGAAATTACACATCAATCTTCCTCACCCTGTTGCGTTCTATTTTTTTTACTTCGCACTGTTGTGCATTACAATTACAATTTACACTGCTATGTATATTTTCATACGCACTGTTGTGCCTCTTTTTTTTCTCACACAAATACAAAATAAATATTACAAATATATATAACAACAAAGAGAACTTACTTCACGTTTTCACTTTCCATGCTTCCGTAAAAGAAATAATGAAAATTAAATGGTTTTACCAACTTTTACTTGTGTCCATACTCCTGCTGAAATGAAATTAAAATCCTTACCAAAACTTACCAACCCACAGTAAATAGCATTTACTGTTTTACTGACATTTACTGGCGGTAAAGAAAATTTTACTTAACATTAAATTCATTTGGTGCAGGCTTGTACTCAACCGTTGACTTCATTTAGATCGCATCGCAGAAATCGCATTTGGTGGAACACAAAAGTGGAGCATACACACATTAGTGCGATCTGCGATATGCGATCGGATCGCATCGCACTATCGCAATCGGGGAAATCAAGGGTTGTAACCAAAGGAAATCAGGCTGAGGATGCGATTTGCGATCTGCGATCTCATCGCATCGCAAAGGTAAAGAAAAACGATTTGCTGCAGTTGAAATTATATTTCAAAAAAAATCACCCCACATTCAGCCATATGCCTTTGGACAAATTCTGTAACCACGAAAGTGATATAGAACTCGCGGGTGGACAAAACTTGGGCCAAATTCATGAATGGTTTTATGTGGCCCTGCAGCGGAAACGGAAATAATACGGCATGAAGGGACCGTTGATCGACTGATTGTGTGGGTTCCATGTGTGCATTCATTTGTCACCAAAAGAAAAAAAAGGAGGGATCTGAATTGTGGAAGACGCATGGTGATGTAGAACTGTTTATAGAGATTTTTCACAACATTAATTACTTCCCCATTATAGTTGCAGGCCTGTAAATAGAAACATAAGAGTAATGGGGTCATTGTACAAATTAATTTTGTTCTCTCCTCATATTTTTTTGGTTAATGGAATGACACGGAAGAGTTACTTTTAATGTAATATCTAAGTATCTTCGATTATAGTCGATGTTTGGAATTTGGTGGGACGCTGATAAAAAATAAGTGAGTTCTTTGTTTGGAAATGGAAGGAACTAAAAGGTCGAAATATTTTAATCCCGTGGATTAGGCCTAAAGCATAAGTATATATTTCAGAGTTGGTGTATCTCTTCATCGAAAATGGAAGAAAATTATTTTGGCATGATCAGATTTTTTCTGTTTCTGTTGTTGTTGTTGTTGCCGTTACTACAGAAATTTTTATCCCATCAAACAGTTTCATTTTAAATTAAAACCATTTCCAATTTAGAGTGGAAGCAAAACGAAACGATAATACTCTTGTCTTTGTTAAGAATATTTGGCAAATTTAATTTTCATTTTCACTGAGGGGAGAGGCAGAGAGTTATAACTTTCGCGAAACTAGGTTCGCCCACCACCAAGCAAATTTGGTGAAGCTACCTTTGCGCACCGGCAGGCTAATTTCCCAGACTTGGATTTCGCACATCTGGAAACTATTTCAGAGACTTAATGAATACTCACAGCAAAAATAACAAGATAGGTTTGGAGGAACACACTAAAACTTAGTATTCATTTCTTAGACATGAAAATACATCTACGTGTGGCTCATTTACAAAATAAAATAAAATTTTACAGAGATTAAACTTATGCGGAGTAACACACAGTAAAACAGAGTAATTGTTGTTTTCACGCACTCACCAAAAATTGCTCCACCATTTTCTCCAAAGAGACTTGCGCTCTTTTCTTAATTCTTACTCTCTAACCTCTCTACATAATCTAACTCTTACAAAGTGACTTTTTACATTCATATAAAACTCAACATACAATTTTACATTTAATTTATGACAGAGCCAAATTAATTTTGATGTTGTTGTTGAGTGTAATCAGAGTCGCAAGGTGTTTCTGGATTGTGGGCAAGGTTGTTGAATTAATGCTTGCCCATATCTGTTTACTTAAGCACATAAATTATTTAAATGCCTTTCCTGGGTTTTTGAATGGTTCGTGTTTGACTTAAGACTTTCTATCTTCACGTTGAGATGCAACTTGCAAAAATGTCTTCAAGCAGAGACGCAACCTGCAAAAGTGTCTGACATGTATGGCTGCTGTCGGGCTATTTATTACGGTGGTTGGGATTATTATTTCCAACACGCCCTCTTAATCACAACTGCCGCCATTGACAATTCCCAAACAGTTCCTGAGATGAACAAAATTTTCTCCTATGAATGGCTTTGTGAAAATATCAGCAAGCTATTCTTGCGACCTGCAGTGTTGCAACACAATTTCATCATTGTTAATCAACTCTCTAATAAAATGATATTTAGCATCAATATGCTTGGTCCTTTTGTGGAAGACAAAATTCTTTGACAATGCAATCGCTGAGGTGTTGTCGCATAAAATAATTTTCGCGCCCTCTTGGTCATGACAAAGATCCCTCAACATCCTTCTCATCCAAACTACCTGACACGCTACTGCTGCTGCTACAACATATTTAGCTTCTTCTGTTGACAGTGACACTATTGCCTGCTTCTTGGAGGCCCATGAAATGGCTCCAAAACCCAAATGAAAAACATATCTTGACGTGCTCTTTCTGTCATCGACACTGCCTGCCCAATCACTGTTAGTGTAACCAACCAACCTGAAATCACTGGTTGTTGTGTACAAAACGCCATACTATTTTGTCCCATTGACATACCTCAGAATCCTTTTCGCTGCTTGCCAATGTGTCTCCTTGGGTGTCTCCATGAACCTTGACACCAAACTTACTGCATACATTATATCTGGCCTAGTGGCGGTCAAATACATTAGGCTTCCTATCATGCTTTTGTATAATGTCGGATTGACATTGCTGCTGCAATCTTCTTTGCTCAACTTCAACCCTATGACAGTTAGAGTTGGTGTAGACTTGCTATTTTGCATTTTAAACCTTTGCAAAATTTTTGCCACATACTTTGCTTGAAAGATAAAAATGCCATTTTCTATTTGCTTCACTTTTATGCCCAAAAAATATCTTAGCAATCCCAAGTAAGTCATTTCAAACTCACTCTTCATGACCTGTTTAAAATCAGTGATGAGGAAATCATCACTGCATGTAAAGATCAAATCATCTACATATAAGATGACAATGAGAATCTTACATTCGCTCTCTTTGATGTAGAAAGTAGGCTCACCATCACATTTTTTGAAACCATTGTCTCACAAGTAAGCATCTATCTTGCTGTACCATGCGCACGGTGCTTGCTTCAGTCCATAAAGAGCTTTCTTCAACCGATATACTTTGTCTTCTTGTCCTTCAATCTCATAACCAGGCAATTGCATGACATACACTTCCTCTTTCAACACTTCATTCAAGAACGCTAACTTTACGTCCATCTAATATATTGTCCATTTATGTTCTGTGACAATCGCCACAACTGCGTGCACTGTCTCCATCCGTTCGACTGGCGTGAAAGTCTCCACGTAATCTCTTCCATGTTGCTACTTGTATCCTTTGACAACTAGCCTTGCTTTGTGACATTCAATCTTTCCCTCAATGTTTCTTTTGGTGTTATAGACCCACTTCACTCCAATGACATGTTTTCCTTTCGGAAGGCTCACTAACTCCCATGTGTCATTCCTTTCTATTGCTTCTATTTCATCCTCCATTGTCGCAACCCATTTTTCTTCTTTGACTACATCTTCAAAGTGGATTGGGTCATCTACATGGCAAAATAATGCAAATAAGGAATTCAGAAATGCGCCACCATCAACTTAATCTTGCTCATAAATTTCATTTAAACTTCTGAATTTTGGCCTTCTTGTGCTTGCTGAAGATGGACTTGATATGTCACTTGGTGTCACGCTTCGCAGTGTGCTTGGAGAAGCACATTCTTGGCTGCGTGAAACTGTCCTATTATTTGTTGATGGCGTTGCTTGCTGCCTACATTGCTGCGCTTGAATAGGAGTAGAGGGAGTCACTGTTGAGGAATTACTTGCTACTGTTAATTCCTCTCTGTCCTTATTTGGTATGCATTCTTTGACATTGATTGTCTTTTCTAAAATTCCATCCCATGCTTCCTCTTCTATGAACTGCACATCTCTGCTGATTATGACCTTCTTGGTTAATGGATTATAAAGTTTTTATGCCTTGGATTCATCACTGTATCCAACAAATATGCATTTCTCCCCCTTGCTATCCAACTTCTTTCTCAACTCATCTAGGACATGTGCATAAGCCACACATCCAAAAACTTTCATGTGAGTGACATTTCGATTTCTTCCACTCCATGCCTCTTCTAGAACGATGTTTTGGATACTTTTGGCTGGACATCTATTCAAGATATATGGTGCACAAGCGACAGCTTCAGCCCCATAGTCATTTGGCAAATGTTTTACCTTCAACATACTCCTTGCCATCTCCATAATGGTCCTATTCTTCCTTTCTGCCACACCATTTTGCTGCACTGTATATCTTGTTGTAAATTTCTTATGAATTCCATGTTCCTCGCAAAAGCCAAGGAAGTCATTTCAGATGTATTCTCCACCTCTGTCTGTCCTAAGGACTTTGATGAAATGTCCGCTTTGATTTTCAACAAGAGCCTTGTATTGGCGAAAGCGCTCAAACACTTCACCTTTCTGTTTTAGGAGAAAGACCCATGTCTTCCTTGTGTAGTCATCTATGAAGGTCAGTACATAGTGACTGCCACCAATTGATGGTGTCAGCATTGGTCCACATAAGTCCGAGTGGACAATCTCCAAACGTGGCTTTGCCCTCACTGACTTTCCTACTGAAAATGTCTCTCTATGTTGCTTTCCCAAGATACATCCTTCACATATGTTGTCTGCTTTTTCTATGAGTGGTAAACCCTTCACCATGCCTTTCCTATGCAGCGAATTCAAATCTCCAAAGTTGAGATGTCCAAATCTCAAGTGCCATAACCAGTTTTCATCTTGTACCTCTGCTTGAAAGTCTACTTGTGTGACAGCTGCCACTTTTCTTTCATTTTCTTATGAGTTTGTAGATAGTTGTGCTTGTGCACCTTCTTTCTGCAAATCTGATATTATTTTCAGGGGAAACATTCTATTGTCTGTCATCTGAACCTTTGCAATCAACTTTCTGCTTGGAGTCCTATCCAAAATTGTGCACACATCATTTTTGAAGAAGACATTGTAGCCTATCTACATGAGCTGTTCAAATCTCATGAGATTATGTTTCAGACCGTGGACAAAGTAAACATCAGAGATGTATTTCTTCTCCCCCTTCTTTGTTAGGATATTAACTCTTCCTTTACCCATGACAAAGACTTTGCTATCAGTCCCTAATGTCACTTCAGATTTCACACCTTCATCTAGATCAGAAAACTTTTCTATGTTTCCTAACATGCGATTGCTACACCCTGAGTCTAGATACCATATATCACTCTGTTTTTCTTGTGGTACATTACAAGCTAAAAACATGCTATCATGGTTCTAATTTTCTCTTGTGAAATTTACACTTGGTTTGCTACTAATGTCATATTGCTTCTTTCTACATTCATTTTCATAATGACCATACTTTTTACAGTAATGACATTGAACTTGAGATTTATCATACCTCTGACCTTGTGCTTGATTTTGGCTTGGGCCTTGACTTGGATTTTGATTTCTGCCTCTTCCATTTGAGCTTGAAGGGCTGCTTCTTCCACCTCTGTGTGGGCTTCTTCCTCTTCCTCTAACATATGATGTTCCTCTACCTTGACCTTGACTAAATGATACTTGTGTCTTGAAGGCATGCTCCAATGAGGAGCTAGCTGCTCTATTCATTCTATGTTCATCAGAAATTATTGATGCATTAAGCTCATCCAATGTGAACTGTGAGAGATCCTTTGTCTCTTCTATGGCGACAACAATGGCCTCAAACCCTGCTAGCAGATTTCTCAAAACTTTCTCAACTATTCTTCTTTCCTCAAGTGTCTCACCATGAGATCTAATTTGAGTAACCAGCCCACTTACATGTGTAAAAAATGAGTCTATATTATCAGACTCTTTCATACAAAGTGTTTCAAAATCTCTCCTCAACATTTCTAGCTTTGTTGTCGTGACTTTTGCCATGCCTTGGTAGGCTGTCTCGAGGATATCCCATGCTTGCTTGGACTTCATTGTTGTTGCAACCCTTGGGAAAATACTTTCATGAACTGCTTGAAAGATATAAAACAGGTCTTTTGAATCCTTCTTCATGTTGTCCCTTAACACATCTCTTTCTGGTTGAGACAAGGCATTGTATATTGTTGCATCTGCTGATTCTTGAAAACCATTCTCCACCAAATCCCAAATGCCTTGAGAAGAAAATAGGGCCTTCATTGTAATAGCCCATTAATCATAATTTTTTCCATTAAACTGAGGTATTTGAGGATTAGTCAAGCTTGTGCTTGATGTTGCCATTTCTGAACGTAAAAACAAACTTTCTACTTGCTCGTAAATATGCTAAAAAACAATGTGTGCTCAAAAACAATTTTTACTGTTAGTAAAAGAACTTGTTTTTACACTAACAGAGTTTAACCTACTCTGATACCATGTTAGGAATATTTGGCCAATTTAATTTTCGTTTTTGGGGAGGGGAGAGGTAGAGAGTTATAACTTTCGCAAAGCTACTTGGCGAAACTAGGTTCGCAGACTGCCAAGCAAATTTCGCGGAGCTACCTCCGCACATCGTGAGGCTAATTTGCACACCTCGAAACTATTTCAGAGACTTAATGAATATTCACAGCGAAAATAACAAGATAGGTTTGGAAAAACACACTAAAATTTACTATTCATTTCTTAAACATGAAAATACATCTACATGAGACTGTAGCTCATTTACAAAATAAAATAAAATTTTACAGAGATTTAAACTTACGCAGAGTAACACATAGTAAAACAGAGTAACTGATATTTTCACGCGCCCACCAAAAATTGCTCCACTATTTTCTCCATAAATACTTGCGCTCTTTTCTTACTTCTTACTCTCTAACCTCTCTACACACTGTAACTCATACAAAATGACTTTTAACATTCATATAAAACTCAACATACAATTTTACATTTAATTCATGACAGAGAGAAATTAATTTTGATGTTGTTGTTGACTGTGATAGAGTCGCGCAGGTGTTTCTGGAGTGTGGGCAAGGTTGTTGAATTAATGCTTGCCCATATCTGTTTACCTAAGTACATAAATTATTTAAATGCCTTTGTTGGGTTTCTGAATGGTTAGAGTTTAACTTCAGACCTTCTATCTTCACGCTGAGACGTTTACCTAAGTACATAAATTCTTTAAATGCCTTTATTGGGTTTCTGAATGGTTAGCGTTTAACTTCAGACCTTCTATCTTCACGCTGAGATGCAACCTACAAAAATGTTTTCAAGTAGAGACGCAACCTGCAAAAATGTCTGACATGAATGGCTGCTCTCGCGCTATTTATTGCCGTGGTTGGGATTATTATTTCGAACAGTCCTTAATCAATATTTTTTAGGTCAGCGGAAAAAATAATGTTTCATTGGCATAGTGGAACTTTATTATGAGAGATAATCAGAAAGAATTTTCCATTTTTTTAACAAGAGTCAGCTTCAGTGTAATGGTAGTAATTAGTCCAGTAAGCTAATTTCAATTATAACTTAAATAAATAAATTGATGTAATTATTTAATTGATTACCTTTATGGATACTCCGCATACATTAACAACAACAGACATGAAGATAGAGTTTGATTATTTATTTATATGATATTATTGTATTTTTAACTTTAAATTATTAAATAAATAATTTTTTTATTAAAATTTATATTTTTTATTAATTTATAAATATATTATATCAGATAAAATTAATTAAAAAATAAAAATAGCAATTATAAATCACATTGTAAATTATATCTATAAAAATAAAATGTAAAGTTGAATTTGAAAAAAAAACAATAACTTATAATTTATATTATATATTGAGTAAAACAAGTAGCTTTTTCTCGGAGATAAAAACAAATTAAATATAAATCAAGGTATATGAAAAATAAAATAATACATGTTGAATAGTAAAATATTAAATATTATATATATATATTATTTTTTATATTTAGCTTCTGGTTAATTATATTATTTAGACATAATATTTCTGAAACAGTTTCTTCCAAGACAAGATGATGCTAATAACGAAAAAGCCACACAGACATCAACTATTCCATGTAATTTACCTTTTCAACGTAGCATCTTCTACGACCCTGAGTGTAAGGTCCTCGAGTTCTACCTGAGCACGGGCGCGGTTGGGCGCCTGGCGAGTCGACGGGCGCGCGGGTGCACGGGCGGTCGACGGGCACGCGGGCGCACGGGCGGGCACGGGCGCACGAAGTGGGCGCAGGCTGCACGACCGGTGGGCGCGGCGACACAGGCGTGCGACGATGCTGTGGAGAAAATGTGACGATTAATGCGACGAAAGGTGAAACACTTAGAAATGGCCAAGTGTTGAACGACATTTATATGGCGACTTGAAGGAGGCTGCGTGAGAGCAAAGCTGACTGTACAAGGAGCATTTTAAGAATGTGTGAGAGTAGTTTGGGGGTCAACTAAGGGCTACCACCCACATAAGGGACCACACATGAAACCAAGTTAAAGAGCATATAAGTGACATGCGTTAAAGTCATTTGGAGAACACAACTTCGCACTTGGAGAAGTACGCATAAGGTAGAGGGTAAAAGTGCGCAGAAATAAGAGGTAGTGCGCATACCTCATGCGCAGATCTTAGAAGGTGCACTCGAAGTCTCTCTTGGAACTGGTTGTGGATTGGGCAAGGTGTGCCTAGGTGGATTTCTAAGGTGCGGTTCTTGGTGTAAGACTTGGCAAGGATTCTTGGTGGCTTGGGTGAGCACCGTCCTTTGTGCAAGAGATGCACAAGATGTTGTAAAGGTAGGTTTGACTCTCTTTGTATTATTCGGTTAAGTGTGAGACTTGGTTCGGCCAAGACACACATATATTGTAAACTGATATTCTTAATAAAATTGTCGGGCAGACTCACATTACGGGGAGTTGCCCCTCTCCTTTATACTTGTGGCAATTGTTGCTGTTCTTGGTATAATTGCATGATGATAATGAATGAGTATGGACTTCATTAAGTATAAAGGATAAATGCATTTTACTTGGTTTCGAAACACAAACTAAGTATGTTAATGTGAAAGTAGGCGTAGTCCACGAATGTTAGTATTGGTGAAAAGAAAGCATTCGGTGGTGCCGCACCTTGCTACAAGCGGTTGGAAGACTACCGCAGGTGTAGGGGCGTGCAGGTGGTATCAGAGCTCGGTCTAGAGCTGGTGAGCAGGTGTGAAGGCTTGGAGAAGTCTTGCAGGAAGCTGGGTGAAGCAAGTGTATGACAATTGATGATAGGTATTGAGACTTGAACAAGGTTCAGGTGTTGAAGCATTTGAAGGTAGTTTCAAGACTCGGTTTGAGTAGGGTTTCTCGTGACAGTGGAAGCAGGTTTAGCAGAGGTGAAGCTTGGTGCTTGGGCCAAGTTGAACGACAAGGCATGGCAAGTTTGGGAGAAGGTAAAGGGAAGCTCTTGCTTACCTTATACAGGTTGAAGCGGTTGAAAGAAGAGAATCCCCGGATTCGAGAGAAGCATGCAGTCTTGGAAAAGAATGTTGAAGACGAGCTTCTTCAACTTAGATGGACAATGAAGCAAGGTGAAGTTGCAGATTGTGCTATCAAGGAAGGAGAAGTCGTGATGTTTGAAGATGTTGCAGACACGACCATGATGGAGGATGAACTTGAGGATGATCAAGTTGGACCAGGATCATGCAGTTTGTGGACATGGATGAATGAGGAAGAGCCTCATGAAGATGAAGTAAGTATTGATACTTGTGTTTCATTTGGGCATTTGGTAGATGGACCGTATGCAGGGAGAGGCAAAGCCAGTTTGCCAATGCTATGGAGGATCTTGCCATGGTTGACTAGGATGAGACCCTGTATGGAGGAGCAAGGATTGTCGATTGTTGCAGGACTTGTTGGGGTTGCTTGTGACCTTATGGTAGAAGGTACAAAGGCCCTTGACAAGGGAGTAACATGATGATCATTGTGGATGATTGGGTCATGCTTTAGCCACTTTGGCTAAGTGCCCAATGTGACTCATGGATAGATTGGAGGGCACACTCTTGGGTGGACTTCTCATGACCGAGACCAAGAGATAGTCTTGGTGGACACTTTGGTGGAGGAGCTATGATGGAAGCGACTCATGATGTGATGATGATATGGTTGGGTGACCGAGTTCACTAAACCGAAGATTGTAGACTTGGATGAGGATGACCGATTGCTGTGATGGGTCTACTTGGTTGGACTACATGGGCAACATAGTCATGGACATCAGGGTGGAGGCATGGAGCATGGCAGTCTTATGCAGGGACATTTTGTGGAAGCACTTGTAGAGGTGTCATGGACATCCAAGGAAGAGTTCCAAGGCAGGGATGTTGTGCGGATAGATTTGCTAGTGTGACATGGAGACTTATTACTTATGAGTTGATGGAGAGTTTGTGCACTCTTGTACAACAAGGCCATGGACTTGGTTGGATTTGTGAGCTGATTATGGAGCTCATGATGACATGAGGTTGTGACTTTTAGGGACATCATATATGGTGGACTTGGAGGATCTAATGCATTAAGGAGTTGAGGTCAGGAGACTTTGATGCAGTATGGGATGCTTACTTTCAAAGTACATGTATGGGCATGGCTTGGAAGAGTGACTTGATGTAGAGGATCGATATGAGACACTTTGGAGTGATGAAGTTACAATGATGATGATGCCTTGACTTGGGCATGGGTTGAGCCGAGACTCAACTACTTTTGGCACATGGGAGCTGATTGAGCAGCACATGGACAGGTGAGGCAAGTGCATACTTGTTTCGATGGCAGGCTTAAGGGATGGCACACTGTAGATATAATGAAGGATTGCTTCATGGACCTAGATGTGGCACATCGAGAGTCGGTTTGATGAGATGGTCTCCTCATATGGAGGACACACACACATGATGATGTCGGGATAGATGTGGCTGATTTCATGTAGCACATTGACACCAAACATCATGGACAGCATGTTGCAAATGAGATGGATGGAGTTTCCATGGACCTGAGCATGGATTATGGAGATAGATTCTTGATGAGTCAAGAATGTGGCAGGATGTTTTGAGAAACGACTGATGGTGGCATGAGGATGTTTACTCTCATGGTTTGAGCGTGACAGTTGGACTGGCCATCCGACTAGTTCAAACATGGGGACTAGTAGTGTACAGAGATGTGTTAGCATTATGTTGGAGTATCATGGCAGCAGTTCACATGGGGACACATGATGAAGACAGGAGGTTAGTAATCATGGATCGATATGACATCTGATGGAGAGCATACCGTTGAGTTGCATACCTTGGTATGGTGAGCTTGGTGGTAGTTGGTCACTAAGTCGAAGCATGATGGAGACGAGGCTCTACATATGTTGCAAGGATGTTTGCTTTGTGTAGAGGAATCCACATCCTGGATGATGATGATCTTGGTGGATGGCTACCGGGATGGTATGTTTTCGAGGACGACAACGATTTCAGGTGGAGGAGGATGTAAGGTACTCGAGTTCTACCCGAGCGCGGGCGCGGTTGGGCGCCGGGCGAGTCGACGGGCGCGCGGGTGCACGGGCGGTTGACGAGCGTGCGGGCGGGTGCACAGGCGGGCGCGGGTGCACGAAGTGGGCGCGCGCTGCACGATGGGCGAGCGAGGGTTGCAAGACGAGTGGGCACGGCGACATGAGCGTGCGACGATGCTGCGGAGAAAATGTGACAATTAATGCGACGAAAGGTGAAACACTTATAAATGGCTAAGTGTTGAACGACATTTATATCGCGACTTGAAGGAGGCTGCGTGAGAGCAAAGCCGACTGTACAAGGAGCATTTTAAGAATGTGTGAGTGCAGTTTGGGGGTCGGCCAAGGGGCTACCACCCACATAAGGGACCACACATGAAACCAAGTTAAAGAGCATATAAGTGACATGCGTTAAAGTCATTTGGAGAACACAACTTCGCACTTGGAGAAGTACGCATAAGGTAGAGGGTAAAAGTGCACAGAAATAAGAGGTAGTGTGCATACCTCATGCGCAGATCTTAGAAGGTGCACTCGAAGACTCTCTTGGAATCGGTTGTGGATTGGGCAAGGTGTGCCCGCATGGATTTCTAAGGTGCGGTTCTTGGTGTAAGACTTGGCAAGGATTCTTGGTGGCTCGGGTGAGCACCGTCCTTCGTGCAAGAGATGCACAAGATGTTGTAAAGGCAGGTTTGCCTCTCTTTGTATTATTCGGTTAAGTGTGAGACTTGGTTCGACCAAGACACACTTGTATTGTAAACTGATATTCTTAATAAAGTTGTCGGGCAGACTCACGTTACGGGGAGTTGCCCCTCCCCTTTATACTTGTTGCAATTGTTGTTGTTCTTGGTATAATTGCATGATGATAATGAATGAGTATGGGCTTCATTAAGTATAAAGGATAAATGCATTTTACTTGGTTGCAAAACACAAACTAAGTATGTTAATGTGAAAGTAGGCGTAGTCCACAAATGTTAGTATTGGTGAAAAGAAAGCATGCGGTGGTGCCGCACCTTGCTACAAGCGGTTGGAAGACTACCCCAGGTGTAGGGGTGTGACATTGAGAGTGCTATGGGGCACTGTGGCGGCGTTAACCGCAACAAAAATAAATATAGAAAAAGTGCACTGACACCGTACTAGAATTACGCGTAGGCTGGCACTGGGGTGGTCTTAATTGCAGGGAGAAAACAAATATAGAAAAAGCCACACTGACACCCTTAGTGATTATTGCATGCAATTTACTCTATGAGGCTTATATACTGGAATTACAGGTGAGGTTGGCACTGTAGCGTTGTTGAAAGGCAAAAGAAAAACAAATATGGAGGACCCTATGGGTGCAAAGAGGATGAGTATGGCCTGCATGGGATCCTCTGAGCACAACGTTTTTCGCGGAATTTATTGCATTTTCTACAGGATTTATAGATTACAATGGCAGTGGTAACCTACAGCAGAAGAGACTATTTTAATATGGAGGGACTTACTTCTTTTTTTTTAGGGTGGTTCACTTGACACAAATCTAAGTAGTTCAATCTTACTGAGCTTGAAAATCCAGGGAGATCAGTCTTGGTGACACTGAGTGGGTAGTTCAATCTCATTAACACTCTGAGTGGCGACTATATCTATGGGAAAATCCAAGTAGATCAACTTCATTGACACTTATGGGAAAATCTAGGTTGATCAAAATCTGGGAAATCTAGGTAGAACAACCTCACTGAAACTGAGTGGGTAGATCAAGCTCACTGATGCTGAGTGGCGGCTACATCCAAGGGAAAATCTAGGTAGATCAACCTCACTGACACTAAATGACCGCTACTTCCATGGGAAGATCCAGGTAGATCAACGTCACTTACATTGAGTGGCTGCTATATCCACGGGAAAATCCAGGTAGGTCAACCTTAAGGGAAATCAAGGTAGATCAACCCAACTGACAATGAATGGGTAGATCAACCTCACTAAAATTGAGTGGCCAGATCAACCTCACTAAAACCTAGTGGCCGAGGTAGAGCAACTACTAAGTGGATGCTACATCCATGGGAAAATCTAGGTAGATCAACCTCACTTACAGTGAGTGACCGCTACATCCACTGGAAAATCCAGGTAGATTAACTTGGAGGGAACATTGGCCGCTACATCCACAGGAAAATCCAAGTTGATCAACCTCACTGGCTACATCCATGGGAAAACCCAGGGAGATCAACATCACTGACACTTAGTGGCCACTATATCTACTAGAAAATCTAGGTAAATCACCCTGAAGGATCCCGTCGACCAAACTAGCAAGGCCAAAGGCATCGAGGAGATTTGACCCGTGACCTCCCTGATAGGGAAGGTAGTTAACCACAGGAACCTAAACAAATGAGCTATCCTTTGGGACTTATGGAAAGACTGACTCAAAGCAAGTGACAATTTTTCCTCGTCAATAAATTTTTGTAATTTAAATCTGAAATTGAGATGGATTTGTCTCAGCAGGTTATGATTACGTTTCAAATAGTGATTTTTTTTGGAACTTTATTTTTTGGGAATCCTGACTTTTTTTTTTTTTTTAATCTGAAATTGAGATTATAAAATTCTGAAACTTAATAGCTATTTTCACCAGATTTCATCAAAATTGGGCCAAAAATCATTTTCTCTCGCTATGAACATTGTCTTAAGCGAAAGCGCTTGCAGAGATGGGACTCTTGCAGAATATATTCCACCATTGTTGGGCATTCCATAATTTCTAGTTCAAATTGCAATGACAATTGATGATAATTCACCTATTTTATTTTTGTCGAAATGACAAACAATTAATCCCCTTGATCAAGATAGTCTTGGTGAAAATTGTTGCAATGTGCTATTTGTTTTTGGGGGATTTTAGTTTCTAGAACTAGACCAGTGGCTGTAAATTGCCCTTGGATTAGGTTATTGGTGTAATTTGGTGTAAATTGTTATATATACAGGTGGATGAAGGTCAATTCGTTCTTCTGCATTGCAAATCAGTGGACATGGCGAGGTCAATAAAAAAAATCAATTCACATTGGGGAATCTACAATATGATTAATGCCATGTCGAATAACGTTTAAAATAAAGTATGCGATGTTGAATAGTTATTAGAAAAGCGGAAGTTGAATTAGTTTAGAAAAATAGAGTAATATGAAAAGTACGTTTTCGTGTTTTGGGAGCTTTGGAATTGTATGGAAATGTTATTTATGTTAGGGAAAGTTTTGGAGCTTTTAAAATAATTTTTTTTTGGAGTTTTGACATTCTCTGATGTTCTTGAGGTTGAGGAATACAAAACCTGTAGAGAAATATGTTGAACTGTGCACAAAACATGAGCCTATATTGAAACTTTCGCAAAGAAAAATCGGGTAGAGAAATATGTTGAACTGTGCACAAAACATGAGCCTATGTTGAAATCTTCGCAGGAAGAAAGGTCAAAGACATCCTTAACACCAATATTCTTGATTGAGAAACTGGATCAATCCTTTGATGGGTTAAGGAAGCGTCTTGTGGCACATGGACGTAAGAGTGATATTTGGGATGTCATGCTCATGAGTCTATTTTTGTTTTTTATGTATATATATCGCAGAAGATTGTGTGTGCATATTGTATGTCGCAGTGGATGCTTAAACATTAGAGTTTTTTTCTCTGTTAAGAATAACTAGAGAAACATATGTAAAATTGGTCCATTTTATTTTTAAGTCAGATTGTTTCAAAAACTAGTCATGCATCAAAGAACTCCTAATGAACTTGACATTATATATATATAAAATCAAAAAACACAAAGAGGATGACACCTAGAAAATATATTTATATTTATATATAAAACATTTTATATGTAAAAAAGAAACACTCACGGAAAGAAACACCCAAAAAATATATTTATATTCTTTATTTAAATATAAAAAAAATAATATATTTATTATTTATATATTTAAATTGATTTTAATATTTAAATATTTAGATTCAATATTAATTTTTATTATTATATAAATTATATAATTAAGAAATATATATTTTTTATTTATTTATTTATTATATAATATTATCGCTCATGATTAATTGTTTCTTCTAAATTTTGGGAAACTTTTGACCATTCCTGTACTCAATCTCCCGGTTCAAGAAATTCATACAACATAAGTAAAATATTATATTAATCAGATTGTCAAAAATATAATATATGTTCTCATAATTATAATTTACAATTATATATTAATTAAAAAATATATTTTTAATATTTAAAAATATTAATATCTCATTCCGTTAATAAAAATATTTAATTTTATTATTATTTATGATTTTATACCATTTAAATTATAATGGTATCAACTATTAAAATTTCTATTAAATTTAATTAATTAAAAAATTATTATTAAATTAATTAAAAAATTAAAGATGTAACCCATTGTTCACCAACTCCTTCCGATGTGAATGAACAATCTGTCGTTCACTTGGAAGCTCCATTCCGTATTTACCAGGTGAGTCAGGGCCTTAGAGAACTTCGGGAAAGGTTTTTATCTCGCAAGTAATTAAATATATTTCGTTACTGGTTTGTAGATCTCTCGTTAAACGATGTAATTTTACATCGAATGACACTTATAGATAATCTTGTTATGATAAATCTGAAAGTTGTAAACATTAATTACGTGGATAGGCGTCTCTTTAATTGCAGTTGGGCACTTTAATCATTTTTTTAATTAATCTTTTTGATCGGATGGCCTAAATTGAAAGATGCCAGTATACTCTCGTGGTTGCCATTATATCAATGGATAGAATTCACACCACTAACTTACTTGCATGTCTAAATCACATGTTTAAAGCATACTTAAATTAATTTTCTACGAAGAATGATTAAAATTTTACCATACCATTTGTTAATTGCCACCTATTATGATTAAGATGAAGTGGAAAGATTAAAAATAGTTGTGAAACGTACTAATCGCCATCACCATCCGTTTCAATTACCTTAGGAACACCAACAGTTTCAATTCCGCCTAGACATCACTCACCATTTCAATTCTCCTATACGAAACGTGGCCAGAGGGATGTAAGACATTGATTTAGCATGGCAATCACTAACAGTTTCAATTTCATATAGCCATCACTTACCGTTTCAATTGGCCTCCTCCATGCAAATAACCACACATTAGATGGAGCAACACATTAGATGAAGCTTTGCTCGAGGGATGTAACATCGTGTATGTCCCGAAAATGTAAGATAGTGTATGTCGGGAACTATGTGTGTAATGAAAATTGATACAGTTGCATAGATTTGACGGATGAATGCATGATCCCCTCAAAGACATGGGAAGAACTCTTGTTAAGGGGATATGCCATGAAGGCTGGCCATTATGGATGCACTATGTAACTCGAAGCGAAGTCTAGCGCTTGCTCTTATATTAATCGTCGCCGGTTTGATAATTATTATTGCAATTGTTGGAGGATTACTGGAATGCTGGAAGGATTACTCTAAAAATTTGAAGCGCTTCTCTCGACTTGTATTTGGTAAAAAAGGTGACAAATCTTTCATAGCCTTCCTTTTCTCTACCTACTATTTTTTCAGGTTTCAACATTGGAGAAACCCTTTCTTAGTGATTGCGTTTTTAATTGTTTTGATTCTCTCCCGGTTGTCTCTGATAATTTGGTGTAGTTGGTGTCTGATTGAATTATTTCCTAAATTCTGATGTTAAATTTCATTCCATGAAGGAAAGAAGGAATGCAAGAGTTTGGGAAATGAAGTAGCTATGGAGAAGGTGCAGAGAATCAAGTATGATCGAAGGATTCATAATGGATAGACAATAAGAGCCACCATCTCATCTTACATGTATCTACACATTTTCCTTCCGCGATATTTTTCCACTTTGTATCGGAATTCAAAGGAAAACAAGGGAAATCCCACTCAACACCCAAAAGGTCGGACTTCAAAAATATTACGCCCGCGATTATAAATATCGGCAAGTTCACTTATTGGGACTTTAACCACTGCTTAACCTTGAAATAAGACTTTATTAAAGTGTTTCTTTTAAATCGCTCCTATCGGACTAAAACCCCCCTCATTAACCTTTATATATGTTAATATCGGGACTTTCTTTATCCTTCTAAAGCTTCGTTACCCCTTAACCACATATATATATATCCATTCATTCTTTAAACCTTGGTTATATAAATTTAAATGCATAAACCTTCTGTCGGCGCTATTTTCCTTTATAAACCTTTTACAAAGGAAATGCCCACAAAACATACATTTCTGCTTTATACAGCCTCTGCATGAATTTCGAGGTTCCACCTTTATCGCTAATCACAATCGCCATAGTCTGCGGTCACATTAACATGTGGTTCCCATCTCCTCCGATATGCGATTAACCTCGGAACTCAAAACATATTAACTACACCATATAATACCATCGGGTCCGCTCCTTTGTATGTCGCATTACTTCTCTGTCGTTGATATTCTCCTAAAAGATCCAACAATTGACGGTAGATTTCAGGTTGACAAGGCACATAGGGGTTAACCGCCTGATAAAGCGGTTTCCCCACACTCCTCCGCTGCTACATGTCCTCCGATTTGTGGAATCGGAGCCAAAACTCTTGATACCACTTACCACTGCTTTGCCACCCAAAATACCACTCAAGGTTATAAACCTGCCTTTTTACTGTGTTAACTCCTGTGCTCTTCCATATGCGATGACCGTCGATCTACTCCATTAGGCGGTTCTGATAGTTCCTTTAAGTTACTCTGTTGTTTAATCTGGACTGTTGATCACTGAGATCCAATGGTTACTATGTGCCAATGCCTCACTTCTCTGCTCGTCCCTTTTTTACTTAGACTTTACGATATTTTCATTGTTTGCTCTGTGGGTTTGGGGTTTTCTTCAAGGTTTACATTTATAATGTTATTGTTGGGATTTCATGTTCTAGGTGTTTATATTAATATTCTTAAGATTTATACTATTAATACATTCATGTATTGATATCAATGTATTTATGGCTTAAATTCTATTTATTGTTTATGATCTAGTGATATAAATGTGTTTTTATTAATGCAATGATGACTTATCATGTTTTAGTGCTTTATGGTTTGAAATATGGTTCTTATATTGGAGAAACCCATTCTTAGTGATTGCATTTTTAATTGTTTTTATCCTCTCCCGATTGTCTTTGATAATTTGGTGTAGTTGGTGTCTGATTGAATTATTTCCTAAATTCTGATGTTAAATTTCATTACATGAAGGAAAGAAGGAATGCAAGAGTTTGGGAAACGAAGTAGCTATGGAGAAGGTGCAGAGAATCAAGTATGATCGAAGGATTCATAATGGATTGACAATAAGAGCCACCATCTCATCTTACAGGTATCTACACATTTTCCTTCTGTGATATTTTTCCACTTTGTATCGGAATTCAAAGGAAAACACGGAAAATCCCACTCAACACCCAAAAGGCCGGACTTCAAAAATATTACACCTGCGATTATAAATATTGGCGGGTCTACACTCCTAGTCCATCGGCGTACCGCTACGCTCTCCATTCACCGATCACCGATCGCTGCAATCTCAACCGTTAATTCCATGTTCCCATCCAATGGCTGTCAGTGCATCGCACATTCGCCCATTCACATATCGCAATTCTATCTTCACCATCCCTTGACCCCTCTCTATAGCGGTTGGCGATTAGATCTTGGTTGTTGATGTGCCACTCGAACCGATGGTTGTCGCTGGCCTGATCAACCAACTTGCACGACAAACCTCAGCCATTGATCTGCTCGCTCTAGATCCAACAACTGTAAGAAATTTTGGGTGGACAAGTAGCACGAGGATTAACTTCCTGAAAAAACGGTTTTATCTCTCCTCCTCGCTGCTACGTGTTGCTTGATGAGTGGAATTAGGTGTTCACCCTTCAATACCACTTAAGGGTTTGACGCTGCCTGAAATACCACTTTTACTATTGCAAAACCATTTTCCCCCGCGAACTAACTCCGCGCTCTTGCTCCATTACTGTCCAACGAACATCAATGGCTTTACATTTAACCCCTTGTTTCTCCGCCATACTCTATCTTTACACAAAACACTCTATATTTTCCAAGTCTGTCCGTAGAATAAACCTACATGCAAATTCCAGCCCGAAATCCATAGGATGATGGAGCTCAGGGTACACTTTAGTCAGGTGCCTATTATCCTGCCTGTTATTGGTCCACTTTCTTCTGTTCCCATTAGTCGTCTCTCTTCTTATTTCTCATGCTTTGAAAGTACTCCATATCATTGGTAGCCTGTCTATGACAGTGTTCGCGTAATCTCCTTGGGGGAGTTGACATCCAGTCATATCTTCTATTACTTTTAGAACAGAGTAAAACAAATATTTTCAATTTTTTTTTAGAAAACTTTAAACACATTTTTTTTATTCTTTTATAAATTATAAATACAAATATAGTAAAAATATGTAGAGGAATAGATTAATTCAATGAAACAAATCTTTTCAATTTTTTTAAAAGAAACTTTAAACACCTTACTTAATATATGTTTAAATTCATGTGTTTTTAGATTTTCTATTGTTTTTAATTTGGCCAAAATTCTTTGGAATTACAAGTAAAGTTGATTAAAAAAAAAATTACAAGTAAATTTGAGTAAATATTATTTGGAATCACAAGTAAAATGTAGTTAGTTCCAAACAAAAATTCGTTAACATCTACTTGTTAGACAACCCATTAAGATCAAGTTATATATCATTATTTTTTTAAAACAATGGAGACATATAGAATTAATTGTTTTAGAAAACACATTTTCTTAATGGTTAAGACCATTTAAATTATAATTATTATGATTAGTGTATCATTAAAAATTACATTATTAAGCAAGAAATACTATTTTAATAAATATTAAGAAATTCAAATAATTAAAAAAAGCTATAAATATCTATAATTATGTTGAAAAATCTCACAAACATAAAACATATTATATTTTTTATTATTTAAATTTCCTAATATTTATTAATTTAACCTCCATATACCACATAATCATAATCATGTAGATATTAATGTAGTCCATTGGAATGCTTAGGTTGTGATATTAATGTCCATTACAAGGATTACCTTATCATATTAACAATCTATTGTTTTATTAATAAATAAGTAAAATGATTTTAGATTAATTCTAAATATGAAAAAAATTAATATATATTAATATGTTGTTTTAGAAATTTAGTAATATAATTTTAATTTGATATTTTTGAATTCATTATGATTGAGTCAATTTTTTTTGGTCAAATTCCAACCAGAAATTATTTAGGTCATTCACATTGCATACGTAATTAAAACATATAACTAAAATAAATTCACTATTATACAAAACATGTAGCCATAGGATCTTGAATCTAGAAAAAAAACTAAGTTGTTCACAAACTATTTTTTATTGGTTAAAATTTTACTTTTACACAACCATTAACATTTCTTATCCTTAACAAAATGGAAAATTGTGTATGGTAAATTATGTCTTTATGTTACTTTTAATTTTATTCAACATTAAATTGTTTTGTTGATATCAAATGCCTTTTTTTTTCACTGTTAGGTGATTTCACTGTTTCATTGTGGATCCAGCTATTTGGAGTTGTCTTCCATTCAAAGTTCTTGAACTTGACTTCCTGTGGCTCTCTTTATCAATTGTGATAAATTTTGGCACTGTTTGTCAAAAATGGAAGAATGCTTTGCAAAACCCTTCTTTTTTTTTACGTTGCAAGAATCTCTCTACAAACAAATTTAGATTTCTCGTTCCTTTCCTCAATAGCGAAGATAATTGTTTTTTGCTCAATACCTTAATCAGAATGGCCACGTATATCAATTTCATTTGGGATTCATAGATTCAAGATACAGAGTAGAGTGTATTGTTAGACCATTGGTGGTTTTATCCTTACCAACAGAATGCTCCCAAACACACAACTATTTTGTAACGAATCCATTTACAAAGGCATTTAAAAACATAGGGCCAATACAAATTGGAGACTCGAGATTCTTTTCATTATTGGAAAATGTAAGGAGCAGAATATATGACTGGGTTGTTCTAAAACATATCTATGATAGAATCCAGTTTGAATTTTATGTTTGTAGTAGTCTTGATAGGGTATGGCAAAGGGATGTTGTTCCCTTTGGTGGCACTTAGGGATTATTGGAAAATGTAAGCAGCAGAAAATATGACTGGGTTGTTCTAAAACATATCTATGATAGAATCTAGTTTGAATTTTATGTTTGTAGTAGTCTTGATAGGGTATGGCAAAGGGATGTTGTTCCATTTGTTGGCACTTCACCCCCTAAGAATGTAGTGTTTTATAAAAGTAAATTGTTTTGGTTGTATCTCGACAAGGAGTATGAAGATTATCCTCGGTACGGGTATACAATCTACTGGTTTGACGTAATAAAAAATGAGTGGGGTTTTTCATTTGTTCCAATCAGTGACATACGTTGTATGTCATTAGCAATATACATGAATCAGTTGATATGCCTTGTCAATGATGGCTCCACTTCTGTATGGTCAATTGAAGAATTAGATCATTTCCAATTTGGTCAACCATGTGTTGAACGAAGAATTGACTACTTTGAAGATGATTGGGGTTTCAGATGGAAGTTGTTGGAAGAAATTTCTACATATATAAATAGCAAATGTCCTGGCTATCTTCCGTTCCAAACAATCCATGGTCTAGCTCTTAATGTGCAAGTATAGTGAAGTTCCTTTCCTATTATATGACATGGTAACTCGCATATGTTTTCCAGTAGATATTGATAATTCAACTAATGAGCAGATGTCTCGGTTTTGGTACCCAACATTGGAAGATTGCAATGGAGATGTTTTTACAATTGTTGCCCGTATGGATTCTGTTGATGAGATTCCACCATTGGATATGGTGATGGATTCTTAGGATATTAGTATTCTTAGGAGTTCTTATAAATATTTCCATTTTATATACTCTCTGGTTGTGGAAAATATTTCCATTTTTCCTCTATACATACTATGTGTCTTTATGGTAATACTTTAAAATTATGTTTGTATCGATCTTTGTGATGTAAAATATTTAATATTGTTTCCCCTAAAGTTTTATTATTTACAGATAAATGTTTCTCGATGTTTATGCATTTTTCTTTGTTTGTATAATTATAATTTCTATGATTTATGTTATACATATAATTTGTATTGGTTTTTGTCATTGATTCTCAAACAATGTTATATGTTTATGTTCGATTTCGATTAACTCTGTGCTTTTCTATTACGAAGCATGAAAATGAAATAATATATATATTTATGACATCCATTGTTCATATTTAAAAACAAAATATGTGTGTGGAAGTTGCACTTGATCTACTTAAATCAATAGCATAAGATTAGGTAGAGATGGTTTATCAAATGTAATTTTGTAGTTTGTTTTGAGTGTTTTTTGCATATCAATATTGTCTCTATATTCATATTACTTTATGAATAAGTTTATATTATTTGTAAGTATATTTAAATTACTCATAATTAACCTAATTAATTGTTCACTATAAATTAACTATGTGGCACCATTGTTTTGAGAATGGTTTAAACATTTTTTTACGCATTAAGATCAAGTTATATACCATTATGTTTTCAAAACAATGGAGACATATAGAATTAATTGTTTTAGAAAACACATTTTCTTAATGGTTAAGAACATTTAAATTATGATTAGTGTGATGTAAAATATTTAATATTGTTTCCCCTAAAGTTTTCTTATTGACATGTAAATGTTTCTCGATGTTTATGCATTTTTCTTTGTTTGTATAATTATAATTTCTATGATTTATGTTATACATATAATTTGTATTGGTTTTTGTCATTGATTCTCAAACAATGTTATATGTTTATGTTCGATTTCGATTAACTCTGTGTTTTTCTATTACGAAGCATGAAAATGAAATAATATATATATTTATGACATCCATTGTTCATATTTAAAAACAAAATATGTGTGTGGAAGTTGCACTTGATCTACTTAAATCAATAGCATAAGA
Source organism: Pinus tabuliformis (assembly GCA_031772625.1). Classification (NCBI taxonomy): domain Eukaryota; kingdom Viridiplantae; phylum Streptophyta; class Pinopsida; order Pinales; family Pinaceae; genus Pinus; species Pinus tabuliformis. Next base: position 1,608,501,501 of record CM062817.1, on the reverse strand, counting down.
TTGGGTAGAGATGGTTTATCAAATTATGTTTGTAGTTTGTTTTGAGTGTTTTTTGCATATCAATATTGTCTCTATATTCATATTACTTTATGAATAAGTTTATATTATTTGTAAATATATTTAAATTACTCATAATTAACCTAATTAGATGTTCACTATAAATTAACTATGTGGCACCATTGTTTTGAGAATGGTTTAAACATTTTTTTACGCATTAAGATCAAGTTATATACCATTATGTTTTTAAAACAATGGAGACATATAGAATTAATTGTTTTAGAAAACACATTTTCTTAATGGTTAAGAACATTTAATTTATAACTATTATGATTAGTGTATCATTAAAAATTACATTATTAAGTAAGAATACTGTTTTAATAAATATTGAGAAATTCAAATAATTAGAAAAAGTTATAAATATATATAATTATGTTGAAAAATCTCACAAACCTAAAACCTATTACAGTTTTTATTATTTAAATTTTCTAATATTTATTAATTTAACCTCCATATACCACATAGTCATAATCATGTAGATATTAACATATCGACATGGTAATACTGATTACATCTCCAGATTCTTTGTCAGAAAAAAAAAAAAAAAACGACTTGCTTTTGAAATTGTCTTAAGGCACTTTGCTGAATATGAGATTCGTGAAGCTATTCTTACGATTATTCAGGGCACTTTGCTGAATATGAGTGTGTGAAGATTAATTTTGATGTTTCTTCTCTGACTATGCTGACATTCAATGATTGTCACTGGAACCCTATTGTGCATGCATAAATGTTAGAATGAATAATGTAAGGCCTCCTTTTCACTTTCCTTTTCTTTTTGGTTTTTATTCTTTTTTTAGAATTGTAGGCTACCTCAAGGGAGGTTTTCAACCTATAGGACTAACCCAGATGCCTTAAAGGAGGTTTTCACCTGGGGAATTTTTTATTCCCCTTTTCTTTCCTATTCTTGCAGACCCTTTGGCCACCTCATGGAGGTTTTCAGCCCAAGAACTTGCCTCAAGTGCCTCATGGAGGTTTTCACCTGGGGTTTTTTTTCTCTTTTGTTTTGTTTTGTTTTGTTCTATTTTCTTCCTTTTCTTCTTGTCAAGGGTTGAATGGATTAGTATATTTGAGGCTCCTAATCACATTCAATTGTTTTGTTATTGAACTGGTAGGTTCCTCCTTTGACAAAGGCTTCTCGTAGAATCTCAAGCTATAAACATTAACCAAAAGTGGGATCTTCTCATGATCAATTGTTTAGATCTGAATAAATCCATTGTCATAGAATGTTTCCACCATGTAGGGATCTATCCATGTTGTCATCAATTCCCCTTTGAAGTCCTTGAATGTAGATTCATATAAGAGGGCCAAATCACCTTTCTGGAAGGTATTCTCTCTGATTTGTTTCTCATGCCAAACGTTTCTTATCAATTGAACCACTTTAGTATGCATAATAGCCTACAATCTGATTTCATAAAGGGAATTAAGTTGTCCTCTCCTCAGATATTATGATGTCTAGATCAAGTCATGTCGTCATTCTCAAGGTGGTATACTCAAATTCAAAGTACAGTAGTGTCTTATTACCATAAACCAACTTGAAGGGGTTGAATCTGGTGGTGTTCTTCTATGTAGTATTGTAGGCCCAAGTGGCCTCCATAAGCCTAACTTCCCAATCCATCTTGCTTCTGCCAACAACCTTACTAAATATGCCTTCCAAACCTTTGTTGGTCACTTCCACTTTCCCATTTTCTTAAGAGTGATATGGGTTGGAATTCCTATTCCTCATGTGACATTTTTTTATTATCCCCTCTATCAAATTAGAATTTAATTGAGTTCCTTTATTAGTGAGTACTTCCGTTGGGAAACCAAATTTGTAGAAAACTTTCTCCCTTAGTAATTTTTCCACCTTTTATTTTGTTGCTGCTTTAAATTCCTTCACTTCAACCCACTTTGTTAGAAAATATGTACATATAATAATATACCTCTTTTTTCCAAATGGTCGGTCAACGAATCCAATGATATCCATACCCCACTTCTCAAATGACTTACGAACCACTTGAGGTTGTAGTGGAATTTCATCCTTTTGTGTGGGCTTACCCATCCTATGACACTCATCACATCAAGCAGTGTACCTCCTAGAATCTTGAAGTAGGGTAGGTCAATAATATCCTGCTTTGAGAGTTATGAAGGTTGTCTTCTTGGTAACGAAATGCCCCCCACAGGGCCCATCATGGCATACTAATAGGATATCAAAGACTTCTTCTTACCGTACACATCTCATCAAAATCTGATTTATGCCCAATCTGAAAAGGTTCCCCCCAATCCATGAGTAAGGGGTGCTCTTCTTGAAAAAATTTCTCTTTTCCTTGGAGGATAGATTGGGAGAAACTGTCCAACAAACAAGAATTTTTTTATGTCATCAAACCAAGGTGACATAAATGAAATGGTGAAGATCTGCTCAGATGATCTATCATCTCTTTATTCTCTAAAGGCAGGGTTAGTCTACACAAGAAATATGCAACCACATTCTCTTTCCTTGGCTTGTCAATAATGGTTAGATCAAACTATTGCAATAAAAATAGCCATCAAATAATATTAGAATTGACATCCGGTTTGTTCATCAAATACTTAATGGTCTCATTATCAGTGTGCACAAAAACTTGGTACCCTGTAATGTATTGTCTAAACTTATTCAAGGAATGTACAATAGACAAGAGCTCTTTTTCAGTAACTGTATAGTTAAGTTCAACCTTCGATAAATTCTTACTAATGAAATAGATAGCATAAGGCAACTTACCACCAACATTCCCAAGCTTTCCCTTACAAATTTGTAAGATGCATCTGTGTGCATATTAAAAGGAAAGGCCCAATTTGAGCCCTTGAGAACTGGTATAGTTATCAACTTCTCCTTGAGCTCTTCACATGCTTATTGACATTGGTATTTCCAACAAAAATATGAATCTTTTGTTAGCAAAAAAAACAATGGTGATTCCATCTTATTAAAATCCTTGATAAATATCCAATAATATCCAACTATTCCTACGAAACTCCTAACATCCCTTTTTTTCTAACGAACATAGACTCTTCTGTTAATGAAAATCTTGTCATGGTCAACTTCAATCCCTTCCTTAGAGAGGAAGTGGCCTAGAACAATCTTTGCAATCATAAGAAAAATCACGTTTTTCTGGTCTTAAAAGAGAGACTCATTTCAATTTATGTCTTCAACACATTACACAAGATATAGAGGGCTTCGTGGAAGGCATATCCATAAGGAGTGAATTTGTCCATATAAATTTCAATTGACTCATGAAGAAGATCAGAAACAATAATCAATACTGCCCTCTAGAAGGTAGCAGGGGCATCACAAAAGCAGAAAGGAAGGACCATATTGGAAAACGTCCCCCATGGACATGTGAAGGTGGTATTATCCTAGTATTAAGTACTAATTTGGATCTCATTGTACCCGTTGAAACCATCTATAAATGAAAATAAAGTTTTCCCTGCAAAACCATCCAAAATTTGATCAATAAAGGTAGAGGAAAATGGTCTTTCTTGTTAGTCTTGTTAAGTTCCATGTAGTCAATGCAAACTCTCTTTTTCCCATTTTTTTGGGCACAATAAAAGGAGGTGATACCCATTCACTATATGAAATAGGATAACTAATAAATCTTGCATCCAATAATTTATGCAATTCTTCTTTTACTATATATTTAAGTTTAGGGTTCATCCTTCTCTAGGGTTGGTGAAACAGTTTGTTACCTTCTTTAATATTTTGGCTTTAGATAACCTTCTTTTTCCACGTTTGCAGACATGAGTGAAGAAGGTTTGCTCGCATACAAGAGCCTCTTCAACTGTCTTGTTTTCACCAACGAGGAATCAACATCAATCTTCTTGTCCTTTTTCAGACGAAGCTCCGGATAGATTTTCCAACATTTACCTTACCCATGTCCACCTTTCTTACAGTAAGTGAAAAGTTTCTTTAACATCCACACTTTCTTTCCCTTCTCTTTATTCTAATGTGGAGATGGGTCTTCATATCATGTCCCTTTCATAGATGACAAATTTCATGTACAAATCCATTATTTTCCAACACTTGGGAACACAATGGTTATTAAATCCACAAAATGTGCATGGTTTCGTGTACCACAAATATACATTGTGAATCTTCATATAATATAAAGGAATTTTGTAATAATTAGATTTATTGTACATTCGATGGTTTCCATTGGTCCACTCTCTAATGTTAACATGTTCTAAAATTAGTGATAGATAATTTTATTCCAACAATAAGTTAATTAGTTTTCATGTTTGTAAAGACGACAATAAATATATCACCATGGAGTTGTGCTTAAGGTTCTCGTACTTTACTCATGTATGTTTCAGAAGCTTTTATGGGCATATTTTCTGGTCGAATTTGTCCGAAATTTGGTTGGAATTTGTTGGAATCACAAATTTGAGTTATTAACTCTCCACAATCCAAGTGCAATACATGTTTTTCATCAGTTTGACTTCTCATCTCTCCGCAATAAAAGTACCATAGGAAATTTTCATGTTGCTAAATCCATATAGGAACTCAAAAATGTATTTCAAACAATTTAAATTCAAAATTTGACAAAAAAAAAAAAAAAAAAAAACAAGTCAAATATCCCCATTAAAATTTATTAAACTCAAAAAAAAATTGACTTTGAAACCTTTCTTATTACAATATTATATTATAAGAAAAATTCCTTTCCACCCCTGGTTCTCTCTTTTATAATTTTTTTCTACATGATTTCACTAAAATTTTGAAAAACGGGAAAAGTAAAAGAAAATCATCCCCCTATCTACAAGTCATCTATTGTTTATTTGGAAATAATTACTTTGGAAATAATTACTTTATAGTGATTTTTTTTAAAATATACGAATCCTTTTACTCAAATCTTTCTTTAATATTTCAAGGTATTTATATTTTTTTTTTAGCATGTTTTAAATATTTCAATGTATTTATGTTCTTTTAACCTGTTTTTAATTATTTAAAAGTTATTATCAAATTTGGTGGCGGTGCTAGGTTTATATTTAAATAGATTTAAATCCCACTTTATTGGTATAAACTACTTATTCTTATTGGTTCATTTGTAAACTTATGATTTTAATTATTTTCAATATTTGAAAATTAAAACATCCTTAATCGTATTTTTCTATTTCATATCTTTAAATATACAATTTAACATAAACTCAGTGTATTATTTACCTGTGCAAGACAGTATATTATTTATATGTGAAAGACACATTCATTTAAGATAACCACTTCTTGAAAAAACCAAGGATAATGTATCGAGCAAGGCCTTGCCTAAAGTAATAAATCATATAAGAGAATGTATACCCATTAAAAAAACTTAAATCTATTGCATGATCATCTTAGAGCGAAATCTTGGAGTCATACAATCAGTCGGGAATAATATCACTTATATATGGCTTCAATATAATTATCAATCACTGCAGCATCGAGTGATGGTTGGGGATTTTTCTAGTAAAATCCCAAAAACAAAATAAACTGAATACAGAGACAATGTTTTGTTTTTTCTCGATCTTTAATACAGGAAAACTTAAAAATTTCTGAGCAGAGCATTACATACACCCACAAAATCTTTGTATTCATTAAAAAAAATTCCTGATACAAGATTCATCCTCTTTCACTGAGAGAGATTCACCAAAAAAATTCAACAACAAAAGTTACTCTATCTCCTCTTGAAATTTTACATTACTGTGTATGAAAATCTCTTTTACATTTACCGTTGTAAAAAACAAACTTTTACATATACTGTTGTAAAAATAAAAATCACATTATACACTTTGCATATTACAAAAACTTCTAGCACTCAAGCCATTACATTACAATACATATGATTTACATCGAATTTGTTTTTGCACTGCTGTGCATTCTTTTCTTACAATATGAAATCAACACAAACAAAAATTTCACGCTACTCCCCCTGTTGTCTCTACACTCTTGTGCGTTCATTTCACATTGCATTACAAAATCTTCGTCTTAGTTTCTCTTTGCCTTCACCTTCGCACTGTTGTGCAAACTTCAGTTTTCTTACATTACAGTCAATGCATCAAAAAAAACATATATATCATATGATGCGTATGCAATTAAAAAAAATTTACATATTTTTTTCAAACTTTAGTTTTCTTACATTACCGTCAACGCATCAAAAAAAACATATATATCATATGATGCATATGCAATTAAAAAAAAATTACATATTTTTTTTTCGCCCATACTTCCGTATATAAAAAAAACATTAATATTTTTAGTTTTACCAATATCCTACGAATCGGAGTAAATAAATTTAATTAAAACATACAGAGTATACGAATCCAAAACTGGTTGCATCTGATGAGTTTGTACGGAAACCACCTACAAACCAAAAGCGGTCCGATAAGGTAGCGATTTTCTGGAGCTGTTTTGGGCGCAGTTGAAATTACGTTCTCAACAGTGATGAACGGTCGACCATATAACCCAAGAGTTTGCCACTGAAATAAGATTTGCAGAGCTCTACGTTAAACCCAACAATTACTGACATCCCCTTAACTACCTTCACATCGAATACCTATCATACCATGTTTCTTCGGTAACTTATATCTATTCTATCTTGTTTTTGTGAGAGCTTAGGGAACTCCCTGGAGCGACCTGAAGATCCACAAATTAGAGAACTCTAGTTAACTCTAAAAAGAGAAATGAAATTAAATACTAGATCTTGATGTACCGAAACCTACCAATATTCGCCTTTAAACTTCCGCCTCAACCATCTGGGCTATTATTTGATGCATTCTTTTGAGGAATTATTTGGTGGAGTAACTTCTCTAAGTTGTTGTTAGAAGATCCTCCATCCTGGACAGCGGGCTTCGCAGCTTGTTACAGTTTTCCAACTCTTTTCCTTATTTTAACTCCTTCCTCTCCTCCTATCAAATTCCTCACCAACACTGCCACCTCTTCCCTCTTCAGCATCTTTTTTAAATGCATTCCTATTTCCCACTCTTCACAAATGAATTTCGCATTTGTAGGTTGCTCGGCATAGGTGGGCCAGCATATCATCGGCACTGCCGCGCTTATGCTTTCCAACGTGGAGTTCCACCCGCTATGAGTCAGAAACCCTCCCACAGAAGGGTGGGACAGTACTTTTATATGGGGCGCCCACCCCACCAACAGACCTCTATCCTTTGTTTCCTCAATGAATTCCTTTGGCAATATGGCAGATTCACCATTAACTATATCTTGTCGGATAACCCACAAAAAGTGTTGGTTGCTGGAGGCCAATCCCCATGCAAATTCCAGTAGTTGTTCATTGGACAAAACTGCAATGCTTCCCAAACAAACGTACACGACAGAGCATGGATTCTGTTTATCCAACCATGTGAGGCAGCAACTTTCTTCATTCCACATACTCAATTCATCCGAGGGTCCATCTTTACTCTTACAATGAAATGATTGAGATAACAGTAGAGGACCGATGGCATATATGATGGAAATTTCTGTTAATTTCAAACACAAAAGAAATTTGCATAGAGAACAACGCTCTGGTTTTCTAGAGGATCTTAATCATATAAAAATAATAATAAAAACTGTTACAGAATTTGTCTTCCTCAACTCAGAGGGATTTACAACAGGAACTTCAGTTCCAGAATCTGATTCCACTAACTCAGAAAATTATATCTTCAGCACTCCTGTGCATTGCAGAAAAAGAAGTCTAGTTTTGGTTAATCCTCTACTCACGTCTCTGATCTTGCATTTTTTTTTATATTGAACAACAAAAAAAATATCTTTCAATACGTGTTCCTTTTCTCATACTTCCGTGAAATAAAAAATAATAAAATTTAAAATTTCACGTACATTTACCAACCCTAGTAACTATCATTAATTACACCGCTGAAAATATCCTACTGGAATTTAATGCATGGCTTATCACAATATCGCACCATCTCATCACAAGAAGAGAAAGGATGTGCCACCGCTTCTATAACCTTTAAATCATGCGATTTACGATATGCGATCAGATCGCATCGCGAAATCGTAATCACATACAATCTAAAGGACGCGGTGAAGGTTGACAAGAAAGGAAGTGCGATATGCGATCTGCGATCGCATCGCAGAGAAAAAATCTGCAGTTTGAAATTATCATTCCAACACTCCCCTTTAATTTTAACTGCTGGGTTTTTTCTGCATACCCAGGCATTTCCTGAAATGATCAAAGCTTTTCTTTGCCAATGGTTTTGTCAAGATGTCAGCTAACTGTTCCTCTGTTCTGCAGTGCTGCAAAACAATCTCACCATTGTTAACCAATTCACGTATGAAGTGAAATTTGGTGTCTATGTGTTTTGTTCTTTTATGAAAAACAAAATTTTTAGACAATGCTATTGCAGAGCTATTGTCACAGTGAATGGTTGTGCCCTTTTCCTGTTCATGACACAAATCTTTGAGAACTCTTCTCAGCCACACTGCTTGGCATGCTGCTGTTGTTGTTGCCACATACTCTGCCTCTGCTGTTGACAAAGCCACAACCGATTGCTTCTTGGAAGCCCATGAGATGACTCCCGATCCCATATGAAACACATATCCCGATGTGCTTTTCCTATCATCAACACTTCCAGCCCAATCACTGTCAGTGTATCCTGTCAACATGAAACTTTCAGAAGAGGAGTATAAAATACCAAACCCCTTCGTTCCATTCACATACCTTAGAATCCTCGTGGCTGCCTGCCAATGAGTCTCTTTCGGTCTTTCCATAAATCTGGAAATTAAACTCACAGCGTGCATAATGTCTGGCCTAGTTGCAGTCAAGTACATAAGGCTGCCAACTATTCTCTTGTACAATTTTGGATCAAAATATTTGCTGCTGTCTTCTTTGGTTAATTTCAGCCCCACTACAGTTGGAATCACAGTTGCTTTGTTTTTCTGCATGTTAAATCTCTTCAATACAGCTTCTACATATTTATCTTAAGAAATGAAAACACCATTTTCACTTTGGTCTACTTCGATTCCAAGAAAGTATCTTAAGAAACCTAAGTCAGTCATTTCAAATTCACTCTTCATGACTGCTTTAAAATCAGCAATGAGAGAAGCATCATTGCTAGTAAAAATTAAATCATCTACATATAAAACAACAATAAGAATCTTACCGTCATTATCCTTTATGCAGAGTGTGGGTTCACCATCACACTTATCAAACCCATTGTCAATCAGATAAGCATCTATTCTGTTGTACCATGCTCTCGGAGCTTGCCTCAGCCCATAAAGAGCCTTTTTCAGTTTGCAGACTTTATGCTCTTGGCCTTCAACTTCATAGCCTGGAGGTTGTTCAACATAAACCTCTTCTTTTAACACCCCATTCAGAAATGCAAATTTAACATCCATCTGATAAATCTTCCATTTGTGTTGTGCTGCAATAGATAACACTATTCTGACTGTTTCCATCCTTGCTACTGGCGCAAAGGTTTCATCATAGTCTCTGCCTTGTTGCTGCTTGTAGCCTTTCACAACAAGTCTTGCTTTGTGCCTGTCAATCTTACCTTCAGCATTGCTTTTGGTCTTATAGATCCATTTAACTCCAATGGCATCTTTGCCTTCAGGGAGGTCCACTAACTCCCATGTTTTACTTTTCTGAATTGCACCAATTTCTTCATCCATTGCTTCAATCCATTTATCTTCATTTACAACATCTTCAAAATGGACTGGGTTATCAACATGACAATATAAAGCGAATAATGAATTCAGACCGGTATTGTTACTTACCTCTCCTTGTTCATAAATCTCATTCAGATTTCTGAGTCTTGGTCTTCTTGGTGTGCTAGGAGTTCCATCCGAACTTGAGGGTATTACTGATCCCTGTGATGTGCTTGGAGAAGAACTTCCTTGACTTCTCAAGGCTGTTAGAATTCCAGCTTGTGGTGTGGTTTGTTGTACTTGCTGTGGTGTAGGAGGAGCCACCAAGGAAGGATTATTTGCTGCTGTCCCTTCCTCTTCTTCTTCGTGAGACACAGTTGTCTTCACATTCACTGTCTTCTATAAGCTTCCATCCCAAGCTTCATCTTCAATGAACTGCACATCTCTACTTACTATCAATTTCTTGGTGGATGGATTATAGAGTTTGTATGCTTTTGACTCATCACAATAGCCAATAAAGACACACTTCTCCCCCTTACTATCAAGCTTCTTTCTTAGCTGATCTGGTACATGTGCATATTCCACACAACCGAATACTCTCATGTGAGTGACAGTTTGCTTTTGACCACTCCATGCTTCTTTTGGTACTTTGTTCATGACAGCTTTAGTTGGGCATCTATTCAAGATGTAAACTGCGCAAGTGACAGCTTCTGCCCAATACTCATGCGACAAGTGTTTTGCCTTCAGCATACTTCTGATCATGTCAAGAATGGTCCTATTCTTTCTTTCAGCAACTCCGTTCTGCTGAGGTGTATATCTTGTGGTGAACTGCTTTTGTATGCCATTCTCTCTGCAAAAACGCAGAAAGTCTTGGGAGATCTACTCTCCTCCTCTATCTGTTCTGAGCACTTTGATGTAATTCCCACACTGCTTTTCAACAACAGTTTTGAAGTGGCGGAATTTCTCAAACACTTCACTCTTCTGTTTCAGCATATACACCCATGTCTTTCTGGTGTAATCATCAATAAAAGTTAAAACATATTTATTTCCAGAAAATGATGGTATTTGCATCGGTCCACACACATCAGAGTGAACAATTCTCAAGGGTGCTTTTGCCCTTATACTCTTTCCTACTGGAAAGCTTTCTTTGTGTTGCTTTCCCAAGATGCAGCCTTCACAAAGACTGTCAGGTTTCTCAATTAATGGCAATCCCTTTACCATTCCCTTTCTGTGCAACAGATTCAAGCCTCCGAAATTGAGATGTCCAAATCTCAAATGCCACAACCAATTCACAACTTTCAATTGTTCCTGAAAGACTTCTTGTGTTATAGCTGCAATAGTTCTTCCTCCCTTCAAATCTACCCTGAGTTTGAGAGGAAACATTCTATTGCTGGTCATTTGCACCTGTGCAATGATCTTCTTACTTGGAGGTATATCTCTGATTGTACACAAATCATCTTTGAAGAACACATTGTAACCTTTGTTAATGAGCTGTCCAATGCTCAAAAGATTACATTTCAGACCAGGTACATTGTATACATCTGGCACAATCATCTGTTCTCCATTTTTTGCTCGGATACTGACTCTGCCCTTACCCTTGACAGTTATCTTATCATCAGTCCCTGTTGTTATCTCAGATTTCACATTTTCATCCAGATTGGCAAACATTGCAATATTTCCAGTCATGTGATTACTACAACCTGAGTCTAAGAACCAAAAATCTTCTTGTTTGTCTTGTGCTATGTTACATGTTAACAACACATTCTTTGGGTTCTTATCTTCTTCATTTGCAAAATTAGCATTCTGCCTATTATTCATGTCACTTTGCTTTTTCCTACATTCATTGGCATAGTGCCCATATTTCTTACAATAATGACATTTGACTTAGGATTTGTCATACCTTTGTCCATGAGCTTGTTGTTTGCTTGAACCTTCATCTTGGTTCTGATTGCAGCTCCTTCCGCTTGTGCTTGCAGGATAATTTCTGCCTCTGTTTTGGCTTCTTCCACGACCTCTGTTATTTGCTTTTCCTCGACCTTTTCCTTGGCCGAAAGACATCTGAGTCTTGAATGCTTGCTCAAAAGAGGAATCTATTCCTCTACTCAGTCTGTGTTCATGAGACAAAAGAGAAGCACTCAGCTCATCTACCGTGAACTGTGAGAGATCTTTTGTTTCTTCTATTGATACCACAATAGATTCAAACCTTGAGGGTAAGATTCTCAAGATTTTCTCTACAATCCTTCTTTCTTCAAGAATCTCACCATGAGATCTTATCTGGGTTATCAAGCCAATAACCTGAGTGAAGAATGAATCTATTGTATCATATTCCTTCATGCTCAGTGTTTCAAAGTCTCTCCTCAACATCTGCAACTTTGCAGTCTTCACCTTCTCCATGCCTTGATAGGCAGTTTTGAGAATATCCCAGGCCTCCTTGGATTTTGTTGCTGCTGCTATCCGTGGAAAAACACTTTCATGTACTGATTGGAAGAGGAAAAAGAGGGCTTTGGCATCCTTCTTCCTGTCGCTCTTCAACTGGTCTCTTTCTGCTACTATCAAAGCAGCCAGTGATGTTGCATCTGCCGGTTCAACATAGCCAGTTTCAACCAACTCCCATATTCCTTGAGAAGCAAACAATGCTTTCATTGTTATGGACCAATAACTGTAATTTTTCCCATTAAACTGTGGCAGTTGGGAATTTTTCAAACCAGTGCATCTACCATCTTAACCTGTATAAATAAACAAGAGATATTGACTGTATAATAAAAAAGCAAAAAAAACTTTCTCTACTTAATAAGCTTTTTACAGCTCCTACAATGAAAAAACAAACTCTGTGTTTTTGAATCACTGAGTGCCTAGACTAGCTCCGATACCATGATGGAAATTTCTGTTAATTTCAAACACAAAAGAAATTTGCACAGAGAACAACGCTCTGGTTTTCTATAGGATCTTAATCATATAAAAATAATAATAAAAACTGTTACAGAATTTGTCTTCCTCAACTCAAAGGGATTTACAACAGGAACTTCAGTTCCAGAATCTGATTCCACTAACTCAAAAAATTATATCTTCAGCACTGTTGTGCGTTGCAGAAAAAGAAGTCTATTTTTGGCTAATCCTCTACTCACGTTTCTGATCTTGCAGTTTTTTTTATATTGAACAACACAAAAATATCTTTCAATACGTGTTGCTTTTCCCATACTTCCGTGAAATAAAAAATAATAAAATTTAAAATTTCACCTACATTTACCAACCCTAGTAACTATCATTAATTACACGGCTGAAAGTATCCTACTGGAATTTAATGCATGGCTTATCACAATATCGCACCATCGCATCGCAAGAAGATAAAGGATGTGCCACCGCTTCTATAACCTTTAAATCATGCGATTTACGATATGCGATCAGATCGCATCGCAATCCCATACAATCTAAAGGACGCGGTGAAGGTTGACAAGAAAGGAACTGCGATATGCGATATGCGATCGCATCACAGAGAAAAAATCTGCAGTTTGAAATTATCATTCCAACAATATACACGGAAGTTAACTGAAAGTGCCTCCTAAACTGGGCGTTCCAGTTCTTCGAATGTGTTAACTATTAGGGCAACTGCTGATAGCGTACTTTGGCCTACCATTATTCCACTCTAAAAACCAAGATCTGAAATGTCTGTGACTAAGAGGAAGTTGGGTAGCTCCCTCAACCGTAGCGGGGGCATTGCTGGGATGTAAGTGATTCTCACTTCATCAAGATATTCCTCGGTGAGGCAGCTTTCATCTGTCAAAGACGAACAATATTCGTCACAATACAATGTACAATGGCAATTGAATCCAAAGTTCGAAGACCAGATTGAAACTACAAAAGATATTAAGGTATACAATTGTTTAAAGTTTAAACAACATAATTTTACTTATCTGACATGTTGGATGGATCACATATTTATCTAGTGTTATTTTTGGGAATTTTTAATAATATGAAAAACGGTGATGCAGATATCATATTTTACATAGTGTTATTTCTGAAATCTCTAACAATATGAAAAACCGTTGAAAGTCTTCATCACTCACAACATAATGTATTTCAAAATATAAGTTTAAATGATATATTTTACACCATGTTATTTCAAAATCTCTAATAATATAAAAAACTATAAAAATCTCCCATCTCTCGCAACATAATCCATTTTCAAAATATAAATTTGAAAACAATAGAAATCTCCCATCACTCACAACATAATCCATTTTCAAAATGTAAGTAGATAATATGTGACCGTTTGGATAGTGTAAGCTACGCATTTCCATCCATAGAGATCAAAGTCTAATTAAGGTTAATCAATTTTCGAACCCGTTGTATTCATTCCACCAACTTTCCATTGTATACATTCCATATCTTAATGTAAACTTTGTTTATAAAACTTTATTTTTAGGAATTTAGATCAAGTTTAAAACAAATGTATTATTAATTTTCCGAAAACATGATAATAAAACAGGTAACTCACATCCAGCACAGCCATTTCACAGGAGAAAGAAAGTACAGAAAATACTTAGGACAATATTAACAATGTCCTTATACAGATTGGAGAAACTCTAATTCCTTTTGCTTAGGAGAATATAAGCAATGTCCTTTACCCAGTCAAACATTTCGGGCAATAGCCCATATACAGATTGGAGAAATTCTAATTCCTTTCAAAATCACTTCGTTCATTTTCCGACGCATCGAGAAAGGCCACATACATTTCAGAATATAGGGGCAAGTCCAGAAATTAGAAGTTCAATCGAAATGAGGTGTGCAAAGTATATGTTTGTAAACTAAAATATTCAAAATTTAGGATATTGTAATATTAATTTGTATAATATTAATATTGGAATATAAATTTATATTTATATTTCTAATTATTTAAAAATTTATATAGTAATATTTTTAACTATATAATATATTTTTTAGTTATATCAATTTTACAATTAATTATGATAAAAAAATATTTTTTAAAAATAAATATTAATATTGGAATGTTTATTTATATTTATATTTTTAATTATTTTAAAACTATTATGTATTAATTTAATCATATCAATTTTGTAATTAATTATGATAAAATATAAATAATAATGAGTTGAGTGTTAAAATATTTTTAGAAGATTATATAAAATTTATTTCAGAAAAATTATGTATTAATTTATATATCTAAAATCAAAATGAATTTTGTCAAATAAATATAAAAGAAAAAATGCGGTGTGAGAAAGATTTAGCAACTAAAAGAAAATTAAGATATTATAAAGAGGTCATCAACTCCACTCTAAAAGATCAAAATTATCTCTCTGTTTTATCTAGCTCAAAGAAGAAAATTAATATAGCCAAGATTAGAACGAACTCTCATGAGCTCCATAGTGAAACTGGTCATTAGGCAATTCCTAAAACACCATGGATTGGAAAAGTTCTGCCATCTCTATGAGAATACGAACATAGAGGATAAAAATCACTTTCTCTTAAAGTGCCTAGAGTACAACCACATTAGATCTCAGTTTCAAAATCTTTGTTGCAATATTGAACTTCCGAGCCTTCTACCTAAATATGACATTGGTATTGATATATATAGTATTTATTTTTTGTTTATAAAACATAAATATCATTTTTAAATCTAAATTAACTTTTTTAATTTGAAAAAGATGAATATCATATTCCCTTTTTTAATTTAAACTTTTAAATTTATAAGCCCCACATATATATATATATATTTCCCTCATCTTCCCAAACAGTTAATATCCTTTATCATAAATGTCCCAATCCTATATATATTGTCATTTTTGGGATATCTATCATCATCAGGAATTAGATTTTGGAATATTTTCATAATCTGTAATCTTAGATTTTACTCAGAAATACCCAAAAAGTTTTCCTACCCTACATAAATCTATTTGATCATTTCCATACGTAAATCTTTTTCAATTCCAAACATTATTTCATTCCCAAACATTAAATTGGCAGGTCGTAAGGCAGATTTTCGAATCGTATATTCATATGATTCCTATTACCCATAATGGAGTCAGCCAGACGCCTTTGGACAAATTCTGTAACCACAAAACATGGCCCAAATTAATGAAAGGTTTTATGTGTCCCTGCAGCGGAAACGGAAATAATACGGCATGAAGGGACCGCTGATCGACTGATTGTGTGGCTTCCATGTGTTCATTCATTTGTCAGTCACCAGAAGAAAAATAGAGGGATCTGAATTCTGGAAGAAGCACGGTGATGTAGAACTGTTTATAGAGATTTTTCACAACATCAATTACTTCCCCATTGCAGTTGCAGGCCTGTAAATAGAAACATAAGACTAGTGTGGTCATTGTAAAAACTAATGTAGTTCTCTCATTTTCTTTTGGTGAATGGAATGACACGGAAGATTTACTTTTAATGTAATATCTAAGTATCTTTGATTATAGTCGACGTTTGGAATTGGGGGAGGCTGATAAAAATAAGTGAGTTATTTGTTTGGGTGTTTTAATTTTAATGTTATTGGGTTGTTAATTAAATTGTTTTGTCATTTGTTTTTGGTGTTTTAATTTTAGTGTTATGGGATTTACTTGTTCTACCTTGATTTATCTCGTAGAACAACCACGATGCTTCTCGGTAACATACTTTCCCTACTTCTCTTCTTATATGTTCATTTATGTTTTTTTTATGATGTGTAATTCACTTCAATCTTCACTATTTTCTTGGAACATGGGTCTTATTAGCTTCCTATGATGAGACATAAGATACTTAATTGAAGGTTGTTGTGCTTTCTCTTTTTGAGATAGATATTTTTCATTTCTATTTTGTTGGGTGCATGAGATTGAAGCTAATTAGGGTGTTGGCATTGCTTTGCCAACTATTTTTGGTATTTTAATTTTAATGTTATTGGGTTGCTAATTAGAGTGTTGGCATTACTTTGTCATCTATTTTTGGTGTTTTAATTTTAATGTTATTGGGTTGACTTGTTCTACCTTGATTTATCTGGTAGAACAATCTTCATGATGCTCCTTGGTAACATACTGTCCTTGCTTTTGTTGTTATATATTCATTTATGTTTCCTTTTTCATTATGTCTAATTCACTTAAAGATTCCCTATTTTCTTGGAACATGGGTCTTATTAGCTTCCTAAGATGAGGCAGAATATAGTTGATTGAAGGTTTTTGTACTTTCTCTTTTCAAATAGTAGTTTCTTTTTGAGATACATATCTTTCATTTTTATTTTGTTGGGTGCATGACATTCAAGTTAATTAGAGTGTTGGCATTGCTTTGTCATCTATTTTTTGTATTTTAATTTTGCAGTAAGGCGTTTCCCTCTGAAATCCACTATCCTCTTATCTTACCTGTCAAACTATGATCCGTTTGATTTGATGTTAGACGATTAAAATGTTTACTACTGTTAATCAAAAATTTAGTTATAACTGAAAAAGTAACAATAACAATCTAAAATTCATCATCATTTTCAAGAACCACAGAACTGTGAAGGTAGAAGGTAGAGGGCCATGGCCTGTGTTGCAAGTGAACGTAGACGGCCATGGCTTGCCGTATTTTTTTCAAAATCCAGCGAACCCTAATGGTAGACTGCCATGCCATGGCTTGGGTTGCAAAATGAACGTAGACAGGCTTGCAACGGGCTTGCGTTGCAGAATGAAGGTAGACTGTTCTCCTTGTGTGAAATAGTGTTGTGGAGAGAAAGAGGGTATATAGAGGCAAAGGAAAACTTTCTGTTTCAATAGGAAGATAGGTTCAAGGGAAGGAAAAGCCACGGTGGGTTTGAAGTTGCCAATCCTAGCTTAGGAAGACGCATTTTGTAAGCCACTCCCTAAGCCCATAACATGAATTGTGCCTGCATGTTTCCCTGTGTTCCTCCTGAAGAAGTTACACTCGCAGATCTCCAGAAAATTTCAACTTTGGGGTGCAGGAGTAGTGGAAAGATCTACAATCATTTTCAATTAATTGTATGAATCTCAGAGCCATTACTAATTCTCTCGTTTGGGCATTTCAGTAGTACTGGATACCTTACTGGATTTCAGAGCCATTACTAATTCTCTTGTTTGGGCATTTTTCAGTAGTACTGGATACCTTACCGGATTTGGCTTTCCTTCCTGTTCGGATTTTTCTTGTTGCTTTGGGAAATAAATTGGGTTTTATTAACATTTTCCTAATTATTAACTGCATATCTCTATACACAATGCAGGTTCATTTGGAAGGGCATCAATCTGAATACAAAGAGCAGTTTGCCCTTATTTATTAACCTGTACACAATGCAGGTTTGTTTGGAAGGGCATCAATCTGAATACAAAGAGCAGTTTTCCCTTATTTATTAACCATTCGGTTAAGTTGTACCAAGCTCCTGAATTTAATATTTGTTCGTTGCTAGCTGAAGAATGCTTGGATTATCCAGAAGCGAGGAGAGATGAGTCTGTAGTAGACAACTATCATGGGGTGCTTGTACGTAATCCTTACAGATTGTAATTAATAACCGACATAGAAAATGATTTGTCATTCATCTTCTAGTAGAGAGAAATGGGATATAAGGACTATTTTTTGTAATATGTTTCTTTAACCTAGCTTTTGTATATCATATGGTTATAAGTTTTTTGAACCATTAATTATTGATTATCTAGAATTGTTTTCAACCATTACTTGGACTCATGAAAACAAAGGTTTCTTTTACATTCGTTATTCAGCACCCAAGTCTGTACTAAAATTCAATTATGAGTTTCTTGGAAAGGTGCACAATAAGGCTGAATTTGTGGCATCATGGAAGGCCTTAAGCAGGGAAAATTTTAAGAACCCCCCCTAAATTTATAAATATAATAAATGGGCGAATCTCCATGGTATATAAGAAAAATTGAAGGCGATTTTATCAATAATATAATATGTATATATAATTTTTTGGCGAATCTCTCACCAGGCATGGCGAATATTTTACTCAATTATAAAATCTTGTAAGGTATTGGCAAGTCTTTCACTAAATAATAAAACTTTGTAAAGTCCTAGTGAATCTTAGCATAGGCTACATGCTGGTTTAATTCCCCCATTTAAATAGGCTACATTCCAGGTGAATACCATGGGTCAATACCATGTGCCATTTTGGTGAATACCATGGGTCAATACCATGTGCCATTTTTATTTTTATTAATTCTAATATTAGGGTTAATAATGGTTTTTTGCATGGTATTAATAACAATCTAGTCCATGGTATTTGTCCCATAGTATTTTGGCCATAGGTTTCACCTAAATATAACCCATTTTTTGAGTGTTCGTAAATATAAGGTGACTTATGGAGTAAATATAAAAAAATGTTTTATTTGTTTACCATACCTCTCGTTTATTTATATTTTTATTAATTTACCATACCTCTTTTACAAATATGGTATTTGGCCCATAGGATTCACTTAAATAAAACCTCTTTCTTGAGCCTTCATAAATAGAACGAGGGTTATGGACTAAATATAAAAGGAGGTTTTATTTATTTACGATACGTCTAATTTACTTATATTTTTATTTATTTACCATACCTTTTGAGTAAGTATAAAAAGACGTTTTATTTATTTACCATACCTCCACTTTACTTATATTTTTATTTGTTTACACCCTTACATGTATATAAGGTGACTTATGGAGTAAATATAAAAAATGTTTTATTTATTTACCATACCTCTCATTTATTTATATTTTTATTAATTTACCATACCTCTTTTATAAATATGGTATTTGGCCCATAGGATTCACTTAAATAAAACCTATTCATGAAAATGGGCGAATGGATTCACTTAAATAAAACCTATTCTTGAAAATGGGCGAATGGAAGGTTGTAAATCCTAATTTCAAGGGCTAAATTTACCTTTTTTACCCTCTCCCTTAAAATAAGGTGGGCTATTTGAGGTGATTTGTAAAAATGTACTATGATACAAAAATATTCGCCCACTAAAAATATAAAACCCCTTAATTTCGCCAAAGGGCAAACATTCGCCCCTAAAATTATCCTTGGCCTTAAGGTAAGATTTAAGAATAGTATTTTTGAAGGGGACTTGAAGCTGATAATAGATATCCTTAATAAAAAGTTT
Organism: Pinus tabuliformis; assembly: GCA_031772625.1. Classification (NCBI taxonomy): domain Eukaryota; kingdom Viridiplantae; phylum Streptophyta; class Pinopsida; order Pinales; family Pinaceae; genus Pinus; species Pinus tabuliformis. The sequence goes on along the minus strand of CM062817.1, from coordinate 1,608,481,782 downwards.
GGAAGTTTTCGATTGGCAGGTGGATCTCGGGGCATGTCAAAATGAGAACACACATAAGGTAGCTGAGGAAATAAGTGCATGGAAGTTGGAGCATCAAATAAGAATGGAGGCACAAAGCTTGTGGAGAAGGCATTGCACTAGAGAGAGGCAAAGGTATAAATTATAATAACTCTAGGAGGATTCCAACTCATAATTTATGGCTCAAGTTATCAGTTGAAAGTCATCATATAGTACTATGAGTCACTTGTTTCCCGATTTCTTTCTCAGTTCCAGGTCATGATATTATGATCAAGGGGCATGGGATTTACAAAAATATTGCAACATATGTTACTTGTGCATAGAAAGAAACAAAACTTATCCTCAATAGTTATTAATAATTATGATTTCATATTGTTTTGCATTAAGATACAAAAAAATTCAATTAAAATCCGATAAGCCAAAGGTAGTTATGCTACTATTCAAGACACTTAGTTAAAAATTTTAACCAAAATAACCATTGGTGAAACACTGGACATCGAAACCAACATTGGCAACTATTGGCTGGAGGGATCTTGAAATCTGAACAGAACATCCCTAGAGATAAGCGTAACAATGAGCTAAGGTAGCTTTGAGGGAGCTAAATGGAACCTATATTATTCTTTTATAGTTGTAATTTTTATGATTTGTCAATCACACAAATCAACATTTTCTAATTTTTCTCACATATCATTTTGTTCTATTCTTCCATCCAACATTGGGGTGGGCCCCAGCCAAGGCTTAGCCTAGTTAGAAAAATACAGTATTTCTCTTATCCCTATTTAATGCAACATGTAACCAAGGAAATTGCTAAGAAAAATGTAAGTATAATATTCTATATAAACAAAATGTTTCCTGTCAACTTGCATTTTTCTGTAATAAATGTTGCTATTTTATAGATTTTTAAAGAACATCTCTTAGTCCTTTTACCTCATGACCTATTCCATCTTTCTAGCAACTATCAAATGATAGTATTCTATCTATGTGTAACAAAGGTTGTCTAATGTGCCAGTTAAAGAAGGAAACATGTAAAACTACAACAGATTTGTAAAGTGCTCATTGTTCCAAAAAGTGGGCTAAAACCAAAAGTTGAAAATATTAAAGGACTTGATATCAGAAAATATTTCATCTGAGACTCTTCTTTGACAAGTTCCTTGAAGCAAGCCCACCTAAAAGATTGCAATGGCACATAAAACAAGTCTCCAATGGATTGATATTAGTCAGTGGTTCCTTTGATTTCTACATCTTACATTGAAAAGTATTTTATCTTGAGGTCCAGGGATGTCATAGCTTATTTTGGTAAGCATCCTAAAGGGAAACCAAAAAGTCAAAATTTTGTATTCCAGCCAAGATGTGAAGTTGAACAACAGTTGTAACTTCTAAATTGAAAAGATCTAGCAAGAACAATTTTTCTGAGAGATCTGAACAACAAAATTAGCATATGACAAACAATCCTCTAAAACCATGTTAACATCCTTGGGCCAAGTTTCAGATTTCTTGGCATTCTAACTGAGGTCAAGAAAGTTGTCACAAAAATAGCATGAAGGAACAATTTTTCATAATCACATCCTAATTCTTACTTAATTCGAGTCCCCAAGGGCAAAGTCAGAGTAAGTAGACAATTTATAAGGTTATATTTAGAAGCAAATTAAAATAGGCCAACCTATTTTGTTAGCAAGGTAGAGGTCAAAATCATTCCAAAATGAACCCCAATTTTAGTAGAGAAATATTTCTACTCTTTCCTTAATCATTATTCCTCCCTCATTCTTCTGCCTTCCTCAGTAAACACACTTTATAAGTACCCATGCACATTTCAAAACTACTATTCAGTGGAAGCAAGTCCAAGTTTGACTGCTTCAGAAGACTACAAAAATTAGTTATAGATCCTCAACGGTATTTTTATCCCACTGGAATGGTTAGTCCACAATATATTCCATACTCTCAGTCTATTGAGAGAAGAATTTGGCAACATGTACTATTGTTGAATAGCCTCAAAGGTGAAAACTATGGCCTGCGAGTGAAGCTGACATTCTGTAGAGACAGTTCTCAACATCTTTTGATAATATCATGTATTTACATGTCATTCATTACTGCTATTAAATTTTACAGTTCACATATTTCCATGTATTTATCCTTGGGTTTCACCAAGATTTTGTAGACTTCCTTCAGCAAATGAAATTGCCTAGTTGTGTTTTCGCATTAATTTTTGTAGTTGTTTATTCACAAATTTATGCATTCACAATTATATTTGTGAGGTTCAAGGTCATAAAAGCATGGTGACATCAAGGGATGAATGCCATGAAGTTAGGATGGTGTTCCTAATGTGGAAATAGGGTCACAGACAGTTGTTCACAGTCAATGTCATGGACGCCTATTTTGTGAGGCTTAAGGCAACTAGAATAAAAAATCATGATGACATCAAGGGATGAATGCAACAAAGATAGGATATCGTGCCTATTGTGTAAACTAGGCTACATAATGCTAATGTTTTCAACACTTTTGTTATGAATGTCTATTCTGGAAACGGGGATTTGCATCTCAAAGTGGAATTACTTAAGTTAGGCCATGACATGTTTTAATTTTTAGATGTTGATAGGTTAGAGCATAGTAAACTATGTCAGTGAGATAGCCAAAAGATGATCTCATTTAGATATCGAAAAGATTTGCCTCTAAGATGAGGGTGCCACATAAACTTAATTAGCAGTATTTACATTTCAAGAGATAAGCTACAACATTAATATAGACTAAATGTTAGCTGAAATATCGCCCTTGTGCCGCATTATAACATATCATCAAAGAGTATAAAAATTTATGTGCTAACTGTTAGTTTGACAACGATTTAGCTGATTTAGTAATTTAGGAATAGACATTTTTGTAACGAATAAGTTTGTAACGAATAATTTAGTTATGTAGCGGTAGTTAGTGACATGAATATATCGAATGCTCATGTAGAGGAAAATTCATTCTTGAATAAAGCAGATACAAATTCAGTTTCATATTTCTTGGTCTTCTCCCATTTTATTGCTATTCTTTCTACAATCTCTGCTATTATTTCTACAAGTGGTCTCAGAGCGCGAGGTTTTTGGTAGAGCGCAGCCAAGGAGGTGATAAGCTATCCATTGTTAACGCTGTAGAAGAATTCTGCTGTGGACGTGCGTGATTTGAACCCCCTGGAGTCTGACGAAGCTGCTGTGCGAACCTGTGATCAAACCCACATAAAGCCTGACGAAGCTGATGTGGACGTGTGTGATCAAAGCCACATAAAAACTGTGTGCCGAGAGTGCCTGACAGCGTTGCTGTGGAAACAGTGTACCACCGGAGGCTGTGGTTGCAGCGAAGGCTCGATCCCATTGCAGTATCGTGTGAACAGAGCCGCTGTCTCATTACAGTGTCGTGTGAATTGTGCCCAAACGTTGAAGATAAGGCGAATTGGGAGGTTGTCCAGCAAGGCATACGTGCTGTCAGCGTGAGTCCGAGACCTGCGTGAGGACCTGCATAAAGTTGCAGAGGATTTGTGACAGAGCCTGCGTGAAATCTGGGTACTGATCAGAGTTTCCAGACTTGTTTTTTTTTTTTCCAGCAGAATTTTTTTTTTAAACAAAGGCTGAAGATTGAAATCAAGTCAAGTTGTGGTTTTTATAAAAATATTGAAAAAAAAAAGGAAGGAAGGGTTTGCAGAATTTTTTTTTTTAAAGACAGCAGCAGATTGAAAAGATTGTTCAGAAATTTTTTTAAAGACAGCAGAGATTGAAAAGGTTGTTGTTTTTTTTACAAATATTGTAGAACAGTAGATTGAAAAGGTTGATGTTTTACAAATATTGTAGAACAACAGATTGAAAAGGTTGTTGTTTTTTTTTACAAATATTGTAGAAGAAAAAATTTGCAAGAGATTTGCAAGAATGTTTTGAAACCAGAAAAACAAAAGGGTTTGCAAGAAACAAAGGATTTGAAACTTGTCTTTCGGTTTGAATTGGAGAAGTTATTTTTCTTAGAAAGACTAAGACTAAAACCCTAGGAAGGAGGAAAAATGGCCAAGATGTCGAATGCAAGATTCGAGGTGGAGAAATTCGGCGGAAAGAGCAATTTTGCTCTTTGGAAACTGAAGGTTAAGGATCTGCTTGTGCAACAAGGGTTGCACAAGGCATTGGATGGGATTACTAAGAAACCTACAACCATGACTACTTCAGACTGGGAGGACTTGGATGCCCGAGCTCTCAGTACCATCCGGTTATGTCTAGCGGATGAAATTCTCTTCAACATCGTTGAAGAGACTACGGCGTCAGGGTTGTGGGAAAAACTTGAAAACCTCTATATGACAAAATCATTAACCAACAGAATTTATCTGAAACGACAGTTATACAATCTTAGAATGAGAGAAGGTTCAAGCGTTGCAGAACATGTGAATGTTTTTAATACACTAATTTGTCAATTAACAGATATGGAAGTCAAAATACAGGAAGAAGATAAAGCCATAACCTTGCTGTGTTCTCTGCCTGAATCATGGGATCACTTCGTAACCCCAATCAGTTTCAGCTCTGCTGATTCTTTGAAGTTTGAATCAGTCGTGGCAGCTCTTCTGTCTGAAGAAGTACGAAGGAAATCCAGAACTGATACAGCTGCATCAGAAGCCATGGTCGCTAGAGGACGCTCAAAGGAAAGAGGAGACAAACCAAGGGGGTCTTCCAGGTCGAAATCGAAGGGCAAGAAGTGTAAGGCAAAATGTTGGAACTGCGGTAAAGTTGGACACTTGAAGAAGGACTATTGGAAACGGAAGGAATCCGAAAACCCGAAGAACGAAGCGAATCAGGCTGATTCAGGTATGGTAGACGAAGTTTTATCTGCTGAAGAATTGTGTATGATAGATGAAACTTCACTTGAATGTAATGTCTCTCAGAGTTTTGATAGCTGGCTGTTAGACTCTGGTGCTTCGCATCATATGTGCCCACATAGAAATTGGTTTACTTCGTATGAAAATGTAAATGGTAGTTCTGTGTTTATGGGTAACAATATGTCATGTCAGACTGTTGGGATGGGAGATATAAGGATTAAGATGTATGATAACACAGTTAGAACATTAACTAGTGTTAGACATGCACCTGATTTGAAGAAAAAGTTAATCTCTTTGGGAGTGTTGGATTCAGATGGTTATAAGTTTACAGGTCAGGATGGTGTCTTGAAAGTCTTCAAAGGTGCCCTTGTGGTTATGAAGGCAGAAAAGGTCGGAAATCTTTACAGGTTAAAAGGAAGTACTCAGGTTGGTGAAGCAGCGGTTGCGTCAGAAAAGGAAGAAGCAGGTACTCGTCTGTGGCATCAGCGTTTGGGTCATATGAGTGAGAAAGGTCTTCACATACTGATGAAACGTAAATCTCTTCTTGGTCTGAAATCCTTGAATTTAGATTTCTGTAAACATTGTGTGTATGGAAAACAGTGTAAACAGAGATTTAAAGTTGGCAATCATAATAGTAAAGATGTTTTAGACTACATTCATTCTGATCTGTGGGGGCCTTCCCCTGTTATGTCATATGGAGGTGCATTGTATTTTTTAACGTTCATTGATGATTACTCTCGTAAAGTTTGGGTCTATCTACTAAAAAGGAAAGCTGATGTATTCAATGTCTTTAAACAATTTAAAGTAATGGTAGAGAAAAGAACAGGCAAATCTATTAAATGTCTAAGAACTGACAATGGTGGTGAGTTCACTTCTGTTGAATTTGAACAATACTGTAAGGATGAGGGCATTGTTAGACACAAAACTGTTGTTTATACTCCTTAGCAAAATGGTGTTGCTGAGCGTATGAATCAGACTCTTATGGAAAGAGCCAGAAGCATGATCAGCAATGCTAACTTGCAAAAGGAGTTGTGGGCAGAAGCAGTATCTACTGCTTGTTATTTAGTTAACAGATCACCTTCAGTAGCAATTGATTGTAAAATTCCTGAAGAAGTTTGGACAGGTCAGTCTTGTGACTATTATCTTTCGAGGATATTTGGCTGTGATGCTTATTCTCTTATTCCGAAAAATCAGCGTTCAAAATTAGATCCAAAGTCGAAATGTTATGTCTTTGTTGGGTATGACTATGCAGTGAAAGGATATAGGTTGTGGGATCCTACATTGCGGAAGATAGTCATTAGTAGAGATGTAACATTTGATGAATCCTCTTTGTTAAAATCAAATGTTGAAAGAATTGAACAGGAACAGGTATCGCCGAGTCAACGAGTTCAGTTGGAGGCTAGATCTTTTGGTGACAGTCGAAAGGAAGGAGAGACTTCTGGAGACAAAGGTGTTGAAGACACAAAGGAAGTCGTTGAAGCTTCTGAACCAGTGCAAGTTTCTGAACCAGTTCAGCAACCAGTCGCTCTGAGAAGGTCTACAAGGGAGAGGAAAACTCCCAAAAGGTATGAAGATTCTGCTTCATCTGTTGCTTTGGTTACTGAAGATGAGAAACCTTCTTGTTATCAGGAAGCAGTAGATGATATAGATAGCGAGAAATGGAAAATGGCTATGGAAGAAGAAATGGACTCCTTAGCCAAGAACAATACCTGGGATCTTGTAGAGCTTCCTGAAGGGAGAAGTATTGTTGGATGTAAATGGGTCTTCAAGCTGAAACGGAAAGTTGATGGTAGTATTGAAAGGTATAAGGCGCGACTGGTAGCGAAAGGGTATTCTCAGGTTGAAGGTATAGACTTTCATGAGATTTTTTCTCCAGTTGTAAAACTTGTTTCTATACGTACTGTGTTGGCACTAACTGCGTTGCTTAATCTTGAGTTAGAACAGTTAGATGTTAAAACAACTTTTCTACATGGTGATTTGAACGAAGAGATATATATGGAACAACCAGAAGGTTTTGTACGAGGTTGCAACAGAAGATTAGTTTGCAAGCTCAGGAAATCATTGTATGGTCTGAGGCAGTCTCCCAGACAATGGTACAAGAAGTTTGATTCCTTCATGGTGAGCCAGAACTTTATAAGAAGTGAGTATGATCATTGTGTGTACTTCAAAAGTTTCAATGACATGTTCATTATCTTAGCTTTGTATGTTGATGATATGCTTATTGCAAGAAAAAGCATGGAAGAGATCAACAGGTTAAAGGCTCAACTCTCTAGGACGTTTGATATGAAGGATCTTGGAGCAGCAAAACATATCTTGGGCATGGAGATACACAGAGACAGGAAAAATGGTAAGCTTTGGTTGTCACAGCAGAAGTATGTGGAGAAGGTACTTGAAAAGTTCTCTATGAATAATGTGAAACCTGTTAATGTTCCTTTAGCTTCCCATTTTAAGCTTTCTTCGGTTTTAAGTCCTAGAGCTGATGAAGAAAAGCAGTATATGTCTCATGTACCATATGCAAACGCTGTAGGCAACTTAATGTATGCGATGGTATCTACAAGACCTGACATTTCACATGCAGTTGGAGTTGTCAGCAGGTTCATGGCAAATCCAGGTAAAGAACATTGGCAAGCAGTGAAATGGGTGCTTCGATATCTAAGAGGCACAAGTGACCATTGCATCGTCTTTAATGGTAGTGAAGGATTAGTTTGCGGATATGTAGATGCTGACTATGCAAGTGATTTGGACAAAAGAAGATCTACTACAGGTTATGTCTTTACTCTTGCAGGTGGAGCAATTAGTTGGATGTCAAAGCTTCAAGAAACAGTTGTGTTGTCCACTACCGAAGCTGAATATATAGCTGCTTCAGATGCCAGTAAAGAAGCAATCTGGTTAAAGGGTTTGCTCGATGAGATTGGAAGGATGCAAGAGAAGGTGAATGTACTTTGTGACAGTCAAAGCGCTATTCAGTTGGCTACAAATCCTGCCTATCATAACAGAACGAAGCACATTGATGTAAGGTATCATTTTCTGAGACATGTGATCGATGGCGGAAAAGTAGCTCTTAAAAAGGTCCATACACGAGAAAATTGTGCAGACATATTCACAAAGCCAGTTACAGTAGAGAAGTTGTGGTGGTGTTTAGCTTCTCTTGGCTTGCAGGAAAGATGATGAATGGGAAAATTGTTGTCAAGGTGGAGTTTGTTAGTTTGACAACGATTTAACTGATTTAGTAATTTAGGAATAGACAGTTTTGTAACGAATAAGTTTGTAACGAATAATTTAGTTATGTAACAGTAGTTAGTGACATGAATATATCGAATGCTCATGTAGAGGAAAATTCATTCTTGAATAAAGCAGATACAAACTCAGTTTCATATTTCTTGGTCTTCTCCCATTTTCTTGCTATTCTTTCTACAATCTCTGCGCGAGGTTTTTGGTAGAGCGCAGCCAAGGAGGTGATAAGCTATCCATTGTTAACGCTGTAGAAGAATTCTGCTGTGGACGTGCGTGATTTGAACCCCCTGGAGTCTGAAGAAGCTGCTGTGCGAACCCCTGCTGTGCGAACCTGTGATGAAACCCACATAAAGCCTGACGAAGCTGATGTGGACGTGTGTGATCAAACCCACATAAAAACTGTGTGCCGAGAGTGCCTGACAGCGTTGCTGTGGAAACAGTGTACCACCGGAGGCTGTGGTTGCAGCGAAGGCTCGATCCCATTGCAGTATCGTGTGAACAGAGCCGCTGTCTCATTACAGTGTCGTGTGAAACTTATGAAGATTGTGCCCAAACGTTGAAGATAAGGCGAATTGGGAGGCTGTCCAGCGAGGCGTACGTGTTGTCAGCGTGAGTCCAAGACCTGCGTGAGGACCTGCATAAAGTTGCAGAGGATTTGTGACAGAGCCTGCGTGAAATCCGGGTATTGATCGGAGTTTCCAGACTTGTTTTTTTTTTTTTTTTCCAACAGATTTTTTTTTTTAAACAAAGGCTGAAGATTGAAATCAAGTCAAGTTGTGGTTTTTATAAAAATATTGAAAAAAAAAAAGGAAGGAAGGGTTTGCAGAATTTTTTTTTTAAAAGACAGCAGCAGATTGAAAAGATTGTTCAGAAATTTTTTTAAACACAGCAGAGATTGAAAAGGTTGTTGTTTTTTTTACAAATATTGTAGAACATCAGATTGAAAAGGTTGTTGTTTTACAAATATTGTAGAACAACAGATTGAAAAGGTTGCCGTTTTTTTTACAAATATTGTAGAAGAAAAAATTTGCAAGAGATTTGCAAGAATGTTTTGAAACCAGAAAAACAAAAGGGTTTGCAAGAAACGAAGGATTTGAAACTTGTCTTTCTGTTTGAATTGGGGAAGTTATTTTTCTTAGAAAGACTAAGACTGAAACCCTAGGAAGGAGGAAAAATGGCCAAGATGTCGAATGCAAGATTCGAGGTGGAGAAATTAACCGGAAAGAGCAATTTTTCTCTTTGGAAACTGAAGGTTAAGGATCTGCTTGTGCAACAAGGGTTGCACAAGGCATTTGATGGGATTACTAAGAAACCTACAACCATGACTACTTCAGACTGGGAGGACTTGGATGCCCGAGCTCTCAGTACCATCCGGTTATGTCTAGCGGAAGAAGTTCTCTTCAACATCGTTGAAGAGACTACAGCGTCAGGGTTGTGGGAAAAACTTGAAAACCTCTATATGACAAAATCATTAACCAACAGAATTTATCTGAAACGACAGTTATACAGTCTTCGAATGAAAGAAGGTTCAAGCGTTGCAGAACATTTGAATGTTTTTAATACACTAATTTGTCAATTAACAGATATGGAAGTCAAAATACAGGAAGAAGATAAAGCTATAACCTTGCTATGTTCTCTGCCTGAATCATGGGATCACTTCGTAACCTCAATCAGTTTCAGCTCTGCTGATTATTTGAAGTTTGAATCATTCGTGGGAGCTCTTCTGTCTGAAGAAGTACGAAGGAAATCCAAAACTGATACAGCTGCATCAGAAGCCATGGTCGCTAGAGGACGCTCAAAGGAAATAGGAGACAAACCAAGGGGGTCTTCCAGGTCGAAATCGAAGGGCAAGAAGTGTAAGGCAAAATGTTGGAACTGTGGTAAAGTTGGACACTTGAAGAAGGACTGTTGGAAACGGAAGGAATCCGAAAACCCGAAGAACGAAGCGAATCGGGCTGATTCAGGTATGGTAGATGAAGTTTTAACTGCTAAAGAATTGTGTATGATAGATGAAACTTCACCTGAATGTAATGTCTCGCAGAGTTTTGATAGCTGGCTGTAAGACTCTGGTGCTTCGCATCATATGTGCCCACATAGAAATTAGTTTACTTCGTATGAAAATGTAAACGGTAGTTCTGTGTTTATGGGTAACAATATGTCATGTCAGACTGTTGGGATGGGAGATATCAGGATTAAGATGTATGATAATACAGTTAGAACATTAACTAGTGTTAGACATGTACTTGATTTGAAGAAAAATTTAATCTCTTTGGGAGTGTTGGATTCAGATGGTTATAAGTTTACAGGTCAGGATGGCATCTTGAAAGTCTTCAAAGGTGCCCTTGTGGTTATGAAATTAGAAAAGGTCGGAAATCTTTACAGGTTAAAAGGAAGTACTTAGGTCGGTGAAGCAGCGGTTGCGTCAGAAAAGGAAGAAGCAGGTACTCGTCTGTGGCATCAGTGTTTGGGTCATATGAGCGAGAAAGGTCTTTACATACTAATGAAACGTAAATCTCTTCCTGGTCTGAAATCCTTGAATTTAGATTTCTGTAAACATTGTGTGTATGGAAAACAGTGTAAATAGAGATTTAAAGTTGGCAATCATAATAGTAAAGATGTTTTAGACTACATTCATTCTGATCTGTGGGGGCCTTCCCCTGTTATGTCATATGGAGGTGCATTGTATTTTTTAACGTTCATTGATGATTACTCTCGTAAAGTTTGGGTCTATCTGCTAAAAAGGAAAGCTGATGTATTCAATGTCTTTAAACAATTTAAAGTAATGGTAGAGAAAAGAACAGGAAAATCTGTTAAATGTCTAAGAACTGACAATGGTGGTGAGTTCACTTTTGTTGAATTTGAACAATACTGTAAGGATGAGGGCATTGTTAGACACAAAACTGCTGTTTATACTCCTCAGCAAAATGGTGTTGCTGAGCGTATGAATCAGACTCTTATGGAAAGAACCAGAAGCATGATCAGCAATGCTAACTTGCAAAAGGAGTTGTGGGCAGAAGCAGTATCTGCTTCTTGTTATTTAGTTAATAGATCACCTTCAGTAGCAATTGATTGTAAAATTCCTGAAGAAGTTTGGACAGGTCAGTCTTGTGACTATTCTCATTTGAGGATATTTGGTTGTGATGCTTATTCTCTTATTCCGAAAAATCAGCGTTGAAAATTAGATCCAAAGTCGAAATGTTATGTCTTTGTTGGGTATGACTATGCAGTGAAAGGATATAGGTTGTGGGATCCTACATTGCGGAAGATAGTCATTAGTAGAGATGTAACATTTGATGAATCCTCTTTGTTAAAATCAAATGTTGAAAGAATTGAACAGGAACAGGTATCGCTGAGTCAACGAGTTCAGTTGGAGGCTAGATCTTTCGGTGACAGTCGAAAGGAACGAGAGACTTCTGGAGACAAAGGTGTTGAAGACACAAAGGAAGCCGTTGAAGCTTCTGAACTAGTGCAAGTTTCTGAACCAGTTCAACAACCAGTCACTCTGAGAAGGTCTACAAGGGAGAGGAAAACTCCCAAAAGGTATGAAGATTCTGCCTCATCTGTTGCTTTGGTTACTGAAGATGAGGAACCTTCTTGTTATCAGGAAGCAGTAGATGATATAGATAGCGAGAAATGGAAAATGGATATGGAAGAAGAAATGGAATCCTTAGCCAAGAACAATACCTGGGATCTTGTAGAGCTTCCTGAAGGGAGAAGTGTTGTTGGATGTAAATGGGTCTTCAAGCTGAAACGGAAAGTTGATGGTAGTATTGAAAGGTATAAGGCGTGACTGGTAGCGAAAGGGTATTCTCAGGTTGAAGGTATAGACTTTCATGAGATTTTTTCTCTAGTTGTAAAACTTGTTTCTATACGTACTGTGTTGGCACTAACTGCATTGCTTAATCTTGAGTTAGAACAGTTAGATGTTAAAAAAGATTTTCTACATGGTGATTTGAACGAAGAGATATATATGGAACAACGAGAAGGTTTTTTACGAGGTCGCAAAAGAAGATTAGTTTGCAAGCTCAGGAAATCATTGTATGGTCTGAGGCAGTCTCCCAGACAATGGTAAAAGAAGTTTGATTACTTCATGGTGAGCCAGAACTTTATAAGAAGTGAGTATGATCATTGTGTGTATTTCAAAAGTTTCAATGACATGTTCATTATCTTAGCTTTGTATGTTGATGATATGCTTATTGCAAGCAAAAGCATGGAAGAGATCAACAGGTTAAAGGCTCAACTCTCTAGGACGTTTGATATGAAGGATCTTGGAGAAGCAAAACATATCTTGGGCATGGAGATACACAGAGACAAGAAAAATGGTAAGCTTTGGTTGTCACAGCAGAAGTATGTGGAGAAGGTACTTGAAAAGTTCTCTATGAATAATGTGAAACCTGTTAATGTTCCTTTAGCTTCCCATTTTAAGCTTTCTTCGGTTTTGAGTCCTAGAGCTGATGAAGAAAAGCAGTATATGTCTCATGTACCATATGCAAACGCTGTAGGCAACTTAATGTATGCAATGGTATCTACAAGACCTGACATTTCACATGCAGTTGGAGTTGTCAGCAGGTTCATGGCAAATCCAGGTAAAGAACATTGGCAAGCAGTGAAATGGGTGCTTCGATATCTAAGAGGCACAAGTGACCATTGCATCGTCTTTAATGGTAGTGAAGGATCAGTTTGAGGATATGTAGATGCTGACTATGCAGGCGATTTGGACAAAAGAAGATCTACTACAGGTTATGTCTTTACTCTTGTAGCTGGAGCAATTAGTTGGATGTCAAAGATTCAAGAAACAGTTGCGTTGTCCACTACCGAAGCTGAATATATAGCTGCTTCAGATGCCAGTAAAGAAGCAATCTGGTTAAAGGGTTTGCTCGATGAGATTGGAAGGACGCAAGAGAAATTTAATGTACTTTGTGACAGTCAAAGCGCTATTCACTTGGCTACAAATCCTGCCTATCATAGCAGAACCAAGCACATTGATGTAAGGTATCATTTTCTGAGACATGTGATTGATGGCGGAAAAGTAGCTCTTAAAAAGGTCCATACACAAGAAAATTGTGCAGACATATTCACAAAGCCAGTTACAGTAGAGAAGCCGTGGTGGTGTTTAGCTTCTCTTGGCTTGCAGGAAAGATGATGAATGGGAAAATTGTTGTCAAGGTGGAGTTGTTGCAATAGAACCTGCAACAGTGGGTTTGGGCTCATCCCCACTCACAATGGACCACAAATTATTTCCTTCTAAAATAGTCATTAACTTGAATTTCCAATTGACATAATTTTCTCCATCATGTTTGGTGGATTCATTCATATAAGTATCAAGCAACAAATTTTCCATGATAAAAAAACTTTCTTCAATCACCAAAATACAAACTTTTCACAACTTCAATATTTCCTTACTCAATAATAACAACCCTCCTTTTTTTAATATCACCAATAACACTTTTTCCCCTTTTTTTCTTTATAAAAGATCCTATAGAAATATATTGTTGGTGCTATGGAAACATTATGTAATGCTGCATGTCAATGTCTTGCAAAAACATGTAAGGCAATGATCACGTTCCCTTGCTATATCTTAAAAGGACTTGTTTCAACTAAAATGCCACTTTCCGAAAAAGAAACATCATGTTCACTGTACAAAATATCGCTCAGGACGAGAAGGGAACATGTTTAAACTACAACAAGGACCTACAACATATATTTACAACGATTAATCAACTTTTTCGAACTTGTACATATACATCAGGCACTTACAGCGATTAAAGTCCAAACCCTTGGGATCTTTTAGTGCTGCAGGCCACGACACCCAGAACAAAACACCACAGGATTCGATCTAAAACAGCAGCATCGATGCTCTCTTAATCACACTCTGCAGCAACTCAACACAGGACTTCACATGGGTGCTTGTCCTTCTTGACAGCCCTTGATGTTGCAGATGCAGCTTAGCGAACAACTCTAGCACTACGCTCCAACTCACAGCACACAACCGATCCCTCACACAGTGCTCACCATGCTTCTGCTGCGCGGCTTTCATACCATATCAGAGAGTAGAGACACATAAACACACAACAGAAAGCATATTCAAACAACTCACAACATGCTTCCATTCATCGATCAAACAGGTATTTATACGGGATGAAGAAGGTTCTGGATATCAATTTGGGCGGTGGCTTCCTGAAGAAGCTTGCCCCTTTGTCAACAATTTCTAGAAACTGCATTAAAATCACTGTTGAATGTTGGTTCTGGGTAGTTGGAATTAATATTGGTTCCTTCTAACAGGGATGTCATGCTCATGAGTATATTTTTATTGTTTATGTATATATATCTCAAAAGATTGTGTGTATATTGTATGTGGCAATGAATGCTTAAACACTAGAGTTTCTTTTCTCTTAAGAATAACTAGAGAAACATATGTAAAATTGGTACGTTGTATTTTTAAGCGACATTGTTTCAAACACTAGTCATGTGTCAAAGAACTCATAATGAACTTGACATTTTATATATAAAAGGAAAAGACTCAGGGAGAAAGACATCGAGAGAATATATTTGTATTCTCTATTTATATATAAAAGAGAAAGACTCACAAAGAGAGACACCCAGAAAATATATTTATATTTTTTATGTAGATATAAAAAAGATGATATATTTATTATTTATAAATTTAAATTGATTTAATATTTAAATATTTTGATTCAATATTAAATTTTATTATTATATAAATTATATGATTAAAAAATTATATATATATATATATAATATTATCATTCCTGATTAACTGTTTCTTCTAAATTTTGGGAAACTTTTGACCATTCCTGATATTAGTACTCAAGTTCCCGATTCAAGAAATTCATACAACATAACTAAAATATTATGTTAATTAGATTGTCAAAAATGTAATATATATTCTCATAATTATAATTTATAATTATATATTAATTAAAAAATATTTTTAATATTTAAAAATATTAATATCTAATTTTGTTAATAAAAATATTTAATTTTATTATTATTTATGATTTCATATGATTTAAATTATAATTGTATTAATTACTGAAATTTATATTAAATTTATTTAATTGAAAATTTTATTATTAAATTAATTAAAAAATTAAGGATTTTAAAGAATTTTATAGTCAAAGTAACCCATTGTTCACCAACTCCTTCCTCACCAACTCCTTCCTATGTGAATGAACAATCAGTTGGAAGCTCCATTCCGTATTTACCAGGTGAGTCAGGGCATTAGAGAACTTCGGGAAAGGTTTTTATCTCGCAAGTAATGAATATATTTCGTTACTGGTTCGTTTATCTCTCGTTAAAGGATGTAATCTTACACCGAATAACACTTATAAGTAATCTTATCATGATAAACCTGAAAGTTTTAAACATTAATTAACTGTAAACTAAAGTATGATTTACTTGTGATATATTTACGATGTATGGAATTTGAAGATATATTTGAGAGGATACATTATTAAATGGTTTAATAAAAGTTATTTTAAAAAATAATTTTCAATAAGAAAAGTTATTTTAAAAATAAAAATAATCGTGATTAGGTAATATAATGAAAAAATAACTTTTCGAAGTATGTGGTGATTTATTAAGTAATGTCATGTATGCATTATATTATTAATTTTATAAATATATTTAAAACATATATGTGGTTTATTTATTAATTAATACAATTAATATAATTTTATAATGGGTGGTTGTTATGATATGACGTGTTGACGTATTGTAATTGTTTGAGATGATGGTCACGAGAGGTAGAGGTCTATGCCAGTTTTATTTAGAAGTAATATTTATTTTGGTCTAATTGAGGATGTCACATTGAAATCTAAAGTTTGGTAGGGTGGATTAAGTTAATGATGCTTTTACCATTGAATCATCATTACTCAGGTGGTATTATTGTGCGGAACAATTTAGTAGCAAAAAAATGGTGTAAATTTGGAGATTTGGAATTCTCTAGTGGTATGGAATCAACATGGTTTTTGGTTCATTGGTGGTTTATGTATTTATTTTGGTTGGCACCTTGAGTTTGAGACCTTTTGCTTGATCATGAATTTTTTCTATTCATGGTCAATAGTTCACCAGTTTAGATCCATCTAACACCGGATGTATCATGCATCGATAGGCATCAATCCCTCAAGGTGAAAACCTTTTTTTTGGAGTGTAGAACTTGAGGAAAGGTTTTCATCCTGAGGTATTTGATCCCTCTTGGAGCATGATACATCCGGTGTTAGATGGATCAAGAGGGATCAAATCCCTCGAGGTGAAAACCTTCTTTTGGGAGTGCAGAACTTGAGGAAAGGTTTTCATCTTGAGGGATTTGATCCCTCTCGGCACATGATACAGCCGGTGTTAGATGGATCTAAGTTGGTTTCAGTTGAGGGCAATAATGTCACATTTTTATATTATCAATATTATGTATATGTTTGAGATTAAATTCAAATTCACATTATGTTTTCTTTGCTTGGCATGGCCATATCATTCTGCTTTAATTTAGTCTATTTTGCTTGCCTTGAATGGTTTGTACGTCTGTTTTTGGGTGGTTCAAGTAGTTTGTGTGTTTATATGAGTTTCGATTTGGATGGTAATGTTTGTAAATGTTACAATTGTTATATTATATTTTACATGTGTATGTAATTGTATATTAGTGATTAGTTGGTAATGAAGAATCTTGTCAATAGTATGCAAGTGGATTGATATTGCACATCTATTTCAATTTATTTTAGGTATCACAACCTCTGAAAACTAATTAATATTTAATAGTGTCCCTCCAGGTATTACTAAATATATCATGAAGAGTAGTTTAATAATTTACTAAGTCCACATTACTCTTGAAATATTTTGTTTCTTTCCTAATCTTTAAAATAATTTATTTCCTTCAAGAATATTTTGATGATATTTTTATCTATAGTCTATTTGCAAAGTCGAGAAATAATGTATTTATTTTTTTTTAAAATGAGTGGCCAGATTTATAAAATATTTACATTATTTGTTCTCCAAACAATTATCACATCTCCTTCAAGAATATTTTGATTTGTTTTGAATGTTTATAAATATAAGTTTTCTTCTTATAAATATTTTGAATACATTGTTGTATGCAATTATCAATTAGTAATTTTGAATATATGCAATTTTGAATAATGTAATGGTATATTAGTAATTAGCTGGTGA
The DNA here is from genome assembly GCA_031772625.1 of Pinus tabuliformis. NCBI lineage: Eukaryota > Viridiplantae > Streptophyta > Pinopsida > Pinales > Pinaceae > Pinus > Pinus tabuliformis. Next base: position 1,608,464,525 of record CM062817.1, on the reverse strand, counting down.
TGAAGCAGGGAGGTGATCTTGTCAGGGATTAATTTTCGCTTTGCAGGAGGATCGATTTTGCATATCTATTTCATTTTAAGTCTAGGTATCGTAACTTTTAAGAACTAATTAACTCTTAATGGTGTCCCTCTAGGTATTACTGAATATATCTTGATTTTTATTATTATTATAATCTACAACCTCAATATTAACAACATCTAATGCATCTAATGAAAAAATCAAATAGGATTAGAAAACAACATCTACACTGAAATCAATGCATCTAGTCCAAACAATCAAATAAGATTAAAAAACAACATCTACACTGAAATCAATGCATCTATTTCATGAAATCAAATGATATTAGAAACCAACATTTACAGTGAAATCAATGCATCTAGTGCAAGCAGTCAAATAGGATTATAAATCCACATCTACACTAAAATCAATGCATCTAATGCAAGCAATAAAATATAATTAGAAATCAACATCTACACTGAAATCAATACATCTAGTGCAAACAATCAAATAGGATTAGAAATCACCGTGTACACTAAATTCAATGCATCTAGAGTAATCAAATAGGATTATAGATAAACATCTACTCTAAAATCAATGCATCTAGTGCAAACAATAAAATATAATTTGAAATCATCATCTACATTGAAACCAATGTATTTAGTGCAAGCAATCAAATATAACTAGAAATCAACATCTATACTAAAATCAACGCATCTAGTCCAAGCAATAAAAAATGATTAGAAATCATCATCTAAACTGAAACCAATGCATTTAGTGCAGGAAATATTCTTCCCTCTCTCCTCCCTCCATCTATATCTATATCTCGCTCCATTTCTCCCTCTTTGTCTCTCTATATCACCCACCAAAACACACATTCTCTCTCTCTCCATATCCATCTATCTCTTCCTCTCTCCCTACCTCTCTCTCCCTACCTCTCTCTATCTCTCTCTTCTTCCCTCTCTTCACATTCCATCTATATCTCTATCTCCTTTTGCCTTTCCTTTGTCTCTCTATATCACCCCCAAACCATGACTCCTTCCCCATATCTATATATATCTCTCTCCCTATTCCTCTCCCTCTCCCTCTCTCTTCCCCTTATATCCCTCTCTCCACCTTCTATCTCTCTTCCATACTACTCTCCTCTATCTCTCTTATCACTCCTTCTCTCTCTGATGCCCTCCCTCTCTTCCTTATTCTCTCTCCCACCTCCCTCTATCTCTTCCCTCCATAACTCTCTTTTCCCTCCAACTCTGTCACTATCTCCCTACCTCTCTCCTTCTCTCTCCTTCTCCCCCTTCCTTCCATCTCTCATTATTTGTCTCTCTATCTCACCCCAAAAATTACACACTCTCTCTCCATCTCTCTCTCTCCACTTTTCTCTCTCTATGTCTTTCTTCTTCAATCCCTCTCTCCCCCTCCAACTCCATGTCTCTATCGGTCCCTCTCTCCTCCTCTCTCTCAAGTCCTCCCTTTGGTCCTTCCCCTCTCTTCCTTTCTCTCCTACGTCCCTATTTCCCCCATCTCTCTCTATCTTTATTTATCTCTCTCTTCCCTCCAACATTGTCACTAGCTCCCTCCCTCTCTGCTTGTCTCTCTCCCACTCTCTCCCCCCTCCATATTTATGTCTCCCTCTTTCTCTCTTACCATTATCTCCGTCTCTCACTCCTCTTTTTATCTCTCTCTTCATTCCTCCTCTCCCATCTCCATTTTATCTCCATCTCTCTCTTGTCACTCCCTTATCTCTCCACCTGTATCATTATATGTTTCTATTCTTCCCTCCATACATATCTAGAGTTAATATATACAATGATATATTAATATATATTATAATATAAAAAATTGAATAATATTGATATTACAATATATTAATATTATTATTATTATTTTAATATTAATATTATATTTAATGATGTTTTTTATATGGCACGATAACAATTTTATAATAAAACTACATCAAATTAATATTTTCAAATATTAAAACTTTGACCTGGAAATGTTTATGTCTTTCAAGACTATAATATATCCATAGGATATGATTTTTCCTTTTAAAATTGTTTTACAAATATTTAATTGAAAAAATATTGAATTAACCTTTTTCCTTTGATTTAAGAAATTATATTGGCTTTAGTAAAGAGTAAAGATGTTTAAAATTTTACCTAATTTGGAATTTTAATGTGGTAATTTTTTTTGAAAGGTAAATTTATGACCCATTCAAATTCACTTACATGATAATGAGATAATTTATTATCCATTCAAACTATATCTAATAATACATATTTATATTTGAGTAATTAATCTTAGTCCATCAATAAGAATTAAAAATATATAATATAATTTAAGATTCAAGCTAATGTTTTGGGTGACATTAGCGAAAATTAATTTTATTATTTTTTGAGGACATGACATACTTACACATAGGGGTCATACTAGGTTGCAAATGTGCCTCTAGGCCCAATGATATTGGCTTTAATAAAGAGTAAAGATGTATAAAATTTTACCTAATTTGGATTTTAATGTGGTAAATTTTTTGTTGAAGGTAAATTTATGACCCATTCAAATTCACGTATATGATAATGAGATAATTTATTATCCATTCAAACTATATATACTAATACGTAGTTATATTTTAGTAATTAATCTTAGTCCATTAATAAGATTAAAAGATATATATAATATAATTTAAGGTTCAAGCTAATGTTTTGGCTGACAATAGCGAAAATATTTTTAATATTTTTTGAGGACATGACATACTTACACATGGGGGTCATACTAGGTTGTGGAATGCACCTATCGGCACAACAAGGCTATTAATTATTTTTCTAGTTGTTTAGAGAGACAACCAAAAGACTGTTGATTTAATTTTCAACCCGAGGTTTGTAGTGGAAGTTGCAAATTGCCATCCATTGTATATGCTAGCACAATCATGTATGTGCCTGAAATTGTTGTAACTAAATGATTGTCATAGTTATAGATATATTGATTCTTTTACAAGTCAACAAGTGATCTAAGTCACATCGCTTTTGTAGAAATGTAGAGGAACATTGTCTAATCTATGTTGCAAGAATGTGAATTGTAAGAAAAAAAATCAATCTAAGAGGAAAGTGAATCATTGTAGGATTTAAAGGTGACTCGCTCAAGTATTAAGATGGTCTCCATTAATTCACACTTTCTTTTAAAGAAAATATAAATAATATAACCAATTGAAAATGTTTAGGGAAATAGAGTAATTTAACCCTATAACATAGGAGAGTTGTAGCAACATGAGTTGCGACAAAAACCCTAACTTAAGAAATGTTTTAAATCTTTCACGAAACCAATTTAGTGAGTAAATGAAGATAACATCAACACTTGACTTACAACAATAAGCCTATAGTTTTGAGTTGTAGCAATGTAAATTATCATAGTTGTGGAAATTAGTGATTTAGGGTTACAAAAATACAAAAATCAAAGTTAATGTAGAAATAAATAGAAAAAATAATTACAACTAAGTCTATGTTATGTATGAATATAGTACCTAAATAAAGAGGGGGGCCTACTTCCTTTAGCAAGGCACTGAGTAGAAAGCCAATAGAATGTGAATGCTCGACACAATATTACTCTAATTAGAGAGGAAATAAAATGAAATTGCATAAGTATGGAAAGTACAATAAAATTCTTAGTTTCTGGTTACTAGTTCCTAGCTACCCACCTAAAGGAGAATAGAAGGTTTTTATAAAAGGTGTTTTCTATTTAAATAATTGAAACAACTGGATGGATAACCATGATAACTAGGCTATTCATCTTGTTGCATCATATTCTTTAAAAAATAATAGAAAACAAGCATTATGTGACACGATTCAATTATGTGATAGGTGGTGGTTGAGTCATCCTCCTTTCTTGGTCATCCAATTTCTCATGAGAAATTGTTGTCAACTACTCGACCGATCCAAAATAGGTAGTTAGATAGTTTACTGTTGTGCTGACGCAATAGGAACAAAGTTGTAGCATTGTCATGAAAGTTGCAACAACTAGAAGAATACAAAGTTGGAGCAATGCATCACTAGAAGGGGAACCACAAGTTGCAACAAAAATGTCACGGGAAGTACAAGTCACAATGAGAATAATTGTAACACTAGATTCATAACAATGATGTCAATAATCTAAAGTTTTGTATCTTTGTAGTTTCATCCTAGATTTGCAAATGCAGTGAAGAGTTGTAGCAATGATAAATAGTTGTAGCAACTATGGTCACATCTCATAGTTGTAGAAATTAAACCTTGCCCTACATGAGAATGTTGTAGCACGTATAGGGAGTTGAAAAACCTACAAATAGTTGCATCAATTGCTGAGATACCTATGTTGAGTAGTACTTGTGTAGCATTTGTATCTTATATGCCACTAAGTACATAAAAGAAACCATTTCCCAAAAAAAGTGAAAGAATAATTGTTGAAATGGAACATATAAGGATATCCCTACCTTGACCAAAAATGTATCAAAATGGATGGAAAAGGTAATAAGAAATGATGGAAATTTGGAAAATGGTGGAGAAAGTTTATTAAACAAATGCTAAAAATATGTCAAATTAGGCATTTGTCATCTTCCCCCAGTCAAACTCATTACATGTCCTCATGAAGCTAATAGTTGGTATGAATCTAAGAATGCGAGGATCCCATGGGGTTTACTGAGAACGTAATCAATATATGCTACCTCATCTTCATGAAAATACCTCCCTTTTTCCTAAATTTCCCTCCAACAACCCCATTTCTTCCTTACTAGTCAACCAATAATCCTTCCTATACTCTATAGTTGGAAATCAAATCATATAATAGTGGAATTTCAATCCAATCTATTTTCTTCCACAACTCTCCATGCATTTAATGTATTTATGCACTCTTTCCAATTATATCTTCATATCGCTAAAATTGAAGGGGTGTTTTCTTTGGGTTTCTTCTATAGCTTGATTCCACCATTCCACACATCCTTCCATAGCTAATTTCTCTATTATCTCAATTTGTGTCCTAAAATATGTGATGGTTTCCTATTTATTCTTAGTTATGAATTCTACATGTTAGGAAGAATAATTCCATTGTTTATGAAAGTTAAGTTACTATAAGGGCATGTGATACTCACCCCTAATTGAAAAATTAATGGAAAAATTATGTTGTACAATTCTATTGGTTGATTTCAAGTTAACATGGTTAATGAGGTAGGACAATAATTCTCTCAATTGAACATCACACAAAAAATCATTGGGGTTCCAAATGGGATAATGAAATATCGAAACATTGTGTTCATAAAGCTCATAGAGGTAGTTCTTCTTATCATTGGTTCATGCACAGTAGGCCTCTAGAAATGTGGTTGGGCTTGTGATTTAATGACTTACTAGTGATTATGGATTTCCTTTGCAACATTTTTATCTTTTCTTGTAAAAAAAATGTAATAATTTAAATTTACTGCTCTGTTGACCGTGGTTGGTTTAAACCAAAGTCGAGTGTTGTGAGGTTCATTTGTAATTAATTTTTTTGTTTAAGTTTTAAATTGGAATTTTTTATGATGTTTTTTGTTCTTTTGTAGCTTGGCACCATAGGAATTTTGGTTGTTCGCACTTGTCATTGGAAGCTTTCTGATCCTCCTTATCCAACCTCCTTGTCTAGACCATGTAAGTCTACCTCCTCGTCTAGTTTCCTCGTCTAGATCAGGTAAGTATCCCTCCTTCTCTAGCCTCCTCATCTAGGCCAGGTAAGTCCGCCTCCTTGTCTAGCCTCCTCGTCTAGACCAGGTAAGTCTCCCTCCTTGTATCCTATATTTCCTTACCCCATGGGATATGCCACAACATATGGGTACAAGTGATCTTCTCACAACCGTATTGGTAATTCCTTTTGTCACCTGATAGGTTACTAGCATCAAATTCACCACTATTAACATTATTTTTAAGATTCTCTTCCATTAGCTTGTCCATCCCAAGTCTTACTGGGGAGTGTTCACTCAACTTGTAGTTAACCAAGTCAAAGGAACTTATCATACTAAAGAAGATAAGATTAAACCCTACAAGGCACTTTTGGATAGACTTAGAGCAACCTTGGATGAATTTTATATAGAGTATATCCGGTTTCCAACATGTTGATGCCACGTCCTCGGTCGCTTCCCTCGTTAGTACAATAGAACTATTCTTCCTCTAATTCTGATGTTGCCTCCTCTCTTGGAACTGGATATACTCAATCTCAAACAGGATATGTGACAGGAGACTATGCAATTACTTCATAATAAAATGTGCTCACCTCTAGCTCATATTCCCCCAAATCATTGTTGTCACATGGGGTACCCTCATTCCTCTTGACACAGGGAATCATTGTTGTCACATTTCCCACTTTTCTTTGATTTGGATTTTATAATATAAAACTATGAGTTGTAGTTTAAAAAAACACACTTGTAATAAATTATTTGCAGTTTTGCTCAAAACAAGAATTGATCTATTTTAAGTATTTTTTTTGTCATTTTGAAATTGCTTTTGAGGCTTTTTATAATGACAAAAGATTAGCTACTAATCTCTTACATATATTTCTTGGTGGATCCAACAGTATAATGTCATCCACATGTCAAAGACTGTAATTGTAAGAATGTACCTTATTTTCTAGTTCTCTGTTTTTCTCTACTGATTGTACCATATTGTGTAGTATTTGCTAAAGTGCTAGATTAACTTTGTACTAGAAAATACCTGCAAAATTTTAGTTCAGTCCTCCACATTATCAACTTGTTCTAGGTCACTTTTGCTTCCCTTTAGAGTAATGCATGGTGGCATTACAAACATGACTTTCCTCCCTCTATCTATACTGACTCTGCAACTATTCTTTCATTGTCTGTAGTAATACACTGTTCACCATTGACATTGATTATGTTTTCTACTTGAAACTCCTTGCTTGAAACTAGTTTTATGTTTGGGTTATGGTGTATTGAGAATTTCACTGGGATATACATTTATCTTTGTTATAGGTTAGTGAAGCTACAAGTCTTCCATCCCTATTGAAGAGACTAAGATCTATTAGTGATAAACTTGATCCAAAATTCAGAACAATTCTAGCTCTATAGTAATTAAAGTAAGATTCGTTTTGGCTTATTTGGGATTCATTTTTTCAGTTTTAGCACATTTGAGGGTGATTGTTTTAAGGCATCAATTATAAGAAAAAAAAAATTATCTGTACAATTTGATTGATGGAACAATGAAGATCTTTGTGGACCTATATCTTGTGGCATGAAATATAGGATTTAAAATCAAGCCATATATATATATATGATTGATGAATTTACTGTTAATTGATAATCTGATAATATTCAATAAAAATTGAAGGAAAACTGGCATTGCCTACATATTTATGGATGTTATATATGTTGAAATATATAATATGAAATATGATATCAAAATAAGCCATATATCTTTGCATCTAAATGTATATAACATTATTTATAAATCTTCTTAAGTGCATCATTTTTGCCTTACATTTTATTGGAGAGGTTGAAAATAGAAGTTAATTTTAGAGAATTGAACTATTTCAAACTCTATGTAAAGTTTGAAATAGTTCAAACTAAGATTTAGACATAGGATTTGTTGTGAATAAATTATTCCTCCATCAAAACCGATTCTTCAAACCCAACCTAACTAATATGGCTAAAAAATAGTGAACTCAACCCAACTTGGGCAAGAAAAATAGTGAACATTGAACTCAACCAAACTTGCGGAAAAACACGGTGAATAGTGAACTCAACCCACCTACCCTATGAATAGTGACATTATTGAGTTAAACCGATGATATATATGAGTGAAAGGAGTGTGAAGAGGAACATCATTGGGTTAAATAGATCACAGTGAAGTTCAGTTGGGAAAAATTCCATGCGAAGTTTAAACCTGTTTCCTGTCCATAATTTTGTAAAGGTTGAAACAATTTCAGTTTTTTTTTTGGGAATAAACAAATTCAATTCTTTTCACCCTTTATTGTCCTTTAACCTCCGAACAATATCGGTCAACCCTTTTATAATTCTACTTGTAATATGAAGTGTAAATTTTTTGTTTCGACAACCCTGTACATATGATCTCTTCTGTCTCTAGAATTCTCAAATTATCTTCTCCAAACTTCAAATTTAATATCATTTGAGATACATCTTTTTCATTTCTATTTTGTTGGGTGCACAAGATTGAAGCTAATTAGAGTGTTGGCATTTGTTTTTCATCTATTTTTGGTGTTTTAATTTTAATTTTATTGGGTTTCTAATTAGAGTGTTGTTATTGCTTTGTCATCTATTTTTGGTGTTTTAATTTTAATGTTATTGGGTTGACTTGTTTAACCTTGATTTATCTCATAGAACAAACTTCATGCTTCTTGGTAACATGCTTTCCTTGCTTATATTGTTATATGTTCATTTATGTTTCCTTTTTCATTATGTGTAATTCACTTTGTTTCCCTATCTAATTGGAACATGGGTCTTATTAGCTTTCTAAGATGAAGCATAATACACTTAATTGAAGGTTCTTGTACTTACTCTTTTCAAGTAGTAGTTTCTTTTTGATATACCTATTTTTCATTTCTATTTTTTTGGGTGCATGAGATTGAAGTTAATTAGAGTGTTGGAATTTCTCTTTCATCTATTTTTGGTATTTGAATTTTAATGTTATTGGGTTGATAATTAGATTTCTTGCATTTCTTTGTCATCTATTTTTGGTGTTTTAATTTTAATGTTATGGGGTTCACTTGTTCTACCTTGATTTATCTCGTAAAAAAACCATGATGCTTCCCGGTAACATACTTTCCCTCCTTCTCTTATTATATGTTCATTTATGTTTCCTTTTTTATTATGTGTAATTCACTTCAATCTTCCCTATTTTCTTGGAACATGGGTCTTATAAGCTTCCTAAGATGAGACATAAGACACTTAATTGAAGGTTGTTGCGCTTTCTCTTTTCAAGTAGAAGTTCCTTTTTGGGATAGATATTTTTTATTTCTATTTTGTTGGGTGCATGAGATTGAAGCTAATTAGGGTGTTGGCATTGCTTTGTCATCTATTTTTGGCTTTTTAATTTTAATGTTATTGGGTTGACTTCCTCTACCTTGATTTATCTCGTAGAACAATCTTCATGCTCCTTGGTAACATACTTTCTTTGCTTCTGTTTTTATATATTCATTTATGTTTCCATTTTCATTATGTGTAATTCACTTCAAGCTTCCCTATTTTCTTGGAACATGGGTCTTATTAGCTTCCTAAGATGAGGCAGAATACAGTTGATTGGAGGTTCTTGTAATTTCTCTTTTCAAATAGTAGTTTCTTTCTTAGATACATATCTTTCATTTTTATTTTGTTGGGTGCATGAGATTGAAGTTAATTAGAGTTTTGGCATTGCTTTGTCATCTATTTTTGGTGTTTTAATTACGCCGTAAGGCATTTCCCTCTGAAATCCACTCTCCTCTTATCTTACCTATCAAACTATGATCCGTTTGATTTGATTTTAGATGATTAAAATGTTTACTACCGTTAATCAAAGACTTAGTTATAACTGAAAAAAATAACAATAATAATCTAAACTTCATGATCATTTTTAAGAACCAGGGAACTATGAAGGTAGAGAGCCATGGCTTGCGTTGTAAATGAACGTAGACAGCCATGGCTTGCCATATTTTTTTCAAAAACTAGTGAGCCCTGAAGGTAGACTGCCATGCCATGGATTGGGTTGTAAAATGAAGGTAGACGGGCTTGAATTGCAGAATGGAGGTAGACAGCCATGGTTGCAACGAGCTTACATTGCAGAATGAAGGTAGATAGTTCTCCTTGTGTGAAATAGTGTTGTGGAGAGAAAGAGGGTATATAGAGGCAAAGGCAAACTCTCTGTTTCATTCAGAAGATGGGTTCAAGGGAAAGAAAAGCCACAGTGGGTTTGAAGCTGCCAATCCCAGCTTAGGAAGACACATTTTCTAAGCCACTCCCTAAGCCCATAACATGAATTGTACCTGCAAGTTGCTCTGTGTTCCTCTTGAAGACGTTACACTGGAAGATCTCCAGAAAATTTCAACTTTGGGGTGCGGGAGCAGTGGCAAGGTCTGCAATCATTTTCAATTATTTCTATGAATCTCAAAGCCATTACTAATTATCTTGTTTGGGCATTTCAATAGTACTGGATACCTTACCGAATTTCAAAGCCATTACTAATTCTCTTGTTTGGGAATTTTTTCAGTAGTACTGGATACCTTACTGGATTTGGTTTTGCTTCCTATTTAGATTTTTCTTATTGCTTTGGGAAATAAATTATATTTTATTAACGTTTTCCTAATTATTAACTGCATATCTTTGTACACAATGCAGGTTCCTTTGGAAGGGCATCAGTCTGAATACAAAGAGCAATTTTCCCTTATTTATTAACAGTTCGGTTAGGTTGTACCAAGCTCTTGAATTTAATATGGGTTCGTTGCTAGTTGAAGAATGCTTGGATTATCCAAAAGCGAGGAGAGATGAGTCTATAGTAGACAAATATCACATGGTGCTTGTACATGATCCTCACAGATCGTAATTAACAACCGACATAGAAAATGATTTGTCATTTATCTTCTAGTAGAGAGAAATCAGATATAAGGACTATTTTTTGTAATATGTTTCTTTAACCTAGCTTATGTATATCATGTGGTTATAAGTTCTTTGAACCATTAGTTATTGATTATATAGAATTGTTTTCAAATTTCGCAATTGGCAAACAAGTGAAATCTTCAGCCATTACTTGGACTAATTAAAACAAAGGTTTCTTTTACAGTCATTATTCAGCGCCCAAGTCTGTACTAAAATTCAATTATGAGTTTCTTGGAAAGGCACAAAATAAGGCTGAATTTGTGGCATCATGGAAGGCCTTAAGGTAAGATTTAAGAATGGTATTTTTGAAGGGGACTTGAAGCTGATAATAGATATCCTTAATAAAAAGTCTAGAAGCTTTCAATTGGCAGGTGGATCTGAAGGCATGTCAAAATGAAAACACACATAAGGTAGCTAAGGAAGTGAGTGCATGGAGGCCGGAGCATCAAACAAAAATGGAGGCACAAAGGTTGTGGAGAAGGCGTTGCACTAGAGAGAGGCAGAGGTATAAATTATAATAACTCTAGGAGGATTCCAACTCATAATTTATGGCTCAAGTTATCAGTTGAAAGTCATCATATAGTACTATGAGTCACCATTTTCCGATTTCTTTCCCAGTTCCAGGTCATGATATTGCAATCAAGGGGCGTGGGCTTTACAAAAATAATGCAACATATGTTACTTGTGCATAGAAAGCAACAAAACTTATCCTCAATAGTTATTAATAATTATGATTTCACATTGTTTTGCATTAAGATACAAAAAAATTATATTAAAATCCAGTAAGCCAAAGGTAGTTATGCTATTAATCAAGACACTTAGTTAAAAATTTTAACCAAAATAACCATTGGTGAAACACTGGACATCCAAACAAACATTGGTAGCTATTGGCTGGAGGGATCTTGAAATTTGAACAAAACATCCCTAGAGATAAGCGTAACAGTGAGCTAAGGTAGCTTTGACGGAGCTAATTGGAACCTATATTATTCTTTTATAGTTGTAATTTTTGTGATTTGTCAATCACACAAATCAACATTTTCTAATTTGTCTCACATATCATTTTGTTCTATTCTTCTATCCAACATTGGGGTGGGCCCCAGCCAAGGCTCAACCTAGTTAGAAAAAAAACAGTATTGCTCTTATCCCTATTTAATGCAACATGTAACCAAGGAAATTGCTAAGAAAAATGTAAGTATAATATTCTATATAAACAAAATGTTTCCTGACAACTTGCATTTTTCTGTAATAAATGTTGTTGTTTTATAGATTTTTAAAAGAACATCTCTTAGCCCTTTTACCTCATGACCTATTCCATCTTCCTAACAACTATCAAATGCTAGTATTCTATCTATGTGCAACAAAGGTTGTCTAATGTGCGAGTTAAAGAAGGAAACATGCAAAACTACAACAGATTTGTAAAGTGCTCATTGTTCCAAAATGTGGGCTAAAACCAAAAGTTGAAACTATTAAAGGACTTGACATCAGAAAATATTTCATCTGAGACTCCTCTTTGACAGGTTCCTTAAAGAAAGCCCACCTAAAAGAGTGCAATGGCACATAAAACAACTCTCCAATTGACTGATATTTGTCAGTGATTCCTTTGATTTCTACATCTTACCCTGAAAACTATTTTACCTTGAGGTCCAGGGATGTCATAGCTTATGTTGGTAAGCATCCTAAAGGGAAACCAAAAAGTCAAAATTTGGTATTCCAGCCAAGATATGAAGTGGAACAACAGTTGTAACTTCTAAATTGAAAAGATTTAGAAAGAACAATTTTTCTGAGAGATCGGAACAACAACATTAGCATACGACAAACAATCCTCTAAAACCATGTTAACATCCTTGGGCCAAGTTTCATATTTCTCGGCATTCTATCTGAGGTCAAGAAAGATGTCACAAAAATAGCATGAAGGAGAAATTGTGCATAATCACATCCTAATTCTTACTTAATTTGAGTCCCCATGGGAAAGTCAGCTTAAGCAGGCAATTTATAAGGTTATAGTTAGAAGCAAATTAAAATAGGCTAAACTATTTTGTTAATAAGGCAGAGGTCAAAATCATTCCAGAATGAACCCCAATTTTAGTAGACAAATATTTCTACTCTTTGTTTAATCATTATTCCTCCCTCGGTCTTCTACCTTCCTCAGTAAACACACTTTATAAGTACCCATGCACATTTTAAAACTACTATTCAATGGGAGCAAGTCCTAGTTTGACTGCTTCAGAAGACTACAAAAATCAGTTATAGATCCTCCACGGTATTTTTATCCCACTAGAATGGTTATTCCACAATATATTCCATACTCTCAATCTATTGAGAGAAGAATTTGGCAACATGCACTATTCTTGAATAGCCTCAAGGGTGAAAATATGGCCTGCGAGTGAAGCTGACATTCTGTAGAGAAGGTTCTCAACATCTTTAGATAATATCATGTATTTACATGTCATTCATTACTTCTGTTAAATTTTATAGTTCACATATTTCCATGTATTTATCCTTGGGTTTCACCAAGAGTACGCAGACTTCCTTCAGCAGATGGAATTGCCTAGTTGTGTTTTCGCATTAATTTTTGTAGTTGTTTATTCACAAATTTATGCATTCACAATTATATTTGTGAGGTTTAAGGTCATAAAAGCATGGTGACATCAAGGAATGAATGCCATGAAGTTAGGATGGTGTTCCTAATGTGGAAATAGGGTGACAGACATATTCTCACAGTCAATGCAATGGACACCTATTTTGCGAGGCTTAAGGCAATAGAATAAAAAATCATGATGACATCAAGGGATGAATACAAAAAAGATAGGATATCATGCCTATTGCGTAAACTGGGCTACAGAATGCTAATGTTTTCAACACTTTTGTTATGAATGCCTATTTTGGAAACGTGGATTTTCATCTCATAGTGGAATTACTTAAGTTATCCCATGACATGTTTGAATTTTTAGTTGTTGATAGGTTAGAGCATAGTAAACTATGTCAGTGAGACAGCCAAAAGATGATCTCATTTAGATATTAAAAATATTTGCCTCTAAGATGAGGGTGCCAAATAAACTTAATTAGCAGTAGTGACATTTCAAGAGATGAGCTACAACATTAAGACAGACTAAACGTTAGCTGAAATACTGCCCTTGTGTTGCATTATCAAATATCATCAAAGAGTATAAAATTTCTATGCTAACTACAATAAAGACATGAGAATTGTTGTATTACTGAGATTTGGTGGTGAGCTGCTACCGGCATTTTCGAATAATAAAATTTTTTCATAAAAATATTACTTAGCAAATTCACCTACAATACTACAACCTTTGATTATATGTTTCTTTAACCCAACTTTTGTATATCATGTGGTTATAAGTTTTTTGAACCATTAATTATTAATTATATAGAACTATTTTCAAATTTTGCAATTGGCAAACACGTGAAATTTTCAGCATTACTTGGACTCATGACAACAAAGGTTTCTCTTACAGTCGTTATTTAGCACCGAAGTCTGTACTATTCTTTGGAATATAGTGTTGGTTATGTACTTTATAATAATTTCTTATTTACTTTCTTCGATTGACTTATTTACTTTATCACAGCTACTTAGTTACTTAGTGTTTTTCCCTGATAGAGAAGGAGAAAGGCTAAATGCAGGGACAGAAACAAATATCAATATTGATCATCAAGTGTTTTACTATTTCTTGGGCACTAATCAATCTGAGGATATCCTCTACTAGAAAGATTCAGAACATCCCAAGTGGCTATTTCTCTCTCAAGTAATTGAAGATGGAAAGGTTGGTAGAATATCTTGTGTTGTGTTTTAGATAAAATATAGCATCTTAGGTACTCGTTTAGATGGCTATTTCAATTTTATGGTTGAACAATATTGTGTCTTTTTTCACTTGCACTCGTGAACTCTTGTGCATATTTTTTATAATTTGTATTATTGCATGCTTCTGTGGGTCAATCACAACATATAATAATATTGTCGTCAAATCCAACTAGTTGCTAAAAAGGCTTGTTCATAGATAAGATCTGGGTAATGTTTCTTGGTCAGATTTTATTTGGCTTTAATGCTTTTCAAATATTAAAAAAATTGCAGCGTGTCAAAAAAATTTAATCTCCAAAGTGATCCTATTCTTCTACCATCAATGATCATATGTTTATGAAATTTCACCTAATGCAAATTTCTTACAATCCCTCAATCTACGTTGTCTTTTTGTTGTAGCTGTTTTATAGATTTTTAAAAGAACATATCTTAGCACTTTTACCTCATGACCTATTCCATATTTATAACAAATATCAAATGCTAGTATTCTATCTATGTGCAACAAAGGTTGTCTAATGTGTGAGTTAAAGAAGGAAACATGCAAAACTACAACAGATTTGAAAAGTGCCCATTGTTCCAAAATGTGGCCTAAAACCAAAAGTTGAAACTATTAAAGGACTTGAAATAAGAAAATATTTCATCTGAGACTCCTCTTTGACAGGTTCTTTGAAGCAATCCCACATAAAAGAGTACAATGGCACATAAAACAAGTCTCCAATGGACTGATATTTGTCATCGATTCCTTTGATTTCTACATCTTGCACTGAAAAGTATTTTACCTTGAGATTCAGGGATGTCATAGCTTATGTTGCTAAGCATCCTAAAGGGAAACCAAAAAGTCAAAAGTTGGTATTCCAGCCAAGATATGAAGTTGAACAACAATTGTAACTTCTAGATTGAAAAGATCTAGCAAGAACAATTTTTCTGAGAGATCTAAACAACAACATTAGCATATGACAAACAATCCTCTAAAACCATGTTAACATCCTTGGGCCAAGTTTCATCTTTCTCGGCATTCTAACTGAGGTCAAGAAAGATGTCACAAAAAGAGAATGAAGGAAGAGTTGTGCATAATCACATCCTAATTCTTACTTAATTCAAGTCCCCAGGGGGACTGTCAGCTTAAGCAAGCAATTTATAAGGTTATATTTAGAATGAAATTAAAATAGGCAAACCTATTTTGTTAGCAAGGCAGAGGTCAAAATCATTCCAGAATGAACCCCAATTTTATTGGACAAATATTTCTACTCTTTTCTTAATCATTATTCCTCACTTAGTCTTCTGCCTTCCTCAGAAAACACACTTTATAAGTGCCCATGCACATTTCAAAACTATTGTTCAGTGGAAGCAAGTCCAAGTTTGACTACTTCAGAAGACTACAAAAATTAGTTATAGATCCTAGACGGTATTATCATCCCACTGGAATGGTCAGTCCACAATATATTCCATACTCTCAGTCTATTGAGAGAAGAATTTGGCAACATGTATTATTGTTGAATAGCCTCAAGGCTGAAAACTATGGCTTGCGAGTCAAGCTGACATTCTATAGAGATAGTTATCAACATATTTTGATAATATCATGTATTTACATGTCATTCATTACTGTTTTTAAATTTCACAGTTCACATATTTCCATGTATTTATCCTTGGGTTTCACCAATAGTACACAGACTTCCTTCAGTAAATGAAATTGCCTAGCTGTGTTTTGGCATGAATTTTTGTAGATGTTTATTCACAAACGTATGCATTCACAATTATGTTTGTGATGTTTAAGGTTAGAAAAGCATGGTGACATCAAGGGATGAATTCCATGGAGTTAGGATGGTGTTCCTAATGTGGAAATAGGGTCACAGACAGTTTCTCACAGTCAATGTCATGGATGCCTGTTTTGTGAGGCTTAAGGCAACTAGAATAAAAAAATCATGATGACATCAAGGGATGAATGCAACACAGATAAGATAGCATGCCTATTGTGTAAACTAGGCTACAAAATGGTAATGTTTTCAACACTCTTGTTATGAATTTCTATTTTGGAAATGGGGATTTGCATTTCATAGTGGAATTACTTAAGTTAGGCCATGACATGTTTGAATTTTTAGTTTTTTATAGGTTAGAGCATAGTAAACTATGTCTGTGAGACAGCGAAAAGATGATCTCATTTAGATATTGAAAATATTTGCCTCTAAGATGAGGTGCCACATAACCTTAATTAGTAGTAGTTTCATTTCAAGAGATGAGCTACAACATTAAGGCAGACTAAACATTAGCTAAAATATTGCCCTTGTGCTGCATTATAAAATATCATCAAAGAGTATCAAATTTATGTCCTAACTGAAACATAGACATGAGAATTGTTGTATTACTGAGATTTGGTGGTGAGTCGTTGTCGGCATTTTCACATAATAAATTTTTTTCACATAAAATTATTACTTAGAGAATTCACCTACAATACTACAACGTTTGATTATATGTTTCTTTAACCCAGATTCTATATATCATGTGGTTATAAGTTTTTTGAACCATTAATTATTGATTATATAGGACTTTTTTCAAATTTTGCAATTGGAAAACAGGTGAAATTTTTAGCCATTTCTTGGACTCATGACAACAAAGGTTTCTTTTACGTCGTTATTCAGTGCCCAAGACGGTATTATTCTTTGGAATATAATATTAGTTATGTAATTTATAGAAGTTTGTTATTTACTTTCTTCGACTGACTTATTTACTTTATCACATCTGCTTAGTTACTTATGTTTTTCCTTGACAGAGAAGGAGAAAGGGTAGATGCGGGGACAGAAACAAACACCAATATTGATCATCAAGTGTTCTACCATTTCTTGGGCACTAATCAATCTGAATATATTCTCTGCTGGAAAGATTCAAAACATCCCAAGTGACTATTTCTCTCTCAAATAACTGTGAATGGAAAGGTTGGTAGAATATCTTGTGTTGTGTTTTAGATAAAATATGGCACCTTAGGTACTCTTTTAGATGGTTGTTTCAATTTTATGGTTGTACAATACCATGCCTATTTTTTCTTGCACTCATGCATTCTTGTGCATATTTTTTATAATTTGTATTCTTGCATGCTTTTGTGGGCCAGTCACAACATATAATAATATTGCCCTCAGATCCAACTAGTTACTAAAAAGGCTTGTTCATAGATAACATCTCGGTCATGTTTCTTGGTAATATTTTATTTTTCTTTGATGTTTTTCAAATATTAAAAAAAAAGTGTAACTTGTCAAAAAAAATTAATCTCCAAAATGAACCTATTTTTCTACCATCAATGATCATATGTTTATGAAATTTCAACTAATGAAAATTTCTTACAATCCCTCAATCTACGTTGTATTTTTGTTATTGTTGGTCCATCCACATTTTCGCCCTTCTGTATTTGATATCTTTCCTTATGATTTTGACAACCATCATATTTTGAGACAAAGCAAAACTTTTATTAAAACCATATTACAACAAGAAGTTCAAATTTAATTTAGTTGTATCAAGTTTAATTCATTTGCCTCTAACACCAATATGATGCATGTTCACTTAGGGGGATACTCAAAGACTTTGTTTGTACAAATTAGTCCCCATGAAAACGACATGGGAGAAACTCTGTGCTCACTGAACATTTCTAGTAGAGTTCAAGGATTAGAGCTTGGTCCTACTCGGAGGCAGCAAGATGTAAGATTTCACTGTAGCATGGTCCTTGCCTTTTCTTGATATTTTTCTGCCTTTCAAAATTGTCAAAGGAGCATTAATTAGTGTTCTATGCTATTGCCTTATGGTGTTTCCATTTCAACATCTAGTGCAATTGCTAGTTTTAATGTTATTGGGTTTCTAATTCGAGTGTTGGCATTGTTTTGTCATATATTTTTGGTGTTTTAATTTTTAATGTTTTTGGTTGAATTTTTCTACCTTGATTTATCTCATCTAACTATGGTCCAAATGCACCAAAACACTTCGAAGAGAATCCCTATGATTATCAGGAGCCCCTACTCGATCAAAACATTCTATCCTAAGAATATGGGCATATGATGTAGTGCCAAAGAGCTAGAAATTATGCACCTAACATTATCACCATCTTCTCAACACATGACATTTTAATTGACAAAATTAAAAATTTGATCAACGAAGAGGACGCCAATGAAAAATATGATGATATCATGTCCATTGAACAACCTTGATGCTTCTTGGTTACATATTTTTCTCACTTCTATTGTTACATGTTCATTTATGTTTCCCTTTTCATTATGTGCAATTCACTTTGTTTCCCTATTTGATTGGAACATGGGTCTTATTAGCTTCCTAAGATGAGGCATAATACAATTAATTGAAGGTTCTTGTACTTTATCTTTTCAAGTAGTAGTTTATTTTTGAGATACATCTTTTTTATTTCTATTTTGTTGGGTGCATGAGATTGAAGCTAATTAGAGTGTTGGAATTTCTTTGCCATATAGTTTTGGTATTCTAATTTTAATATTATTAGGTTGCCAATTAGAGTGTTGGAATTTATTTGTCATCTATTTTAGGTGTTTTAATTTTAATATTATTGAGTTGTTAATTATAGTGTAGACATTTCTTTGTCATCTATTTTTGGTGTTTTAATTTTAATTTTATTCTACCTTGATTTATCTCGTAGAACAACCTTGATGCTTCCTAGTAACATACTTTCCTTGATTTTTTTGTTATATGTTCATTTATGTTTCCTTTTTCATTATGTGTGATTCACTTTTCTTCCATATTTTCTTGGAACATGGGTCTTATCTGCTTCCTAAGATGAGGCGGAATACACTAAATTGAAGGTTCTTGTACTTGCTCTTTTCAAGTAGTAGTTTCTTTTTGAGATACATATTTTTCATTTCTATTTTGTTCGGTGCATGAGATTGAATATAATTAGAGTGTTGGAATTCCTTTGTCATCTGTTTCTGGTGATTTAACTTTAATGTTAGTGTTTTACTTTTAAGAAGGCAACATAGATATTAAATTTAATAGAATAAAACTCGGTCTATCATTTTTCATTTTAATTTGTTTTCCTCTTTCTTAACTATATTTTGAAAGAAGTATATATAAATAGACCCATTTAGGCCATATAAGTAAACATGTATTATAGTTTTAGTAAGAAAATTTTATAACAAGGTAATATATGTATTAAATTTACTAGAATAAAATTGGTCTATCATTTTTCATTTTCATTTTTGTTTTCCTTTATTAACTATAGTTTTTAAAGAATAATATAAATAGGTATACACATATTTTTGAACGTCTTTTAATGTTCTATGATGATGAATTATATATAGCTCAAAATTTTTGTATATGTAAAAATGAATGATGGATAGATGAAAACTCTTTCTAAAGAGGACATATCTGGGACAAAAGCCCGTCATATTTTCTGTATATTCAGATCTCTTTTTTGAACATAATATATATACTCCGTACTGCTTTTTCTTCTTAAAAAAAAGAATAATATAAATAGAACCATGTATGGCATATAAATAAACATGTATTATAGCTTCAATAAAAAAAGAATTATAACAAGGAAGAATAAGTGTTAAAATTCCAAGAATGAAAATAAAAATAAATTAAGAAATAATTTCAAACTTGGGTGATTTGAAGCTAAGTTGAATTAGAAAGATTTGTATTTGTGGAATGAACATAAAAATAAGTTAGTAAATACTTTCAACCTTCAGCTGAGTTGAAGCTAAGTTGAATGAATTAGATATTGTAGTTGAGTTGAATTAGATTTATCTAGTGTTTTCTTCTTGCAATTCTCCAACCATCCAACCAAGTAGAAACAACCTTTCTTGTTGCCTAGCCTTCCGATAGATTTTTCTAAACAATGGTCTGAATTAGATATTTCTATTTCAGTTGAATTAGATTTATCTAGTGTTTTCTTCCTACAATTCTCCAGCCATCCAACCAAGTAGAAACAACCTTTCTTGTTGTCTAGCCTTCTGATAGATTTTTCTAAACAATGGTCTTTTGCACAACCGAACAATACATGTGTAAATATATCAAATTAATTTTATTGATTCTTTTTTTTTAGGGATCATAATATCTATTAAACATGGTTGAAAAAAGGACATTATGCACAGAAGTTTCTTTTTATCCCAATCTTGGGCAAGGAGTGATTACTTATGTGTTATGCAATATTGTGATGAAAAATGTCCTCCAAAGGAAAATGAATGTACTTGGAAGAACAAAAACAAATTAAGCATATTATATTTCATTTTTGGAAGGCTTTGGAACAATGAGGGAGTACGGATCCAATAGAATTGTAGTCTTCACCAACTCTGAACTTGTGTGCAACCAGATGAAAGGTGTGTACCAAGTTAAAAAAGAGAGGTTAAAACAACTGGATGGAGAAGCAAAAAAATAGTGTTAGTCAATTTATATCATTTAACATAAGATATTTTCCAAAGGTTAATAGGATTTATAGTGATCTATTGTATGTGGCATTGCCAATTCAAGGTTTGTGTATCGAAGATGAATTAGTGATAACACTCTTATTTCTTAATGTATCATTGTTTTTCCTTGTTGTAGTAGTGCAAATTCTTCTTGTAGCTTGAGGGTCTACTTAGTAGTCTTAGTCTTCTTGGTTCTTGGTCTATTTTGTGAGGGTTCTATCAATTTTCCCACGGTTTTGGAGGAGGTTATCTCTTCGGATTACTTCTCTTTCCTCTCTAATTTTTCCCCTTGATGGTTGCATGATCCTTCAATAGTGATGTGGGCTTGTGAGGGTGGTTGAGGCTTCCCTTGCTTAATCCCATTACTCCTTCTTATGTTGAAGTACATCGGTGGTTGTCTTGGTTTCTTCACCTTTGGTTTAGTATAGGTACTTAGGACTGTTAGGGTGGAAACAACTTCTTCTTATGTATTCCCCTCTGATGTACTCTCCTTCCACTCCCCTTTCCTTCTCTTTTGTGGCCAAGAAGCTGTCCCAATGGCCTTTGGAGTCCTTTATTCTACTATTTTTGTTACAATACACTTAATTGGGTCTTTATTAGGCATTTTTATTTTGGTTTATAGTTTAGTTTGTGCCCTTTCTTATCCTTCTTCCTCCTTTACCTCCTTTTCTAGTTTTTCTTTTGCTCTATGATGTCCTTCTTCTTCATTATCCTCTTCCTCCTCTTCTTCTTCAAATTATTCTTATACATATCCCTTCTTCGTTTCCTATTCTATAAGATGTAATGGGGCTTGTGCTTTTGTTTCAAAGAAGCCTCATTGTCCATGTCCACAAAGTCAACCCAAGGTGTAGGGTTTTAAAGACCCTCCAAAGCATCTATGACAATTAATTTGACGAGCCCATAGTGTGCCATGTATTTATTTTTCCCTCATATTAATTTTTGGCTCATCTCTGTGATGGACTGGTAAAGAAAGTGAGGAATGCTCAATCTGTCTTGGATGGCAAAATTCATTTGGAATCTCACCTAAAAGAGCATTCTGAACTGATAGGAATAGATAATGTTAAGTATTTCGTCACAAGATATGTACTTAAAAACATAGTATGCTACCTCATCCAAGGGATAGGGTAAAATTTCTCCTGTAACTCCATTTTTGTCCTCAATGGGATTCTCTTTTGGGAGGAAAATGTTCTTGGTTATGACAACCTCTATCCTCTCTTCCTTCTTCCATCTTACTCTTAGGGGGAGTGTTGTTACTCTATTGATAACTTCTACATTCAAATGGATGATGATTCCACTTACAATATTAATGGAATCATCTTTTCCTTGAGGTTGGAGACTGAGAACAAACTCTTGAGTAATATCATCATCAAATCCTTTGAGCTTTTCAAACAACCCTAGCCATTGATGATTGGAAAATAGATATTTGACAACATTTTATTGGTGAATTATTGATGAATATGTGGGCTCTCTATGGTTGAATCAACCCCGATTGTCTTTAATAGAAATTTTCCAAAGTTGGAATGGAAATTCTCCCCTCAACTGTTGTTTTTGGATATGTATGTGTAATTAGGGTTTTTAGAAAAGTGGTAAAAGGAACAATTTGTTTACACTTTTCGGAACAGGGAAGATTTCATGTTTAACTCAAAAAAATCGAAATTACCCTTCTTATCATGTTCAATTCAAAATAAACATCCATACTTCGTCTTCTTCTCATTCCCAAACTTCTACTAGGAACTGCTACACAATGTATTATTGAAAAATTGAATTTTTTTGAAAGTTTTAAGTCAAAATATAGCAACGAAAAATATGTCCTTACCATCCCTTTTGATGCTACTCCTTGAATTCCAGGGTTTGGGTGATGAAGTTTCTCAGAATTAGGCTCTTTTCATCTCTTTGGACTTTCCACTAACACTCAAAACTGATCTTGTAGCACTCAATGTCAATCTTGTAGCAATACCCTACAAGTCCTATAGCCTCTTTAGTTGTGGTCTATGGAAACGATGGCATAGGTAGCTCTATTACCAACATGGAAAATTTTAGGGCTAATATTCGCAAGTGGGCTAATTTTCCATGATTTTTCCAAAAAAAAGATTCGCCAATTTCCATTTTTTATAAAAATGATTCACCCAAATTTTACAATATAAAATTATTTTACCTTAAAAATCGCCAACATTATATATAGAGTATATATAAAATCATTATAAATTTGAATAATTTTACAAATACATCAATAAACATTTTATAGTTTGCATATTAGGGACTAGTGAGATTCGCCAATGTTTTTAAACTTCAAGATAATTTTCCATCCTTAAAATTTTCCCTGATTACCAATTCTAGTAGCATGCCTCCTTGTCTTTTAAAATATTATTTTTATGCCAAATGAGGCTTGGGTTTGAATTATGTTATTGGTGGCTAGGTGGTTGGGATCAATGCATTGTGTGAGCTGGCCCCCACCTACCACCTTCGCAAACCTATCATATGCATGTTGGTCCACTCTTCGTAGTTATCACCCCATTTTGTTTTTTTGTTTTTTCCACATGTGATGGATGAAGGAGACAAATTCAATTAACTGTTGAAGCTAGCAGAAGATACTAAACCATCCCTATATTATAAAATCTCTCTTGTCATGCATTGATAAAAAAATTTAAACCGAGATGTACTTGTAAGAAACGGTTAGGAATTTGCATACTTAAGCTTACTTGATGATGCTCGTGCTGACGTGTTGTGGCTAATGATTTGACCATTTGGTGATTGAGTGAGGTTGTTGGAACATGGTTGAGACTATTTGAGTTCCCTCTGAGGTGCAATTTGTTTTCTTCATCGGTCCTGGTGGGCTCCAGTATTGTAGCAATAATGCTACAACTCCTGGAGCTTCCTTCTTTAGTTTTATGAACCCAGTAGTTCGTAACAAACTTGGAAGCGATGGTGCTGTATGCACAAGTACTAGCTCTTGCCGCAGCTGTCACTTGGTCAGCTGGCACAAGTCCACTAGGGGCTCAAGCCAACTTCTATGAGCTCTTAGAAGAAGCTTTTTAACTAATGGATGAAAGCTAATCTCAAAAGAAGCTAATCTATTTGCAGAAAGGAACTGAAAGCCAACAAGAAACGCAAACCCTAGAAAACCCTAATTCTACCAGCTAGTCCTAATGATGCAGAGATGGGAATGCAAACTACTGAAAGAGATGCCATTACTTCTATGAAGGTGAAATGCATGTGTCTAGACTACCTCTATCTGAAGAAAACATCTTTTATATTTTTGTTTCAATTATTAGAATTATCATGCATGCGCCTTTAACTAGCTTTTTACTGTGCAGAGGTGGATCAAGGAGTAGGAAGGCTTGAAAAAGGTTGGGAAAGTTTAGAGAGGGTCTAAGGGGTCCCTAACACCCTTCCAGAGAGTTTCACAAAGTTTGGCTACCAAGAGACCGCATTTATGAGCTTCTACAGGAAGTCTGCAGGGGTTCTACAGGATGTTTCAGAATTTCTACAGGATGTTCAGTAATTCCTACAGGATGTTCTACAATCGGATTTTGGGTGATTGGTGAGTGGAAGATGCTGCATGGGTGGATAGGGAGGTAGGAGAGGGGTTGTAATGACTTAGTGACAGAGAGATGAGATGATGAGGGGGTGTGCTAAGCTAATTTGTCTAAAGGAGGGTAGAGGGAATGGAAGGCCGAAAAGGGAGGATAATGTGGGCAGTGGAGTAGCTGAGAGACAAGGGGTCTAATTGGGAGATGAGCAGTTGGCCTGGGCAAGGCTTAGAAGGATGAGAAGGTGAGGGAGTAGCACTGCACAGTGTAAACTGAATCAAATCATCCACGTCCTGCACATAATCAAAACATTCCTAATTGTTTAATGGAACCAATGAACAACAACGTTATTTCTAAGGAAAGCCATGTATGGCACTGAAGCAAAGAAACATTCCAAGAGGTCTGAACGCATGGACAACTCCTACAAACGAAAATATTGCACCAAAAGATTGCATGAGTACGTAAACCAATGTTTTTGGTGGGTAGCACTGTCTGCAATTCCAGCCCCTAGAAAGAGGTGAAAATGAGTGTGCAGGCAACCCTTTTCTGGAACTTTTATCAACTCCAATCTCCTCACTTTGTTCTAAACAGCTGAAGCAACTCTATCTTCTAACAATGACCTACTTAACCACACCAAGAAATCTAACTCAACAAACTGCGTTTCAAATGCATGTAAATAAAACCATAATGCTGAAGGAAAAGATAACAATAGAGAAGAAGGAGGCCTTAGGCTCTCAGGTTGGGCCCAACCCCGAGAGCTATGGCTCCTTTAAAAGCTCAGAACTGAGATCAAATCTGACTGCTTTCCATTAAAAAACAATAATCATAAGTCAAATAGCATGCCAATAATGGCTACAAAAGAGCAAAACCAAGCTAGCAGCTCGAAGTGCAGAATGTGCAACAATGTTTCAAAAGTCCTTTTCGAAGGCTAAAGCCTTATCATTTATACATCACGAGGCCCCAAGCTGGCCTCCTAAATCAGTGGGACTTGGCTAACCAAACTAGGAGTGAACTGCTGCTTCCTCAAAATCCGTTTGGCTGCCTTCTAAATCCGATTGTGGTGGTTGTTGGAGCTCGGAGTTGGGGGTGAAGATCCCGAGGAAGGCCATTTAATGCCGTGGAATCCCCTCCTATGAATCCTCAACCCCATCTTGGCTGTCTCCTGGTCCTTATCTGCTCAGTTTTGTTCCAATCATGTGTCAAAAAACTTGAAATGAGCACATGTTAGCCACCTAGGAATAGTGACTGCCCTTATTCGTACAAATGACATAAACATACTAAAAAATGATGCATAAGTTATGAAAAATGAAGGATTGAGCAAAGGTAGTTAGGCGAAATGAGCCCAAAATGTTACCAAATTTGGGGCTCATCATCACCCCCCAGCTAAAATGATTGCTCATCCCTGAGCAACTAATCCAGCTCCTCGTCCTTCATTGCTTTCACCGCCACCCTCACATCCCAGGCTTCTGAAGTGGTCTCCTCCTCACTGGCATGGAACCCAGCCTTCCTTTCCACCTCTTCCCACTGCTTATGCTCTTCTTTTTCTGTGCTGCCTTCCATCAATCCTAACAGCAGAGGTGGGCTTAGCTTGAGGCCAATCCATCTGGCTTGGAGCTTCTGTATGGACTTCTTGTAGAGGGGCACCCATGCTAGAGCTTCCCTCATTCGAGTTGGAGTATGATATTCTCTGATTTTAAGGCTGTGGGACAATGTGTTCCATCGGCGGGTGAAAGCATGAACATAGTTGTCCCCTAATAGTCGCTCCATATCCTCGAAATGTGCTATGGCCTGTGCCTGCTGATCCATGTATTTCAATAAAGTTTGAGGGTTGGTGGCTAAGTGTTGGTGGGTCGATATCAATGCAGTGGGATCCCCTGGCTCTGCTCTAATCAGCAGTGGCTCATGTAATTCTCGGTCCATGACCTCTTTGACCTCTGCTGCCCTCTTTTCTTAATGGTTCAACCATGAGGCAAATGCCATCAACTGCACATCCCCTACAACTGTGTTGGGATCCCATGTAGTCACATTAGGAAGGGCCAAATTATGGAGGTAGAACTCCGAGAGTTTGGCCTTATCCTCTGATGAACTGCTATTGCATAACGCTGTGAACTGTTGGGGGTCTTGGAGTTGGGAGATACCCCTCTGTGCCAATGCATTAATTGTTGGAAATAATACTGAGAGGGGGGGTGAATCAGTATTATCTAGCAATTAATAAATCTTCCATATTTGATCTTTGAATTATTTTTGCATGTCAGTACCATAAAATAATGAGCATGAACAAAGAAAACAGATAGTCACACCAAAGAACACAAGATGTAAGGTGGAAACCCAATGTGGGTGAAAACCACCTGCTGCAATATGTCTCTATCTTCTTTCAAATTAGAAACTCCTTTTACAATGATTTTGTACTGGTGCAGTCCTTTACCAGTACGCAGGTTGCAACCTGCAGAGAGCTACAACTCTCTCTCGTTTTCCAGTCTTCTCCTGGAAGGGAGCTACAACCCCCTACTTATTTTCATAAAGCATCAAATGATCATCAAGAATATAACAGTTACAGTCCACTACAGTTATCAGATCAGCAATAACAGAACTAACCCAGAACACCTTATCAACAGAGAAATTCAATCAACAGAACATCTTAAGACAGAGACGCAGGTTTCCCTTCTGTGTCCTGCGACCAAACGCAGTTAACCTTCTGCTCCCCTGCGTCCACACGCAGAGATCCTTCTGCTGCACTGCGTGCCCACGCACTGTTCCTTCAACTACACTGCGTCCTGTTGCTGCAGGGACGCACCCAGAAACATTGTCGCGCCGCGTACTTTTGCTGCAGGGACACACCCATAAATACTATCGCGCCGCGTCTTTTTGCTCAGAGACGCAACTGATCCTTATTATGCTCCGCGTCCCCACGCAGTGCGCTTGTTACTGTACTGCGTTCCGGACGCACCTGAATCTTACTCTGCCCTGCGTCCACACGCAAGTCTCTTCTTACTGTACTGCGTCCCGGCGCACTTGCCTTTCACTGAACCTGCGTGCCTTCGGGTATGAATGATTTCAAGACTTTAAGAGTAACCCAAACAGTCAAATCTACAGATCTGATCATGCGCCAAAGAGATCTCAGTCTTTCAGAAGATTCACCTTTTTAGATCTAGACCAGATCTAGCCTCATAAGATATTCAACCAAAGACATGCATAAACCAAATGATCTTCTTTGCTTTATATAGGCAAGCTCCTCCTCAAATCATGGAACAATACCACGAGCCGACACCATAATAACACAATACCGTCGGCTAGATACCAAGAGTAAAACACAAGAAACCCCCACGTGAGCTTTTCTCTGCCTTGAAATGTGTGCACTGGGTGGACGCACCTCCTGAACGGCTGACCTGTGTCTCTAGACGCGGTTCCTGCAAGGTGTACCTGCGGGTACGCACCTTCTGAACTGATTTCCTACGTCCTTCTTAATTTTTCAATAAATTGAGAGCCTTGCCATGGAAGTTGCCATCAAGTACAACATCTGTAACATATAGCCATACCAGAGAACATAATGCCAACAATCTCCCCCTTTGGACTTGATGGCAACCTTACAATCTTCAGCTTCATTCTCCCCCTTTGACATCAAGGGCAAAGGGGTATGCTCCCCCTAAGATCATGCTCCCCCTGAAAAAGAACCAGATCTGTAACAAAGAACCATAATCCACCATGAAAGAGATAGAGACATATTGCAGCTATTTCCAAGATCTCCTTCTGACCATCCTCCATAATTCCAACAATGCATTATATGCTCCCCCTGAACCTGTACCATCAATCAGAAAAGGTTCAACAATAAGATGATGCATCAACAACCCCCAGCTTTTGCCTGAGGTATTCAAAGGTGTCCCTGGGCAATGGTTTTGTGAGAATATCAGCAACTTGTTCTTTAGAAGGAACATACTCCAACTTGACCTTCTGTTCAAGCACTTGTTCCCGGAGAAAATGATACTTGATTGGTATGTGCTTGGTTTTTGAATGCATAACCGGATTCTTTGAGATTCTGATTGCACTTGTGTTATCACATAATATGGGGATAGGTGGTGTACAAGTGATTTGAAAATCCTGCAAAGTCTGCATCATCCAAAGGAGTTGGGTGCAACAAGATGCAGTAGCAACATATTCCGCTTCAGCTGTAGACAAGGCAATCGAACTTTGTTTCTTGCTGAACCAAGATACCAGTCTGGAACCCATAAAGAACGCACCACCACTTGTGCTTTTCCTGTCGTCCATGCTTCCGGCCCAATCTTCATCTGTATAAGCATGAAGAGTAAGATCTGTATCTCTAGGATACCATAAGCCATAATTTTGAGTCCCTTGAAGATATTTGAAAATTCTCTTTACTGCCTGAAGATGAGTCTCCTTCGGATTTGTGTGAAATCTTCCAACTATTCCAACTGCATGCATGATGTCCGGTCGGGTACCTGTCAAATAAAGTAAACTTCCAATCATAGATCTGTAGGTTGGTTGATGTACTGCTGCAGATTCATCATTTGCACTGAGACTACATCCTGTGACCATGGGTGTACATACTGGTTTTGCATCTTCCATGCCATATTTCTTCAAAATCTGTTTGAGATACTTGGTTTGAGATAAAAAGATTCCTCTTTCCTTTTGTTGGATTTGCAAACCAAGGAAATATGTCAGTTCTCCTAGAAAGGACATTTCAAATTATTTCTGCATGACCGAGGCAAAGCTTTGACTCATAGCTTCTTCATTGCTGCCAAAAATAATGTCATCTACATACACAACAAGTAATAGCAATTTGTCATTTTCAACTTTTATATAAAGATTGCTATCTGCTGAACCTTTTGAAAAACCTTGTTGATGAAGATATTTGTCCAAGCGGTAGTACCAAGCCCTTGGAGCTTGTTTGAGACCATAGAGGGCCTTTTTCAATCTGCATACAAGGTTTGGATCATTTCCAAGAATGAACCCATCTGGCTGTTCAATGTATACTTCTTCCAAGTCTCCATTCAGAAAAGCTGATTTGACGTCCATTTGAAATACTTTGAAGTTTTGAAAACGTGAGAGAGCAAGAAACATTCGGATGGCCTCAAGTCTTGCAACAGGAGCAAAGGTTTCTTCAAAGTCTATTCCTTCTTGCTGCGCATACCCTTTACAAACAAGTCTGGCTTTATTTCTAATTACTTCTCCATTTTCATTCAATTTGTTTTTGAAGACCCATTTTGTCCCGATAACATTCTTATCTTTCGGTCTAGGAACCAGCTCCCAAGTGTTGTTCTTTTCGATCTGCTCAAGTTCTTCATCCATTGCTTTCACCCAACATTCATCTTTGCATCCCTCTTTCACATTTTGTGGTTCAGTTGAGGAGAGTAATGCTAAATAGCTTGAAGCTTCTGCAATTGTTCTTCGAGTTTGTACACCTGCTTCTTTCTGTCCCATAATCTGAGATTCTGGATGGTTCTTCTGAACATATCTGGATGGAGTCTTTTCTTCTATTCTTGTTTGCTCCTCTGGTTCTTCTTGAGGTTCTTCTTGAGATTCTTCTTCTTCATCATTCTGTCTTTGAGGGTAGCCTTCATCTTCTTCGATGTCTTCACGATGTACTTGCCTAGGAATGTATCCCTTCTCATCAACCACTACATCAATGCTGTCAACAATTCTGCCAAGTCTTTTATTGTAGCATTTGTATGCTTTGCTATATGGAGAATAACCAAGAAGAATGCCTTCATCTGCTCTAGGTTCAAGTTTGCCAAGCTGCTCATCAGTATTCTTGATATAGCATTTGCTCCCAAAGATTTTGAAGTGCTTTACCGAAGGAGTCCTACCACTCCAAAGCTCATGAGGAGTTTGAGTGTTGTTCACCCAGACATTTGTTTTGTTGAGAATAACAACCGCAGCATGTGCAGCTTCACCCCAGAAAGTTGCGGGAGTTCCTGATTCATCAAGCATAGCACGAGCCATTTGTTGGATTGTTCTGTTCATTCTTTCCACAACTCCATTTTGCTGGGAGTTCTTGCTGTAGAGAATTCTCTTCTTATCCCATGTTCTTCACAGAAATTGAAAAATTCATTTGACGTAAATTCCCCACCTCTGTCGGATCTGAGGCACTTAATTTTGTGACCTGATTCATTTTCCACCAAGGCTTTGAAGGATTTGAATTTTTCGAATGCTTCATCTTTGTGCTTCATAAGTCCTAACCAGACAAACCTGGAGAAATCGTCAATGAATAATATCAAGTATTCTTCTCCTCGAGGTGTTCTTTTTCTGAAGGGACTTCATGTATCTGTATGTACTAGCTCAAGAGGCATGCTAGCTGATCCTTCTTTCTCTGGAAAGTTAGTTCTGGTTTGTTTTCCAAACTGACATGATTTGCATATGGTGTTGTCAGGAATTTTGATATCTGGAAGATCGCGAACTGCCTGATATTTGCATGCTTTCCTTATTTGTGAGAAGCTTAGATGTCCCAACCTTCGATGCCATAACCAATGCTCTTCATCCTTGCTCAGATAGCATTGTTGTTGTCCTTCTTCAAATATGTACAGATTATTTGGAGTTCTTTTGCCTTTGAGCACTGTTTTACCTGTATCAAGATCACGAACAAGACATCCATTCGATCTGAATATAACCTCGGTTCTTTGATCACACATCTGGCTGACACTTAGAAGATTATGCTTCAATCCATCAACATACAAAACATTTCCAGCCTTGACCTTTTCTTTTAACTGAGCAATGCCTTTTCCTTTTATAGTTGCAGGAGTATCATTTCCAAAAGAGACTTTCTTTCCCTTTTCTAGAGCAGAATAAGATTCAAGTTTTTCTTTATCACCTGTCATATGCTTCGAACATCCACTGTCAATGTACCATAGATTTTCCTGTCCCTCTGCATAAAAAGCTATCCCGCATCTTTCTGTTTGAGGTTCCTTTATTCTCCATGTTTTGGTGCTTGAGGCTTGTTCCTTTTTCTGCTGAAACCTGCTCCTGCATTCAGAGTCTTCATGCCAAAATTATTGCAAATAGAACATTCAACTTCATTTTCAAGAACCGAAAAGTTGTTATAGGTCCTTTTTGTAATCCCTGTCATACTTCTTTGTTTTTGAGCTTCCCTAGTCATGATTGTTTTATATGCAACACATTGAGCTGCTTTGTGACCAAAGTTATGGCAAGAAAAGCATTGTCCATTGAAGAAACTTCTGCGGTTATTGAATCTACCAGCCAACTGATTGTAATTTCTATTTTCATCTATTCTTGAACCAAATTGAGAAGATTTTAACTGTGGCTGGTTGTAGCTTTTGTTCACCCTTAAGATGGATTGCCCCTGATAGTTTTTGTTTGTAATTCGTCCCTGCTTTACCTGATGATCTTCATTGTTCTTTTGCTCATTTCTTCTTGCTGCATCAAGATAACTCTTTGAGGTGGATGCTTGAGAGGTTTCTCCATTGTAGCCCAGACCTGTCTTGTTTAGAGGAGACCGCTGCACATTGATAATCTTATCCAAAGTTTCAGATCCTTTGACAAACTTAAGATTAATAGTTTTTGTTTTCTCAATCTCTTTTCTAAGACCAACAATTTCTCCTTCTAGTTTTTCAAGATGTTTTTCCTTTTCATCAATTTGAAATTGTAAAGTATCAATGATCACATTCTTTTCTTCTATACATCTCTTGAGTCTAGTAATTTCATCATAAAGGTTATCCACATCTATAGCATCCATATAATCATCATCTTCAAATGCCATTAACAACTTATATTCATTACCTCGTTCATCTTCATCACTGTTCGATAGACCATCACTATCTTCATCGGTGTAGTAGCTTTTCTTATTTGCACTTTGTTTCTTGTTCCATCTAGCAGGTTCCTTTCCTTTATCCTTATAAGGACATTTTGCAGCATAATGACCTACTCTTCCAGAACCTCTTTGAAGTTTTCTTACAAAATTTGATTCTTCTTCCTCTTCTTCTGGGACGTGGCTTGCTTCATAATAATCTTCTTTACCTGATGCCTTGAAAGCAGCTTCTCTTCTGTCTGATGGACCTCCCTTTCTCATTTCATAAGCAGTTAGAATTCCATGTAGCTGAGACATAGTGAGAATTCGTAGATTTTCCTTTTCTTCTATAGCAGATACTTTAGATTCAAACTTGGGGGACAATGATCTTAGAACCTTTTCAACCACTATAGCCTCTGTTATTTCTTCACCCAAATTTTTCATACAATTAACAATCTCATCTACCCGAAGAAAATAGTTAGCCACACTTTCATCATTATACATCTTGAGAGTCTCATACTGAATCCTGAGAGTTTGAAGTTTAGCATGCTTTACCTGTTCATCTCCTTCATAGCTTGTGACAATTTTGTCCCATATCTCTTTTGCGGATTTGTAGTGCATTACCTTCATGAATTCCGTTTGGGATATACATCCTAACAGAGTACTGACTGCTTTTGCATTTGTTTCATACTTCTTTTTCTCAGCTGGATCTGTAGGAGTAGCTGAAGGAAAATCGTAGCATGTTTCAACAATGTCCCAAACTTCTGTACCAAGAGATTGAAGATATGCAGTAACTCTTAACTTCCAATAATTGAAGTTTGTCCCATCAAAAACCGGTGGCCTGATTGATGCTTCTCTCTCATAGTTGCTCATGATGAACGATCTGCCTTCAAGCTTCTCTGAAGGACCTGCTCTGATACCAATTGTTGGAAATAATACTGAGAGGGGGGGTGAATCAGTATTATCTAGCAATTAATAAATCTTCCTTATTTGATCTTTGAATTATTTTTGCATGTCAGTACCATAAAATAATGAGCATGAACAAAGAAAACAGATAGTCACACCAAAGAACACAAGATGTAAGGTGGAAACCCAATGTGGGTGAAAACCACCTGCTGCAATATGTCTCTATCTTCTTTCAAATTAGAAACTCCTTTTACAATGATTTTGTACTGGTGCAGTCCTTTACCAGTACGCAGGCTGCAACCTGCAGAGAGCTACAACTCTCTCTCGTTTTCCAGTCTTCTCCTGGAAGGGAGCTACAACCCCCTACTTCTTTTCATAAAGCATCAAATGATCATCAAGAATATAACAGTTACAGTCCACTACAGTTATCAGATCAGCAATAACAGAACTAACCCAGAACACCTTATCAAAAGAGAAATTCAATCAATAGAACATCTTAAGACAGAGACGCAGGTTTCCCTTCTGTGTCCTGCGACCAAACGCAGTTAACCTTCTGCTCCCCTGCGTCCACACGCAGAGATCCTTCTGCTGCACTGCGTGCCCACGCACTGTTCCTTCAACTACACTGCGTCCTGTTGCTGCAGGGACGCACCCAGAAACATTGTCGCGCCGCGTACTTTTGCTGCAGGGACGCACCCAGAAATACTATCGCGTCGCGTCTTTTTTCTCAGAGACGCACCTGATCCTTATTATGCTCCGCGTCCCCACACAGTGCGCTTGTTACTGTACTGCGTTCCGGACGCACCTGAATCTTACTCTGCCCTGCGTCCACACGCAAGTCTCTTCTTACTGTATTGCGTCCCGGCGCACTTGCCTTTCACTGAACCCGCGTACCTTCAGGTATGAATGATTTCAAGACTTTAAGAGTAACCCAAACAGTCAGATCTACAGATCTGATCATGCGCCAAAGAGATCTCAGTCTTTCAGAAGATTCGCCTTTTTAGATCTAGACCAGATCTAGCCTCATAAGATATTCAACCAAAGACATGCATAAACCAAATGATCTTCTTTGCTTTATATAGGCAAGCTCCTCCTCAAATCATTGAACAATACCACGAGCCGACACCATAATAACACATACCGTCGGCTAGATACCAAGAGTAAAACACAAGAAACCCCCACGTGAGCTTTTCTTTGCCTTGAAATGTGTGCACTGGGTGGACGCACCTCCTGAACGGCTGACCTGCGTCTCTAGACGCGGTTCCTGCAAGGTGTACCTGCGGGTACGCACCTTCTGAACTGATTTCTTGCGTCCTTCTTAATTTTTCAATAAATTGAGAGCCTTGCCATGGAAGTTGCCATCAAGTACAACATCTGTAACATATAGCCATACCAGAGAACATAATGCCAACATTAATCTGAAATTGCAGCCACTGGTCTCGTAGGTACAGGCCATAGGATTTGGCTGGCTGTCTGTATTGTAGAGAATCTGTGGCCCAACTGGCCATGCAAGCCAGTTGTGCTTCTTTTTGCTTTAACTGCTGTTTGAGAGCTTGTATCTCGATTTGTGCTTGCAGTTCCCTTTCCTGTAGATGCGAGGTTGGCTCCCCAAGACCAACTTGCAGTCCTTCTCTGCCTTGATGTTCTGCTGTAGTGTCCCCTGAGGATATGCCCTTTTCCTTCTTCAGTTCCTGTAGCTGCAGTTTGAGTTTCTCGTTCTCTTCCTGTAGGAATACCCGCTGGCAGTTTGCCACGTGTTTGGCCATAGCTAATTATTTCCTTTCCTCCTTGAGTTGTCCCTCCAAGGGGCCTATATCTGCCACTCCTTTTGATTTAGCTATTTTCATCCATGTGTGGGTTCTCACTCTTTCTTCCTCCAACGCAAAGAAAATCGACACTGTGAATTTTTGTGGAATAATTTTCCCAGCCTCCAAAAAGTTATAATACGAACTCAAGCTTGGCTGGGGACTAGGTTCCGGAATATGCTCTTTCTCTTCTTCCCTCGGTGGCTCTACTTCGTCTTCCCTAAGTGGTGATGAGGGTGCCTCTCCCTCCATCCTCTCTGTCTCCTTAAGCTGGGCCAAGGTTTCCTGTAGAATGGCCTCAGCATCCTGTAGCCGGTCTTTTGAAGCCAACCTGTCCATTCTCTCCTTCCAAGTAGTTGTCTTCGGGCTCCCCCGCTCATAGGTGACTGATATTTTTGAGGGGGACCTCTCCCTTGGCGAGGTAGGGGTATCTTCTATAGTAATTGGGCTGCTGGATGGAGGTTAGGGCCTGCCCATTTTGATTCTCACACTTCTCCTGGCTTTGAAATACAGAGGGATCTCCCTCTTTTGTTTTTCCTTCGGCTTAGGAGGTGTACTAAGGGTGGCCAGCATGGCTGCTGCCTCCCTTGCAAGAATTTCAACTCTCTTCTCCTTTGGTTTTCCTTTCTCAGGGCTTCCTGTAGAAGGCCCTGTATCAGCTGATTTCTGGCTTCCTGTAGAAGCCGTTTTTGGTTTTCCTGTAGAAATAGGTGGCACCATTTTAACCTGTTTAGCTGAGGGTGCTTTGCCTTTTGACTTGGTTGAGGCTGCTTTCGAGGTGCCTTTACTGATGTGGACTTGTTCCGTCCTTTCCACCCTACTCTATAGCCTTTTCTCTCTGGGTGTCAATGTGGATTTGTCACCCTCCTCTTCGGCAACCTGGGGTTTCTCTTGCCTCCCCTTTTGTTCTTTCTTCGCTGCTTTTGCCGCGGTTTCTTGGCCTTTCCCTTTCTTCTCTGTGTGTAATGGCTCCTTCTCCTCGCTGCTGGAAGAGGTGAGCTGCTCGGTCAACATTTTGATATCGCCATCCTTAGTCAGATTTCGGAAGGATTCCCACGAGAGAGGGACTGTGTAGGTGTGGAGTGCATCCTCCACGAGGAGCTTAATGAGCCCATGATGGGCTACCTGGTCTGGCGTGCCCTCTCGTAATTTGGTGGCACATTCAGTCATAGACTCCAGGAGGAAGTAAGGAATACTTAGCTTGTTTTCTGAAGGTAGGTCCATTTGGTGCCTCAATTCTGTGAGTAGCCAGAAATGGTACCCATATACGATGCTGAATCGTCCTTCGCACGTGATGTATTTCATAATTTGGAGGCTGGCCTCACTCCAAAGCGGCTGTAGGCTAGCTCTGCGAACCCCGTTCTTATCCTCTGAGAATTGCTCCTCCGGTGGAAAGAACTCCTTTTTAGCCTTCTGGC
Source organism: Pinus tabuliformis (assembly GCA_031772625.1). Taxonomy (NCBI): domain Eukaryota; kingdom Viridiplantae; phylum Streptophyta; class Pinopsida; order Pinales; family Pinaceae; genus Pinus; species Pinus tabuliformis. Next base: position 1,608,428,304 of record CM062817.1, on the reverse strand, counting down.
ATAATTTCCTCTCCTCCTTGTCCCACGGTTCCCCCATTGGGAGGTCAGTGACTCTGCTGATGAACTGTGGGGTGAGTCTGAGATTCAAACCCCTGAAATTGACAACAGCCAGCGTTTTTGATTTTGGCTTCAAAGCTTGCAGGAACTCCTCTGCCACCTCATCATCATAGCCTTGAAGCTTGTCGCACAATGACATCCATCGCGCACGAGTGAACAGTTCTACCACCTCCGAGTTTTCCCGTAGCTTTTTTGAGTCTGTCCATTCCTTTCTGATGAATCCACCCGGCATGGTGAAAGCCTGCTATGTTAGCCAGAGGTGGTGGGTGCGTATCAAAAGGTGGCCTTTCGGATTTCTTTGGGACAAAGCATAGAACTACGCCTCTGTCACGCACACAATTCGTGAATTCTTGACTATCTACAGATGAGCCTTGAGAGGGGCTCAATTACAAACCACATCCTGTAGAAAACCCCGCATATACTATGACGACAATTTTCATGCGAAAGGAAGACAACGCTTGCAATTTTATGCTCAGACTATAGTTTTACATTTTTGAGGACGTTGACTTTGCCACCCTTCAAACCAATTGCATGGGAGGAACAGGTTCAGGCTTACCTTTTCCAATTCGCCACCTTTGACATGAATAGATCAACTTTCCGCCGTAGTGGCGAGCTTCCTGTAGCGCAGCTTCCTGTAGAAGTCGCGCACGGGTTCCGGAGAGCACGTCAGTGGTTCTGCTCCTTCTGTGCCACCACCAGACATCTGAACAAGCCGAGGACTTGGAGTAATGAGATTCAGAGAAATTCAGATGCTTACTCGACTGCAAAACGGCTGGTGATAAATGAGTGGAGTGACGATCTAGCCGGTGGATTTGAATCCCGGCCGAACTCGTGGCGCGGGGGTGAGCTGTCCCTGTCGGACCATTGGACGACGTCACCTACTCATTTCGCTGCAAGTCTCCCTGACTACCGCATCATTCCCTGCAGATATGCCGCCGCCATTTCCATTAAATCGTCGCTTCTCCCCGATTGGACGCTTCTTACGTGTCCATTACCCGTTTTGCTTGCCACGACCAACACTTTCCAAATCTGACTAGACCATCTGACTGGTCGTGGTGGCCAGTTGAATGGATACCCGACTGCTCAACCCATTCATTTCCACACTTGCAAACATTTCAGAGTATTATTCATGTAATTTGACGAAAAAAGGGCGAGGCACTTACCTGTGCGGCTGCGACGTTATTTTTAGGTTTCAGGACGAGGGTGATTGGATTTGCTTGTTGCTGCTTCATGCACAGGCACGGGGGTTCCTCCTCGCAGACTGCTGTTGGTTACGACGCTTATTACCTGGCTGCGGATGGTGCATGTGCCCGCTCTATGTGTTGCAGGCGCCTTGATGGTGTACACTCTAGCTGGATGAATTGCTACGGGATTCCTGTAGGATGTCCTGTAGTAGTTTTTCCTCCTCGGGTGCATGCTAAGACGGTGGAGACGGTGGCATCATGGTCACGATCGCAGGACCCTTGGATGGCTTTGATAAGTAGTGCATGGTGTCTCTGCAACCCTTTTTCCCATTTGAGAATCGCTTCCTCTGATAATTCAATGTTCTGATTTGACTGTTCAGGTATTTCCATTGCATGGCAACTGGGGTGGTAGAAGGAGGCGACAGCAGTGTGTGGTGGAGAAAACATTAGCTTGCATGCCTCCGTGTCAGACCTCGGGCATTAGATCTCCCCACATAGTCAGTTTTGGGCCGTCCAAAGCTTCTACAGGAAGCTTCCTGTAGAAATACAGAACTTCCTGTAGAAAGTCCTGTAGCTTCCTGTAGAAGGCTAAACTGTGATCAAATCATGCCCAGACCTTGGAAGAGATGAGTGTTTCTGGAGGGAGTGCTGGTGAGGTCACCTGGTAGCATAGTAGGGACCCTTGTCTTTGAGTTGAGGGGCCTCTTTTCCTGCATGGAATACCTGCAACCTGCATGCATTGCCACATTGTGAACTTGCTTTCCCTGTTTTTTTGTTTGTTTTTTTTTCTTTTTTTTTTGAAAGACAGCAGGGGCGCCTCCATGAGGTTTTCACCCTTAGCATCTGCCTTGAGCGCCTCAGATAGGTTTTCACTCAAGGGTCTTTTTCAAACATTTTCAGAAAGACAGCAGGGACGCCTCAATGAGGTTTTCACCCCTACCATCTGCCTTGGGAGCCTCAAAAAGGTTTTCACCCAAGGATCTTTATTTTTTATTTTTATTTTTTTTATTTATTTTTTTTCTAAATCTTCAGGGTATGCCCAAAACAGAGGAAAAACCCTTCTTTTTGACCAGCACTGATTTTTCCACAGTTTCGATGAATTCTTGCCTTGATAGAGGTTTTCTGTAGATCTTTAGTCGATGCCCATTGACAAGCATAGGGATGGCCTCCTCATCAATGGTCCGAATAAGAACAGATCCATTGTCATTACATTTTTCCACTGCATATGGTCCCAGCCATCTGGTTCTCAGCTTCCCCTTGAAATCCTTATGCCTGGAATCATACAACAGCGCCCAATCTCCCTGAAATTGCTTGTCATTAACGTGTTGGTCATGCCACACCTTCCTCCGAAGTTGAACCACTTCTGAGTGGAGAAGGGCCTGCATTCGGTGCTCGTCCAATCCATTCAGCTGCAATAACCTTTCTTGTTGGGCATGGCTGAGATCCAGGTCCAGCTGAGCTGCCATCCACAAGGTGTTGTATTCGAACTCAATTGACAGCAAAGCTCTCTTCCCATAGACCAGCTCATAAGGTGTGAAGCCGATTGTGGTCTTCCAAGTGGTGTTGTAAGCCCATGTGGCCTCAACCAGGCGATCTGCCCAATCATTCCTGCTGCTGCTCACCACCTTAGTCAAGATCCCTTCCAAAGCTCTATTGGTGACTTCCACTTGCCCATTTGCTTGAGGATGATAGGGGGTGGAAGTCCTATGCTTGATTTTGTGATGAGAGAGTAGGTCTTCAATTAAGTTGGAGGTGAACTGGCTTCCTTGATCGGTGACTAGCTCTCTTAGGTATCCAAATTTGTAGAAGATGTTTTCTCTTAAGAACTCGGCCACCTTTTCTTTTGTCGCTGCTTTGATTTCCTTGGTTTCTGCCCACTTTGTCAGGTAGTCTGTGCACACGATGATGTAAGACCTTTGCCTCGAAGGAGGATTGATTTGACCCACAAAATCCATACCCCACTTCTCAAATGGCTCAAGAGTCACTTGAGGTTGGAGAGGCATTTCATCCCTTGGAGTCGGTTTCCCCATTCTTTGGCATCGGTCACATTGGCTGATATACCTTCTGACATCTTGATGAAGCGTGGGCAATAGTAGCCTACCTGCAGGATTTTGAAGGCAGTCCTTTTGGCTGCAAAATTTCCTCCACAAGGCCCGTCATGACAGGTTAGGAGGATATCAAAGACTTCCTCCTCCCTTACACAACACCTTAAGATCTGATCAGGGCCAAGCTTGAACAGGTTGCCCCAGATCCAAGTGAATGAGGCACTCTTCCTTACGATCTTGCTCTTCTCCCTTGAGGATAGGTGCGGAGGGAACTGTGCTGAGAGAAGGTAGTTTGCTATATCAGCAAACCATGGAGAGAGTATTAAGATAGAAAACAGATGTTCATCTGGCATCTTGTCATCCACTGTTCCATCCTCTCCTGCAGGGAAATCCAATCTAGACAAAAAGTGAGCGACAACATTTTCTTTACATGGTTTGTCAACGATAGTCAAATCAAACTGCTGCAACAAAAGTAACCATCTAATAATACGAGCATTCACATCTGGTTTATTCATTAAATATCTAATTGCAGCATGATCAGTATGCACAAACGTTTGATATCGAGTGATATAATGTCGGAATTTGTTCAGTGCATGGACCACGGCCAAGAATTCTTTCTCAGTTACAGTGTCATTCAGTTCTGCCTTGGATAAGTTTTTGCTGACAAAGTGTATGGCGTATGGAAGTTTTTGTTCAACTTGTCCTAAGGCTGCCCCTATGGCTTTGTTCGAGGCATCAGTGTGGATGTGGAAAGGTAGGGCCCTGTTTGGACCTCTCAAGATTGGGGCAGACACCAACTTGTCCTTTAATTCATTCAGAGCCTTCTGACAATCGTCAGTCCATTTAAACTCAACATCTTTTGCCAAGAGCCTAAACAATGGCGAGGCTAGCTTGCTGAAGTCTTTAATGAATCTCCTATAATACCCTGCTAATCCTAAGAAACTTCGAACATCTCTTACCTTCTGAGGAGGTGGAACCTTCTTGATGAGAGCAATTTTGTTAGGATCCACCTGTAACCCTTGGCAAGAAATGGTATGGCCTAGCACGGTCCCTTCAGTCATCAAGAATTCACACTTTTCAGGACTAAGGGACAGGTTCATCTCAATGCACTTGGTTAGGAATTTTCCCAGATTGGACAATGCTTCCTGGAAGTTGGACCCATAAGGAATGAAGTCATCCATATAGATTTCCACCGAATCATGGACCAGCTCAGAAAAGATGCTCAAGACGGCTCTCTGGAAGGTGGCAGGAGCATTGTATAGTCCAAATGGAAGAACTCGGTAAGCAAAGGTACCCCAAGGACAAGTGAAGGTGGTCTTATCTTGGTCTTTCGGGCTGATTTGGATCTGGTTATACCCGCTAAACCCATCCAGGAAAGAGAAAAACTTCTTTCCTGCCAGTCCATCCAACACTTGATCTATGAAGGGTAGAGGAAAATGGTCTTTCTTGGTGGCCTTGTTCAGTTCTCGGTAGTCCACACAGATTCTCCACTTCTCGTTTTTCTTGGGAACCAACACCAAAGGGGACACCCATTCGCTATCCGAGATGGGGTAAATGAATTCGGCATCCAACAGTTTTTGTAATTCCTCCTTGACGATGTCCTTAAGGGCTGGATTCATTCTCCTTTGGGGTTGCCTAACCGGTTTCCAGCCTTCTTTGATGTAGATGTTATGGGTACAGACCGAAGGATGGACTCCTTTCATCTCCTTATAGCTCCAAGCAAAAGCATCTAGATGACTAGCCATCAGACTACACAGCTCCTTTTCCTGGGAAGGAGATAGGGAGGAGTTGATCTTTAACGTTCTCTCAGGGCCGAACTCCACATTTTTTACTCTGGGAGTGACAGGGTTGGTCACACAAAGGTCCACTAAGGTGTTGGCTTGGGCATCCTCCACCAATTCCTCTAAGGACAATGCACTGGGAGGTGGAGTCTGGATCAAGGTCTCAATCAAATCATCCTCGGTTGGGAGGCCTCCCCTAGTGGTGTCTAGGGTGCACAAAGGTGCTGAGTACACCTCATCCTCTTCTCCTTCCTCCAACCAAAGTGGTAATTCATGCTCTAATAAGGGTTGGGCAGGAGGGTACAGGACTAGCTGCTTGGACATAGGACAATTTTTGATGGTCATGTTTCCTGCACGGCAGCTTATGTAAGCATCTGCAGTGGCTAACCAAGGCCTTCCCAAAGTAAGAGGGTATCCAGTAAGCTTTGCCTTTGGTTGCAGAACCAAAAAGTCTGCAGGGTACTCCCAAGAGTCAACAGAGACCAAGACATCCTCTACAATCCCTTCGGGAGTCACGGTGGAGCGATCTGCTAGTTGTAGGACTGTCGAGGTCTTTCTCAGGGAACCCTGAAGGTTGAGTTTGAGCATGGTGTCTCTGGTCATCACATTAATGGCAGCCCCCAGATCAATCAATGTGTGAGGTATGATGGTGCCATTGATGTGGACATCCACTACAGGACTCCCAGGATCCAGGTACTTTGGACAGATGGCCTACCCCAACATAAGATCAGACAGTTGTCCTATGACATTGATGGTTGAAGCATCTCTTTTTCGCCTGCCTGGGTGTCTGAAACACTTTTCCTTAACCAGTTTGTTGTATATCGGTACATCTTTGATGGCTTGGAGAAGTGGTATTCTCACACACAACTGTTTGAGTTCTCCTAGAAGCTCATCCTCCTCTGGGTTGGGTTGTGTGGTGGCCGTTAGTCTCTCAGGAAAGGGCGGAATGGCCTTTGGTTCACTTTCCTGTTTATCCTCCTCGTCCTCTGGGGGAGGAGGTTGGCGATCCGGAAGAGTCTTTCCAGATCACAGATTGATCTCCTGGATCTCCACAGCATAGGTAGGGCATGATGTTTCCCCAGTATATACCTACTAGGCCTGTCTGTTGTTGGGGTTCGGGTTCAGTTGAGCAGGCATTTGGGGTTGCCTTGGAGGAGCAGGAGGTAATGGTTGTGGTTGAGATGGTGGTGGAGGCAAAATGGCGGGAGGAGTATTGTAGTAGGGCCTCCACCCCGATTGAGGTGCATTCCACTGAGGCTGTGGCTGGGCATGCGAGTGAAACGAAGGAGTAGTGGGCTGAGTATGGTACTGAGGCTGGTAAGACCATGGAGGAGGTATAGACCAGGAAGGATGAACAGGGGGTCCCCAGGAAGGCATAGGAGCAGATTGGTTGGGGCTGTAATAAGCTTGAGGTGTCCCTTGCATCCCCTGTTGGTAAGGTCTAGGTCCTTGTGGCCTCCTTTGGTTGAGGAAATAGAGAGGTTCAGTGGGTGCTTCTGTCCCTTGATACATGGCTTTAAGCCCCGGTAAGGTCGGACATTGGTTTGTGGGGTGGTCCTCCTCACAGACAAAACATACCTCAACCGAATGTAATGGGCACTCATTCTTAGGGTGTTTCCTTGTACACCTAGGGCAGAAGATATCCAAAGCCCTCTCAGCTTCCTCTTTCTTCTGCTGGATTCGGAATGTATCAAGTTGCATGGCGATGGTCTATCTCAATTCACTCTTGAGGTCCTCTAATTGATTTGCAAACTCATGTTTGGAGAAAGGAATACCAGCTAAGAGGAGGTTTCCTCTACCTCTTTTCCGGGCTGCCCTAGAGTGGTTTCTAAACACAGTATTTATGTCCTCATAAGGAAGTTGGTAAATATCTCCTCCAGCTAGCATGTGAAGGGTATTTAAGAGGTCTTTAGGGACTCCTCGGAGCAGTACCAACTTAAGAGATTCAGGGTCAAGTGTGCACCTGGCCCGTTTATAGCAAAGTTGGAACCTTTCCTCATAATCTTCTAAAGACTCATCATTCCCCATGGTCATCTAAAATATTTCTCCCTTAGTTTCCTTGGACCTACAGTTGTCCCGGTATTTGGTATTGAAAGCTTGCTGCATCTAGGCCCAAGTGGTGATACTGTTCCCAGGTAAGCACATGAACCAGTGTAATGATGGATCCTTAAGGGTAGAGGGGAAGAGTTTCAGTTTTTGCTCATCTTCGGTATAGTCATAGGTTCGACAAGGGACGGAAAACTCAAACAGGAAGGTATCAGGGTCTTCAGTAGTCAGTCCATGGAAGTGAGGTAAAGCAGAGAGGCTGATGTTCTTCATTTTCATGCCTCCATTGGTCTCTCGGATGGGGAAGGCACCTTCTATTCTCTCATCTTCTCCCCTATTGTCAGCCATAGCTTCAGATGGAGTGTTCTCTAACTCTTCTTCTGCTATAGGATCTTCGTATATCTCAGGAGGTTCGCCTATAGGTTCTTCTGGATCACTGTCACCAAAGAAGAGAGAAGGGTGACTCAGTGATGTGGTGGGGGTGTTGGGTAAGAATTTGTCTGTTTTATCTCGATTTCTACGAGGCATGAAATGAAAAGACTTCTGATTGCTTTTGTTTTTCTGGTACCTATAAAACTAAAACAGATTGAACTGCAACTAACTATCTTCTTGAAATGGAAATGTGGAATTGAAATGAAAGCATGAAAGAACTAATCTATTTTGCTCAAATGAAATTGTAGGAATGAAATGCTAAGCTACGCTTGTAGAAATGAAATTGCGGAATTGAAATGTTGATCTATGAAAGCAGGAAATGTCTATGCTACTTTTGCAGAAAGGAAATTGCAGAATGGAAATGAAATACTACTTAGCAGAAGGCGAGAGTAGGAAAGTAGAAGAAAAGCAACAATCACCAATACTCTGACGCTTCCCCGGCAACGGCGCCAAAAAGATGGTGGGCTCCAATATTGTAGCAATAATGCTACAACTCCTGGAGCTTCCTTCTTTAGTTTTATCAACCCGGTAGTTCGTAACAAACTTGGAAGCGACGGTGTTGTCTGCACAAGTACTAGCTCTTGCCGCAGCTGTCACTTGGTCAGCTGGCACAAGTCCGCTAGGGGCTCAAGCCAACTTCTATGAGCTCTTAGAAGAAGCTTTTTAATTGATGGACGAAAGCTAATCTCAAAAGAAGTTAATCTATTTGCAGAAAGGAACTGAAAGCCAACAAGAAACGCAAACCCTAGCAAACCCTAATTCTACCAGCTAGTCCTACTGATGCAGAGATGGGAATGCAAACTACTGAAAGAGATGCCATTACTTCTATGAAGGTGAAATGCATGTGTCTAGACTGCCTCTATCTGAAGAAAACATCTTTTATATTTTTGTTTCAATTATTAGAATTATCATGCATGTGCCTTTAACTAGCTTTTTACTGTGCAGAGGTGGATCAAGGAGGAGGAAGGCTTGAAAAAGGTTGGGAAAGTTCAGAGAGGGTCTAAGGGGTCCCTAACACCCTTCCAGAGAGTTTCACAAAGTTTGGCTACCAAGAGACCATGTTTATGAGCTTCTACAGGAAGTCTGCAGGGGTTCTACAGGACGTTTCAGAATTTCTATAGGATGTTCAGTAATTCCTACAGGATGTTCTACAATCGGATTTTGGGTGATGGGTGAGTGGAAGAGGCTGCATGGGTGGATAGGGAGGTAGGAGAAGGGTTGTAATGACTTAGTGACAGAGAGATGAGATGATGAGGGGGTGTGCTAAGCTAGTTTGTCTAAAGGAGGGTAGAGGGAATGGAAGGCCAAAAAGGGAGGATAATGTGGGCAGTAGAGTAGCTGAGAGACAAGGGGTCTAATTGGGAGATGAGCAGTTGCCTTGGGCAAGGCTTAGAAGGATGAGAAGGTGAGGGAGTAGCACTACACAGTGTAAACTGAATCAAATCATCCACGTCCTGCACATAATCAAAACATTCCTAACTGTTTAATGGAACCAATGAACAACAACGTTATTTCTAAGGAAAACCATGTATGGCACTGAAGCAAAGAAACATTCCAAGAGGTCTGAACGCATGGACAACTCCTACAAATGAAAATATTGCACCAAAGATTGCATGAGTACGTAAACCAATGTTTTTGGTGGGTAGCATTGTTTGCAATTCCAGCCCCTAGAAAGAGGTGAAAATGAGTGTGCAGGCAACCCTTTTCTGGAACTTTTATCAACTCCAATCTCCTCACTTTGTTCTAAACAGCTGAAGCAACTCTATCTTCTAACAATGACCTACTTAACCACACCAAGAAATCTAACTCAACAAACTGAGTTTCAAATACATGTAAATAAAACTATAATGCTGAAAGAAAAGATAACAATACAGAAGAAGGAGGCCTTAGGCTCTCAGGTTGGGCCCAACCCCGAGAGCTATGGCTCCTTTAAAAGCTCAGAACTGAGATCAAATCTGACTTCTTTCCATTAAAAAATAATAATCATAAGTCAAATAGGATGCCATAAATGGCTACAAAAGAGCAAAACCAAGCTAGCAGCTCGAAGTGCAGAATGTGCAACAATGTTTCAAAAGTTCTTTTCGAAGGCTAAAGCCTTATCATTTATACATCACGAGGCCCCAAGCTGGCCTCCTAAATCAGTGGGACTTGGCTGAGCAAACTAGGAGTGAACTGCTGCTTCCTCAAAATCTGTTTGGCTGCCTTCTAAATCCGGTTGTGGTGGTTGTTGGAGCTCGAAGTTGGGGGTGAAGATCCCGAGGAAGGCCATTTAATGATGTGGACAAGCCTCCTACGAATCCTCAACCCCATCTTGGCTGTCTCCTGGTCCTTATCTGCACAGTTTTGTTCCAATCATGTGTCAGAAAACCTGAAATGAGCACGTGTTAGCCACCTAGGAATAGTGACTGCCCTTATTCGTACAAATGACATAAACATACTAAAAAATGATGCATAAGTTATGAAAAATGAAGGATTGAGCAAAGGCAGTTAGGCCAAATGAGCCCAAAATGTTACCAAATTTGGGGCTCATCAGGTCCATTCACTATATTGATTTCTTTTTAATGATCATGACTGAATGAATTTCTATGACTCTAGCGATTAGAAAATAGGTGCATCCATTGACCAAATTTTGTTGTGTTTGAATACTGATGATCCTGCAGTAGCTTACAAGGGTTTTGTAGATGCTCAAGACTAGTGCTGCGTCCTCCTAAAACTTTATAATACCCATAACTCTCGACCTGCTGTATCAAATGTGATCTTGTAGGGTTTATGTAGACTGTTATACGATTGTGTGTCTTCCTATAATAATCATATAGACCCCTTAGGATCACAATTTTCAATGAGTATTTATTTTCAAGAATCTTCATAATTCATAGGAAGGCTGCTGATGCAAGTTAAGGAGTTTTTATGTGATGGAGATGGATGGAAAGGAGATGAAGGATTAGGATATTGAGGGATGGTGAATGGAATATTGTGTGGAAACATGAAATCTTATGGAATGGATGGATGATTGGACTCTTATGGTCGCCCTCCCTCATTCTGAAGTGAAAAACTTTGAATTTTATTCTTCCTTTCAGGTTGACCATATCCTATACCAGTACAAGAGAAATCTTATAGTAATATAGGGCATTGACATAATCATGTGGGAGAGGCCATGAAATAATGTGGAAAGCTTGGGAAAGGTCAATGGATGGATGGAGTGCTCACATAGAGTATGTGAAGATTAATTTTGATGTTTCTTCTCTGAGTATGCCGACATTCAATGATTTTCACTGGAACCCTATTATGCATGCAGAAATGTTAGAATGAATAATGTAAGGCCTCCTTTTCACTTTCCTTTTCTTTTTGGTTTTTATTATTTTTTGAGAATTGAAGGCTACTTCAAGGGGGGTTTTCAACCTATAGGACTAACCCATGTTCCTTAAAGGAGGTTTTCACATGGGGATATTTTTATTCCCCTTTTGTTCCCTATCCTTTTAGACTCTTTGGCCACCTCATGGAGGTTTTTAGGCCAAGAGCTTGCCTCAAGTGCCTCATGGAGGTTTTCACCTGGGCTATTTTTTTCTCTTTTGTTTTGTTTTTTTTCTTTTTCTTCCTTTTCTTCTTATGGGTTGAATGGATTAGTATATTTGAGGCTTCTAATAACATTCAAATATTTCATTATTGATCAATTGGTAAATTCCTCCTTTGACAGAGGCTTCTCATAGAGTTTCAACCTATAAACATTAACCAAAAGTGGGATCTTCTCATCATCAATTGTTTAGATCTGAATAAATCCATTTTCATAGAATGTTTCCACCGGGTAGGGATCTAGCCATGTTGTCATCAATTCCCCTTTGAAGTCCTTGAATCTGGATTCATATGAGAGGGCCAAATGACATTTCTGGAAGGTATTCTCCCTGATTTGTTTCTCATGCCAAACCTTTCTTGTCAATTGAACCACTTCAGTATGCATAAGAGCCTACAATCTGAGTTCATCAAGGGAATTAATTTGTCCTCTCCTTAGATATTATGGTGTATAGATCAAGTCATGTCACCATTCTCAAGGTGGTATACTCAAATTCAATATACAATACTGTTTTCTTACCATAAACCAAATTGAAGGGGGTGAATCTGGTGGTGTTCTTCCATGTAGTATTGTAGGCTAAAGTGGCTGCCACAAGCCTAACTTCCCAATCCATCTTGCTTCTGCCAACAACCTTTGTAAATATGCCTTCCAATCCTTTGTTGGTCACTTCCACTTTCCCATTTTCTTAAGAGTGATATCGGTTGGACTTCCTATGCCTCATGGGACATTTTTTTATTGTCTCCTCTATCAAATTAGAATTGAATTGAGCTCCTTTCTTAGTAATTACTTCCATTGGGAAACCAAATTTGTAGAAAATTTTCTCCCTTAGTAATTTTTCCACCTTTTATTTTGTTGTTGCTTTAACTGCCTTCACTTTAGCCCACTTTGTTAGAAAATATGTACATATAATAATATACCACTTTTGTCCAAATGGTGGGTCAACGAGTCCAATGATATCCATACCCCACTTTTCAAATGGCTTACGAACCACTTGAGGTTGTAGTGGAATTTCATCCTTTTGTGTGGGCTTACCCATCCTATGAAACTCATCACATCAAGCAGCGTACGTCCTAGAATCTTGATGTAGGGTAGGTCAATAATATCCTGCTTGGAGAATTTTGAAGGTTGTCTTCTTGGTAACGACATGCCCCCCACAAGGCCCATCATGGCATGCTAATAGGATATCAAAGGCTTCATCTTACCTTACACATCTCATCAAAATCTGATTTGGGCCCAATCTAAAAAGGTTACCCCCAATCCATGTGTAAGGGGTACTCTTCTTGAAAAAGTTTCTCTTTTCCTTGGAGGATAGATTGGGAGAAATTATCTAACAACCAAGAAATTTTCTATGTCATCTAACCAAGGTGACATAAATGAAATGGTGAAGAGTTGCTCATCTGTGAGCTGTTGATCTATCATCTCTTCATTCTCTAAAGGCAGGGTTAGTCTATACAAGAAATATGCAACCAAATTCTCTTTCCTTGGCTTGTCAATAATGGTTAGATCAAATTATTGCAATAAAAATAACCATCCAATAATATTAGCATTGACATCTGGTTTGTTCATCAAGTACTTAATGGTTTCATGATCAGTGTGCACAAAAACTTACTACCCTATAATGTATTGTCTAAACTTATTCAAGGAATGTACAAAAAACAAGAGCTCTTTTTCAATAACTGTATAGTTAAGTTCAACCTTCGATAAATTATTACTAATGAAATAGATATCATAAGGCAACTTACCCTCCAACTATCCCAAGGTTTCCCTTACAAATTTGTAAGATGCATCCGTGTGAATATTAAAAGGAAAGGCCAAATTTGAGCCATTGAGAACTAGTATAGTTATCAACTTCTCCTTGAGCTCTTCACATTCTTATTGACATTGGTCTTTCCAACAAAAATATGAATCTTTTGTTAGTAAAAAAAACAATGGTGATTCCATCTTATTAAAATCGTTGATAAATATCCAATAATATCCAACTATTCCTACGAAACTCCTAACATCCCTTTTTTATAAGGAACATGGACCCTTCTGTTAATGAAAATAATGTCATGGTCAACTTGAATCCCTTCCTTAGAGAGGAAGTGGCCTAGAAAAATCTTTGCAATCATAAAAAAAAATCACTTTTTCTGGACTTAAAAGAGAGATTCATTTCAATTCACATTTTCAAAACTTTACACAAGATATAGAGGGCTTCCTGGAATGCATATCCATAAGGAGTGAATTTGTCCATATAAATTTCAATTGACTCATGAACAAGAAAGGAAAGAATACTCAATACTACCCTCTAGAAGGTAGCAAGGGCATCACAAAGGCAGAAAGGAAGGACCATATAGGAAAACATCCCCCATGGACATGTGAAGGTGGTATTATCCTAGTCTTCAGTACTAATTTGGATCTCATTGTACCCGCTGAAACCATCTATAAATGAAAATAAAGTTTTCCGTGCAAAACCATCCAAAACTTGATCAATAAAAGGTAGGGAAAATGGTCTTTCTTGGTAGTCTTGTTAAGTTCCATGTAGTCAATGCAAAATCTATTTTTCCCATTTTTTTGGGCACCATAAAAGGATATGATACCCATTCACTATATGAAATAGGATAACTAATAAATCTTGCATCTAATAATTTATGCAATTCTTCTTTTACTATGTATTTAAGTTTAGGGTACATCCTTCTCTAGGGTTGGTGAAACAGTTTGTGACCTTCTTTGATATTTTGTGCTTCAGATCACCTTCTTTTTCCACGTTTGCAGACATGAGTGAAGAATGTATGCTCGCATACAAGAGCCTCTTCAACTATCTTGTTTTCACCAATGAGGAATCAACATCGATCTTCTTGTCCTTTTTCAGACAAAGCTGTGAATAGATTTTCCGATTTTTAGCTTCCTGATGTCCACCTTTCTTGCAGTAAGTGCAAAATTTCTTTAACATCCACACTTTCTTTCCCTTCTCTTAATTCTGATGTGGACATGGGTCTTCATGTCATGTCCATTTCCTAGATGACAAATTTGATGTACAAAGCCATTCTTTTCCAACACTTGGTAACACAATGGTTATTCAACCCAGAAAATGTGCATGGTTTCGTGTACCACAAATCATCATTTTCAATCTTCCTATAATCAAAAGGAATTTTGGAATAATTAGCTTTAGTGTACCTTTAATGGTTGCCTTTGGTCCACCCTCTAATGTGAACATGTTCGAAAATTAGTGATAGATAATTTTATTCCAACAGTCAATTAATTATTTTTCATGTTTGTAAAGAGGACAAGAATTATGTCAGCATGGAGCTATACTTAAGGTTTTGGTACTTTACCTATTGTATGTTTCAGAAACTTTTATGGGCATATTTTCTTGTCGAATTTGTCCAAAATTTGGTAAGGATTTGTTAGAATCACAAGTTTGAGTATTAACTCTCCACAATCCAAGTGCAATACAAATTTTTCATACATTTAGTTCTGATCTCCAGAATAAAAGTCCTATCAAAAATTTTCATGATGCTAAATCCATATATGCACTCAAGAATGTATTTAAAACAATTCAAATTTAAAATTTGACTTAAAAAAGCCAAATTATATATAACCCTTCAAATTTGTTAAAAAGACAAAAATAATATAATGACTTTAAAATCATTCTTATTTACAATATTATAATGTAAGAAAAATTCCTTTATACTCCTTTTTCTCTATTTTATAATTTTTTTTTGACATGATTTTACTAAAATTTTGAAAAACTTCAAAAATTAAATGAAAATCATTCCCCTATCTACCATTCATTTATTGTTTATTTGGAAATAATTATTATTCATCTATTTTTTATTTGGAAAATAATTACTTTATAGTGATTTTTTTTATAAATATACTAAACATTTTACTCAAACATTTTTTCTTTTAATTCTTTATTTATATTCTTTTAACCCGTGTTTAATTATTTAAGTTAATATCAAATTTGGTGGTGCTAGGTTTATATTTAAAGAGATTTAAATCCCACTTTCTCTGTATAAACTGCTTATTCATATTGGTTAATTTTTAAACATATTATTTTAATTCTTTTCAATACTTCAAAACTAAAACATCCTTAATCGTATTTTTCTATTTCATATCTTTAAATACACAATTTAATATAAACGCAGTGTATTACTTATATGTGCAAGATACTTATTCACTCAAGATATCCACTTCTTGAAAATTCCAAGGTTGATGTACCCATTAAGCCCTGCTTGAAGTAATAAATAATATAAGGCAATGTATACCCATTGAAAAAACTTAAATCTATTGCATGATCATCTTAGAGCGAAATCTTGGAATTATACAATCAGTCAGGAAGAATGTTACCTATATATGGCCCCAATATAATTATCAGTCACTCCAGCATCCAGTGATGAATGGTCGACCATATAACCCAAGAGTTTGCCACTGAAATCAGCTTTGCAGAGCTCTACGCTAAACCCAACAATTACTGACTTCACCTCAACTACCTTGACCGCGAATATCTATCATACCATGTTTCTTCGGTAACTTATATCTATTCTACCTTGTTTTTGTGAGAGTTTAGAGAACTCCCTGGAGCTACCTGAAGATCCACAAATTAGAGAACTGTAGGTAACTTTAAAGAGAAATGAAATTAATGTTGGAAAATTTCTGCTCATTTCAAACACAAAAATAGCACAGAGAACAATGCTCTGTTTCTACAGGATCTTTATTAGAAAACAACAGAAAATAACACTGTTACAAAATAGTCTTCCTCCGTGGAGGGATTACAACAGGAACGATTCAGTTCCAAAATTTGATTTCACTATCTTAGCACTGCTATGCGTTTCAGAAAAGAAAATTACAAGAGGCAAACTCTCAGATTCTTTTAACAACATTCTCTCTTGAACTGTTTGTTCATTACATACATATATATATTAAAAAAAACATATCTAAATTTAAACGATAAGATAGAAAAAATATCCTACCTACATTCACCAACCGCAATAAATTACATTGATTACTTAGCTGAAAATATCTTAGAAAATATCCTATCGACATTTAATGTGAGGCTTATCATAATCGCACCATTGCATAGCGAAGTGCCAACTTATGACCCGCTGAAGCGATATCCATCGAAACGATGTATTTTCACTTAAGCTTGAAAACATTGTAAAACACATGAACGATGGATGCTTGCAGAAATGAAATATTATGCAGCAGATCGTTATGTCACTGTCGGGTCCGGTTATCGGATCGCAACCACAAGTGTGCGAAGTGCTTGCCACCTTTTGAAAGTGCCGATGCGATATCGCAATGCAACCACTGAAACCTCCGATGCTCCATCCGCTGATTTTGTCGATATGCCGACTTTGCCGATACGCCTATCGGCGATCGCTCATCGGCGATGTCCCTTGTCGTTGTCGCTGTTGCCTGCATCCGATTTGAGTATTGCCGTGAAGTAATTAATCGCTGATTCTGCACGGCAGTTGGAATTAACATTCCAACAATTAAAAACTAGATACCGGAACCTACCAACATTCGCGTTTAAACTTCTGCCTCAACCATCTGGGCTATCATTTGATGCATTCTTGTCAGAAATTATTTGGTGGAGTAACTTCTCTAAGTTTTTGTTAGAAGATTCTCCATCCTGGACAGCGTGCTTCACAGCTTGTTTCAGTTTTCCAACTCTTTTCCTCATTTTAACTCCTTCCTCTCCTCCTATCAAATTCCTCACCAACACTGCCACCTCTTCCCTCTTCACCGTCTTTTTTAAATGCATTCCTATTGCCCACTCTTCACAAATGAATTTCGCATTTACATATTGATCAGCCAAAAAGGGCCAAACATATCATCGGCACTCCCGCGCTTATTCTTTCCAACGTGGAGTTCCACCCGCTATGAGTGAGAAACCCTCCCAAAGAAAGGTGGGACAGTACTTTTATCTGGGCGCCCACCCCACCAACAGACCTCTATCCTTTGTTTCCTCAAGGAATTCCTTTAGCAATATGGCAGATTCACCATTAACTATATCTCGCCTGTTGGAATATTAATTCAAACTGCAGCCAGTGTTGGCGGACGTGGATGTGGACAGCGACAGCAGCCAGTTAGTTGCTGACTCAGCCAACACACAGCAGGAAAAACCGCCTCAGCAAAACCTCTGACACATATTGGACCGCCTTTTGCTGTGAAGCAGTTTTCGTACAAACTAATCCGATACAATCAGTTTTTGCCGCGCGTCCACCGTACCTTTCATAAAACCACCATTCTATCGGAACATAATGTTCGATCATGTAAGGCCTCCCGAAATCGCCGTCAACCGTCCGATTGCAAGGATGGTTGTCCACCGTTGATCAATGCCGAAGCTGCCAGAATTTGACGTGCCGTAAAAGTCTTCCTGTTGACCGCCGGTTCTGTCAGCAAGGCCGACTAAATTAATTGACCGCCATGCTGAGAATTAAATGGCATTCGTAAATGGTTGGTGAAGTTTTAATTTTGATGTTTTGTATTTGGTCATGGGAGCATGGCTCAAAATATTAAAAAAATATCATATATAATTTTGTTTTGGGGTTCATTCATATAACAAGTGAAACGAAAAAGGGCTCGTGTTGTAATGTTTTGTTTTATGTTTATTTGCACATGGGATGAATGAGATAATGTGCGGGAGCAGAAAAACGAGAGGAGATGCACAACAGTGCATAAGGAGTTGAGGGCATTGTTTATTGCATATGTATGGGCAATGAAACGCACAGCAAGTGCGGATAAAAGAAAACCAAAACAGAGCAAGGAAATGAGTTAGGGGGAGCACAGCAGTATGAAGAAAATGAAACCAGAGCTAAGGTTAATTTTTCCAGAGAAGTGAGAATAAAAAAAAATGTGTTTTTACATAGCAGTAAAAAGGTCAATCATGAAGAGCAAGAGAGGTGCAGCAGCTCGATAGTGAAGGAATTTTTTTTAATGAAATGTAAGGAATTACATTTACAGCAGTAAATGTAAGTAAATTTTTTATTACAACAGTATATGTAAAACTCTGTTTTACAGCAGTAAATGTAAATGAGATTTTTACACACAGTAGTGTAAAATCTCAAGTGGAGGCAGAGTAATTTTGTTTTGGTGAAAATCTCTTGGTGAATCCCTCTGTTAAAGAGGAAGGTGCCTTTTAGCACACTCTCTTGGTGAATCCCTCTGTTAAGAGGAAGATGCTTTTTAGCATAGACTGGTGAATCCCTCTGTCAAGAGGAAGGTGCTCTTCACAGTTTCAGGTGAATCCCTCTGTTAAGAGGAAGACTCTTTTGTTGTTTGTGGAATTGCATCTGAAGCAGTGTTGGTGAATCCCTCTATGTAAGGAAGAACTTTGTGTAACAGAAGTTTTGTAATCCCTCTGTTAAGAGGAAGACCTTTTTTTTGTAACAGGCAGTCACATTGATGAATGCAAAGTTTTTTTTGGGGTGTAGAAAAACTCTGTTTCTCTAAGTCAAAAACAACCTCCTTATGTTAAAAGATCGTGTGGCAGAAACAGAGCATTGTCTCTGTGTTCAGTGTGTTTATTTGTTTTTGGGATTTTACCAGAAAAATCCTCAATAGTGGTATCAAAGCATTGTTCTGCTCTGTTGAATTTTGTTCAGAATCATCAGAAATTCCCAACATGGTATCAGAGCTAGTCCAGGCTCTTTGAAGGTGTCAAATAAGCTGAAGGAAGGCTCCTTTTGTTGCAGCAGTAAATCTTCTCCAGCAGAGTGAAGTCTCAGGCAAAAGGATTCAGGTATTTCTCAAAGTTTTTTTTGTGTAGCTGCTGAAGACAGTCAGTTGTTTTAAAAACACAGTTAAGTAATTTGAAGCATAGTTAAGAATGGCAAGGTCAAAGAAAAAGGTCTCCAAACCTTCTAAGGTTGTGTCTCCCTCTACTACTAAAATAGAAAACAATCCATTTGAAAGCATTCTAGTTGAGGCTCCAAGGTTCGATGGGAACTTTGATATATGGGAAATAAAAATGAGGAATTTCTTACAGTCTGAAGGGATTGAAATTTGGGAATCAGTGATTGATGATAGCAAGATGGACAGAGAATCCATGGAGTTCAATGCAAAAGCAACAAAGACAATCTTGGATGGACTACCTGATTCTATAAAGAAGAATCTAAGAAAATATTCATCAGCAAAGGATATATGGGATAGACTTCATGACCTTCATGCAAAGGGAGCACTAACCATGACCATCAGTAAAGAAGGAAATTCTGAACCCATCATCGAAG
Source organism: Pinus tabuliformis (assembly GCA_031772625.1). Taxonomy (NCBI): domain Eukaryota; kingdom Viridiplantae; phylum Streptophyta; class Pinopsida; order Pinales; family Pinaceae; genus Pinus; species Pinus tabuliformis. The sequence continues at coordinate 1,608,408,975 of CM062817.1, read as the reverse complement.
CTGAAAATGAGAAAGTTGACCTCATCAAGCTTCAAGTACAAGAAAGGGATGAAGAGCTCGCCAAGCTTAAGAATGAACTTGATCAAAGCAAAAGGAAGCATCATGAAGAAGTCATATCCATGACAAATCAATTGAATAAAGCAAAGAAGCAGGAAGATACCTTGTCAAGTCAACTTGAACAAAGGCACAAGAGAGTGAACAAACTTGTAGAAGATATTAGACAGTACAAAGCAGAGGTCTCCTCCCTTAAGTCTGAATTACAAGAAGCCAGGAAGCAGGCACAAGGAGCTGAAAAGAAAATGGAGAGCAGTCAAGCAGAAATCTCCAAAATGAAGTCAGATATTATCTCCCTTAAAATAGTAGCAGCTGAAGCTACTCGTAGCAAAGAAGAAACTGAGGAACAACTTGCAAAGAAAAATAATGAATGTGAAAGATTGGAAGAAGAGATAGTCCTCCTCAGGAAAAAGGTTGAAGGGATGAACAAAATCATGAAGAGCTCTCAAGCCTTGGATGACATGCTCAGCTATCATAGATGTCCATTTGATAAATCAGGACTCGGGTATGTAGGTGAACCTTCAAACAAGAATGAAAATGCTTTAAGCAAAGGAGATGTGAAGAAGGCAGAAAGAAATTGTGATGCTCCTAGTTCCAGCAAAGGCAAGGAGAAAAATGAAGGCTACAATAGAAGAAATCCTACTCCAAGTAGAAAACCAGCTCCAAGAAGAAATGTAGCTGATGTCAAAGAGGCAAGATGCAATGGTTATCATCAAAGGATCTCAAGGCAGAAAGACTTCAGAAGCACATCAAGGAAACCTCCATCTCCCAGGTACCAAAGTTCATTTTTTGGCTATTGTTATTCTTGTTCAAACTTTGGTCATATGGCAAAAGACTGTAGAGCATTTCATAGAGATAGATGTTATGGTCTCCGACAACCTCCAAGAAACAATTTTACAAGAAGAAATCATGAAATCTTATTCATGAACAATGTAGAATGTTTCAAGTGTCATAACATTGGGCATATGGCACGTAATTGTAACTTAACATGGGCTCTTACACAAGCTAGACTCGCGCAAAAGAAGAAAGTTACAAAAGTATGGAGAAGAAAGGAAATACAGTCTGAAAGTCCTTTGATCTCCTCAGTTGATCTAAGTTTCTTTTAAGAAAACTTTGCTGAAAGAAAACAATGCATATAGTTAGGGGGAGCCTGTAATTATTGATCATTATTGTTGAACTGTATTAAAAGTCATTCTTTGATGAAGATCTTGTTATAGGGGAGAGATATGGAATTAAATCTGCCATAAGAGCAAAGAAGAAAAGGTTGCAGGATAACTTGGAGATGCAAAGATTGGAAATCTTGCCGGAGGCAGAGAGAAAGAGGATATTACATGATTGGAGTACCTGAACAAAGCAGTGAAAGCGATGAAAGGAACGCTGATAAGAATAGGCAGAAAAGCTTTGAATTTTTATGAAGTGTTTGGGTATGACTGAACGCCCAGCAGTTGAAATTAAGGGGGAGTGTTGGAATATTAATTCCAACTGTAGGAACTGTTGGCGGACAAGGACGTGGACAGCGACAACAGCCAATCAGTTGCCGACTCAGCCAGCACGCAACAAGAAAAACCGCTTCAGCAAAACCTCTGACACATCTCGGACCGCCTTTTGCTGTGAAGCAGTTTTCATACAAACTGATCCGATACAATCAGTTTTTGCCGTGCGTCCACCGTACCTTTCATAAAACCACCCTTCTATCGGAACATAAAGTTCGATCATGTAAGGCCTCCCGAAATCACCGTCAACCGTCCGATTGCAAGGATGGCTGTCCACCGTTGATCAACGCTGAAGCTGCCAGAAATTGACGTGCCATAAAAGTCTTCCTATTGACCGTCGGTTCTGTCAGCAAGGCCGAATAAATTAATTGACCGCCATGCTGAGAATTAAATGGCATTCGTAAATGGTTGGTGAAGTTTTAATTTTGATGTTTTGTATTTGGTCATGGGAGCATGGCTCAAAATATTAAAAAAAATATCATATATAATTTTGTTTTGGGGTTCATTCATATAATGAGTGAAACGAAAAAGGGCTCGTGTGGTAATGTTTTGTTTTATGTTTATTTGCACATGGGATGAATGAGATAATGTGCGGGAGCAGAAAAACGAGAGGAGATGCACAGCAGTGCATAAGGAGTTGAGGGTGTTGTTAATTGCATATGTATGGGAAATGAAACGCACAGCAAGTGCGGATAAAAGAAAACCAGAACAGAGCAAGAAAATGAGTGAGGGGGAGCACAGCAGTGTGAAGAAAATGAAACCAGAGCTAAGGTTAATTTTTCCAGAGAAGTGAGAATAAAAAAAATGTGTTTTTACATAGCAGTGAAAAGGTCAATCATGAAGAGCAAGAGAGGTGCACCAGCTCGACAGTGAAGAGATTTTTTTAATGAAATGTAAGGAATTACATTTACATCAGTAAATGTAAGTAAATTTTTTATTACAGCAGTATATGTAAAACTCTGTTTTTACAACAGTAAATGTAAATGAGATTTTTACACACAGTAGTGTAAAATCTCAAGTGGAGGTAGAGTAATTTTGTTTTGGTGAAAGTCTCTTGGTGAATCCCTCTGTTAAAGAGGAAGGTATCTTTCAACACAGTCTCTTGGTGAAATCTCAAGTGGAGGAAGAGTAATTTTGTTTTGGTGAAAGTCTCTTGGTGAATCCCTCTGTTAAAGAGGAAGGTGTCTTTCAGCACAGTCTCTTGGTGAAATCTTAAGTGGAGGAAGAGTAATTTTGTTTTGGTGAAAGTCTCTTGGGGAATCTCTGCCTTTCAGCACGGTCTCTTGGTGAATCCCTCTGTCAAGAGGAAGATGCTTTTTAGCATAGACGGGTGAATCCCTCTGTCAAGAAGAATTTGCTCTTTAGCACAGTCTCAGGTGAATCCCTCTGTTAAGTGAAAGACTCTTTTGTTGTTTGTGGAACTACATCTGAAGCACTGTTGGTGAATCCCTCTATGTGAGGAAGAACTTTTTGTAACAGCAGTGTTGTAATCCCTCTGTTAAGAGGAAGACCTTTTTTTTGTAACAGGCAGTCATATTGATGAATGCAAAGTTTTTTTTGGCGTGTAGAAAAACTTTGTTTCTCTGAGTCAAAAACAACCTCCTTGTGTTAAAAGATCCTGTGGCAGAAACAGAGCATTGTCTCTGTGTTCAGTTTGTTTCTTTGTTTTTGAGATTTTACCAAAAAAATCCCGAACAGTGAATGCTCTGTTGAATTTTGTTTGAAATCAGCACAAAGTGGTTGCTGGAGGCCAATCCCCATGCAAATTCTAGTAGTTGTTCATTGGACAAAACTGCAATGCTTCCCAAACAAACGTACACGACAGAACATGGATTCTGTGTATCCAACCATGTGAGCCAGCAGCTTTCTTCATTCCACATACTCAATTCATCCGAGGGTCCATCTTTACTCTTACAATGAAATGATTGAGATAGCAGTAGAGGACCGATGGCATATACACGGAAGTTAACTGAGAGTGCCTCCAAAACTGGGCGTTCTAGTTCTTCGATGTGTTAACTAGTAATGCAGCTGCTGATAATGTACCTTGGCCTACCATTATTCCACTCTGAAAACCCGGATCCGAAATGTCTGTGACTAAGAGGAAGTAGGGCAGCTCCCTCAACCGTAGGGGGGCATTCCTGGGATGCAAGTGATTCTCACTTCATCAAGATATTCCTCGGTGAGGCAGCTTTCATCTGTCAAACACGAACATTATTCATCACAATACAAAGTACAATGGCAATTCCATCCAAAGTGCGAAGAACAGCTTGAAACTACAAAAGATATGAAATGTATACAATTGTTTCAACAACGCAATCATTTTCAAAATGTGGGTAGATAATATGCGACCGTTTGGATCGTGTAAGCTACACATTTGCACCCATAGAGATCAAAATATAATTAAGATTAATCACTTTTTTAACACATTGTATTCATTCCACCAACTTTCCATGGTATACATTCCCTATCTTAAAGTAAACTCTGTTTATAAAACTTTATTTCTGGGAATTTAGGTCAATTTTAAGACAATTTTGTTATCAATTTTCCAAAGAGATGATAATAAAACAGGTAACTCAAATCAAACACCCCCATTTCATAGGAGGAATAAAGTACAAAAAATGCTTAGGACAATATTAACAATGTCCTTTACCCGGTCAAACATTTCGTGCAATAGCCCATATACAGATTGGACAAAGTCTAATTCCTTTTAAAATCTCTTCGTTCATTTTCCGTGACGCATCGAAAAATCACGACTAGAAAACAGACCAAGATAGTTTATATCCATAGAGCCCACGTAATATTACTGTTTTCTGGGCGGAGAAAACTTGTCTCTATTATAATTTTTGGAATATTTTTATAAATTAGATTTTGAAATATTCTTAGAATCTGTAATTTTAGATTTTATTTAAAAATACCCAAAAAGTTTTTATCAATAAAACTATTTTACTCTACATTAAATTTACAGATACATTAAATCGGAGTATAAATCTTTGGGTGATACATTTTAAATTGTGATTGATTTTGATACACAGAAATCTCCTGCACACAAAAATGACATGCACAAATCTAGAAATGGTCCAAATTTTGAGGATAAAGAAAAACAGTTCGGCCATCAATACTAGATTCTTAGCCTACGCAAGACTTAAAAGTTCCATATATCACCATCCCCTTAGTTGATTGCAGGATGCAGCTTGATTGCTTATGCGTGGATGTAAATAAAAGGAAAAAGGACATAGCTTATTTACAATTCCTAGCACAAACAACTATGATGTTGACATTTGTTGCGTACCTTTGAGATATCCTTTGTCGATGAGCAGAGGAATGGAAAAGTAAGCGGTGAAACCGAACGCACTGGTCGGCCAGAAGGCAACCCTGGGAATACCATATTCGTTCGCAACATCCTGCGTCTTCGATAAAAGTTCATCCGACACTATAAAGGTGAGGGAGGAACGTTGGCAAGATGTCGGAGCCTCTGCATCAACTTGCGGAGGTGAAAGTGAGCGTTAGCCATCATAGATTGGAAGAGGACAGGAACATTTTGATTTAGAGTAGACCCATTTCGAGGAGGTAGGCCGTCCCGCAGAGTTTCGAATCGTATATTCGTATGATTCCTATTATCCAGAATGGAATCCTCATCATGGGTCAAAATCACCCCAGATTCAGCCAGACGTCTTTGGACAAATTCTGTAAGCACGAAAGTGATATAGAACTCGCGGGTGGAGAAAACATGGGCCAAATTCATGAAAGGCTTTATGTGGCCCTGCAGCGGAAAAGGAAATAATACGGCATGAAGGGACCATTGTGTTGCTTCCATGTGTTCATTCATTTGTCACCAAAAGGAAAAATAGAGGGATGTGAATTCTGGAAGAAGCACGGTGATGTAGAACTGTTTATAGAGATTTTTCGCAACATTAACTACTTCCCCATTAGAGTTGCAGCCCTGTAAATAGAAATATAAGAGTAATGCGGTCACTGTAAAAATTAATGTAGCTCTCTCCTCTTTTTTTTTTTTTACTTCTAATGTAATATCTAAGCATCTTCGATAATAGTCAATGTTTGGAATTTGGTGGGAGGCTGATCAAAATAAGTGAGTTCTTTGTTTGGAAATGGAAGGACGAAATATTTTAATCCCAGGGATTAGGCGTAAAGGATAAGTATATATTTCTGATCACACAATCAGAGTTGGTGTATCTCTTCGTCGAAAATGGAAGAAATGTATTTTGGCATGACCAGATCTTTTCTGTTGCTGTTGCTGCAGGAAGTTTTATCCTACAAACAGTTTCACTTTAAATTATAACCATTTCCAATTTAGAGTGGAAGCAAAACGAAACGACGATAATACTCCATAAAGAACATTGTCCTTAATCAATATTTTTCAGGTCAGCGGAAAAAATTATGTTTCATTGGCATAGTGGAACTTACCATGAGAGATAATCAGAAGGGATTTTCGAATTTTTTTCACACGGGTCAGCTTAAGTGTAATGGTAGTAAGTTAGCCCAGTAATTTCAGTCGTAACTTACATAAACAAATTGATGTAATTGTTTAGATTGATTATATTTATGGATACGGTGAATACATTAACAACAACATTGATAAACATAGAGTTTGATTATTTATTTATATGATATCATAATAAGTTTAAATTTTAAATAAATAATTTTTTTATTAAAATTTATAATTTTTATTAATTTATAAATATATTATATCAAATAGAATTAATTAGAAAAATAAAAATACAATTATAAATTACATTGTAAATCATATCTATAAAACTAAAATGTAATGTTGAATTTGAAAAAAAAACAATAATTTATAATTTATATTATATATTCACTATAACAAGTAGCTTTTTCTTGGGGACACAACAAATTAAATATAAATCAAGGCAAATGAGAAATAAAATAAATATTTTAAAAATAATACTGTGTCAAAATATGTTTAATAGTAAAATATTTAGGTAGATCAATCTCACTGACACTCCGACGCTATATCCATGGGAAAATCCAGGGAGATCAACATTACTGAGACTTAGTGGCCACTATATCTACTGGAAAATCCAGGTAAATCAACCTGAAAAGATCCACTCAGCCAAATTAACAAGACCAAAAGCATCAAAGAGCTTTGACCCGTAACTTCCTGATATGCAAGGTACTTAGTCACAGGAACCTGAACAAGTGAGCTATCCTTTGGGACCTATAGAAGGACTGACTTATCGAAGCAAGTGACAACTTTTCATCGTCAAGAAATATTTGTTTTTTAAATCTGAAATTTAGACGGATTTCTCTCAGCAGGTTATGATTACGTTTCAAATAGTGATTTTTTTGTTGGAACTTTATTTTTTTTGGGAATCCTGACTTTTGCTTTTTGTTTTAAATCTGAAATTGAAAATATAAAAATCTAAAACTTAATCTCTATTTGCACCGGATTTCATCAAAATCGGGCGAAAACCCATTTTCTCTCACTACATATTCCCTTGCAGAGATGGGACTCTTGCAGAACATATTCCACCTTCCTAGTTCGAATTGCAATGAAAATTTATTATAATTCACCTATTTTATTTTTGTCGAAATGACAAACAATTAAACCCCTTGGTCTGGGCGGTCTTGCTGTTGCAATGTGCTTTTTGTTTTTGGGGTATTTTAGTTTCTTGAACTAGACCAGTGGCTGTAAATTTCTCTTCGATTAGGTTAATGGTGTAAATTGTTATATATACAGGTGGATTCGTTCTTCCGCAATGCAAATCAGTGGACATGGCGAGGTCAATAAAAAAAAATCAGTTCACATTGGCGAATCTACAATATGATTAATGCCATGTCGAATAACGTTTAAAATAAAGTATGCGATGTTGAATAGGTATTAGAAAAGCGGAAGTTGAATTAATTTTAAAGTAATATGATAGGTACTTTTTCGTTTTTTTTGGGAGTTTTGGAATGGTATGGAAATGTTATTTATGTTGGGGAAAGGTCTGGAGTTTTGAAAATAGTTTTTTTTTTTTGAGTTTGGAAATTCCTGATTCTTTAAGGTTGGGGAATGAGAATTATGCTGTATTGCAAACAAAACATGAGCTTATATTGAAATTTAAGTACATACAAATTTTATAGAGAAATACGGTGAACTGTGCACAAAACATGAGGCTAAGTTGAAAGCTTCTCAGGAAGAAAGGTCAAAGACATCCTTAACACCAATATTCTTAATTGAGAAATTGGATCAATCTCTTGATGGGTTAAGGAAGCCTCTTGCGGCACCTAGACGTAAGGGTAATATTTGGGATGTCATGCTCATGAGTATATTTTTGTTGTTTATGTATATATATCTAAGAAGATTGTGTGCATATTGTATGCAGCAGTGAATGCTTAAACATTAAAGTGTTTTTTCTCTAAGAATAACTACAGAAACATATGTAAAATTGGTCCGTTGTATTTTAAGCCAAATTGTTTCAAAGACTCGTCATGTGTCAAAGAACTCAACTTCACATTTTATATTTATAAGAGAAAAAGACTCAGAGAGAAGGACACCAAGAGAATATATTTATATTCTCTATTTATATATTAAACATTTTATATATAAAAGAAAAAGACTCAGGCAAAAAGACGCTCAGAAAATATATTTATATTCTTTATTTAGATATAAGAAAGATGATATATTTATTATTTATATATTTAAATTGATTTTAGTATTTAAATATTTTGATTCAATATAAATTTTTATTATTATATAAATTATATGATTAAAAATAACTTTTTGTATTTCTTTTTTATTATATAATATTATCACTCGCAATTCACTGTTTGTTGTAAATTTTGTGAAACTTTTGACCATTCCTCATACTAGTACTCAAGTTCCCGGTTCAAAAAATTCATATAACATAACAAAAATATTATATTAATTAGATTTTCAAAGATATAATATATATTCTCATAATTATAATTTATAATTCTATATTAATTGAAAAAAATTAATTTTAATATTTAAAAATATGAATATCTTTTATTTCCTAATGTTTGAAATAATTTATTTCTTTCAAGAATATTTTCATTTTTATCTATAGTCTATTTGCAAAGTCAAGAAATAATTTATTTTTGAATTTTTTTTAAATGAGTGGCCAGATTTATAAAATATTTACATTATTTGTTCTCCAAACAATTATCACATCTCCTTCAAGAATATTTTGATTTGTTTTGAATGTTTATAAATATAATTTTTCTTCTTATAAATATTTTGAATGCATTGTTGTATGCAATTATCAATTAGTAATTTTGAATATATGTAATTTTGAATAATGTAATTGTATATTAGTAATTAGCTGGTGATGAAAAAGGGAGATGATCTTGTCAGGTATTAATTTTCACTTGGTAGGAGGATCAATTTTGCATATCTATTTCATTTTAAGTCTAGGTATTGTAACTTTTAAGAGCTAATTAACTCTTAATAGTGCCCCTCTAGGTATTACTGAATATATCTTGATTTTTTTTTATTATAATCTACAACCTCAATATTAACAACATCTAATGCATCTAATGAGAACAATCAAATAGGATTAGAAAACAACATCTACACTAAAATCAATGCATCTAGTCCAAACAATCAAATAAGATTAAAAAAAAACATCTACACTGAAATCAATGCATCTAGTTCATCAAATCAAATGAGATTAGAAACCAACATTTACAGTGAAATCAATGCATCTAGTGCAAGCAGTCAAATAGGATTAGAAATCTACATCTACACTAAAATTAATGCATCTAGTGCAAGAAATCAGATAATTAGAAATCAACATCTACACTGAAATCAATGCATCTAGTGCAAACAATCAAACATGATTAGAAATCACCATCTACACTAAAATCAATGCATCTAGAGTAATCAAATAGGATTATAAATAAACATCTACTCTAAAATCAATGCAGATAGTGCAAACAATCAAATATAACTAGAAATCAACATCTATACTAAAATCAATGCATCTAGTCCAAGCAATCAAACACGATTAGAAATCATCATCTAAACTGAAATCAATGCATCTAGTGCAAGAAATATCCTTCCCTCTCTCCCCCCTCCATCTATATCTATATCTCCCTCCGTCTCTCCCTCTTTGTCTCTCTATCTCTCTCTTCTTCCCTCTCTTCACCTTCCGTCTATATCTCTATCTCCTTTTGCCTTTGCTTTCTCTCTCTATATCAACCCCAAACCATACACACTCTTTCCCCATATCTATATATCTCTCTCTCCCTCTCCCTCTCTCTTCCCCTTATCTCCCTCTCTCCACCTTCTATCTCTCTTCCATACTACTCTCCTCTTTTCCCTCTCTCTCTATCTCTCTTATCACTCCTTCTCTCTCTCATGCCCTCCCTCTCTTCCTTATTTTCTCTCCCACCTCCCTCTATCCCCCTGCCCCTCATATCTCTCTTTTCCCTCCAACCACTATCTCCCTACCTCTCTCCTTCTCTCTCCTTCTCCCCCTTCCTTCCGTCTCCCATTATTTGTCTCTCTATCTCACCCCAAAACCTACACACTCTCTCTCCATCTCTCTCTCTCTCCACTTTTCTCTCTTTATTTCTTTCTTCTTCAATCCCTCTCTCCCCATCAAACTCCATCTCTCTATCCCTCCCTCTCCCCCCCTCTCTCTCAATTCCTCTCTTTTATCCTTCCCCTCTCTCCCTTTCTCTCCTACGTGCCTATTTCCCCAATCTCTCTCTCTCTCTCTCTCTCTCTCTCTCTCTCTCTCTCTCTCTTTATCTATATCTCTCTTCCCTCCAACCTTGTCACTAGCTCCCTCCCTCTCTGCTTCTCTCTCTCCCACTCTCTCCCCCCTCCATATTTATGTCTCCCTCTTTCTCTCTTACCCTTATCTCCCTCTCTCACTCCTCTCTTTATTTCTCTCCTCATTCCTCCTCTCCCCTCTCCATTTTATCTCCATCTCTCTCTTGTCACTCCCTTGTCTCTCCACCTCTATCATTCTATGTTTTTTTCTTCCCTCCATATATATCTAGAGTTAATATATACGATGATATATTAATATATATTATAATATTACAAATTGAATAATATATTAAATTTAATAATGTATTAATCCAAAGTTATTAAATTGAATAATAATAATAATAATAATAATAATAATAATGATATTTTATTATTTTATTTAATGATGTTTTTTATATGGCATGATAGCCAATTTTATAATAAAACTACATCAAATTAATATTTTCAAATATTACAACTTTGATGTGGAAATATTTATGTCTTTCAAGACTATAATATATCCATAGGATATTATTTTTCCTTTTAAAATAAGTTTACAAATATTTAATTGAAAAAATATTGAATTAACCTTTTTCCTTTATTTAAGAAATCATATTGCCTTTAGTAAAGAGTAAGGATGTTTAAAATTTCACCTAATTTGGAAGTTTAATGTGGTAACTTTTTTGTTAAAGGTAAATTTATGACCCATTCAAATTCACTTATATGATAATTAGATAATTTCTCATCCATTCAAACTATATCTAATAATACATAGTTATATTTTAGTAATTAATCTTAGTCCATCAATAAGATTTAAAAGTTATATATAATATAATTTAAGATTGAAGCTAATGTTTTGGGTGACATTAGCGAAAATTAATTTTATTATTTTTTGAGGACGTGACATACTTACACATAGGGGTCATATTGGGTTGCAGAATGTGCCTCTAGGCCCAATGATATTGCCTTTAATAAAGAGTAAAGATGTTTAGAATTTTACCTAATTTGGAATTTTAATGTGGTAAATTTTTTTGTTGAAGGTAAATTTATGACCCATTCAAATTCATGTATATGATAATGAGATAATTTATTATCCATTCAAACTATATATACTAATACATAGTTATACTTTAGTAATTAATCTTAGTCCATTAATAAGATTAAAAGTTATATATAATATAATTTAATGTTCAAGCTAATGTTTTGGCCGACATTAGCAAAAATTATTTTTATTATTTTTTGAGGACATGACATACTTACACATGGGGGTCATACTAGGTTGTAGAATGTGCCTATCAGCGCAACAAGCCTATTAATTATTTTTCTAGTTGTTTAGAGAGACAACCAAAAGATTGTTGATTTAATTTTCAACCCGAGGTTTGGAGGGGTACTTGCAAATTACCATCCATTGTATATGCTAGTACAATCATGTATGTGCCTGAAATTGTTGTAACTAAATGATTGTCATAGTTATAGATATATTGATTCTTTTACAAGTCACCAAGTGATCTAAGTCACATCTCTTTTGTACAAATGTAGAGGAACATTGTCTAAACTATGTTGCAAGAAAGTGAATTGTAAGAAAAAAATCAATCTAAGAGGAAAGTGAATCATAGTAGGATCTAAAGGTGACTTGCTCAAGTGTTAAAATGATCTCCATTAATTCACACTTTCTTTTAAAGAAAATATAAACAATATAACCAATTGAAAATGTTTAGGGAAATACAGTAATTTAACTCTATAAGATAGGAGAGTTGTAACAACATGAGTTGCGACAAAAACCTTAACTTAAGAAATGTTTTAAATCTTTCACGAAACCAATTTAGTGAGTAAATGAAGATAACATCAACACTTAAGATACAACAATAATGATCCAGGTGGATGTTGGTGGCCACCCACCAACCCATTTGGACCCCCACAACTGTCTCTTTCAGTCTTTTCAGTTTCCTAAATTGTAGCACAGTTTACTATTTTTAGCAGTTTTTCGGGTCCTGAACTTCCGGAGCCGTTTTGAGGCCCTAAACGACGTTTTTTTTGGGATTCTGGGGCAACATGGGTCCATGGACCCATGTTGCCTCCCAAAATGGTAGTACTCGGATAGATCTTTCTAACGAGCTATCGTGCGCGTCAAACGGAGATCGTATGCCAAAGTTACGACCCCGGGAAATTGATGTACCAATTTACCCAAACGGGGCCCACAATTTGGCGTTTCATCTTCTAGGGTTAGGTTTCGGGATGTGAAGGGTTTTCCATTGTTTCTCAACAATAAATAGGCCTTCGAGCCTCATTGTAACACAGTTCGGAACAGTTCAGAGGCATGTAGCCGCACATCTCTTCTCAGAGATAAGCTACCATCGCCCTAGGTGGTTTATTTCCATTTCTGGTTGTAAGCATATTTCAGTATTTTCCATTAATGAAATGAAGCATTATTTCCGCTGCACCTCTGTGTTTATGGTTATTGCATCTCTGTATTTATGGTTATCTCTGTAATCTATTGCGTTCCTGTTTAAATCCGGATCAGTGGTATCAGAGCAGTCTGCTTTTTCTCTGTTTTTCTTTGCATGTCCCCAACGAGGTCGGGATATAAGGAGTTAGGGCTTGAACTGGTCGAACCTTTGCAAGACCAGCCTCGAAAATCCCGACGGCCTCCCATGGCGGATGAGAAGAAAGGCGAGGGAGCAGGAGATCCTATCAAAATCTTGCTCGAAGAAGCGCTCGAGCGGCAAAGGAACGCGATGATGGATAGCTTTGCGCAGATCCTTCAGCGCCTACCCAGAGGCGACGCATCGGCTTCCAACAGCGACTCTGGAAATGCCACACCGTTCAAGGTACAAGTTAATTTTGAAATCCCCATCTTCGAGGGTCAAATAGACGCAGATGTCGTAGATAAATGGTTAAATCTGCTAGATGGGTATTTTTCTGTTCATGAATTTTCAAGTCGGGAAAAGATTGTTTTCGCTCTTCTCAAAGCAGCCCCCCACGTCAAGGACTGGTGGGAAACCTACTGCGAGCAGAAGGATGAAAGTACAGGCTCACTATTTTCAGCCGCACCCACTTGGAATGACTTCCGGGATGCCATCAAGGAGCAGTACTACCCTGTCGGAAGCTATGAGGACAAATACATCAAATGGACCACACTGCGGCAGGGACGAGACCAAGATGTGTCGGAGTTCACAAACATTTTTCATACCCTTCGCACACAGTTGGGTATCAAAGATTCTGAGCTGCATCTGGTACTCAAATACCGCAACTGCCTGCACAGATACATCCAGGAAGAGATGGTGTTCTTGAACATCTCCTCTCTCGGCACGGCCTACCGATATGCTGTCAAAATCGAGCAAAAGTTCAAACAGAAGAAGCGAGACTTTGGATCTGCAAATCCGAAGCCCAAAGGAAAAAACCCAGGCGGGGTGACCCAAGACAACCCGTCGAAGCCGCAAGAAAAGAACAACACCACGAAGCCGAGGAAGGACACAGGAAAGTGGTGTGAGTTCCACAAGAGTCCCACTCATAACACAAGTGAGTGTCGGACCAAGCAGTCGTTGGTGGCCGAGTTGAAGGCTTCCGAATCATATGCATGTTCCGACCCTGAGCCAGAACCCGACAAGGGGAATGGCAAAGGGAAGCAGATCATCGATGCGGATCCTAGTGCCACTGTTGCCACCGCGAAGATCCAGAAAGATGAGCCCGAAAATCCAGAGGAAGGGGAGCGTCTTTTCCACTCACAGATGTGGGTGAAGGGTTCGCCGCTACAATTCATTGTCGACAGTGGCAGCCAAAAGAACCTCATTTCAGCAGAGGTCATGAAGCGGTTGGGCCTACCGACTACACCACACCCACAGCCGTACAATATCGGGTGGCTTCATGAAGGACGAGATCTCAAAGTTCGCCAGCAGTGCCGCCTTCCCTACAGCATCAAGCCCTTCACAGACGAGGTATTGTGTGATGTTACACCTCTGGATGTTTGTGATGTATTATTAGGCCAGCCATACTTGTGGAGGCGACATGCTGTGTATGAGTCAAGGCCTCGTGCTGTCATTATTTCTTTAAATAATTCATTATACAGAATACCGGAGGTAGCCCCACCTACCGCCACATCTTTGATCACTACCAAAAAAGGCAGCAAGCTCATATCACAGACCAGGAAATTCATCTGTCTGGTTCACTCCCAAAGTAAGGGGAAGATCGTTGCTACATCCATGACCCCTGCAAAGGGTTCCTCCACGCAGCAGCAGCGGAAAAGGGATACGGTCATGATAAAACACAGGAACAACTTCTCCTCACCCACAAAGATACCACACAAGTTTCAGGTGGGCAACAATGTCTGGTTGCATCGACAGAAAGAACGCCTTACCAGAACCCATCAGAAGCTCAGACCACTCCGACATGGTCCTTACAGCAGTACCAAGGCGATGGGGAACAATGCTTTGGAGCACATCATTCCTCCATTCCTCCGCCTGCACCAAATGTTCAATGTGGACCATCGTCGACCATGCTTCCCACCATCACTGGACACATCAGAGATTGCAGGACAAGTTCAGCAGATGGAGGAACTCAACGCAATGGGGACCATTGCTTCCTAAGGGGGGAGGAATGATCCAGGTGGATGTTGGTGGCCACCCACCAACCCATTTGGACCCCCACAACTGTCTCTTTCAGTCTTTTCAATTTCCTAAATTGTAGCACAGTTTACTATTTTTAGCAGTTTTTCGGGTCCTGAACTTCCGGAGCCGTTTTGAGGCCCTAAACGACGTTTTTTTGGGATTCTGGGGCAACATGGGTCCATGGACCCATGTTGCCTCCCAAAATGGTAGTACTCGGATAGATCTTTCTAACGAGCTATCGTGCGCGTCAAACGGAGATCGTATGCCAAAGTTACGACCCCGGGAAATTGATGTACCAATTTACCCAAACGGGGCCCACAATTTGGCGTTTCATCTTCTAGGGTTAGGTTTCGGGATGTGAAGGGTTTTCCATTGTTTCTCAATAATAAATAGGCCTTCGAGCCTCATTGTAACACAGTTCGGAACAGTTTAGAGGCATGTAGCCGCACATCTCTTCTCAGAGATAAGCTACCATCGCCCTAGCTGGTTTATTTCCATTTCTGGTTGTAAGCATATTTCAGTATTTTCCATTAATGAAATGAAGCATTATTTCCGCTGCACCTCTGTGTTTATGGTTATTGCATCTCTGTATTTATGGTTATCTCTGTAATCTATTGCGTTCCTGTTTAAATCTGGATCAAATAAGCCTATAGTTTTGAGTTGTAGCAATGTAAATTATCATAGTTGTGGAAATTAGTGACTTAGGGTTGAAAAAATACAAAAATCAAAGTTAATGTAGAAATAAATAGAAAAAATAATTACAACTAAGTCTATGTTATGTATGGATATAGTACCTGAATAAGGAGGGCGGCCTACCTCCTTTGGAAAGGCACTAAGTAGAAAGACAATAGAATGTGAATGGTTGACATAATATTACTCTAATTAGAGAGGAAAGAAAATCAAATTTCATAAGTATGGAAAGTACAATAAAATTCTTAGTTTTTGGTTACTAGTTCCTAGTTACCCACCTAAAGGAGAATAGAAGGTTTTTATAAAAGATGTTTTCTATTTAAATAGTTGAAACAACTGGAAGGATAACCATGGTAACTAGGCTATTCATCTTGTTGCATCATATTATCTAGAAAATAATAGAAAACAAGCATTGTGTGGCACGATTCAATTATGTGATAGGTGGTAGTTGGGTCATCCTCTTTTCTTGGTCATCCAATTTCTCATGAGAAATTGTTGTCGATTACCCGACCGATCCAAAATTGGTAGTTAGATAGTTTACTGTTACGTTGATGCAATAGGCACAAAGTTGTAGCATTGCTATGAAAGTTGCAACAACTAGAAGAATACAAAGTGGGAGCAATGCATCACTAGAAGAGGAACCACAAGTTGCAACAAAAATGTCATCAGAAGTACAAGTCACAATGATAAGAATTGTAACACTAGATTCATAAAAATGATGTCAATAATCTAAATTTGTGTCTCTTTGTTGTTTCATCCTAGATTTGCAAATGAAGTGAAGAGTTGTAGCAATGATAAATAGTTGTAGCAACTATGGTCACATCTCACAGTTGTAGAAATTAAACCTTTCCTAGCATAAGAATGTTGTAGCACATATAGGGAGTTGAAAAACCTACAAATAGTTGCATCCATTACTGAGATATCTATGTTGAGTAGTACTTGTGTAGCATTTGTATCTTATATGCCGCTATTAGCACATAAAAGAAACCATTTCCCAAAAAATTTGAGAATAATTGTTGAAATGGAACATATAAGGATATCCCTACCTTGACCAAAAATGTATCAAAATGGATGGAAAAGGTAATAAGAAATGATTGAAATTTGGAAAATGGTGGAGAAAGTTTATTAAACAGATGCTAAAAATATGTCGAATTAAGCATTTGTCATCTTCCCCCAGTCAAATTCATTACATGTCCTCATGAAACTAATAGTTGGTATAAATCTAAGAATGTGCGGATCCCATGGGGGTTACTGAGAACGTAATCAATATATGCTACCTCATCTTCACGAAAATACCTCCCCTTTTCCTAAATTTCCCTCCAACAACGCCATTTCTTCCTTTCTAGTCAACCAATAATCATTCCTATACTCTATAGTTGGAAACCAAATCATATAATAGTGGAGTTTCAACCCAATCTATTTTATTCCACAACTCTCCATGCGTTTAATGTATTTATGCACTCTTTCCAATTATATCTTCATATTGTTAAAATTGAAGGGGTATTTTCTTTGGGTTTCTTCTATAGCTTGATTCCACCATTCCACACACGTTTCCATAGCTAATTTCTCTATTATCTCAATTTGTGTCCTAAAATATGTGATGGTTTTCTATTTATTCTTAGTTACGAATTCTACATGTTAGGAAGAGAAATTCCATTGCTTATGAATATTAAGTTACTATAAGGGCATGTGATACTCACCCCTAATTGAAAAATTAATGGAAAAATTATGTTGTGCAATTTATTGATTGATTTCAAGTTAACATGGTTAATGAGGTAGGACAAGAATTCTCTCAATTGTACATCACACACAAAATCATTGGGTTTCAAAATGGGATATTTAAATATGGAAGCATTGTGTTCATAAAGCTCCTAGAGGAAGTTCTTCTTATCATTGGTTCATGCACAGTAGGCCTCTAGAAATGTGGTTCGGCTTGTGATTTAATGACTTACTAGTGATTATAGATTTCCTTTGCAACATTTTGATTTTTTCTCATAGAAGCATGTTGTAATAATTTAAATTTATTGCTATGTTGACCATGGTTGGTTTAAACCAAAGCCAAGCATTGTGAGGTTCATTCGTAATTAAATTTTTTGTTTAATTTTTAAATTAGAATTTTCTATGATGATTTTTTCTTTTTTACAGCTTGGTGCCAAAGGAATTTTGGTTGGTTGCACTCGTCGCTGGAAGATTTCTCATCCTCCTCATCCAACCTCCTTGTCCAGACCATGTAAGTCTTCCTCCTCGTCTAGACCAGGTAAGTCTCCCTCCTTGTCTAGCCTCCTCGTTTAGACCAGGTAAGTATGCCTCCTCATCTAGCCTCCTCGTTTGGACCAGGTAAGTCTCCCTCCTTGTATGCTATATTTCCTTACCCCATGTGATATGCCACAACATATGGGTACAAATGATCTTCTCACAATCGTATTAGTAATTTCTTTTGTCACCTGATAGGTTACTAGCATCAAATTCACCACTATTATCATTTTTTTTAAGATTCTCTTCCCTTAGCTCATCCTTCCCAAGTCTTACTGGGGAGTGTTCACTCAACTTGTAGTTAACCGAGTCAAAGGGACTTATCATACTAAAGAAGATAAGATTAAACCTTACAAGGCACTTTTGGATAGACTTAGAGCAACCTTTGACAAATTTTATATAGAGTATATTCGGTTTCCAACATGTTGATGCCATGTCCTCGGCCACTTCCCCTGCTAGTACAATAGAACTATTCTTCCTCTAATTCTGATGCTTCCTCCTCTCTTGGAACTGGATAAACTCAATCTCGAATGGTATATGCGACAGGAGACTATGCAATTACTTCATAATAAAATGTGCTCACCTCTAGCTCAGATTCCCCCAAATCATTGTTGTCACATGGAGTACCCTAATTCTTCTTGACACCGGGAATCATTGTTGTCACATTTCCCACTTTTCTTTGATTTGGATTTTATAATATAAACCTACGAGTTGTAGTTTAAAGAAACACACTTGTAATAAATTATTTGCAGTTTTGCTCAAAACAAGATTTGATCTATTTTAAGTATTTTTTTCTCATTTTGAAATTGCTTTTGAGGCATTTTATAATGACAAAATCTTAGCTACTAATCTCTTACATATATTTATCGGTGGATACAACAATATAATGTCATCCACATGGCAAAGACTGTAATTGTAAGAATGTAACTTATTTTCTAGTTCTCTGTTTTTCTCTACTGATTATACCATATTGTGTAGTATTTGCTAAAGTGCTAGATTAACTTTGTACTAGAAAATACCTGCAAACTTTTAGTTCAATCCTCCACATTATCAATTTTTTCTAGGTCACTTTTGCTTCCCTTTACAGTAATGTCTGGTGGCATTACAAACATGACTTTCCTCCCTCTGTCTATACTAACTTTGCAACTATTCTTTCATTGTCCATAGTGCTACACTGTTCACCATTGACATTGATTATGTTTTCTACTTGAAACTCCTTGCTTAAAACTAGTTTTATGTTTGGGTTGTGGTATATTTAGAATTTCACTGGGATATACATTTATCTTTGTTATAGGTTAGCGAAGCTACAAGACTTTCATCCCTATCGAAGAGACCGAGATCTATTAGTGATAAACTTCATCCAAAATTCAGAACAATTCTAGCTCTGCAGTCATTAAAGCAAGATTCGCTTTGGCTTATTTGGGATTCATTTTTTCAGTTTTAGCACATTTGAGAGTCATTGTTTTAAGGCATCAATTATGAGAAAAAAAATTATCTCTACAATTTGATTGACGGAACAATGGAGATCTTTATGGACCTATATCTTGTGGCGTGAAATCTAGGATTTAAAATCAAGCCATATATTTTCTAATATATATATATGATTGATTAATTTACTCTTAATTGATAATATGATAATATTCAATAAAATTTGAAGGAAAACAGACATTGCCTACATATTTATGGATGCTATATATGTTGAAATATATAATATGAAATATGATATCAAAATCAGCCATATATCTTTGCATCTAAATGTGTATAACATTATTTATAAATCTTCTTAAATGCATCATTTTTGCCTTACATTTTATTGGAGAGGTTGAAAATAGAAGTTAATTTTAGAGAATTGAACTATTTCAAACTCTGTGTCAAGTTTGAAATAGTTCAAACTAAGATTTACGCATAGGATTTGTTGTGAGTAAATTATTCCTCCATTGAAATTGATTCTTCAAACCCAACCTAATTAATATGGCTAGAAAATAGTGCACTCAACCATCTGGTCTATAATTTGATGCATTCTTTTGAGGAATTATTTGGTGGAGTAACTTCTCTAAGTTGTTGTTAGAAGATCCTCCATCCTGGACAGCGTGCTTCGCAGCTTGTTTCAGTTTTCCAACTCTTTTCCTCATTTTAACTCCTTCCTCTCCTCCTATCAAATTCCTCACCAACACTGCCACCTCTTCCCTCTTCACCGTCTTTTTTAAATGCATTCCTATTGCCCACTCTTCACAAATGAATTTCGCATTTATATGTTGATCGGCCAAAAAGGGCCAGCATATCATCGGCACTCCCGCGCTTATGCTTTCCAACGTGGAGTTCCACCCGCTATGAGTGAGAAACCCTCCCACAGAAGGGTGGGACAGTACTTTTATCTGGGGTGCCCACCCCACCAACAGACCTCTATCCTTTGTTTCCTCAATGAATTCCTTTGGCAATATGGCAGATTCACCATTAACTATATCTGACCGGATAACCCACAAAAAGTGTTTTTGGCTGGAGGCCAATCCCCATGCAAAATTCCAGTAGTCGTTCATTGGACAAAACTGCAATGCTTCCCAAACAAACGTACACGACAGAACATGGATTCTGTGTATCCAACCATGTGAGGCAGCAACTTTCCTGATTCCACATACTGAATTCATCCGAGGGTCCATCTTTACTCTTACAATGAAATGATTGAGATAACGGTAGAGGACCAATGGCATATACAGGGAAGTTAACTGAGAGTGCCTCCAAGACTGGGCGTTCCAGTTCTTCGAATGTGTTGACTAGTAATGCAGCTGCTGATAATGTACCTTGGCCTACCATTATTCCACTGTGAAAACCAGGATCCGAAATGTCTGTGACTAAGAGGAAGTTGGGCAGCTCCCTCAACCGCATTCCTGGGATGCAAGTGATTCTCACTTCATCAATATATTCCTCGATGAGGCAGCTTTCATCTGTCAAAGACGAACATTATTCATCCAAAGTGCGAAGACCAGATTGAAACTACAACAGGTATTAAAGGTATACAATTGTTTAACAACATAATTATCGTTAAAGGTATACAATTTTTTAAACAACATAATTATCTGACATGTGGGATGGATCACATATT
The DNA here is from genome assembly GCA_031772625.1 of Pinus tabuliformis. Taxonomy (NCBI): domain Eukaryota; kingdom Viridiplantae; phylum Streptophyta; class Pinopsida; order Pinales; family Pinaceae; genus Pinus; species Pinus tabuliformis. Next base: position 1,608,388,041 of record CM062817.1, on the reverse strand, counting down.
TTATACAGGTTATTTTGAAATTTTTTAACAATATAAAAAACTCTGGGATGGATCACTGTTAAATCGTGTTATTTTCTAAATCTTTAATAATATGAAAAACTGTGAAAGTCTCCCTCACTCGACATAATCTATTTTCAAAATATAAATTTAAATGATATATTTTAAGCCGTACTATTTCAAAATCTCTAAGACTATAAAAACTATGAAAATCTCCCATCACTCACTGCATAATCCATTTTCAAAATGTAAGTAATAATATGTGACCGTTTGGATCGTGTAAGCTACGCACTTCCATCCATACAGATCAAAGTCTTAATCAATTTTCGAACCCATTGTATTTATTCCACCAACTTTTCATTGTATACATTCCATATCTTAAAGTCAACTTTGTTTATAAAACTTTATTTTTAGGAATTTAGATAAAGTTTAAAACAAATTTATTATCAATTTTCCAAAAACATGATAATAAAACAGGTAACTCACCATCAAGCACAGCCATTTCACAGGAGGTAACTCACCATCAAGCACAGCCATTTAGCAATGTCCTTTACCCGGTCAAACATTTCGGGCAATAGCCCATATACGCACAGTTTGGAGAAGGTGTAATTCCTTTTAAAATCACTTCGTTCATTTTCCGTGACGCATCGAGAAAGGCCATATACATTTCAGGATATAGGAGCAGGTCCAGAAATTGGAAGTTCAATCGAAATGAGATGTGTAAAATATATATCTATAAAGTAAAATATTCAAAAATTTAGGATATTGTAATATTAATTTGTATTTATATTTTTAATTATTTAAAATTTTATGTAAAGTTTTATATATATATATATATTTTACAATTAATTATGATAAAGCATAAATTTTGGAAATAAATATTAATATTGGAATATTAATTTATATGCGTATTTTTAATTATTTAAAAACTTATGTATAGTAATATTTTTAATTATATATATATAATTTAATTATATCAATTTTACAATTAATTATAATAAAATATAACTTTTGGAAATAAACAGTTTATAGTATCTTAAAATTAAAATGTTTAATGTTTTAAGTGAATATTATATTTTCATTTATTTTAGAGTTCTATTTTACTTATAATAATAAGTAGAGTGTTTATAGAAAAAAAAATAGAAGATTATATAAAACTTATTTCAAAAAAATTATGTATTAATTTATATATTTAAAATCAAAATGAATTTTGTGAATTACAATTTGAGAATTCTGATTACTTTGTATAAATATGTCTAAGATTTAAAGGAAAGATTAAAGCTGGGAAAAGTAAAAGTACTGGCATCAACTATGAAACCTTTGTTTACTGATTTGATATTGGCATTGATATATATAAGATTTCTGTTTTGTTTACGAGACATAGACAGTGTTCAAAATTGAACACGTCAGAGCCCTTCAAAGGGCCTCTGACATGTCAGAGAAGTAACGGGAAATTTTTAAATATGATTTTTGTCATTTAAAAAAAAAATTGGAATAATATCTAAAAATTTTTAAGAAGGGCTGTTAAATTTTCAACTTTTTTTTAAAATTTCATTTTTTCTAAAATTAAAATTTTAAGAATGTTGAATTTGGGAATTTCCTTTCATGTTAAAACTTAAATCCTATTTGAGAAACTCCCATTTCAAAAACAACAGTTTCTTTTTTAGTTGTTTTTCCTAATTGTGCATATGATGCAAGTTTTTATTACTTATTATGCCAAAATTACCTTTTCATACCATTACATTTGGCAGTTTCTAAGTTGCTCCCATTTTAAAAACAACAGTTTCTTTTTGAGTTGCTTTTTCTAATTGTGCATATGATCCAAGTTCTTATTAATTATTATTTAACAATTACCCTTTGATACCATTTCATTTGGTAGTTTCAATTGAGAGCCACTAGGTTTGACAACGATTTAAGCTGGAGAGGAGCGCATTCCACAGGGTTGCTAACGTACAGGATTTTATTTGTTTGTAGATTCCCAATTCCTGGTATGTTTTCATATTCCCAATTTCTAAATGAGTTACTTGTATCAGTGTTAGTAAATGTGGTAGTGACTTGGAGGCAAGATACTAGTAATCAGAGAACAGATTTATCTTTGTTCATAATAATTATAGATGCCACCTCAAATCTGGAAAATATGTTGTGGAATGCTTGTAGTTTGCTTACAAACATGAAATGTGAAATAATTATAGATGCCACCTCAAAAAATAGATAAGTCAAAATTTTAATTAAAAAATAGTTATCTTTTGTTCCCTTCAAAACTATTTACCCTTATGGTTGACATCATTATCTTCAATCTTTTTTATTACATATTTTTTGTTTTGAGACCAAATTTTTCCTAATACTTTTCTCTTTCCATCTTGTGATAACCTGGCCACTTATCTGCTCAAACAACCTCTTTAGTAAATATTATACTATTATATATTTCATTTTTATTCCTGCCATTACATAATCATAATCACACCCTAGAATCAAAACAACCGCAATAATTCTGATCATAGTCACACCATAGAATCAAAACAACCACAACAATTCTGGTGTCATATGCATTCATTGGTCAATAATTAACCTTAAAATCCACACTTAAACATTTGCAATGCATTCTTCGCTAGGAATGCGCTGATATCCTGGAAGACACCCTTAGAATGGCAGTAACATGCAACCAAATTCAAAATCTAGTACAACAAGCATAAGGAATAACAAGCCCAAAGCCCCACAAAAAAATGCAATTTTTATAGATAAAATGAACTTATCACTGGATTTTATGCTTGAACTTTGAGGCCTGCTCCTGTGAGGTATGGTTTGTCTTTTTGTGGTACTGAATCTTTATCCAACGGAGGCCAGCTGAAGTTCCTGCTTTGGCCTTCTTTGCACCTGTGCTTGCAGCAGATTTTGCCTTCTCAAACCCTGTACTCGCTACAGATTTCACCTCATTATGATCTCCCAATTTGCCCTTACTCTTCGCAGACTCTTCAGAGCTAAATTCCTCGCTGTAATCCCGCTGATCAACGCCTGAAGCATTGCTGTACTGGTGGGCGAATTTAGGTGCCATCTCATTGGATTTAGCAGCCAAGGCCATTGCAAACTGAACTTATCTTGAAACTGAGAGTGAGACCAGAGGATGTATATGCAGGAATAGAAATAGGAATTGGAATTCCTTCTCAGTCCCAGACTGTATATACCTCTTCATGGGAGGAGATATGTATATATACAATGTATATATACACCGGTGAATAGAGTATGGCCTGCCTAATTGGGAGTGGGTGGATACACATTCAGGGGAGACCTTGATAACCTTGATAACCTATTCAGTTTATAATAGAAAAAAAATTGATGTCTATTTTAACACTTATAAAAGAAAATAAATTTAATACTACATAGCATTTTTAGATCCAAAATTAAAATCAATCTAAATTGGTAATATAAATATTTTATCAATACTTTAATTTAATATTTTGATTGAAAACCCTTACCCACACATAAATCTATCAAACTATCCCATGCCAAACACGAAACCGCCTCATCAATTATAAAAATTAGAAATACAGCCCACAATTTTCCAAATCCGCCTCGCTTATGAATACAACCCACTGTTTTTTAATCCCTTGTCTTCTATAAAATACAACACCCTTCTTCGATTCCTCAGAGCTTCTCTTGCGTTATTCAGTTTATAATTGAAAAAAAATTGATGTCTCTTTTAACACTTATAAAAGAAAATAAATTTAATGTTTTATGGCATTTTTAGATTCAAAATTGAAATCAATCTAAACTGGTAATATGAATATTTTATCAATACTTTAATTTAATATTTTGATTGAAAACCCTTACCCACACATAAATCTATCAAACTATCCCATGCTAAACACGAAACCGCCTCATCAATTATAAAAATTAGAAATACAGCCCACAGTTTTCCAAATCCGCCTCGCTTATGAATACAACCCACTGTTTTTTAATCCCTTGTCTTCTATAAAATACAACACCCTTCTTCGATTCCTCACAGCTTCTCTTGCATTGTTCAGTTTATAATAGAAAAAAAATTGATGTCTCTTTAACACTTATAAAAGAAAATAAATTTAATGTTTTATGGCATTTTTAGATCCAAAATTAAAATCAATCTAAATTGGTAATATGAATATTTTATCAATACTTTAATTTAATATTTTGATTAAAAACCCTTACCCACACATAAATTTATCAAACTATCCCATGCTAAACACGAAACCGCCTCATCAATTATAAAAATTAGAAATACAGCCCAAAGTTTTCCAAATCCGCCTCGCTTATGAATACAAACCACTGTTTTTTAATCCCTTGTCTTCTATAAAATACAACACTCTTCTTCGATTCCTCAGGGCTTCTCTTGCGTTATTCAGTTTATAATAGAAAAAAATTGATGTCTCTTTTAACACTTATAAAAAAAAAAAATTTAATGTTTCATGGCATTTTTAGATCCAAAATTACAATCTAAATGGGTAATATGAATATTTTATCAATACTTTAATTTAATATTTTGATTGAAAACCCTTACCCACACATAAATCTATCAAACTATCCCATGCCAAACAGAAACCGCCTCATCAATTATAAAAATTAGAAATACAGCCCACAGTTTTCCAAATCCGCCTCACTTATGAATACAACCCATTGTTTTTTAATCTCTTGTCTTCTATAAAAGAAAATAAATTTAATGTTTCATGGCGTTTTTAGATCCAAAATTAAAATCAATCTGAATTGGTAATATGAATATTTTATCAATACTTTAATTTAATATTTTGATTGAAAACCCTTACCCACACATAAATCTATCAAACTATCCCATGCCAAACACGAAACCGCCTCATCAATTATAAAAATTAGAAATACAGCCCACAGTTTTTCAAATCCGCCTCGCTTATTAATACAACCCACTGTTTTTTAATCCCTTGTCTTCTATAAAATACAACACCCTTCTTTGATTCCCCAGAGCTTCTCTTGCGTTCACGTTTTGTTATCATTTTTATACGTCTGAATAACTATCCTAGTTGCAATGAAGCTTAATTTATTCAGTTTATAAGAATTGATAATAATTTCAAATGAGTGGTCATTAATTTTGCTCATATATTTGTGTTGACTATGAATGTATGCTCTAAAACAGAATATCCTAAAGTCTAATTGGTGAACAAGGACCAAAGCGATACCTTGATTGATTTAATAATAGCAAAATATAAGAGATTTAAAGGGACCAAACATTGAAAGATTATCAATTTCATTAACATTGTATCCCAAATGAATTATGTAACCCAAACTCTAATTCATGAAGCTAGACCAAAGTGATACATAGATTGATTTAATAATAGCACAATATAAGATATTTAAGGGTAACAAAAATTGAAAGATTATCAATTTCATTGCCAATAAAGTTAAGGGTAAATTAAATTACAATCAATTGTCTCTCATAATAACTTATTTTGAACATAAAAGTTTAGTTAATGAAATGAACATAGAAGAATAATGAGTAAAAATAGAATAATAAGATGTAAGTGGAAAAGATTTAACAACAATTTTTTTTTTTTTTTTTTTTTAAGAAGTAAGAAAATAATTTTTTTATATCTTTTTAAATTAAACAAAGAAATTTAAAATGCTATATTTTAGAGTAGAAACACAAGTTTTTGGTCATGATATACAAAGCAATTTAATTGCACTAGAAAAAACTCACACTCATAAGTGAATTGATTATTGTTCCTTCACTTTATTTATTTTTACAAAAATATAAACAAGCATTTTGAAGGATAAAAAAATTGGAAGTTATTCAATCAATCAAAGTATTGTTTAAATCCCTATACAATAATGACATTGATCAAAGTATATCTACCTATATTTTGATCCTAGAGACGTCTAATATCACATGTTTGCAATAGTGAAATGAATAATGTTAATTTATTATATAGAAATCCAACATACAAAAAACAATAGATATAAATCCATATAGGACAATAATAATTAATAAGATAGAATGAGTGATGGCTTTACAATTTCATGTGATAATATGTTTATATGTGTTGGCTAGTCAATATTATGTTCATTATAACAAGTTGACTTGAGATGCAATGGAATGATTTGAAACATATGTACATTGTTCAATGTATTTTTTTTACTGTATAAAAGAAGGATAAATATATGAAGAAAAATATTCCACTAATAAAGGCATGTAACAACTCAGAGAGAGAGATAGAGGCATTTGTTGTTTTTATTTTCCTAAAGCAAAACACACAATAAGAGTATTTGAAACAATTGAAATGCACACTCTTTCATGTTTGTAATTTTATTTGAGATGTAATTAGAACCATAACATTGAAATGTACACACATGCATGTCTATAATTTTATGTGTGATGTAATTAGAACCATAACATTGAAATGTACAGTTGTTGAGCATTGAAATTTGGACTTCTAGTTGCCCACCTCCACTCTCAACCATGTGTAGTTGTTAACATACATAACAATCATGGAACCATGCATGTTAATATTCATGGCTATCCTAATCATCTGGTGTTAGCAGTGTTGGGAGATAATCGTGTACGATTTTTATTCATTATTTATTATCCAGCCACACCACCTTGTACAGCTGAATTTTCTTGCTAATTTCTACCTTCTAATTCTGGGTGGGTGTAATTCAACTGCTGAGAATCACTTTCTTCATTTGAGACAAAAGGAAACATCTTAATGCTCTTCTCTAGTTGGAAGTGTTTGTGAACTCTTCTCAAGAAGTATCCATACATGACACATGCTGCATAGACTTTCCCCACTCAAACTGCCAACTGCTGGTGTGCTTTGTGCATCCTCTTTTTTGTGATTGTTGTCCTTGTGAATCATGATGCCTTCTACATTACAATTACTAAAAAACTATTTGAGATATTCCTTGTTATAGAAGAAATTTCATTTTGGTGATAGCAATGTGCATAACCTTCCATGAAGATCAATGTTAATTTTAATTTTCAGTGATCAACAAACCTATGTGTGTGAGATCTATTTGTTGCTTTTCATTAGTTTTCATATGAATTTTGTTGTATATTGTCTTATTTTCAAATAAAAATATGTTTTTTTATATTAATTTATATTTTTATATTTCTTGTTTTGTTGACTATAGGTATAAAATGCCACCTCTTGGTTGCCCCAAAAAGGATCTGAAACAACTTTCACTTTCCGATGCATTTGGTATCTCTCAATGTTCTAATCAACCACATATTTCTGAAAATGAAGTATATGATCATGTGGATGAGGACCATGAATCAGATAGTGCAGAACTTCTTGAAGAGGAACCAACATCCAAGAGGTACAAAAGAATATTCAAGTCCAAATGGAAGTTGAGATTTCCATGGGCTTATGCTGTAAAAGATTTTAATGGTGTTGAAAGGATAAAATGTTCATGGTGTGTAAAATTTAAAAGGGAAACTCCATTTGCTAAAGATGGAAGCACAACCCTTCAAGTTAGTGCTTTAAACATCCATGCAACATCAGATGCTCATAAATTTTCTTTGCAACTTGTAGAGGGAGAAAGTAAACGGAGTACTCTTCCAATTACAAAACATGTAGAACTAATGGTTGATGCTCAGAAAGAGAGAATTATATCAGTTATTGAGAACATGTATTTTGTTGCAATACATGATTTACCTTTGGAAGTATATAAGCCAATTTGTGACTTGAATAGGTATAAAAACACTCTTCACATGCCTCTAACAGATGAATACTCAGCATATACAAATACAACATCTGGAAAAGACTTTCTAGAAGCTGCTAAGGAGGTATATTGGAAAAAATTAAAAGATGAGATTTTCCAAAGCCCATATTACTCACTTTTAGTTGATGAAAGCACTGATCGGACTATGGTGCAACATTTGATTATTTATATTACATATTTGACCAATGAAGGAAGAGGTCCATGCGCTACAAAATTCATACAATTGCTACAAATTAGGGATGGAACATCACAGTCTATGTATGACGCTGTGACATCTCTTTTAGCAGACATGAATCTATCCATGACAAAGTTAGTTGGATTTGGATCTGATGGAGCATCATCCATGAGGGGTATTCGTGAAGGTTTATCTACTAAGCTTCGTCGACATGCCCCTCATTTAGTAGATATCCACTGTATAGCTCATCGAGAAGCATTAGCAGCTAATGATGCTTCATCTTATTTTGAAGAGTTGCAAGCTATTGATAAGTTTGCAAACAAGATCTATTCATGGTTAGGGAAATCTACTAAAAGACATGGAGAATTGAAAGAGGTAATGGAGTCATTTCAAATCACAAGGCTAGAAGTGTTACAAATTCATCATATTAGATGGCTTTCTAGAGGAAAAGTCATGGAAAGACTCGTTAAGCTCATGCCTGCTTTGTTAAGGGACTGGGAGTTAGTGGAGAAAAAAATGTATGAGATGGCTACAATATTTCAAGTTCAATTTTGCATCCACTTACTTGCAGATGTGCTTATTGAATTAAATAAGCTGAATCAAAAGTTTCAAGAGGATCATGTTGACATTACATCTATTGGAACAACTTTGGATATCACTATTAGCTTGCTTCATAAGCGATTTCTAAAAGGCACATTTGGGGCAGGTGCAATGCATACATCATCCTTCTTAAATAAAACACAATAGGGAACTCTTGAGTTTGCAGATTGCACAGGGACAGTACATGTACACGAATTAAGGTTTGAGAGTTTGCCAAAGTCACAAAGATCAGGGACACTAGATGACTGCATTACGCTGGGAAAGGCTTTTGTAATGAAGGTGATTGACTCTCTAAATGCAAGGTTCACAGATTTACCTATTTTTAATGCAGCTAAGTTTTTTAGTCCTCGTAATTATTATGAGGATATGGATGACAGAGACTCTCAAACAAGAAGATGGTTGACATGTTTATGTGAAAAATTTAGTGCTGGAGGCTTGCTTTTTGTGGACAACATTAAATGTATGGGTGAAATGGATGAATTTATATGTACTATGTATAAATCTTACCCAAAGAAGCATATGTTTGGAGCATGGGATCTATGTGGAGGTGAAATTGAATGGTTTGAAGGATTTCCATGCTTAATGCAGCTATGGCAAGCAATTCTTGTTATTCCGGCTAGTACAGCAGTTTGTGAAAGAGGTTTTTCAAAATTAAATCGGATAAAAAATGAGGATAGGTCAAGGCTTTCTTTAAAAACATTGGATATGTTAATGTTTATCTCTCTAAGTGCACCTCATGCTCTAAATGAGGTAGATTGGAATGCTATTTATGATGAATGGAAAGAGATGAAAACTCGAAAACCTCTTCCACTATGAAAATAGATTGAAAGAACTAGTAAGTTTCAGTGTTTATTACCATCATTGTCTTACTCTATCGAGCACTTGAATGAACCATTTTGGTAAGTGAATTTTTTTAGTTTTATACCATTTTCCTTTTGTAAATGAAAGCATAACCATATTTTTCAAGTTTGTATGTGAAGTTTTTCTAACACATATTGAATGTAATCATTGCAGGATATTGCACAAGATATGTTAAGCTGGAGGACCACAACTGTCAAAGTTCTATAACTGAAAGAAAAAGCTATCTTAGATCAATTTTGCGGCCAAGTATAGGGACTGTAGTTCCAATAATTTGAGATGTGCAAATATTGGCTTCTAATAGACAATAGAATAGTGATTTGGTCAAATTTGAAGTTTATAAGCTAGAATTACACATAAGCTAGAATTTATTTTTAATTTTATAAATGAGACCTTCCATATACTTTTAATATAAGTATTTTTGTTTCTTCGTATTCTTATTTTTATTTCAATTTCTTTAAGATGTAATTATGTATATATGTTTATTTTTTGTACTCATATGCAGTTTCCCAACTATGATTTTGTCCCTATAGTTGGTTCAATTGTGGTTGAGTTCAAGGCCTGTGAAATATGATCTTATGTGGTTACATTTCTCAATCACACGTATAAGAGTAATTCATTTACTAATGCAGCCTTTGACATAGCAGTATCTTTTTGTTTTTGAAAAAATAAAAAGAAATTTGAAAATAATTTACTATTGTCAATTGAATTGCTTTTTTTTGTTATGCTTTTCATTCTAGAAGTGCGACCTAAATGTGTGCCCTTCTAAATGAAATTAAGACCTACCCTTCAAATTTGATCACTAGACATAGATACCATTTTTAAATCTAAATTAAACTTCTTAATTTAAAAAAGTTAAATATAGTATCCTCTCTTTTAATTTATACTTTTAAATTTATAAAAGAGAAATACATATCTTTAACTGTTACTTATATACATAGTATAATTATTACTTATATACTTCATATATTCTGGAAAATTTGAAATATATATATATATATATATATATATATATATATTCCCTCATCTTAACGCAAAAAGTTAATATCGTTTATCATAAATTTATAAAATTTGAAGTCCTGTCTATTGAAAATCAAATTCCATCCCTGCAGGTATCCTTCATTGAAAATTCAAAGCTGGTCTGGCTCCTCCAAATCCTTGTCAAATATATCTTATTCTTTCCTCTAAAATCCCTATATTTTCGGGAACCCTTCATCGGTAAAATACCCGCATGGCTTCCACAAGCTGGCGAACCCCCTCGCTTCACTATGGCATGATACTTGGTATCCTTCATAGAAACTCAAAGCTTGTCTTCCCCCTCCGTATCCTTCCCAAATCAATTTTGTCTTTATCTTTTTCAAATCCATCTTCCATAGTCTACCAGAGGGGTTTGCACATTTTGGGTAACCCTAGTCTTTTTTTGTCCGGGCATCCGACTTGCAGGTCAGTGTTTGAGGATATAGCCATGGTTAGGGCGAAATCAACATCTGAAGAAGCTAATTATTCCAATTTATTAAGAATTTCTCTTTTTTCTTAGCTTTTACTTTTTCGGATACTTTCTCTAGAGCTAACAAAATAAAGTTGACCTTCAAATTAAAAACGTGGAATATAAATTTTTTTATTCAAATACCAGAATATACATTAAAATATATAAATAAAAATAATACAATATATAATTAAATAAATACTCTTTTAATAATAATAATAATATCTCCTCATCATTATTTATTAGGTATATTTATTAGTTTTACATAAATTATATTCCCAACATCCTCACAAACAAAATTTGCCAAAATTTTGGTATGCCGTCCACCTCTACCGTTGATCCAACCCCATAATGAAAAACTGGGACGCCTCAATGTGCCCGAGCCCAGTTGAAAGAGTCTTCACGACTAGAAAACAGACCAAGGTTGTTTACATCCATAGAACCCATGTAATATTACAGTTTTCTCTGTCTGATCTTAAAAGATAGTGTAGAAAACTTGTCTCTATTGTCATTTTTGGAATATCTATCATCAGGAATTAGATTTTGGAATATTGTCATTTTTGGAATTAGATTTTAGAATATTGTTTTTGGAATATCTATCTATCATCAGGAATTAGATTTTGGAATATTTTCAGGATCTGCAATCTTAGATTTTACTCAAAAATACCCCAAAAGTTTTCCTACCCTGCATAAATCTATTTGATCATTTCCATACGTAAGTCTATTTTATGCAAGATACTTAGCCACACGAACGTGAATAAGTGAGCTGTCGTTTGGGACTTATGGAAGGACTGACTCGTCGAAGCAAGCGACAATTTTTCCTCGTCGAGAAATATTTGTTTTTCAAATCTGAAATTGAGACGGATTTGTCTCAGCAGGTTATGATTACGTTACAAATAGTGATTTTTTTGGTTGGAACTTCTTTCTTTTTTTTTTTTTTTTCTTGGGAATCCTGACTTTTGCTTTTTGTTTTAAATCTGAAATTGAAAAAATAAAATTCTAAAACTTAATAGCTATTTGCACCGGATTTCATCAAAATCGGACGAAAAACCATTTTCTCTTACTACGAGCACTGCCTTAAGCGAAAGCCCTTGCAGAGATGGGACTCTTGCAGAATATATTCCAGCATTGCTGGGCATTCCTTAATTCCTAGTTCGAATTGCAATGACAATTTATGATAATTCACCTATTTTATTTTTATCGAAATGACAAACAATTGAACCCCTTGATCTGGCCGGTCTTGATGAAAATTGTTGCAATGTGCTATTTGTTTTTGGGGGATTTTGGTTTCTTGAACTAGACCAGTGGCTATAAATTGCTCTTGGATTAGGTTAATGGTGTATTATATATACAGGTGGATGAAGGTCCATTCGTTCTTCTGCAATGCAAATCAGTGGACATGGCGAGGTCAATAAAAAAAGTTCAGTTCACGTTGGGGAATCTACAATATGATTAATGCCATGTCGAATACCGTTTAAAACAAAGTATGCGATGTTGAATAGGTATTAGAAAAGCGGAAGTTGAATTAGTTAAAAAAAAAAAAAAGTAATATGATAGGTACGTTTTCGTGTTTTTCGGAGCTTTGGAATTGTATGGAAATGTTATTTATGTTGGGGAAAGTTCTGGAGCTTTGAAATTAGTTTTTTTTGGAGTTTTGACATTCCTTGAGATTGTGGAATACAAATCTTGTAGAGAATTATGCTGAACTGCGCATAAAACATGAGGCTATATTGAAACTTACACACATACAAATCCTGTAGAGAAATACGATGAACTTCGCACAAAACATGAAGCTATGTTGAAACCTTCCCAGGAAGAAACGTCAAAGACATTCTTAACACCAATATTCTTAATTGAGACACTGGATCAATCTCTTTATGGGTTAAGGATGCGTCTTGCAGGACGTAAGGGTGATATTTGGGATTATTAGAGAGCAAAGACACATAAACACACAACAGAAAGCACATTCAAACAACTCACAACATTCTTCCATTCATCGATCAAACAGGTATTTATACAGGATGAAGAAGGTTCCGGATATCAATTCGGGCAGGAGCTTCCTCAAGAAGTTTGCCCTTTTGTCAACAATTTCTAGAAACTGCATTAAAATCACTGTTGAATGTTGGTTCTTGGTAGTTGGAATTAATTGTGGTTCCTTCTAACACTCCCCCTTAATTCCAACTATATAACAAACATTTGATATGCCTGCTGGTCTAAGTCTCAGCTAGGCTTACAACATAATTTGGATTTTCTACAATCTACAACTTACTTCTACACATTTCAAATTTAGCCTTTCCAACAGGCTTGGTGAATATGTCAGCCACATTTTCATTTGTATTACAATATGATAAGTCAATTTCTTTTGATTGCAATTTTTCTCTTACAAAATGATGTTGTGTCTCAATGTGTTTTGTTCTTGCATGATATATAGTATTGATTGCCAATTTGATAGTGCTTTGATTGTCACATCTGATTACTGTAGGTGCTTGTTGTGTTTCTCCAACATCTTCAAGTATCCTCCTAAGCCATATTGCTTCATAGGTAGCACTGCATAATGCTTTATATTCAGCTTCAGTGGATGACAATGAGACAGTTGGTTGTTTCTTACTGCTCCATGATATTGCTCTTGAACCAATATTGAACACGTATCCAGTAGTAGATTTCCTATCATCTAGATTTCCAGCCTAGTCAGAATCAGAATAACCTGCCAATTCAACATCAAATTCATTAGTATACATAATACCAAAATTAAATGTTCCTTTCAGATATCGAAGGACTTTCTTTGCTGCTTTCCAATGGCTTTCACAAGGCTTAGCCATGAATTGACTAAATATGCTGACAAAATATGCTATATTTAGCCTGGTAGTGGTGAGATAGTTCAGACTTCCCATCAATTGACGGTACATAGTTCCATTCACCTCTTTGGTTCCATCATCACTGCACAATTTGACATTCTGTTCTAAAGGAGTAGATGTTGCTTTGCATTCAATCATATTGAATCTTTTAAGGATTTCCCTTGTATATTTGTTTTGTGTGATTAGTGTCCTACCAGGTTCCCTCCAAACTTCAAGACCTAAACGATAAGGCAATTCACCGAGATCCTTCATCTCAAATACATGTGACAACTGATTTTTAATTTCTTCAATCATCTTGCATGCATTTTCTATTATGATAAGATCATCAACATATAAAGATATTAAAGCAACGTTCTTGTCTTCATCTTCCTTGATGTGCAAGTTAGGATCATTCTTGTTTCTCATAAAACCTTTCTCATAAAAGAAGGAATAAATTTTCACATACCATGATCTTGGTGCTTGTTTCAAGCCGTATAAAGCTTTCTTTAACCTACAAACCAGATGCTAATGTCCCTATTTTATAAACCCTTCAGGTTGTAGTAAATAAACTTCTTCTTTTAACTCAGCATTCAAAAATGCAGATTTGACATCTAGCTGATGCATTTTCCAGTTATATTTTGTGCTAATGCAATCATGATTCTAATTGTGTTCAACTTAGCTACAGGTGCAAAAGTATCTTCATAATCAATTCCCTCCTTTTGTGAATATCCTTTTGCAACCAATCTAGCTTTATGTTTATCAATACTTCCATCAGCATTAAATTTAGATTTATAAATCCATTTGCATCCAATGGGAACTTTGTTTTTAGGCAATTCTGTTAATTCCCATGTGTCATTCTTCATTATAGAGTTATATTCTTCATTCATTGCATTTCTCCATTCTTCATATTCTTTAGCTTCATCATAGCTTGAAGGTTCTACAACATTCATAACATGAGACATTAATGCATAATCTTTATACCTTATAGGTACCTGACTTTGACGTGATGACCTTCTTGGAGTTTTACTACTTTCATCTTTTTTTCGGCTTTGCAAAGTCTCATCTCCTCTCTTTGGAGTGTCATGACTGCTTGATGCTACTTGCTCTTGAACTTGTACCTGTTCTTGTGCTTGTTCACGTTCCTGTTCAACACTTGTATCTATTTTGACATAATCATCAATATCATGCCATACACTAGTATTATTTATTTTATCACCTTCATTTGTATTCTCATGAAACACCACATCCCTACTTGCAAGCAGTCTATGAGTACTGGGATCAAACAACTTGTATGCTTTTTTATTATCACAATAACCAATAAATATGCACTTAATTGACTTTGCATCAAGTTTTCTTCTTTCATCTTTTGGAAAATGAGCAAATGCCTTGCAACCAAAAACTCTTAAATGACTCACTTTTGGTTTGCACCCATAAAATGCTTCAAAAGGTGTTTTAAGCTCTAAACTTTTGGTTGGACTTCTATTTTTCAAATAAACAATAGTATTAATGGCTTTAGCCCAAAAAACATTAGAGATATTTTTACCTTGAAGCATACTACGTGCACATTCAACTAATGTTCTGTTTTTCCTCTCAACAACTCCATCTTGCTGAGGTGTATGTGGCACTGTGAATTGTTGCAGAATCCCATTGCTTTTACAATATTGATTAAATTCTCTTGATTTAAATTCTCCCCCTTGATCAAATCTCAAAATTTTGATGTAATTACCAGTTTGTTTTTCTATCATATTCTTAAATTCTTTAAAATACTCAAAAACTTCACTCTTCTTTCTTATGAAATAAACCCATGTATACCTAGATCTATCATCCACAAAAGTAAGAAAATACCATGCTCCACCAGCAGATCTAGTTTGCATAGGTCCGCATACATCAGTATGAATTAATTCAAGTATTTCCCTTTGCCTTTTTTCTTTATGTATAGGAAATTCCTCCCTATGTTGCTTGCCAAGTACACATGCTTCACATTCAATATGATCATTCTTAAAGATAGGAAGACCTTCAACCATTGTGTTCTTTTCAAGTAGCATTAAATCTTTTTGATTTAGATGTCCATACCTTTGATGCCATAAATATATTGTTGATATTGTTGTAGATGCCAATGCTTGATGACTTTTCCTGGTCACATCCAGCTTATACAAGCCTTGAACTCTCGTTCCTGTGGCAATAACCTTGTACTTATCTTGAATGTCTTTCACTACACACTGTGATTTAACAAATTCCACCTTCAAAGCTTGGTCAGTAATAGTAGAAACATAAATTAAATTCTTTTTGATATCAGGAACATACATCACATTATGGATATGTTTCTCTTGTCCATTAGGCAAATTCACACCTATTACTTCATAACCTTGAACTTTAAGTGTTTTGTTATCTCCCAGACAAACATATGTTCCATCAATGTTTTCATGATATTCATCAAACCACTCCTTATTACAAGACATATGGAGTGATGCACCAGAATTAATGAACCAAGCATTCACATCATCATTTTCCACAGATAATGCAGCGTCAAAAACAAACAATTTGAGATTTTTAAATCCATCATTGATATCCTTATCCACAAAATTTCCATTATGCCTTCTGTTTCTTTGCCTAGACTCATTATATTTCCTTTTATAACAATCTTTAGAATGATGCCTAGGTTTGCCACAATAATAACACTCATCATCTCTCTTATGGATTGGAAATTTAGACTGTGTCATACCTTTTTGTTTTGCTTGAAACTTGCCTCCATTGTTCTTGTCCCATGGCTTGCCTCTGTATGGATATTTTCCCTTAGCCACCAATGCCAAATCTGAATTGCTAGAGCCCAAATTAAAGCTCTTCATCCTCTCGTCCTCTTGTAGAAGAATTACTGTCAATTCATCAAATGTAGGGGATTTCTCTCTAGTTGCAAGACTTGAAACAAAAATTTGATAATCTTGCACTAAGCCATTTAATATGATGGTGACTAAGTCAGTACTAGACACCTTTTCACCAATATCTCCTAACTTATCACTTAAATCTTTGACACGAGATATGGAATTGCTTATATTTTTATTTGCTTCCATTTTTAGAGATAAAAGCTTAGTCTTCGAAAACAAGATCCGGTTTGTATTTGTTGTTTCATACAAACCCTTCAATGTATCCCATGTTTTTTTTTTATGTCTTGCAATCTCTGATGTGAGGAATAATGTTGTCCTTTACGGACATACACAACAACACCTTTGCTTTTGTCTCCCTTTTTTCCCAATTTGGAATAGAACCTGCAACAGTGGATTTGGGCTCATCCCCACTCACAATGGACCACAAATTATTTCCTTCTAAAATAGTCATTAACTTGAATTTCCAATTCACATAATTTTCTCCATCAAGTTTGGTGGATTCATTCATATAAGTATCAAGCAACAAATTTCCCATGATGAAAAAACTTTCTCTAATCACCGAAATACAAACTTTTCACAACTTCAATATTTCCTTACTCAATAATAACAACCCTCCTTTTTTTAATATCACCAATAACACTTTTTCCCCTTTTTTTATTTATAAGAGATCTTAGAGAAATATATTGTTGCTGCTATGAAAACATTATGTAATGTTGCATGTCAATGTCTCGCAAAAACATGTAAGGCAATGATCATGTTCCCTTGCTATATCTTAAAAGGAATTGTTTCAACTAAAATGCCACTTTCCGAAAAAGAAACATCATGTTCACTGTACAAAATATCGCTCAGGACAAGAAGGGAACATGTTTAAACTACAACAAGAACCTACAGCATATATTTACAGCGATTAATCAAGTTTTTTGAACTTGTACATATACATCAGGGACTTACAGCGATTAAAGTCCAAACCCTTGCGATCTTTTAGTGCTGCAGGCCAGGACACCCAAAAGAAAACACCACAGGATTTGATTTAAAACAGCAGCATAAACGCTCTCTTAATCACACTCTGCAGCTACTCAACACAGGACTTCACATGGGCGCTTGTCCTTCTTGACATCCCTTGATGTTGCAGACGCAGCTCAGCGAACAGCTCTAGCACTACGCTCCAACTCACAGCACATAACCGAGCCCTCACAAGACGCTCACCATGCTTCTGCTATGCGGCTTTGATACCATATCAGAGAGTAGAGACACATAAACACACAACATAAAGCACATTCAAACAACTCACAACATGCTTCCATTCATCGATCAAATAGGTATTTATACAGGATGAAGAAGGTTCTGGATATCAATTCGGGCGGTGGCTTCCTGAAGAAGCTTGCCCCTTTGTCAACAATTTCTAGAAACTGCATTAAAATCACTGTTGAATGTTGGTTCTGGGTAGTTGGAATTAATTCTGGTTCCTTCTAACAGGGATGTCATGCTCATGAGTATATTTTTATTGTTTATGTATATATATCTTAGAAGATTGTGTGTGTATATTGTATGTGGCAGTGAATGCTTAAACACTAGAGTTTTTTTTCCTCTTAAGAATAACTAGAGAAACATATGTAAAATTGGTACGTTGTATTTTTAAGACACATTGTTTCAAACACTAGTCATGTGTCAAAGAACTCATAATGAACTTGACATTTTATATATAAAAGGAAAAGACTCAGGGAGAAAGACATCGAGAGAATATATTTATATTCTCTATTTATATATAAAAGAGAAAGACTCAAGAAGAGACACACCCAAAAAATATATTTATATTCTTTATTTAGATATAAAAAAGATGATATATTTATTATTTATAAATTTAAATTGATTTTAATATTTAAATATTTTGATTCAATATTAAATTTTATTATTATATAAATTATATGATTAAAAAATAATTATATATATATATATATATATATATATATATATATATTATTATATATTATTATATAATATTAATTAAATTGTCAAAAATATAATATATATTCTCATAATTATAATTTATAATTATATATTAATTAAAAAAATTAATTTTAATATTTAAAAATATTAATATCTAATTTTGTTAATAAAAATATTTAATTTTATTATTATTTATGATTTTATATGATTTAAATTATAATTGTATTAATTACTAAAATTTATATTAAATTTAATTAATTGAAAATTTTATTATTAAATTAATTAAAAAATTAAAGATTTTAAGAAAATTTATAGTCAAAGTAACCCATTGTTCACCAACTCCTTCCTATGTGAATGAACAATCTGTCGTTCAGTTGGAAGCTCCATTCCGTATTTACCAGGTGAGTCAGGACCTTAGAGAACTTCGGGAAAGGTTTTTATCTCGCAAGTAATGAAATATATTTCGTTACTGGTTTGTTTATCTCTCGTTAAAGGATGCAATCTTACACCGAATAACACTTATAGGTAATCTTATCATGATAAATCTGAAAGTTTTAAACATTAATTAACTGTAAACTAAAGTATGATTTACTTGTGATATATTTACGATGTATGGAATTTGAAGATATATTTAAGAGGATACATTATGAAATAGTTTAATAAAAGTTATTTTAAAAAATAATTTTCATAAGAAAAGTTATTTTAAAAATAAAAATAATCGTGATTAGGTAATATAATGAAAAAATAACTTTTCATTGGTTTTTATAATGGTGAAATTTTATATATGAATTAGGTTTTAAATTTTAACAATTTATTAAAGTTTCGAATTATGTGGTGATTTATTAAGTAATGTCATGTATGCATTATATTATTAATTTTATAAATATATTTAAAACATATATGTGATTTATTTATTAATTAATAAAATTAATATATTTTTATAATGGGTGGTTCTTATGATATGACGTATTGACGTATTGTAATTGTTTGAGATGATGGTAAGGAGAGGTAGAGGTCTATTCCAGTTTTATTTAGGAGTAATATTTATTTTGGTCTTATATAATTGAGGATGTCACATTGAAATTTAAAGTTTGGTATGGTGGATTAAGTTAATGATGTTTTTATCATTGAATTATTATTAGTTAGGTGGTATTATTATTCGGAACAATTTAGTAGCAAAAAACGGTGTAAATTTGGTGATTTGGAATTCTATAGTGGTATGGAATCAACATGTTTTTTGGTTCATTGGTGGTTTATGTATTTATTTTGGTTGGCAACTTGAGTTTGAGACTTTTTGCTCGATCATGAATTTTTTCTATTCATGGTCAATAGTTCACCAGCTTAGATCCATCTAACACCGGATGTATCATGCATCGATAGGGATCAAATCCCTTAAGGTGAAAACCTTCTTTTTGGAGTGTAGAACTTGAGGAAAGGTTTTCATCTTGATGGATTTGATCCCTCTTGGCGCATGATACCTCCGGTGTTAGATGGATCAAGAGGGATCAAATCCCTCGAGGTGAAAACCTTCCTTTTGGAGTTTAGAACTTGAGGAAAGGTTTTCACCTTGAGGGATTTGATCCCTCTCGGCACATGATACATCCGATGTTAGATGGATCTAAGTTGGTTCTAGTTGAGGGCAATAATGCCAGATTTTTATATTATCAATATTATGTATATGTTTGAGATAAAATTCAAATTCACATTATGTTTTCTTTGCATGGCATGGCCATGTCATTCTCCTTTAATTTAGTCTATTTTGCTCTCCTTGAATGGTTTGTACATCTGTTTTTGGGTGCTTTAAGTAGTTTATGTGTTTATATGTGTTTGGATTTGGATGGTAATGTTTGTAAATGTTACAATCGTTATGTTATATTTTACATGTGTATGTAATTGTATATTATTGATTAGTTGGTGATGAAGAATCTTGTCAATAGTATGCAAGTGGATTGATATTGCACATCTATTTCAATTTATTTTAGGTATCACAACCTATGACAACTAATTAATATTTAATAGTGTCCCTCCTGGTATTACTAAAGATATCACGAAGAGTAGTTTAATAATTTACTAAGTCCACATTACTCTTGAAATATTTTGTTTCTTTCCTAATGTTTGAAATAATTTATTTCCTTCAAGAATATTTTGATGATATTTTTATCTATAGTCTATTTGCAAAGTCGAGAAATAATGTATTTTTGAATTTTTTTTAAATGAGTGGCTAGATTTATAAAATATTTACATTATTTGTTCTGCAAACAATTATCACGTCTCCTTCAAGAATATTTTGATTTGTTTTGAATGATTATAGATATAAATTTTCTTCTTATAGATATTTTGAATACATTGTTGTATGCAATTATCAATTAGTAATTTTGAATATATGTAATTTTGAATAATGTAATTGTATATTAGTAATTAGTTGGTGATGAAGCAGGGAGACGATTTTGTCAGGGATTAATTTTCACTTTGCAGGAGGATCGATTTTGCATATCTACTTCATTTTAAGTCTAGGTATCGTAACTTTTAAGAACTAATTAACTCTTAATAGTGTCCCTCTAGGTATTACTGAATATATCTTGATTTTTTTTATTATAATCTACAACCTCAATATTAACAACATCTAATGCATCTAATGAAAACAATCAAATAGGATTAGAAAGCAACATCTACACTAAAATCAATGCATCTAGTCCAAACAATCAAATAAGATTAGAAAACAACATCTACACTGAAATCAATGCATCTATATCATGAAATCAAATGATAGTAGAAAGCAACATTTACAGTGAAATCAATGCATCTAGTGCAAGCAGTCAAATAGGATTATAAATCCACATCTACACTAAAATCAATGCATCTAGTGCAAGCAATCAAATATAATTAGAAATCAACATCTACACTAAAATCAATGCATCTAGTGAAAACAATAAAATATAATTTGAAATCATCATCTACATTGAAATCAATGCATCTAGTGCAAGCAATCAAATATAACTAGAAATCAACATCTATACTGAAATCAATGCATCTAGTCCAAGAAATAAAAAATGATTAGAAATCATCATCTAAACTGAAATCAATGCAACTAGTGCAAGAAATATTGTTCCCTCTCTCTCCCCCTCCATCTATATCTATATCTCCCTCCATTTCTCCCTCTTTGTATCTCTATATCACCCACCGAAACGCACATTCTCTCTCTCTCCATATCCATCTATCTCTTCCTCTCTCCCTGCCTCTCTCTATCTCTCTCTTCTTCCCTCTCTTCACATTCCATCTATATCTCTATCTCCTTTTGCCTTTCCTTTGTCTCTCTATATCACCCCCAAACCATGATTCTTTCCCCATATCTATATATATCTATCTCCCTCTTCCTCTCCCTCTCCCTCTCTCTTCCCGTTATATCCCTCTCTCCACCTTCTATCTCTCTTCCATACTAATATCTTCTTTTCCCTCTCTCTATCTCTCTTATCACTACTTCTCTCTCTGATGCCCTCCCTCTCTTCCTTATTCTCTCTCCCACCTCCCTCTATCTCTTCCCTCCATATCTCTCTTTTCCCTCCAACTCTGTCACTATCTCCCTACCTCTCTCCTTCTCTCTCCTTCTCCCCCTTCCTTCCATCTTTCATTCTTTGTCTCTCTATCTCACTGCAAAACTTATAGACTCTCTCTCCATCTCTCTCTCTCTCTCCACTTTTCTCTCTCTATGTCTTTCTTCTTCAATCCCTCTCTCCCCCTCCAACTCCATGTCTCTATCCCTCCCTCTCTCCTCCTCTCTCTCAAGTCCTCTCTTTGATCCTTCCCCACTCTTCCTTTCTCTCCTATGTCCCTATTTCCCCCATCTCTCTCTCTCTCTATCTATGTCTCTCTTCCCTCCAACCTTGTCACTAGCTCCCTCCCTCTCTCCTTCTCTCTCTCCCACTCTCTCCCCCCTCCATATTTATGTCTCCCTCTTTCTCTCTTACCATTATCTTCCTCTCTCACTCCTCTCTTTATCTCTCTCTTCATTCCTCCTCTCCCCTCTCCATTTTATCTCCATCTCTCTCTTGTCACTCCCTTATCTCTCCACCTGTATCATTCTATGTTTCTGTTCTTCCCTCCATATATATCTAGAGTTAATATATACAATGATATATTAATATATATATTATAATATAACAGATTTAATAATATATTAAATTTAATAATGTATTGGTCCAAAGTTATTAAATTGAATAATATTATATTACAATATATTAATATTATTATTATATTTTAATATTAATATTATATTTAATGATGTTTTTTATATGGCATGATAACCAATTTTATAATAAAACTACATCAAATTAATATTTTCAAATATTACAACTTTGATGTGGAAATATTTATGTCTTTCAAGACTATAATATATCCATAGGATATGATTTTTCCTTTTAAAATTATTTTACAAATATTTAATTGAAAAAATATTGAATTAACCTTTTTCCTTTGATTTAAGAAATTATATTGGCTTTAGTAAAGAGTAAAGATGTTTAAATTTACCTAATTTGGGATTTTAATGTGGTAATTTTTTTTGTTAAAGGTAAATTTATGACCCATTCAAATTCACTGACATGATAATGAGATAATTTATTATCCATTCAAACTACATCTAATAATACACATTTATATTTTAGTAATTAATCTTAGCCCATCAATAAGATTTAAAAGTTATATATAATATAATTTAAGATTGAAGTTAATGTTTTGGGTGACATTAGAAAAAATTAATTTTATTATTTTTTGAGGACATGACATACTTAGACATAGGGGTCATACTGGGTTGCAGAATGTGCCTCTAGGCCCAATGATATTGCCTTTAATAAAGAGTAAATATGTTTAAAATTTTCCCTAATTTGGATTTTAATGTGGTAAATTTTTTTGTTGAAGGTAAATTTATGACCCATTCAAATTCACGTATATGATAATGAGATAATTTATTATCCATTCAAACTATATATTAATACATATTTGTATTTTAGTAATTAATCTTAGTCCATTAATAAGATTAAAAGTTATATATAATATAATTTAAGGTTCAAGCTAATGTTTTGGCTGACATTAGCGAAAATTATTTTTATTATTTTTTGAGGACATCACATACTTACACATGGGGGTCATACTCGGTTGTAGAATGCACCTATCGGTGCAACAAGGCTATTAATTATTTTTCTAGTTGTTTAGAGAGACAACCAAAAGACTGTTGATTTAATTTTCGACCCGAGGTTTGTAGGGGAAGTTACAAATTGCCATCCATTGTATATGCTAGTACAATCATGTATGTGCCTGAAATTGTTGTATCTAAATGATTGTCATAGTTATAGATATATTGATTCTTTTACAAATCACCAAGTGATCTAAGTCACATCGCTTTTGTAGAAATGTAGAGGAACATTGTCTAATCTATGTTGCAAGAATGTGAATTGTAAGAAAAAAAATCAATCTGAGAGGAAAGTGAATCATTGTAGGATCTAAAGGTGACTCACTCAAGTATTAAAATGGTCTCCATTAATTCACACTTTCTTTTAAACAAAATATAAATAATATAACCAATTGAAAATGTTTAGGGAAATAGAGTAATCTAACTCTATAACATAGGAGAGTTGTAGCAACATGAGTTGCGACAAAAAATCTAACTTAAGAAATGTTTTAAATCTTTCACGAAACCAATTTAGTGAGTAAAAGAAGATAACATCAACACTTGACTTACAACAATAAGCCTATAGTTTTGAGTTGTAGCAATGTAAATTATCATAGTTGTGGAAATTAGTGATTTAGGGTTACAAAAATACAAAAATCAAAGTTAATGTAGAAATAAATAGAAAAAATAATTAGAACTAAGTCTATGTTATGTATGAATATAGTACCTAAAAAAGAGGGGGGCCTACCTCATTTGGCAAGGCACTAAGTAGAAAGCCAATAGAATGTGAATGCTCGACACAATATTACTCTAATTAGAGAGGAAAGAAAATCAAATTGTATAAGTATGGAAAGTACAATAAAATTCTTCGTTTCTGGTTACTAGTTCATAGCTACCGACCTAAAGGAGAATAGAAGGTTTTTATAAAAGATATTTTCTATTTAAATAATTGAAACAACTGGATGGATAACCATGGTAACTAGGCTATTCATCTTGTTGCATCATATTCTTTAAAAAATAATAGAAAACAAGCATTGTGTGACACGATTCAATTATGTGATAGGTGGTAGTTGAGTCATCCTCTTTTCTTGGTCATCCAATTTCTCATGAGAAATTGTTGTCAACTACCCGACCGATCCAAAATTGGTAGTTAGATAGTTTACTGTTGCGCTGATGCAATAGGCACAAAGCTGTAGCATTGTCATGAAAGTTGCAACAACTGGAAGAATACAAAGTTGGAGCAATGCATCACTAGAAGGGGAACCACAAGTTGCAAAAAAAATGTCAGGGGAAGTACAAGTCACAATGATAAGAATTGTAACACTAGATTCATAACAATGATTTCAATAATCTAAAGTTTTGTATCTTTGTAGTTTCATCCTAGATTTGCAAATGCAGTGAAGAGTTGTAGCAATGATAAATAGTTGTAGCAACTATGGTCACATCTCATAGTTGTAGAAATTAAACCTTGCCCTGCATGAGAATGTTGTAGCACATATAGGGAGTTGAAAAACCTACAAATAGTTGCATCCATTGCTGAGATACATATGTTGAGTAGTATTTGTGTAGCATTTGTGTCTTATATGCCACTATTAGTACATAAAAGAAACCATTTCCCAAAAAATGTGAAAGAATAATTGTTGAAATGGAACATATAAGGATATCCCTGCCTTGACCAAAAATGTATCAAAATGGATGGAATAGGTAATAAGAAATGATGGAAATTTGGAAAATGGTGGAGAAAGTTTATTAAACAGATGCTAAAAATATGTCAAATTAGGCATTTCTCATCTTCCCCCAGTCAAACTCATTACATGTCCTCAAGAAACTAATAGTTGGTATGAATCTAAGAATGCGAGGATCCCATGGGGGTTACTGAGAACGTAATCAATATATGCTACCTCATCTTCATGAAAATACCTCCCTTTTTCCTAAACTTCCCTCCAACAACCCCATTTCTTCCTTACTAGTCAACCAATAATCCTTCCTATACTCTAGAGTTGGAAATCAAATCATATGATAGTGGAATTTCAACCCAATCTATTTTCTTCCACAACTCTCCATGCATTTAATGTATTTATGCACTCTTTCCAATTATATCTTCATATTGCTAAAATTGAAGGGGTATTTTCTTTGGGTTTCTTCTGTAGCTTGATTCCACCATTCCACACATCCTTCCATAGCTAATTTCTCTATTATCTCAATTTGTGTCCTAAAATATGTGATGGTTTCCTATTTATTCATAGTTATGAATTCTACATGTTAGGAAGAAAAATTCCATTTTTTATGAATGTTAAGTTACTATAAGGGCATGTGATACTCACCCCTAATTGAAATATTAATGGTAAAATTATGTTGTGCAATTTTATTGGTTGATTTCAAGTTAACATGGTTAATGAGGTAGGACAAGAATTCTATCAATTATACATCACACACAAAATCATTGGGGGTTCCAAATGAGATAATGAAATATCGAAACATTGTGTTCATAAAGCTCATAGAGGTAGTTCTTCTTATCATTGGTTCATGCATAGTAGGCCTCTAGAAATGTGGTTGGGCTAGTGATTTAATGACTTACTAGTGATTATGGATTTCCTTTGCAAAATTTTGATTGTTTCTTGTAAAAAAAAATGTAATAATTTAAATTTACTGCTCTGTTGACCGTGGTTGGTTTAAACCAAAGTCGAGCGTTGTGAGGTTCATTTGTAATTAAATTTTTTGTTTAAGTTTTAAATTGGAATTTTTTATGCTGTTTTTTGTTTTTTTGTAGCTTGGCACCATAGGAATTTTGGTTGGTTGCACTCGTCGTTGGAAGCTTTCTGATCCTCCTTGTCCAACCTCCTTGTCCAGACCATGAAAGTCTCCCTCCTAATCTAGCTTGCTCGTCTAGACCAGGTAAGTATCCCTCCTTGTCTAGCCTCCTTGTCTAGACCAGGTAAGTCTGCCTCCTTGTCTAGCCTCCTCGTCTAGACCAGGTATGTCTCCCTCCTTGTATGCTATATTTCCTTACCCCATGGGATATGCCACAACATATGGGTACAAGTGATCTTCTCACAAACGTATTGGTAATTTCTTTTGTCACCTGATAGGTTACTAGCATCAAATTCACCACTATTAACATTATCGTTACAATTATCTTCCTTAGCTCGTCCATCCCAAGTCTTACTGGGGAGTGTTCACTCAACTTGTAGTTAACCAAGTCAAGGGGACTTATCATACTATAGAAGATAAGATTAAACCCTACAAGGCACTTTTGGATAGACTTAGAGCAACCTTTGACAAATTTTATATAGAGTATATCCGGTTTCCAACATGTTGATGCCATGTCCTTGGTCGTTTCCCCCGTTAGTACAATAGAACTATTCTTCCTCTAATTCTGATGTTGCCTCCTCTCTTGGAACTGGATATACTCAATCTCGAACAGGATATGTGACAGGAGACTAGGCAATTACTTCATAATAAAATGTGCTCACCTCTAGCTCAGATTCCCCCAAATCATTGTTGTCACATGGGGTACCCTCATTCTTCTCGACACAGGGAATCATTGTTGTCACATTTCCCACTTTTCTTTGATTTGGATTTTATAATATAAAACTACGAGTTGCAGTTTAAAAAAACACACTTGTAATAAATTATTTGTAGTTTTGCTCAAAACAAGAATTGATCTATTTTAAGTATTTTTTTTCATTTTGAAATTGCTTTTGAGGCTTTTTATAATGACAAAAGATTAGCTACTAATCTCTTACATATATTTATTGGTGGATCCAACAGTATAATGTCATCCACATGTCAAAGACTGTAATTGTAAG
Source organism: Pinus tabuliformis (assembly GCA_031772625.1). Lineage (NCBI taxonomy): Eukaryota > Viridiplantae > Streptophyta > Pinopsida > Pinales > Pinaceae > Pinus > Pinus tabuliformis. The sequence goes on along the minus strand of CM062817.1, from coordinate 1,608,360,573 downwards.
AATGTACCTTATTTTCTAGTTCTCTGTTTTTTTCTACTGATTGTACCATATTGTGTAGTATTTGCTAAAGTGCTAGATTAACTTTGTACTAGAAAATACCTGCAAACTTTTAGTTCAATCCTCCACATTATCAATTTTTTCTAGGTCACTTTTGCTTCCCTTTATCTTAATGCCTGGTGGCATTACAAACATGACATTCCTCCCTCTATCTATATTGACTCTGCAACTATTCTTTCATTGTTCGTAGTAATACACTGTTCACCATTGACATTGATTATGTTTTCTACTTGAAACTCCTTGCTTGAAACTAGTTTTATGTTTGGGTTATGGTGTATTGAGAATTTCATTGGGATATACATTTATCTTTGTTATAGGTTAGCGAAGCTACAAGACTTCCATCCCTATCGAAGAGACTGAGATCTATTAGTGATAAACTTGATCCAAAATTCAGAACAATTCTAGCTCTATAGTCATTAAAGTAAGATTCGTTTTGGCTTATTTGGGATTCATTTTTTCAGTTTTAGCACATTTGAGAGTGATTGTTTTAAGGCATCAATTATGAGAAAAAAAATTATCTCTACAATTTGATTGAAGGAACAATGAAGATCTTTGTGGACCTATATCTTGTGGCATGAAATCTAGGATTTAAAATCAAGCTATATATTTTCTAATATATATATATATATATATATATATATATATATATATATATATATATATATATGATTGATGAATTTACTATTAATTGATAATCTGATAATATTCAATAAAAATTGAAGGGAAACTAGCATTGCCTACATATTTATGGATGTTATATATGTTGAAATATTAATATGAAATATGATATCAAAATCAGCCATATATCTTTGCATCTAAATGTATATAACATTATTTATAAATCTTCTTAAGTGCATCATTTTTGCCTAACATTTTTTTGGAGAGGTTGAATAGAAGTTAATTTTAGAGAATTGAACTATTTCAAACTCTATGTAAAGTTTGAAATAGTTCAAACTAATATTTACACATAGGATTTGTTGTGAGTAAATTATTCCTCCATTAGAACCAATTCTTCAAACCCAACCTAGCTAATATGGCTAAAAAATAGTGAACTCAACCCAACTTGGGAAAGAAAAATAGTGAACATTGAACTCAATCAAACTTGCGGAAAAACTCGGGTAATAGTGAACTCAACCCACCTAACCTATGAATAGTGACATTATTGAGTTAAACAGATGATATATGTGAGTGAAAGGAGTGTGAAGAGGAACATCATTGGGTTAAATAGATCACAGTGAAGTTTGGCTGGGAAAAATTCCATGCAAAGTTTTAAACCTGCTTCATGTCCATAATTTTGTAAATGTTGAAACAATTTCAGTTTTTTTTGGGGAATAAACAAATTCAATTGTTTTCACCCTTTATTGTCCTTTAACCCTTTTATAATTCTACTTGTAAGATGAAGTGTAAATTTTTTGTTTCGACAACTCTGTACATATGATCTCTTCTGTCTCTAGAATTCTCAAATTATCTTCTCCAAACTTCAAATTTAATATCATTTGAGATACATCTTTTTCATTTCTATTTTGTTGGGTGCACGAGATTGAAGCTAATTAGAGTGTTGGCATTTGTTTTTCATCTATTTTTGGTTTCTTAATTTTAATTTTATTGGGTTTCTAATTAGAGTGTTGGTATTGCTTTGCCATCTATTTTTCGTGCTTTAATTTTAATGTTATTGGGTTGACTTGTTTAACCTTGATTTATCTCATAGAACAACCTTCATGCTTCTTGGTAACATACTTTCCTTGCTTCTATTGTTATATGTTCATTTATGTTTCTTTTTTCATTATGTGTAATTCACTTTGATTCCCTATTTAATTGGAACATGGGTCTTATTAGCTTTCTAAGATGAAGCACAATACACTTAATTGAAGGTTCTTGTACTTACTCTTTTCAAGTAGTAGTTTCTTTTTGAGATACATATTTTTCATTTCTATTTTGTTGGGTGCATGAGATTGAAGTTAATTAGAGTGTTGGCATTTCTCTTTCATCTATTTTTGGTATTTTAATTTTAATGTTATTGGGTTGATAATTAGATTGTTTATATTGCTTTGTCATCTATTTTTTGTGTTTTAATTTTAATGTTATGGGGTTCACTTGTTCTACCTTGATTTATCTCGTAAAACAACACGATGCTTCCCGGTAACATGCTTTCCTTGCTTCTCTTGTTATATGTTCATTTATGTTTCCGTTTTTATTATGTGTAATTCACTTCAATCTTCCCTACTTTCTTGGAGCATGGGTCTTAATAGCTTCCTAAGATGAGATATAAGACACTTAATTGAAGGTTGTTGCGCTTTCTCTTTTCAAGTAGAAGTTCCTTTTTGAGACATATATTTTTCATTTCTATTTTGTTGGGTGCATGAGACTGAAGCTAATTAGGGTGTTGGCATTGCTTTGTCATCTATTTTTGGTGTTTTAATTTTAATGTTATTGGGTTGCTAATTAGAGTGTTGGCATTGCCTTTTCATCTATTTTTGGTGTTTTAATTTTAATGTTATTGGGTTGACTTGTTCTACCTTGATTTATCTCGTAGAACAATCTTCATGCTCCTTGGTAACATACTTTCTTTGCTTCTGTTGTTATATATTCATTTATGTTTCCTTTTTCATTATGTGTAATTCACTTCAAGCTTCCCTATTTTCTTGGAACATGGGTCTTATTAGCTTCCTAAGATGAGGCAGAATACAGTTGATTGGAGGTTCTTGTACTTTCTCTTTTCAAATAGTAGTTTCTTTCTTAGATACATATCTTTCATTTTTATTTTGTTGGGTGCATGAGATTGAAATTAATTAGAGTGTTGGCATTGCTTTGTCATCTATTTTTGGTGTTTTAATTACGCCGTAAGGCATTTCCCTCTGAAATCCACTCTCCTCTTATCTTACCTATCAAACTATGATCCATTTGATTTGATGTTAGATGATTAAAATGTTTACTACCGTTAATCAAAGATTTAGTTATAACTGAAAAAATAACAATAATAATCTAAACTTCATCATCACTTTTAAGAACCAGGGAACCGTGAAGGTAGAGAGCCATGGCCTACGTTGCAAATGAAGGTAGACGACCATGGCTTGCCATATCTTTTTCAAAAACCAGTGAACCCTGAAGGTAGACTACCATGCCATGGCTTGGGTTGCAGAATGAAGGTAGACGGGCTTGCAACGGGCTTGCATTGCAGAAAGGAGGTATACGGCCATGGTTGCAACGGGCTTACATTGTAGAATAAAGGTAGATAGTTCTCCTTGTGTGAAATAGTGTTGTGCAGAGAAAGAGGGTATATAGAGGCAAAGGCAGACTTTCTGTTTTAGTCAGAAGATGGGTTCAAGGGAAAGAAAAGCCATAGTGGGTTTGAAGCTGCCAATCCCAGCTCAGGAAGACACATTTTCTAAGCCACTCCCTAAGCCCATAACATGAATTGTACCTGCAAGTTGCCCTATGTTCCTCTTGAAGAAGTTACACTGGAAGATCTCCAGAAAAGTTCAACTTTGGGGTGCGGGAGTAGTGGCAAGGTCTGCAATCATTCTCAATTATTTGTATGAATCTCAAAGCCATTACTAATTCTCTTGTTTGGGCATTTCATTAGTACTCGATACCTTACCGGATTTCAAAGCCATTACTAATTCTCTTGTTTGGGAATTTTTTTAGTAGTACTGGATACCTTACTGGATGTGGTTGTCCTTCCTGTTCAGATTTCTCTTATCGCTTTGGGAAATAAATTATATTTTATTAATGTTTTCCTAATTATTAATTGCATATCTCTATACACAATGTAGGTTCATTTGGAAGGGCATCAGTTTGAATACAAAGAGAAGTTTTCCCTAATTTATTAACTTGTACACAATGCAGGTTCGTTTGGAAGGGCATCTGTCTGAATATAAAGAGCAGTTTTCTCTTATTTATTAACCGTTCGGTTAGGTTGTACCAAGCTCTTGAATTTAATATGGGTTCGTTGCTAGCTAAAGAACGCTTGGATTATCCAAAAGCGAGGGGAGATGAGTCTATAGTAGACAAATATCACAGGGTGCTTGTACATGATCCTTACAGATTGTAATTAACAACCGACAAAGAAAATGATTTTTCATTTATCTTCTAGTAGAGGGAAATGGGATATAAGGGCTATTTTTTGTAATATGTTTCTTTAACCTAGCTTCTGTATATCATGTGGTTATAAGTTTTTTGAACCATTAATTATTGATATTATAGAATTGTTTTCAAATTTCGCAATTGGCAAACAAGTGAATTTTTCAGCCATTACTTGGACTAATGAAAACAAAGGTTTCTTTTACAGTCATTATTCAGCACCCAAGTCTGTACTAAAAATCAATTATGAGTTTCTTAGAAAGGCACATAATAAGGCTGAATTTGTGGCATCATGGAAGGCCTTAAGGTAAGATTTAAGAATAGTATTTTTGAAGGGGAATTGAAGCTGATAATAGATATCCTTAATAAAAAGTCTGGAAGCTTTCAATTGGAAGGTGGATCTCGAGGCATGTCAAAATGAGAACACACATAAGGTAGCTGAGGAAGTGAGTGCATGGAGGCTGGAGCATCAAATAAGAATGGAGGCGCAAAGGTTGTGGAGAAGGTGTTGCACTAGAGAGAGGCAAAGGTATAAATTATAATAACTCTAGGAGGATTCCAACTCATAATTTATGGCTCAAGTTATCAGTTGAAAGTAATCATATAGTACTATGAGTCACCATTTCCTGATTTCTTTCTCAATTCCAGGTCATGATATTATGATCAAGGGGCATGGGCTTTACAAAAATAATGCAACATATGTTACTTATGCATAGAAAGCAACAAAACATATCCTCAATAGTTATTAATAATTATGATTTCATATTGTTTTGCATTAAGATACAAAAAATTTATAATAAAATCCGGTAAGCCAAAGGTAGTTATGCTGCTAATCAAGACACTTAGTTAAAAATTTTAACCAAAATAACCACTGGTGAAACACAGGACATCCAAACCAACATTGGCAGCTATTGGCTGGAGGGATCTTGAAATTTGAACAAAACATCCCTAGAGATAAGCGTAACAGTGAGCTAAGGTAGCTTTGACGGAGCTAATTGGAACCTTTATTATTCTTTTATAGTTGTAATTTTTGTGATTTGTCAATCACACAAATCAACATTTTCTAATTTGTCTCACATATCATTTTGTTCTATTCTTCTATCCAACATTGGGGTGGGCCCCAGCCAAGGCTCAACCTAGTTAGAAAAAAAACAGTATTGCTCTTATCCCTATTTAATGCAACATGTAACCAAGGAAATTGCTAAGAAAAATGTAAGTATAATATTCTATATAAACAACATGTTTCCTCACAACTTGCATTTTTCTATAATAAATGTTGTTGTTTTATAGATTTTTAAAAGAACATCCCTTAGCCCTTTTACCTCATGACCTATTCCATCTTTCTAACAACTATCAAATGCTAGTATTCTATCTATGTGCAACAAAGGTTGTCTAATGTGCGAGTTAAAGAAGGAAACATGCAAAACTACAACAGATGTGTAAAGTGCTCATTGTTCCAAAATGTGGGCTAAAACCAAAAGTTGAAACTATTAAAGGACTTGACATCAGAAAATATTTCATCTGAGACTCCTCTTTGACAGGTTCCTTAAAGCAAGCCCACCTAAAAGAGTGTAATGGCACATAAAACAAGTCTCCAATTGACTGATATTTGTCAGCGATTCCTTCGATTTCTACATCTTACACTGAAAACTATTTTACCTTGAGGTCCAGGGATGCCATAGCTTATGTTGGTAAGCATCCTAAAGGGAAACGAAAAAGTCAAAATTTGGTATTCCAGCCAAGATATGAAGTTGAACAACAGTTGTAACTTCTAAATTGAAAAGATTTAGAAAGAACAATTTTTCTGAGAGATCTGAACAACAACATTAGCATACGACAAACAATCCTCTAAAACCATGTTAACATCCTTGGGCCAAGTTTCATCTTTCTCAGCATTCTATTTGAGGTCAAGAAAGATGTCACAAAAATAGCATGAAGGAACAATTGTGCATAATCACATCCTAACTCTTACTTAATTCGAGTCCCCAGGGGAAACTCAACTTAAGCAGGCGATTTATAAGGTTATAGTTAGAAGCAAATTAAAATAGGCTAACCTATTTTGTTAGTAAGGCAGAGGTCAAAATCATTCCAGAATGAACCCCAATTATAGTAGACAAATATTTCTACTCTTTGTTTAATCATTATTCCTCCCTCGGTCTTCTGCCTTCCTCAGTAAACACACTTTATAAGTACCCATGCACATTTCAAAACTACTATTCAATGGGAGAAAGTCCTAGTTTGACTCCTTCAGAAGACTACAAAATTCAGTTATAGATCCTCAATTGTATTTTTATCCCACTGGAATGGTTATTCCACAATATATTCTATACTGTCAGTCTATTAAGAGAAGAATTTGGCAACATGCACTATTTTTTAATAGCCTCAAGGGTGAAAAATATGGTCTGCGAGTGAAGTTGACATTATGTAGAGAAGGTTCTCAACATCTTTTGATAATATCATGTATTTACATGTCATTCAATACTTTTGTTAAATTTTATAGCTCACATATTTCCATGTATTTATCCTTGGGTTTCACCAAGAGTATGCAGACTTCCTTCAGCAGATGAAATTGCCTAGTTGTGTTTTCGCATTAATTTTTGTAGTTGTTTATTCACAAATTTATGCATTCACAATTATATTTGTGAGGTTTAAGGTCATAAAAGCATGGTGACATCAAGGAATGAATGCCATGAATTTAGGATGGTGTTCCTAATGTGGAAATAGGGTCACATACATATTCTCATAGTCAATGCAATGGATGCCTATTTTGTGAGGCTTAAGGCAACTAGAATAAAAAATCATGATGACATCAAGGGATGAATACAACAAAGATAGGATATCATGCCTATTGTGTAAAGTGGGCTACAAAATGCTAATGTTTTCAACACTCTTGTTATGAATGTCTGTTTTGGAAATGGGGATTTGCATCTCAGAGTGGAATTACTTAAGTTAGCCCATGACATGTTTGAATTTTTAGTTGTTGGTAGGTTAGAGCATAGTAAACTATGTCAGTGAGACAACCAAAAGATGATCTCATTTAGATATTAAAAGGATTTGCCTCTAAGATGAGGGTGCCACATAAACTTAATTAGCAGTAGTGAAATTTCAAGAGATGAGCTACAACATTAAGACAGAGTAAACGTTAGCTAAAATATTGCCCTTGTGCTGCATTATCAAATATCATCAAAGAGTATAAAATTTCTATGCTAAATACAACAAAGACATGAGAATTTTTGTATTACAGAGATTTGGTTGTGAGCTCCTGCTGGCATTTTCGCATAATAATTTTTTTTTACATAAAAATATTACTTAGCAAATTCACCTACAATACTACAACCTTTGATTATATGTTTCTTTAACCCAACTTTTGTATATCATGTGGTTATAAGTTTTTTGAACCATTAATTATTAATTATATAGAACTATTTTCAAATTTTGCAATTGGAAAACAGGTGAAATTCTCAACATTACTTGGACTCGTGACAACAAAGGTTTCTCTTATAATCATTATTTAGCACCGAATTCTATACTATTGTTTGGAATATAGTGTTGGTTATGTACTTTATAATATTTTCTTATTTTCTTTCTTCAATTGACTTATTTACTTTATCATAGCTACTTAGTTACTTAGTGTTTTTCGCTGATAGAGAAGGAGAAAGGCTAAATGCAGGGACAGAAACAAATATCAATATTGATCATCAAGTGTTTTACTATTTCTTGGGCACTAATCAATCTGAGGATATTTTGTACTGGAAAGATTCAGAACATCCCAAGTGGCTATTTCTCTCTCAAGTAACTGAAGATGGAAAGGCTGGTAGAATATCTTGTGTTGTGTTTTAGATAAAATATAGCATCTTAGGTACTCGTTTAGATGGCTATTTCAATTTTATGGTTGTACAATATTGTGTCTATTTTCGCTTGCACTCGTGCACTCTTGTGCATATTTTTTATAATTTGTATTATTGCATGCTTCTGTGGGTCAATCACAACATATAATAATATTGTCCTCAAATCCAACTAGTTGCTGAAAAGGCTTGTTCATAGATAAGATCTGGGTAATGTTTCTTGGTAAGATTTGATTTCGCTTTAATGCTTTTCAAATATTAAAAAAAGTGTAGCCTGTCAAAAAAGATTTAATCTCCAAAGTTATCCTATTCTTCTACCATCAATGATCATATGTTTATGAAATTTCACCTAATTCAAATTTCTTACAATCCCTCAATCTACGTTGTCTTTTTGTTGTAGCTGTTTTATAGATTTTTAAAAGAACATATCTTAGCACTTTTACCTCATCACCTATTCCATATTTCTAACAAATATCAAATGCTAGTATTCTATCTATGTGCAACAAAGGTTGTCTAATGTGCGAGTTAAAGAAGGAAACATGAAAAACTACAACAGATTTGAAGAGTTCCAATTGTTCCAAAACGTGGCCTAGAAACAAAAGTTGAAACTATTAAAGGACTTGAAATAAGAAAATATTTCATCTAAGACTCTTCTTTGGCAGGTTCCTTGAAGCAATCCCACCTAAAAGAGTGCAATGGAACATAAAACAAGTCTCCAATGGACTCATATTTGTCATCGATTCCTTTGATTTCTACATCTTACACTAAAAAGTATTTTACCTTGAGATTCAGGGATGTCATAGCTTATGTTGGTAAGCATCCTAAAGGGAAACCAAAAAGTCAAAGTTGGTATTCCAGCCAAGCTATGAAGTTGAACAATAGTTGTAACTTCTAGATTGAAAAGATCTAGCAAGAACAATTTTTCTGAGAGATCTGAACAACAACATTAGCATATGACAAACAAACCTCTAAAACCATGTTAACATCCTTGGGCCAAGTTTCATCTTTCTCGGCATTCTAGCTGAGGTCAAGAAAGATGTCACAAAAAGAGAATGAAGGAACAATTGTGCATAATCACATCCTAGTTCTTACTTAATTGGAGTCCCCAGGGGAATGTCAGCTTAAGCAAGCAATTTATAAGGTTATATTTAGAAGCAAATTAAAATAGGCCAACCTATTTTGTTAGCAAGGTAGAGGTCAAAATCATTCCAGAATGAACCCCAATTTTAGTGGACAAATATTTCTACTCTTTTCTTAATCATTATTCCTCCCTTAGTCTTCTGCCTTCCTCAGAAAACACACTTTATAAGTTCCCATGCACATTTCAAAACTATTGTTCAGTGGAAGCAAGTCCATGTTTGACAACTTCAGAAGACTACAAAAATCAGTTATAGATCCTCGATGGTATTATCATCCCATTGGAATGTTCAGTCCACAATATATTCCATACTCTCAATCTATTGAGAGAAGAATTTGGCAACATGTATTATTGTTGAATAGCCTCAAGACTGAAAACTATGGCTTGCGAGTCAAGTTGACATTCTATAGAGACAGTTCTCAACATATTTTGACAATATCATGTATTTACATGTCATTCATTACTGTTGTTAAATTTTACAGTTCACATATTTCCATGTGTTTATCCTTGGGTTTCACCAAGAGTACGCATAATTCCTTCAGTAAATGAAATTGCCTAGTTGTGTTTTGGCATGAATTTTTGTAGATGTTTATTCACAAACGTATGCATTCAAAATTATATTTGTGAGGTTTAAGGTTAGAAAAGCATGGTGGCATCAAGGGATGAATGCCATGGAGTTAGGATGGTGTTCCTAATGTGGAAATAGGGTCACAGAAAGTTTCTCACAGTCAATGTCATGGATGCCTATTTTGTGAGGCTTAAGGCAACTAGAATAAAAAATCATGATGACATCAAGGGATGAATGCAATAAAGATAAGATAACATGCCTATTGTGTGAACTGGGCTACAGAATGCTAATTTTTTCAACACTTTTGTTATGAATGTCTATTTTGGAAATGGGGATTTGCATCTCATAGTGGAATTACTTAAGTTAGGCCATGACATGTTTGAATTTTTAGTTTTTTATAGGTTAGAGCATCGTAAACTATGTCAGTGAGACAGGGAAAAGATGATCTCATTAAGATATTGAAAAGATTTGCCTCTAAGATGAGGTGCCACATAGCCTTAATTAGTAGTAGTTTCATTTCAAGAGATGAGCTACAACATTAAGAGAGACTAAACGTTAGCTAAAATATTGCCCTTGTGCTGCATTATAAAATATCATCAAAGAGTATAAAATTTATGTCCTAACTGCAACACAGACATGAGAATTGTTGTATTACTGAGATTTGGTGGTGAGCCGCTGTCGGCATTTTTGCATAATAAAATTTTTTCACTTAAAATTATTACTTAGAAAATTCACCTACAATACTACAACCTTTGATTATATGTCTCTTTAACCCAGATTCTGTATATCATGTGGTTATAAGTTTTTTGAACCATTAATTATTGATTATATAGAACTATTTTCAAATTTTGCAATTGGCAAACAGGTGAAATTTTCAGCCATTACTTGGACTCATGACAACAAAGGTTTCTTTTACAGTCATTATTCAGTGCCCAAGTCTGTACTATTCTTTGGAATATAGTATTGGTTATGTACTTTATAGCAGTTTCTTATTTACTTTCTTCGATTGACTTATTTACTTTATCACAGCTGCTTAGTTACTTATGTTTTTCCTTGATAGAGAAGGAGAAAGGGTAGATGCAGGGACAGAAACAAATATCAATATTGATCATCAAGTGTTTTACCATTTCTTGGGCACTAATCAATCTGAAGATATTCTCTACTGGAAAGATTCAGAACATCCCAAGTGGCTATTTCTCTCTCAAATAACTGAAAATGGAAAGGTTGGTAGAATATCTTGTGTTTTGTTTTAGATAAAATATGGCATCTTAGGTACTCTTTTAGATGGTTGTTTGAATTTTATGGTTGTACAATATTGTTCCTTTTTTTTCTTGCACTCGTGCATTCTTTTGCATATTTCTTATAATTTGTATTCTTGCATGCTTTTGTGGGATAGTCACAACATATAATAATATTTCCCTCAGATCCAACTAGTTACTAAAAAGGCTTGTTCATAGATAACATCTCGGTCATGTTTCCTGGTAAGATTTTATTTTTCTTTGATGTTTTTCAAATATTTAAAAAAAACTGTAACTTGTCAAAAAAAATTAATCTCCAAAATGATCATATTTTTCTACCATCAATGATCATATGTTTATGAAATTTCAACTAATGAAAATTTCTTAAAATCCCTCAATCTACATTGTCTTTTTGTTATTGTTGGTCCATCCACATTTTCGCCCTTCTGTATTTGATATCTTTCCTTAGGATTTTGGCAGCCATCATATTTTGAGACAAAGCAAAACTTTTATTAAAACCATGTTACAACAAGAAGTTCAAATTTAATTTAGCTGTATCAAGTTTAATTCATTTTCCTCTAACACCAATATGATGCATGTTCACTTAGGGGGATACTCAAAGACTTTGTTTGTACAAATTAGTCCCCATGAAAATGACATGGGAGAAACTCTGTGCTCACTGAACTTTTCCAGTAGAGTTCAAGGATTAGAGCTTGGTCCTACTCGGAGGCAGCAAGATGTAAGATTTCACTGTAGTATGGTCCTTGCCTTTTCTTGATATTTTTCTGCCTTTCAAAATTGTCAAAGGCGCATTAATTAGTGTTATATGCTATTTCCTTACGGCGTTTCCATTGCAACATCTAGTGCAATTGCTAGTTTTAATGTTATTGGGTTTCTAATTAGAGTGTTGGCATTGTTTTGTCATATATTTTTGGTGTTTTATTTTTTAATGTTATTTGGTTGAATTGTTCTACCTTGATTTATCTCATCTAACTATGGTCCAAATGCACCAAAACGCTCCGAAGAGAATCCCTATGATTATCAGGAGCCCCTACTTGATCAAAACGTTCTATCCTGAGAATATGGGCATATGATGCAGTGCCAAAGAACTAGAAATCATGCACCTAACATTAATGCTAGTATCATATGACCATATTCTCAACACATGACATTTTAATTGACAAAATGAAAAAATTGATCAACGAAGATGACATCAATGAAAAATATGATGATATCATGTCCATTGAACAACCTTGATGCTTCTTGGTTACATATTTTTCTCACTTCTATTGTTACATGTTCATTTATGTTTCCTTTTTCATTATGTGTAATTCACTTTGCTTCCCTATTTGATTGGAACATGGGTCTTACTAGCTTCCTAAGATGAGGCATAATATAGTTAATTGAAGGTTCTTGTACTTTCTCTTTTCAAGTAGTAGTTTATTTTTGAGATACATCTTTTTGATTTCTATTTTGTTGGGTGCATGAGATTGAAGCTAATTAGAGTGTTGGAATTTCTTTGCCATATATTTTTGGTGTTCTAATTTTAATATTATTAGGTTGCTAATTAGAGTGTTGGAATTTCTTTGTCATCTATTTTTGGTGTTTTAATTTTAATTTTATTGGGTTGACTTGTTCTACCTTGATTTATCTCGTAGAACAACCTTGATGCTTCCCGGTAACATATTTTCCTTAATTTTGTTGTTATATGTTCATTTATGTTTCCTTTTTCATTATGTGTGATTCACTTTTCTTCCATATTTGCTTGGAACATGGGTCTTATTAGCTTCCTAAGATGAGGCAGAATACACTAAATTGAAGGTTCTTGTACTTGCTCTTTTCAAGTAGTAGTTTCTTTTTGAGATACATCTTTTTCATTTCTATTTTGTTGGGTGCATGAGATTGAATATAATTAGAGTGTTGGAATTCCTTTGTCGTCTGTTTTTGGTGATTTAACTTTAATGTTAGTGTTTTACTTTTAAGAAGGCAACATAGATATTAAATTTAATAGAATAAAACTCGGTCTATCATTTTTCATTTTAATTTGTTTTCCTCTTTCTTAACTATATTTTGAAAGAAGCATATATAAATAGACCCATTTAGGCCATATAAGTAAACATGTATTATAGTTTTAGTAAGAAAATTTTATAACAAGGTAATATAAGTGTTAAATTTACTAGAATAAAATTGGTCTATCATTTTTCATTTTCATTTTCGTTTTCCTTTATTAACTATAGTTTTTAAAGAATAATATAAATAGGTATATACATAGTTTTGAAAGTCTTTTAATGTTCTATGACAATGAATTATATATAGCTCAAAATTTTGTATATGTAAAAATGAAAAATGGATAGATGAAAACTCTTTCTGAAGAGGACATATTCGGGACAAAATCCTGTCATATTTTCTGTATATTTAGATCTCTTTTTTGAACATAATATATATACTCCATACTGCTTTTTCTTCTGAAAAAATAATTAAAAATAAAAATAAAAACTAAATAAAATAAATAAATAAATAAAATAAATAAATAAATAGACCCATGTATGGCATATAAATAAACATGTATTATAGCTTTAATAAAAAAAATTATAACAAGGAAGAATAAGTGTTAAATTTCCAAGAATGAAAATAAAAATAAATTAAGAAATACTTTCAAACTTGGGTGATTTGAAGCTAAGTCGAATTAGGAAGATTTGTATTTGTGGAATGAACATAAAAATAAGCTAGTAAACACTTTCAACCTTCATTTGAGTTGAAGCTAAGTTGAATGAATTAGATATTGTAGTTGAGTTGAATTAGATTTCTCTAGTGTTTTCTTCTTGCAATTCTCCAACCATCCAACCAAGTAGAAACAACCTTTCTCTTTGCCTAGCCTTTCGATAGATTTTTCTAAACAATGGTCTGAATTAGATATTTGTAGTTGAGTTGAATTAGATTTATCTAGTGTTTTATTCTTGCAATTCTCCGGCCATCCAACCAAGTAGAAACAACCTTTCTTGTTGCCTAGCCTTCCGATAGATTTTTCTAAACAATGGTCTTTCGCACAACTGAACAATACATGTATAAATATATCAAATTGATTTTATTGATTTTTATTTTTTTTAGGGATGAGAATATCCATTAAACATGGTTAAAAAAAGGACATTATGCACAAAAGTTTCTTTTTATCCCAATCTTGGGTGAGTGATTTCTTATGTGTTATGAAATATTGTGACAAAAAACGTCCTCCAAAGGAAAATGAATGTACTTGGAAGAACAACAACAAATTAAGCATATTATATTTCATTTTTGGAAGGCTTTGGAACAATGAGGGAGTATGGATCCAATAGAATTGCAGTCTTCACCAACTCTGAACTTGTGTGCAACCAGATGAAAGGTGTGTACCAAGTTAAAAAAGAGAGGTTAAAAGAACTGGATGGAGAAGCAAAAATATTGTTATTCAATTTATATCATTTAACATAAAATATTTTGCAAATGTTAATAGGATTTATAGTGATATATTGTATGTGGCAATGCCAATTCAAGGTTTGTGTATGGAAGATGAATTAGTGATAGCACTCTTGTTTCTTCATGTATCATTATTTTTCCTTATTGTAGTAGTGCAAATTCTTCTTTTAGCTTGAGGGTCTACCTAGTAGTCTTAGTATTCTTGGTTCTTGGTCTATTTTGTGAGGGTTCTATCAATTTTCCCATGGTTTTGGAGGAGGTTATCTCTTCAGATTACTTCTCTTTCCTCTCTAATTCTCCCCCTTGATGGTTGCATGATCCTTCAATAGTGATGGGGGTTTGTGAGGGTGGTTGAGGCTTCCCTTGCTTGATCCCATTACTCCTTCTTATGTTGAAGTACATAGGTGGTTGTCTTGGTTTCTTCACCTTTGGTTTAGTATAGGTACTTAGGGTTGTTAGGGTGGAAACAACTTCTTCTTATGTATTCCCCTCTGAAGTACTCTCCTTCCACTCCCCTTTCCTTCTCTTTTGTGGCCTAGAAGATGTCCCAATGGCCTTTGGAGTCCTTTATTCTACTATTTTTGTTACAATACACTTAATTGGGTATTTATTAGGCATTTTTATTTTGGTTTATAGTTCAGTTTGTGCCCTTTCTTACCCTTCTTCCTCCTTTACTTCCTTTTCTAGTTTTTCTTTTGCTCTATGATGTTCTTCTTCTTCATTATCCTCTTCCTCCTCTTCTTCTTCAAATTATTCTTATACATATCCCTTCTTTGTTTCCTCTTCTATAAGATGTAATTGGGCTTGTGCTTTCGTTTCAAAGAAGCCTCGTTGTCCATGTCCACAAAGTCAACCCAAGGCGTAGGGTTTTAAGGACCCTCCAAAGCATCTATGACAATCAATTTGATGAGCCCATAGTGTGCCATGTATTTATTTTTCCCTCTTATTAACTTTTGGCTCATCTATGTGATGGACTGCTAAAGAAAGTGAGGAATTCTAAATCTGTCTTGGATGGTAAAATTCATTTGGAACCTCACCTAAAAGAGCATTCTAAACTGATAAGAATAGATCATATTAAGTATTTCGTCACAAGATATGTACTTAAAAACATAGTATGCTACCTCATCCCAGGGATAGGGTAAAATTTCTCTTGTAACTCCAATTTTGTCCTCAATGGGATTCTCTTTTGGGAGGAAAATGTTCCTCTTGGTTATGACAACCTCTATCCTCTCTTCCTTCTTCCATCTTACTCTTAGGGGGAGTGTTGTTACTCTATTGATAACTTCTTCATTCAAATGGAGGATGATTCTACTTACAATAGTAATGGCATCATCTTTTCCTTGAGGTTGGAGACTGAGAACGAACTCTTGAGTAATATCATCATCAAATCCTTTGAACTTTTCAAACAACCCTAGCCATTGATGATTGGA
Source organism: Pinus tabuliformis (assembly GCA_031772625.1). NCBI lineage: Eukaryota > Viridiplantae > Streptophyta > Pinopsida > Pinales > Pinaceae > Pinus > Pinus tabuliformis. Next base: position 1,608,344,767 of record CM062817.1, on the reverse strand, counting down.
AAATAGATATTTGACAACATTTTATTGGTGAATTATTGATGAATATGTGGGCTCTCTATGGTTGAATCAACCCCGATTGTCTTTAATACAAATTTTCTAAAGTTGGAATGGAAATTCTCCCCTCAACTGTTGTTTTTGGAGATGTATGTGTAATTAGGGTTTTTAGAAAAGAGGTAGAAGGAACAATTTGTTTACACTTTTCAGAACAGGGAAGATTTCATGTTTAACTCAAAAAAATCAAAATTACCCTTCTTATCATGTTCAATTCAAAATAAACATCCATACTTCATCTTCTTCTCATTCCCAAACTTCTACTAGGAACTGCTACACAATGTATTATTGAAAAATTGAAATTTTTTGAAAGTTTTAAGTCAAAAGATGGCAAGGAAAAATATGTACTTACCATCCCTTTTGATGCTACTCCTTGAATTCCAGGGTTTGGGTGATGAAGTTTCTCAGAATTAGGCTCTTTTCATCTCTTTTGACTTTCCACTAACACTCAAAACTGATCTTGTAGCACTCAATGTCAATCTTGTAGCAATACCCTACAAGTCCTATAGCCTCTTTAGTTGTGGTCTATGAAAATGGTGGCATAGTTAGCTCTGTTACCAACATGGAAAATTTTAAGGGCTAATATTCGCAAGTGGGCTAATTTTCCATAATTTTTCCAAACAAAAGATTTGCCAATTTCCATTTTTTATAAAAATGGTTCACCCAAACTTTACAATATAAAATTATTTTACCTTAAAAATCGCCAACATTATATATAGAGTATATCTAAAATCATTATAAATTTGAATTATTTTACAAATACATCAATAAACATTTTATAGTTTGCATATTAGGGAATAGTGAGATTCGCCAATGTTTTTAAACTTCAAGATAATTTTTCATCCTTAAAATTTTTCTTGATTACAAATTCTAGTAGTGCTATGCCTCCTTGTCTTTTAAAATATTATTTTTATGCCAAATGAGGCTCGGGTTTGAATTATGTTATTGGTTGTTAGGTGGTTTGGATCAGCGCATTGTGTGAGCTGGCCCCCACCTACCACCTTCGCAAACCTATCATATGCACGTTGGTCCACTCTTCGTAGTTATCACCCCATTTTTGTTTTTTCGTTTTTTCCACATGTGATGGATGAAGGAGACAACTTCAATTAACTATTGAAGCTAGCAGAAGCTACTAAACCATCCCTATCTTATAAAATCTCTCTTGTCATGCATTGATAAAAAAATTTAAACCGAGATGTACTTGTAAGAAACGGTTAGGAATTTGCATACTTAAGCTTACTTGATGATGCTCGTGATGACGTGTTGTGGCTAATGATTTGACAATTTGATGCCTGAGTGAGGTTGTTGGAACATGGTTGAGACTATTTGAGTTCCCTCTGAGGTGAAATTTGTTTTCTTCATCGATCCATTCACTATATTGATTTATTTTTAATGATCATGACTGATTGAATTTCTATGACTCTAGTGATTAGAAAATAGGTGCATCCATTGACCAAATGTTGTTGTGTTTGAATACTGATGATCCTGTAGTAGCTTACAAGGGTTTTATAGATGATCAAGACTAGTATTGGGTCCTACTAAAACTTTATAGTACCCATAAATCTCGACCTGGTGTATCAAATGTGATCTTGTAGGGTTTATTTAGACTGTTATACGATTGTGTGTCTTCCTGTAATAGTCATATAGACCCCTTAGGATCACAATTTTCAATGAGTGTTTATTTTCAAAAATCTTCATAATTCATAGGAAGGCTGTTGATGTAGGTTAAGGAGTTTTTATGTGATGGAGATGAAGGATTAGGATATTGAGGGATGGTGAGTGGAATATTGTGTGGAAAGGTGAAATCTTATGGAATGGATGGATGATTGGACTCTTATGGTCCCCCTCCCTCATTTTGAAGTGAAAAACTTTGAATTTTATTATTCCTTTCATGTTGACCATATCCTATAGCAGTACAAGAGAAATCTTATAATAATACAGGGCATTGACATAATCATGTGGGAGAGGCTATGAAATAATGTGGAAAGCTTGGGAAAGGTCAATGGGTGGATGGAGTGCTCACATAGAGTATGTGAAGATTAATTTTGATGTTTCTTCTCTGACTATGCTGACATTCAATGATTGTCACTAGAACGCTATTATGCAGGCAGAAATGTTAGAATGAATAATGTAAGGCCTCCTTTTCACTTTCCTTTTCTTTTTGGTTTTTATTCTTTTTTGAGAATTGTAGGCTACCTCAAGGGAGGTTTTCAACCTATAGGACTAATCCATGTTCCTTAAAAGAGGTTTTCACCTGGGGATATTTTTATTCCCCTTTTCTTCCCTATTCTTTCAGACTCTTTGGCCACCTCATGGAGGTTTTTAGCCCAAGAGCTTGCCTCAAGTGCCTCATGGAGGTTTTCACCTCGGCTTTTTTTTTTCTCTTTTGTTTTGTTTTGTTTCATTTTCTTCATTTTCTTCTTGTCAAGGGGTTAATGGATTAGTATATTTGAGGCTCCTAATCACATTCAAATATTTCATTATTGACACAACAAAAAAACCCTATGATTAGCATCCATTTTTGCTTCCTTTTTTGTGTCTAGAGCCCATTTTTGGTGTTATTTGTGTCCATTTATCAAACATGGTGCAAAACATGATGCGAAGTTTGAACAGAGTTTTGCACCAAGTCTTACACCCTGTTTAGCACCAGGTATTGTAATAGGTTTTGCAACAAATTTTACACCAGGTTTTACGCTAGGTTTTATGCCAAGTTTTGTGCCATCCTTTGCACCATGTTTTGCATCAAGTTTGGCACCTAATTTTGTTTCACCAACTTTTGCATCCTCTATTACATCCACCTTTTGCGTCTACACTTGCATCAACTTTTGCATTTATTTGCATCCATTTTTGCATCCCCTTTGTGCCAAGTTTTGCATCGAGGTTTGTGTCTAGTTCTGAATCTACTTTTGTTGCATCCACTTTTACATCTTGTTTTGCATCCATATTTACATCCTCTTTTTTTATCTATTATTGTGTCCACTATTGTATTGTGCCATAATTTCCACCTAGTTTGGCACCTCCCTTTGCACCCATTTTTGCTTCTAAATTTGCATCCACGATTGGATCACCATACACATCTAGGTTTTCATAAACTTCAAAATCTATTTTTTCATCTCTTTTTGTATCCACTTTTGCATCAAGATTTGCATCAGGTTTTGTGTCTCATATTGTATCTACTTTTGCATCCTATTTTTCATCCATTGTTGCACCCATGTTTATGTCCACTTTTTCATCTGCATTTGCTTCTTTTTTTGCTTCTATCATTACATCCACTTTTGTTGTGAAACAATTTGTGCCATGTTTTGTACTTATTGTTGTACCCACGTTTGCTTCCAATTTTGCATCCATCTTCGCATCCTCTCTTGCATCAAATATTGCATCTATTTTTGCATCCACTTTTCTATTGGGTTTTGTGCCTCATTCTGTATCTTCTTTTACACATACTTCCATTGCATCCATATTTTTCATCCAATTTTATTTCTCCTCTTGCACCCATGTTTGCATCCACTTTTACATCCCTTATTGCATCTTGCCTTGCATCTTTATTTGTGCCTATTATTACATCCACTTTACCATCCACTTTTTTTGTGCCACAATTTGTGCCATATCTTGTGCCTATCATTGCAACCCACATTTTATTCCACTTTTTCATCTACATTTGCATCATCTTTTGTGTCCAAGTTTGCATCAAATATTTTTATGTTTTTTTCCATCCCATTTTGCTTCTACTTTTACATCCACTTCTGATGTGTCTAATTTTGTGTCCACTATTGCACCCATGTTTGGTCCATGTTTACATCCCTTTTTGCATCCAAGTTTGCCTCCTTTTTTCATCCATGTTTGTGTCCTTTTTTTGTTCATTGTTGTGTCCAGATTTGTTTCACCACAATTCATGCCAAGTTTTATGCCTACTATTGCACCCATGTTTTCTTCCACTCTTCATCCATGTTTGCATCCTATATTGTGTCCAAGCTTTCATAAACTATTGCATCTACTTTTTCATCCACTTTTGTGTTAATTTTTCTGTCTTGTTTTTCATCTACTTATGTTGTGTCAACTCTTCATCCAATTTTATGTATATTGTTGCCTCCATTTTTTTTGTTCACTTTTGCGTCCCTTTTCCAACATTCATCATATTTTTTGCATTGATGATATTTCTTATGACATTGAAAACTATGAACAACTGATGACAATGTCAATAATTATGAGTATGATGATAATGAAGATGATGACGATGACATGAATTGTGATTATTATGATAATGAGAATGATTATAAAGACAATGGGGGTTACAATGACAATGATGATGATGATGCTAATGACCTTGGCTAATCTTCCCAATTTTTAAATGTTGTCATGGTCATAATCATAATCATTATATTTGGCGTCGTCTTCCAAGTCATCATCATTTGATCGTAATTATCATTAGATTCATCTTGGTCGTCATCAACAACAATAATGGCATGAATGATGATTATGATGTTCATGACGAAGATGACAACAATGATGATAGAAATTACATTAATTATGTTGATGGGGATGATTAAAATTATAATGATGATGATAATGGTAGTGAAGATGATTATAATCGATCATCTCTCAAAAATAAAGTTGTTATTTCTCTTACATATATCAATGTGTCTTAACAACCCTTTTCGAGCACTCATAATTTTTTTGGGTTGATGATATTTCTTATGAAACCTATAATTATGAACAATTGAAGACAATGTCCATAATGATGATGATGATGATAATGATGACATGAATGGTGATTATGACAATAATGCAATGATGACAATAATGATGACGATGATGGTGGTGATGATGGCGATAATGAATATGATGACACTCCCTCTAAACTAGGGAGGTACTCATAATGAGACAAAAAAGTACTCTCAAGTTGAAATATTCATATATGAATGGGTCTAGATTGATAAGCATCAACGATGATTTACATCATCATAGCCAACATTTTCAAAATAACAAGGCTTGACTAACAAGTTCTATCTCTCCATTAGATCAGAGCACACTGTTGGGAGGCATAAATTTGGACACCACTACCTCTCGAGGAACTTACCCCACTAGAATTTTCACCAGTTATGTGATCACATGATCATTTCCTAATACACTATCATAATATTTGACACCAGGAAATATCGATCCTCATGACTATTCTTATCTTGGATTAATGTACTTCATTTATGGCAATTAGTCATATTTAAAGTACAAATTCTCAAATAATATTGGTCCCGGATGTTTATCTAATCCAACTTTCTCCCTACTAGTGTCTTTACTAGGCTTACGACTGTTAGTCTTGAACATAGTACATGACATATGGATAATATGGTGTCCACCCTCACTCCCTCTCAACTAGGGAGGAGACATCCACAAGCATAAGATTTTCTCAAGAATACCCATAACTTTCAAAGGGAATAACATCATTAATTTGTTTTCATCACATGATGGCTTTATGATTAAGAATTCATAGATTTGTGGCAAAATATTTCCCCTTTTGTCATTTGTGATGAATGAAAATCAAAAAGTGAAAGCCAAAATCATTAAAGGTACACTATAATGATTTATATAATTGTAAACGCTAAGGTTGAAGTGAAAATTCATGAAAATGTTATATCTATGAGTTGTGCCAAACTTATGAAAACCTTATTCCCTAAGTCCTATATATAATAAAAAGCAAAAGAAATAAAAATAAGGCCCAATGAATTGTAACTCATTTATTCACTCCCTCTTTGGACAACATATGAATATATACACTCCTAGTCACACTTGATCACATGTTTGTGATGGTTAAATCATGAAGTCCTCTTTTCCCCTTTCATTTTCACTTCATCATTTAAGCACCTAATTGAGGATCTAGGGAATGTTTGTTGCCTAAGGGTTTCATGTCTACTCTTGGTTTACTTATGTCACACTATGGTCAATTTATGTGACAGAGTGAAATACTTAAGTTTGTGGAATTATTAGAAAAGTGTATTAAGTTATTCACCACACACACATGTATTACATCTCATTGATCCACATGTGCGGGTTGGAGACTCATTGCTTGAGAACTTTAATGGAGACTACTTTAGGGTTTTGATGGTATATTTTACAAAATATCTTGGTAAATATTTTGATTCATCCTTTATTTTCCTCAAGACACTTGATAATATCGAAGTCACTCCCAATAATCCATGGAGATGGGGAGTATAAATTACTTGTGCTAGAAATAGAATTGAGAAATAAAGGTTTTCCATTTGTGATATTGGAGTCATAGATATTGGATACATGGTAGTAGTCCTCGATGTTAATTAACTAAAATTGTATTGTCGTAATGTGAAAAGTGGTAAACATATTGGTAACCTTGATGTCCTGATCATTCCAAATAATAGCCATTTCACCTAAGTATATCTAAGCATCAATCACTACTTGGAAATTCCTCCCCCATTTGCTAATTATATGAGGTAGAACCTCACTTAATATTTTTGTTTCTTATATCAACATTATTGATGGGTTCTTTGCGTACCATTTTTCTTTTAGGAGTCTTTGTTTTCCTTTACTATTGAGGCCCTCATGTTCCTTGAGACTATTTTCATGGAGAATTTACACAAAAAGGAAGTATAATGTGACTAAGAAAAACATGTTTTAAGATTTAAGTGCTTGGACAAGGCCACTTCATGACCCCTATATTTCCTTAACTTGGGACCGAATGGTGAACTTGATTGCCTTAAGGGAAATTGACCAATGAAAATCTCAAAAAGAGGTGACTTTTGACTTTATCACATACAAGTTAATATATTAAAAAAAATCCATAACAATTTCATCAATCAATGAATCATTAAAAAAAATATCCAAAACAATTTCATCAAGCAATGAATCATTACATTATAAAATACAATCTATAAAACTTTTGGGAACTTTTTTCTAAACCATGCTCAAAACAAACATATTTAATATTAATATTTAAGAATAATATGGACAATAAAAAAAAATCATAAATTAAATAACATGTTATCAAGCCTAAGAAATGTCACTAACAGAAAACTAAGAAGCATGCAACTAATGGGAGTGACCACTCAAGGCCACCATAAGACAAATAATCTATTAGGACCAAGATTAATGGGGAAAAAGATCTACAAAGGACAAAGGAAAACCTATTTTAACTTTATTGTTTTATTAGGTGCAAGTTGAACATCTCAAGAAATAATGAAGAGCATAGTTAATTTTATTGCATTAAGAAAATGCAAGCACATCCTATAACTTAGCAAGGAAGAGATGTATAATACCCATCTCAGTGACACAACAGATGGAATTAAGTTACTTTTTAAATATATAATTTAAACTTCTATCATAAAATCACAAATTTAGCATGAATGGAATGTTTAAAATCCTTTTTTATAAAAATAAAATATATTTTTTGTTAAAAAAAAAAAAACCTAAAACATAAGAAAATAAATTTTTTTTTTTTTCTAATTTAAAATAATTTTTAGAATTTTTTTAAACACTTCCCTCCATTCTAAGAAGAAAAAATAATAATCGAAATAAGGATGGACCGAAAATCTTCCTTTCCTTGGTAAGTGTTTCCCACCATTCATTCCACTCACCCAAGTTATTTCATAAAACAAAAATAAGCGTTATTTCACACTCTTTTGGCAAAGCCTATTGAGCTGCGCCTTTGATATATCTATTCCTTGATGGAGTCCTTGATATATTGATCAAGTTTTGATTCCTTGGAGATTAATTAGAGAAAAAAAAAACATGAGTACTCTTAATTTCAAGTTCAATGCCTTTGATGATGGACAAAAGGCAAGGGAGGGGTTGCTATCGTGATCATAATTCGAAGTTCATTGTCTCTGATGGTGGATGAAGCAAGGGAGGGGGTTGCGGTCATGCTCATGGTCATGAATTTTTCTCTTTTACATTATATTTAGGGAGTTCAAATCAATTTGAATGGAATCATTGTCATCACTAGGTATAATGGATTAAGTGTGATAATGGAAAAATGAAGTAATTATTTGTGAGCATTTGTTCTTGAACACACATTAGGATACATTTTATCATAGAGAAAAGTACATTGTATGCGACTTATTTTTCATTAAAAGAAATCACCTTTTCATGTGACATTTTTTATTTGTTAAAAAAAAATTATATTTCTAATATTAACTACAATTGTAATTTGAAATAAAGCTTACGTTAACTCTTAATTTTCTAATTGTGCATGGACATCATAAGAAACATTCACAATATAATATGAAGAACAAATGGTTACCTACTTCATATGCATTAAAAAATGCTTCTACTCCTTAATGTGAATTACAAGTGTAATCTTAGTTGGATCTCCAATATATCGTAAACCATATTTTCATTTTATTTTTTAGTACTATTAAATGTTATTATGTCCTACCTCATTTTATGGTTAGGATTCTAATAAAAATATGCATTGTGCTATAGAATTAGTACTAACATGTAATATTGATATTTTTTCGAGAACACTACATGTAATGACCATGAAGATGATGATATAGACTATGTTTAGATTACATAATATATTAGAGACGATGATGATGAGGATGGTGTTGGAGTTGGTGATGATTATGTGGATGATATTATCAGGATGGTCAGGATGATGATCATGGAAATGATAATGAGGATGATCTTAACTATGATTTTTGTGGTGCTAGCTAGGCATGTGTTATTTTTTATATTTAGTTGGGATGTCTTTATATGGTAATTATACATTTGAATTTTAGTTGATTCAAATAATGTTGACAATACTATCGGTACTATCTTGTTACTTTATTAATATGTTGAAAATTGCTTACATTCTTTTTATGAATAATTATTGTGTATGATGAGATTCTTATTTTTTTATGGATGTTGTGAATTTACCTTAGAATAATGATATCTATGAAACATTTTTATTTGGTAATCAGATATTGACTTTTAGTTGATTTGATTAAATATGATGATGATATTATCATTTTTATCTTGTTGTTTTATGTATATATTGAAAATTATCAACATTATTTTGATGGAGAATTATTATGTATGATGATATTACTATTTTTTTATGGATGTTGTGAATTTACCTTAGAATAATGGTGTTCACAAAAGATTTTGATCTGATAATCACACATTTGAAACTTAGTTGATTTGACTAAAGATGATGAGGACATTATTAGTATTATCTTGCTACATTATATATGTGTTGAAAACTTTCAATGTTTTTTGACGGAGAATCATTATGTATGATGATATTACTATTTTTGGATGTAATGTTGAGAATTTACCTTGGAATAATGATATTTGTGATAAGTGTTCATTTAGTAGTCATATATGTATATTGAAAATTGTCAATGATATTTTGATGGCGAATTGTTATATATGAGGATGCTGCTATCTTTTTTATGAATGTGGTCAATTACCCCTTAAATTTGTTTACAAATATTAAGTTATCAATTTGAATTGTGATATCTTCTTAAATGTGTTATACATGACAATACCTCCTCATCATCTTGGAGGAGAACACTATGTTGTTGGTTGAAATACCCCTTTCTCATAAACTATATAAGACTATAATACAAGGTATGTACCATGAGGACCATGTTATCCTAGTCTATAACAAATTGTCCCCTTCATTTAACTTTTGTTACCAAAATTCTCACTCAGTAACGAGGAAAAAATCTCGAGTTAAATAGAATTTGACACTCTTGTTCACTTTCGGAAACTCATATTGTGGAATGTGATCTCTTTATCCTCATCTTTAGCTTTTTCCTATAAAAGAAAAACATGCAAAAGTGGGAAAGAGCCATAAAGCATGGGGAAGATTTTTCCTAATCCCAAAAGCATCTAAAAAGTGGAAGAGGCCATTTTTGTATGAGGAAACATTATTCACCCAAAATATTTTGACCAAATTGAACTAATGAGGAATTTGGGAAATATTCATAGCCTTCACTTTCCTATATATTAGAGGCTTGACTATTGAGAAAAGGATGGGAATTTTTGTATTGTCACACTGCTAAGATCTATCTTGAGAGGGAGAGTTTTAGAGCTAAGAGTTGGGGGAGGTGATACTACAACTACATCTGATGGTTGTAACTTTCCTCCGACTCCTCTATTAATATATATCGATTGTTCTTCCTTTTGTATGTTGCTATTCATTCTTTACTTATTCTATTTAACTAATGATTGTATGGGATTTTTGTTTATATTTATTTATTCATTCATATTTATATGTTTATGATAGTTTCGATTATAAAGATATTATGTTGTGAAGGTTTCTTTTTTCTCTCTCTTATGTGTAGGACCAAGCTTTGGAGCTAACTAGGAGCACTTCCCAGCTACACTAAAAACTCCAAAAAGACTTGCATGCGAGGACTCACAGGAATTCCTTCTCTTTTTCTTAATCTATACACTACATCTTGATCTACTAAGAATCCTGAGCCTTAGAACAACCTTTCTCTTAATCAGTCTATCCTATGTTTCCGGGATAAACTGAGAGGGTTTTATGTTCATCTAACCGTGTATTAAATCCTACAGAAAAATGATATTTTGAAACTGTAATATATTTCACAATGTAATTAAAATTAGTAAAATGAACCCATAAAGGGGGTCATAAATGGAAATAAAAGTAAAACTCTAAACAAGAAGCCAAAAGTGCATGTAACCATGGATGCAAAATTGGGAGTATAATTGTATGTTAAACTAGCCATCAAAACAAGATGCAAACAATGACACAAAAAGGGTTGTAAAGTAGAATTTAAAAAGGGTGCAACACTGGACACAAAGAAGGGAACAAAATAGGGCATACAACAAGATACCAAATTGGTCGCAAAGAAGGATGCAAAAATGGACACAAAATGAGGATGCAAAGAATAGTGTAAAATTAGGATGTAAAATTAGGTGCAAAAAGGATATAAGAAAAGATAACAAACAAGATGAAAAATGGGACTAGAAAAGGGTGAAACCAAGAATGCCAAAAAGGATGCATAACTAGATCAAAACCAAAACTAAAATCTAGGTGCAAAATGAGATGCAAATGTGGACACAAAAAGTGGCAGAAAAAGTATGCAAATTTGGATGCCAAAAATGATGCAAAATTAGATACCAAAAAGCATGAAAAATTGGACATAAAAAAATGGTGCAAAATTGGACACAAAAGTAGAAAAAATGGTTCAAAAATTTGCATAAAAATGGCTCAAATTTGGATGAAAATTGGGATGCAACATTGGATGCAAAATCAGGTGTAACAAATGATTCAAAACATTGTTCAAAAACAAATGCAAAAGTAGACGTAAAAATGGCTCAAAATTGAATGTAACATTAGACACAAATTAGGATGCGAAGGTGGATGCAACACATGGTTCAACATAGGATGCAAATTTAGATGCTCAAAAGGATGTAAAATTGGATGCAAGAAATGGTTTTAAAAATGATGCTAAATTGGATGCAACAAATTATGCAAAATTAGATCCAAAATATGGTGCAAAATAGGATTCAAAAAAGGAAAATAAATAAAACACAAAAGTGGACACAAAAATGGATGCAAAATTTGGCACTAAATCAGATTCAACATGTGGTGAAAAATTGGATGCAAAAAATGGTGTAAAAAAGGTAGAAAAATTGGTGCAGAAATAGATGTAAAAATAAGTACAAAATTACAAGCAAAAAATGGCATAAGACTTGATGCAAAAACTGACACAAACTAGATGCAAAAAAAGGCATTAAATAAGATGCAAAAGATGCTATTAAACTCGATGCAAATTATGACACAAACTAGAAGTAAAGAATGGCACAAAACAGGAAGCAAAAAATGATGCAAAAAATGGCACAAAACTAGAAGTAAAATCAAATGCAAATATTGGTCTAAAATATGATGCAAAATTTGGCGTAAAAATGGATGCAAAATTTGGCGCAAAAGAGGACGCTTTAAAAATTGTACAATAGAGCTGGATTTAGCACCAGGCTGCTATCCCAATTGAGAAAAAAATGCACTAAAATGTGGTGCTAAATCTAACACAAATTGCTTGTTTTGTTGTAGCATGAATTGGTAAATTCCTCCTTTGACAGAGACTTCTCGTAGAGTTTCAACCTATAAACTTTAACCAAAAGTGGGATCTTCTCATCATCAATTGTTTAGATCTGAATAAATCCATTGTCATAGAATGTTTCCACCGGGTAGGGATCTAGCCATGTTGTCATCAATTCCCCTTTGAAGTCCTTGAATCTGGATTCATATGAGAGGGCCAAATGTCCTTTCTGGAAGGTATTCTCCCTGATTTGTTTCTCATGCCAAACCTTTCTTGTCAATTGAACCACTTCAGTATGCATAAAAGCCTACAATCTGAGTTCATCAAGGGAATTAATTTGTCCTCTCCTCAGATATTATGATGTCTAGATCAAGTCATGTCGCCATTCTCAAGGTGGTATACTCAAATTCAATATACAATAGTGTTTTCTTACCATAAACCAACTTGAAGGGGGTGAATCTGGTGGTGTTCTTCCATGTAGTATTGTAGGCTGAAGTTGCCCCCACAAGCCTAACTTCCCAATCCATCTTGCTTCTGCCAACAACCTTTGTAAATATGCCTTCCAATACTTTGTTGGTCACTTCCACTTTCCCATTTTCTTGAGAGTGATATGGGTTGGACTTCATATGCCTCATGTGATATTTTTTAATTGTCTCCTCTATCAAATTAGAATTGAATTGAGTTCCTTTGTTAGTGAGTACCTCCGTTGGGAAACCAAATTTGTAGAAAATTGTCTCCCTTAGTAATTTTTCCACCTTTTATTTTGTTGTTGCTTTAACTGCCTTCACTTTAGCCCACTTTGTTAGAAAATATGTAGATATAATAATATACCACTTTTGTCCAAATGGTGGGTCAACGAGTCCAATGATATCCATACCCCACTTTTCAAATGGCTTACGAACCACTTGAGGCTGTAGTGGAATTTCATCCTTTTGTGTGGGCTTACCCATCCTATGACACTCATCACATCAAACAGTGTACCTCCTAGAATCTTGATGTAGGGTAGGTCAATAATATCCTACTTGGAGAATTTTGAAAGCTGTCTTCTTGGTAACGAAATGCCCCCCACAAGGCCCATCATGGAATGCTAATAGGATATCAAAGGCTTCATCTTACCTTACACATCTCATCAAAAACTAATTTGGACCCAATCTGAAAAGGTTACCCCCAATCCATGTGTAAGGGGTACTCTTCTTGAAAATTTTTCCCTTTTCCTTGGAGGATAGATTGGGAGAAATTGTCCAACAACCAAGAATTTTTCTATGTCATCAAACCAAGGTGACATAAATGAAATGGTGAAGAGTTGCTCATCGGTGAGTTGTTAATCTATGATCTCTTCATTCTCTAAAGGCAGGGTTAGTCTATACAAGAAATATGCAACCACATTCTCTTTCCTTGGCTTGTCAATAATGGTTAGATCAAATTATTGCAATAAAAATAACCATCCAATAATATTAGCATTGACATCTGGTTTGTTCATCAAGTACTTCATGGTTTCATGATCAATGTGCACAAAAACTTAGTACCCTGTAATGTATTGTCTAAACTTATTCAAGGAATGTACAATAAACAAGAGCTCTTTTTTAGTAACTGTATAGTTAAGTTCAACCTTCGATAAATTCTTACTAATGAAACAGACAGCATAAGGCAACTTACCCTCCAATTGTCCAAAGGTTTCCCTTACAAATTTGTAAGATGCATCCGTGTGAATATTAAAAGGAAAGACCAAATTTGAGCCATTGAGAACTAGTATAGTTATCAACTTCTCCTTGAGCTCTTCACATGCTTATTGACATTGGTCTTTCCAACAAAAATATGAATCTTTTGTTAGTAAAAAAAACAATGGTGATTCTATCTTATTAAAATCCTTGATAAATATCCAATAGTATCCAACTATTCCTATGAAACTCCTAACATCCCTTTTTTTATAAGGAACATGGACCCTTGTGTTAATGAAAATAATGTCATGGTCAACTTGAATCCCTTCCTTAGAGAGGAAGTGGCCTAGAAAAATCTTTGCAATCATAAAAAAAATCACCTTTTTTTGGACTTAAAAGAGAGATTCATTTCAATTCACATTTTCAAAACTTTACACAAGATATAGAGGACTTCCTGGAAAGCATATCCATAAGGAGTGAATTCATCCATATAAATTTCAATTGACTCATGAACAATATCGGAAAAAATACTCAGTACTACCCTCTAGAAGGTAGCAAGGGCATCACAAAAGCAGAAAGGAAGGACCATATAGGAAAACATCCCCCATGGACATGTGAAGGTGGTATTATCCTAGTCTTCAGTACTAATTTGGATCTCATTGTACCCGTTGAAACCATCTATAAATGAAAATAAAGTTTTCTGTGCAAAACCATCCAAAACTTGATCAATAAAAGGTAGGGGAAAATGGTCTTTCTTGGTAGTCTTGTTAAGTTCCATGTAATCAATGCAAACTCTCTTTTTCCCAATTTTTTGGGCACAATAAAAGGAGGTGATAACCATTCACTATATGAAATATGATAACTAATAAATCTTGCATCTAATAATTTATGCAATTCTTCTTTTACTATGTATTTAAGTTTAGGGTTCATCCGTCTCTAGGGCTGGTAAAACAGTTTGTGGCCTTCTTTGATATTTTGTGCTTCAGATCTCCTTCTTTTTCCACGTTTGTAGACATGAGTTAAGAATGTATGCTCGCATACAAGAGCCTCTTCAGCTATCTTGTTTTCACCAACGAGGAATCAACATCAATCTTCTTGTCCTTTTTCAGACGAAGCTTTGAATAGATTTTCCGATTTTTAGCTTCCCGATGTCCACCTTTCTTGCAGTAAGTGCAAAATCTTATATATTTATGGGAAAGAATCACAGAAGAACCTGGCCTCAATCAAAACGCATCCATGATAGTTGTCTGAGACTGCCTCAACAAAGGGGAAACCAGTCCAAAGATATCTCCAGAATATATCCAAAAATTAACCCACAGTTTTCCTGACTAGACCAACCGACCAAAACTAACAGTTTATCCTCACTAGACCAGCCGACCAACAGATAATCCTGAGGACACATAATACTGGACAAGCTAAACCAAGAACTAAAAGAAATGCCACCTGGCAGACATGACATGCTACTTGAAGTCTTCTGGAGTAGGCTCCTCCACAATTGGACACGTCTAGTCATCCGGGTTGTCCGACTCACCATGTCCCAACGCATGATGGCCTTCCTCTATGCTGCCAGCCTCAACATGCGGGCCTGACGTGTCACCTGAACGGTTCTCCAACGCTTGCGTGTCACTGTGAACGCCCATCTGAACATGCGAACTGCCAGCAATGGCTTTACCGTGCCTTTTGTTCCAACCTCCATCAACTGCCTGCTCGTCATTGTTGCCCCTGTTCCTGCTTGGGCCAACTCTGTTCGCCTCCTCCGTAGAAATGGTCATGGGAATATGCTACTCGGTCTCTTCTATAATGGAAATTGATATAGTGGATTCAATAACCGGGTGGTTCAAACAGTTGGGAAACTGAAACTGCGTTGTGTGAGGAATAGGATGCGAAGGCAGAGGAAAGTTTGCAGTGCGAACAGTTGCAGCTTCACGTCTTGAGCTGTGGAGGCCGGCTCTACCTCTGCCACTTCTTGTATCTGGATACTGACCTGCAAAACTGTGCTGGTGGGGATTTTCGGTAGAGGATGCAGGGGAAGCAGAGTCATGGCTATGCAAAGCAAGGGAATGAGAACTTCCACCTCGCGTGCCACCACGTCGGCTGTGCATACGATGGCGGACCATGGTGGATATGGGAACAGGTAGAGAGTCAGGAGGAGCAGAAGAGGAATTGACAGAAGAGCTTTGCGCGGAAATTATAGAGGGCTAGAGGTCGTGAGCCGAATTACAGAGGTCTGTGTGGGAATGGTGGAAGCCATTACCCAAATCAATGCAGCTCACAAGCCAACATCTGCGCCCAGTGCTGGTGCGTTCAGTCGGCTCTCCCGCCTGCGGAGGGCATACACAGTGAATCAGGGGCAGAATAACTGGAAAAGTTCTCTGGCTCCATGGTTAAGCGGGTAATGGCCTTGCCTCGACTTGAGCAGGCATTAAATGACTCCTACGAGGTGCCATGAATGCCATTCATGGTGACTTTGGAAAGGTTGCAGAGGGCCAAATGACCGCCTCGTACACCGTTGCCTCGTCTCATCAACTTAATTACCATAATTAACACCCACATCTGGGGTACACATTTTTAATTATTACTTATATACATTAACTTCTTAATTTACAAAGATACATATCATATTCTCTTAAACTTATAAATTTATAAAAGAGAAATACACATTTTTAATTGTTACTTATATATGATATAGTTATTACTGGTATACGTAATAATATATTATGGGAAATTTGAATTATAAACTTTTTTTTTTCGTCATCCTAATACAAAAAGTTAATATCTTTTGTCATAAATGTCCCCTTCGTAATTGCACATATCGTTTATATGCCAAATCTATTGAAAAGCAAATTCCATCGCTGCAGGTATCCTTATAGAAATTCAAAACTCGTCTGGCTCCTCCCATTGCTTGTCAAATATATCTTATTCTTTCCTCTAAAATCCATATTTTCCGGAACCCTTCGTCGGTAAAATACCAGCAGGGCTTCCACAATTTGAGGAACCCCATCGCTTCATTACGGCATGATACTTGTTATCCTTCGTTAGAAACTCAAAGCTTGTGTTCCCCCTCCTTATCCTTCCCAAATCCATTTTGTCCTTATCTTTTTCAAATCCATCTCCCATACTATACCAGAGGGGATTGCACATTTTGGGTAACCCTGTCATTTTTGTGTCCGACTTCAACATCCCCAAGGGGCTATTTGTTCCAATTTATTTAAGAATTTTACTTTTTCGGATACCTTTCCATAAAAAGGATTTTCTGAAAATTTTGGTATACCCTCCATCGCTAACTATTCTGAGACGGAATATTGGATGAAACCAAGCATGTTGTCAATAGATTGAATCACCCTTTGATCATAAAGATGGTTGGATCCAACCCCATAATGAAAAATTGTCACGCCTCAATGTGCCCCAGTTGAAAGATTCCCTTCACGACTAGAAAAAAGACCAAGATAGTTTATATCCATAGAGCCCATGTAATATTACTGTTTTCTGGGTGGAGAAAACTTGTCTCTATTATATTTTTTGGAATATTTTTTATAAATTAGATTTTCAAATATTCTTAGAATCTGTAATTTTAGATTTTACTTAAAAATACCCAAAAAGTTTTTATAAATAAAACTATTTTACTCTACATTAAATCTACATATACATTTTAAATCGGAGTATAAATCTTGGGTGATACATTTTAAATTGTGGTTGATTTTGATACACAGAAAATTAACATATCTCCTACACACAAGAATGACATGCACAAATCTAGAAATAGTCCAAATTTTGGGGATAAAGAGAAACAGTTCGGCCATCAATACTAGATTCTTAACCTATGCAAGACTTAAAAGTTTCATATATCGCCATCCCCTTGGTTGGTTGCAGGATGCAGCTTGATTGCTTATGCGTGGATGTAAATAAAAGGAAAAAGGACATAGCTTATTTACAATTCCTAGAACAAACAACTATGATGTTGACATTTGTTGTGTACCTTTGAGAGGAAGATATCCTTTGTCAATGAGCAGAGGAATTGAAAAGTAAGTTGTGAAACCGAAGGCACTGGTCGGCCAGAAGGCAACTCTGGGAATACCATATTCGTTCGCAACATCCTGCGTCTTCGATAAAAGTCCATCCGACACTATAAAGGTGACTGGAGGAATGTTGGGAAGATGTTGGAGCCTCTCTGTAGCGCCCTGCGGCTCTGCCCGGGCGCGCACTCCTCCAACTCGTGAAAACGACTGAGTACCGAAGTCACCATCGCATATCAGCGCGCGGAATTAATATAAGTTATGGGCGTGCGAGTGTATTTATATGCGGTGGGAGACTGAGCGATGAAAATATCCAAGCCGACATGTAAAACATGGGCGAGCGGTGTTCATCACTATATTTGTAGCGTCGGCCAGGGTGGATAAACGCACAGTTTGGAGCGTATAAACCTGGACATGCTGCGGTTCATTTGGGGCATCGAACATCGATCATCTCTCATCGCACAAAGGGGTAGAGCACTCGAATATAGCGTAGATACCGCAGTCGGTGGATGAGCCCGCCGAGCCGGGCAAAGGACGAGACAGGGTCGCGGTTCGGGTTTCAGTGGTGCGCTCGGCATCGCACTTAGCTACGGGTTGAGGCGAGGGCAAGGTCGTGCACGGGGTGCGCTCGCTCGCCCAACGCCGGGTTCGTGCGACTGTTTATTATATTGTGTTGGCGGTGGGTCGTGCACGGGGTGCGCCCGCCCGCCCAACGTCGGTTCGTGCGACTGTTTATTATATTGTGTTGGCAGTGGGTCGTGCACGGGGTGCGCCCGCCCGCCCAGCATCGGTTCATACAGCTGTTTGTTATATTGGTACGTCGAGTGTTGGCGGTGGGTTGTGCACGAGGTGCGCCCGTCCGCCCAACGCCGGGTTCGTGTGGAGGCACATTATATTGGCTCGTTGTGTGATTGGCGGTGGGTTCGTGCATGGTGCGCCCACCTGCTTGACGACACAAGAGTTGAGTATTATATATTGTAACTTGGTTTTCGGTGGAGTCTTGGCGGACCGTCGTGCGGTCGTGCACGGACGGTCGCCCTCCCAAGTTGTAAACATTACCATTATAATAAAAGATGGTTATTATCATATTACCGTGTTGATTATTATTGTCATGTTGATTTTATTATCAAATGTTGTTAATGGTTTTCACATGTTAATGTTATAAATTCATAATGGTTATGAATTGTTAAGGCGTAGTCCGTAAAGTTTGTTAATGATGGAACATCTTAATGACTTAGGCGGTGCCGCACCCGCCCAATTAAGAAAAAAAAGAATTGGGGGCGTGATAGGAGGTATCAGAACAAAGGTTGCTCATGACGAAGATGATATGATGAAGCCTGATAGAGCAAGGTTGCTCATGACAGGTGAAACTGATAAGGTTATGGAGAAATCATGGATGAACCGTCTAGGGTTCGTGGACTTGATGGTTCATGGCAAGACCATTCAAGCTCTGGTGGACACAGGTGCCACACATAACTTTATGACGACACGGTTAGCAATAGAGGCCGGGCTGACGATCACCCCATCGAATATGGAGGTCAAGGCAGTGAACTCTAGAGCTAAGGTGGCGGGATTGGTACACGATGTACCTGTGCAGATAAAAGACTGGAAAGGTTAGTTGGACTTCACGGTGATGGAGATGAATGACTTTGATATGATACTCGAACAGGATTTCTTGAAAGGCAACAAGGCTATTGTTGTTCCTTTCTGTGATGAGTTGGTGTTGGTCGGGCAGTCACAAACTTGGACTTTGCCCACTCATGGGCAAAGGAAGGAAGTCAAGGTGCAGTATGTTTCGGCACTGAGTTTGGAGAAGGCTATGAAGGACTCAAACATGGAGACATATGTGGTGATGTTCAAGGATGTTGAGGGTGATGGAGTAGGGACGCCTGTTCCAGCTGAAATATCTGAGGTGCTTACCAAGTATGCAGATTTGATGCCTGATGAGCTTCCGAAGAAACTTCCACCAAGGCGTGCAGTGGACCATAGCATTGAGCTTGAGCCAGGGAAGCAGCCCCCGACCAAAGCACCTTATCGATTGTCGGGACCTGAATTGGAGGAGTTGAAACGCCAGTTAAAGGAGTTAACTGAGGCAGGCTTCATTAGACCTTCAAGGTCCCCTTATGGAGCTCCGGTATTGTTCCAGCGAAAGAAGGACTCGAATGAGCTACGGATATGCTGTGATTACCGTGCATTGAACAAGCAGACGGTAAGGAACAGGTATCCCTTGCCATTGGCTGCTGATTGCTTTGACAAGCTTGCGAAGGCCCGAGTGTTTTCCAAGCTGGACTTGAGGCATGGATATTATCAGGTGCGGATAGCTGAAGGAGACGAGAAGAAGATATCGATAGTAACAAGGTATGGTAGCTTTGAGTTCCTTGTTATGCCATTCGGGTTGTGCAATGCTCCTGCTACGTTTTGCACTTTGATGAATGATGTCCTACGACCATCCTTGGATTCGTTCGTAGTAGTATACTTGGACGATATAGTGGTGTTTAGTGACAACATGGAGGATCATAAGAAACACTTGGCGATGGTATTCGAGGCACTGAGGACAAATCAGTTGTTCTTGAAGAAGTCTAAGTGTGTGTTCGCTCAGACCGAGATTCCGTTCCTTGGGCATATTGTTGGTCAAGGGTGCATACGGATGGAGCCAAGCAGAGTGAAGGCGATCGAAGACTGGGTTGAACCAAAGAATGTCCATGAGATGAGGGTGTTCTTGGGCATGACCAACTACCAACGGAAGTTCGTAGAGGGGTACTCCAAGGTGACATCAGCACTGACAGACTTATTGAAGAAAGACAAGAGGTGGAGTTGGACGAGCAAATGTCAGGAGGCATTTGATGACTTGAAGAAGAGGATGGTTACAGCACCGGTACTGAAGTTGCCTGACTTTGAGAGACCATTTGAGGTACACACTGATGCTTCAGATTTTGCCATAGGAGGGGTTCTTATGCAGGATGGACATCCGGTGGCGTATGAGAGTCAGAAGTTGCAGGATAGAGAACAAAGGTATCCGGTTCATGAGAAGGAGATGACTGCCATCATCCACTATCTTCATGTGTGGAGGCATTACCTGATTGGGAAGCCGTTTGTTGTCAAGACTGACAATGTTGCAGCAAGTTATTTTGCATCACAACCGAATCTTTCCGCGAAGCAAGCTCGTTGGCAAGACTTCTTGGCAGAATTCGACATGACTATCGAATACAGACCGAGTAGACACAATGCGGTAGCAGATGCCCTTAGCAGGAAGGGACAACTTGCATCATTGGAGGAGGAAGAAGACCGGGCAGCAAGGAGTAGGAGTCGAGTTCAGATGTCGGAAGAGATGCAAAATAAGATCAGGGAAAGTATTGAAACTGATACATTGGCGCAGAATATAGTGAAGCAGATAAAGGAAGGGAAGACACGGAAGTTCTTTCTGCGAGACGGGTTCTTGTTCTTTGGAAACCGACTCTATGTTCCAAAGTCATCTGGACTCAGGAGACACCTTTTGAAGGAATGTCACGATTCTCTGTGGGCTGGGCACCCAGGGCAACGCCGTTCTTTGGCATTGCTGTAGAGAGGATTCTTTTGGGAGAAGATGAGAGAGGATGTGGAGGAGTATGTACATATGTGCATCATTTGTCAATAGGACAAATCAGATACTCAGAGACAAGGAGGACTGTTGCAGCCTTTACCGATTCCAAAGAGACCATGGATGAGTGTCTCGATGGACTTCATCACTCAGTTACCACAGGTGCAGGGGTATAATGGGATTATGGTCGTGGTCGATCGTTTTTCCAGGTATGCTGTCTTTGTTCCTACAAAGATACCTTGTGGAGCCGATCGGACAGCGGATATGTTCTTTAAGAACATAGTGAAGTATTGGGGGATGCCATTGAGTATTGTGTCGGATAGAGATCCGCGATTTACAGGGAGATTTTGGACCACATTGTTCAAGTTGGTCGGGACAGAGTTGTTGATGAGTTCGAGTTACCATCCGCAGACAGATGGGCAGACCGAGAGGATCAACGCATTGCTGGAGGACTACTTGCGACATTATGTGACGGCTGATCAGAAGAATTGGCCCGAACTCTTGGATATTGCTCAGTTTAGCTACAATATTCAAAAGAGTTCTGCGACGGGGTACAGTCCATTTGAGTTGGTGAATGGGCAAATGTTGGTTGCACCACATACCGTAGTGACTGGAGGCTTCTTGAGAAGTCCTCATGCAAAGAGGTTCACGAAGGCTTGGGAGGAGACCTTGGAGTTAGCACGGTTACGCTTGCACGAAGCTGCAAGGAGGATGAAAAAGTATGCTGATCGTGGGAGACGAGAAGCACACTTCGATGTAGGGGATATGGTGTTTCTCAGGATTACCGGAGAGTAGTTTCAGCCAGCCAAGGGGACGACGAACAAACTGACATGGAAGTATGAGGGGCCATTCCGAGTAAAGAAGAGAGTGGGGGAAGCTACTTACGAGCTGGAGCTTCCACGCCATATGAACATGAAACACCCAGTTTTTCATGTGAGTCAGTTGAAGAGATGTCGACTTGATTCAGACCATCCAGAGAGAGTTGAACCGACGAGAGGACCAGCTGGGATTGTGGACAGACCAGGACTAGAGTTGGAGAAGATTGTGAGTCTCAGAACTACGGGTGTTGGTTGCCACCGACGACGGGAATTTCTTTGCAGATGGAAGGATGCACCGGAGGAAGAGAGCTGGGAAACGGAAGATTCACTTTGGAGATGGAAGGACAAGATCGCGAAGTATGACAGGAAGTTGAAGAGGAGAGCAGGAATTGTCGGGACGACAATGACTTCTGGTGGGGGAGAATGTAGCGCCCTGCGGCTCTGCCCGGGCGCGCGCTCCTCCAACTCGTGAAAACGACTAAGTACCGAAGTCACCATCGCATATGAGCGCGCGGAATAAATATAAGTTATGGGCGTGCGAGTGTATTTATATGCGGTGGGAGACTGAGCGATGAACATATCCAAGCCGACATGTAAAACATGGGCGAGGGGTGTTCATCACTACATTTGTAGCGTCCACCAGGGTGGATAAACACACAGTTTGGAGCGTATAAACCTGGACATGTTGCGGTTCATTTGGGGCATCGAACATCGATCATCTCTCATCGCACAAGGGGTAGAGCACTCGAAGATAGCGCAGATACCGCAGTCGGTGGATGAGCCCTCCGAGCCGGGCGAAGGACGAGACAGGGTCGCGGTTCGGGTTTCAGTGGTGCGCTCGGCATCGCACTTAGCTACGGGTTGAGGCGAGGGCAAGGTCGTGCACGGGGTGCGCCCGCCCGCCCAACGCCGGGTTCGTGCGACTGTTTATTATATTGTGTTGGCGGTGGGTCGTGCACAGGGTGCGCCTGCCCGCCCAACGTCGGTTCGTGCGACTGTTTATTATATTGTGTTGGCAGTGGGTCGTGCATAGAGTGCGCCTGCCCGCCCAGCATCGGTTCATACCGTTGTTTGTTATATTGGTACGTCGAGTGTTGGCGGTGGGTTGTGCACGAGGTGCGCCCGTCCGCCCAACGCCGGGTTCGTGTGGAGGCACATTATATTGGCTCGTTGTGTGATTGGTGGTGGGTTCATGCACAGTGCGCCCACCTGCCCGACGACACAAGAGTTGAGTATTATATATTGTAACTTGGTTTTCGGTGGAGTCTTGGCGGACCGCCGTGCGGTCGTGCACGGGCGGTCGCCCTCCCGAGTTGTAAACATTACCATTATAATAAAAGATGGTTATTATCATATTACCGTGTTGATTATTATTGTCATGTTGATTTTATTATCAAATGTTGTTAATGGTTTTCACATGTTAATGTTATAAATTCATAATGGTTATGAATTGTTAAGGCGTAGTCCGTAAAGTTTGTTAATGATGGAACATCTTAATGACTTAGGCGGTGCCGCACCCGCCCAATTAAGAAAAAAAAGAATTGGGGGCGTGACACTCTCCATCAACTTGCGGAAGTGAAGATGAGCGTTAGCGGTCATAGATTGGAAGAGGACAGGAACATTTTGATTGAGAGTAGACCCATTTCGGGGAGGCAGGCCACCAGGCAGAGTTTCGAATTGTATATTCATATGATTCCTATTACCCATAATGGAATCATCATCATGGGTCAAAATCACCCCACATTCAGCCAGACGCCTTTGAACAAATTCTGTAACCACGAAAGTGATATAGAACTCGCGGGTGGACAAAACATGGACCAAATTCATGAAATGTTTTATGTGGCCCTGCAGCGGAAATGAAAATAATACGGCATGAAGGGACCGTTGATCGACTGATTGTGTGGCTTCCATGTGTTCATTCATTTGTCACCAAATGAAAAATAGAGGGACCTGAATTCTGGAAGAGGCACAGTGATGTAGAACTGTTTATAGAGATTTTTCACAACATTAATTACTTCCCCATTACAGTTGCAGGCTTGTAAATAGAAACACAATAGTAGTGGGGACATTGTACAAATTAATGTAGTTCCCTCCTTTTTTTTGGTTAATGGAGTGACACAGAAGATTTAGTTTTAATGTAATATATCTAAGTATCTTCGATTATAGTCAATGTTTTGAATTTAGTGGGAGGCTGATCAAAATAAGTGAATCCTTTGTTTGGAAATGGGAGGACTGTTGGAAATTAATGCTTACATTCCATATTTGAGAAATTGGTTTGTGATGGTTGAGAAATTCTCTCAACCACTCTCTCTAAATTAGGAATAAGTTGGATCTCAAAAACTCTATTTAATAGAGTGATCTGAATGTAATCTGTGTGTGAGT